>JALGBA010000241.1:105000-1305000 GCA_023970755.1 Azemiops feae
CCCTGTATTATTTGTCTCTTTTTTGTTTAAAAACAAAGGGCAGTTTATTATATTTGTATCCATACTAAAGAAAGTTGAAAGTTACTCCCTTCTATATTTTTTCATATTTTTTCTATTCATATATTTTTATTTTTCCCCTTTTTTTACTTTGTCTATTATCCTATATTTTATCAGCTTTTGATATTCAATAGTTGTTTTTTTTAAAAAAAAGCCATTTGGTAATAATTTTCTTTCCCTCCGGAGAGTCTTAATGCAGCCCAGAATTAGCCAACTCTGGATTGTTAAATAATATTAAAAGAACACTAGTAAGATTGAAGAATAAAAACTTTAAGACAATCTAGAGAAATAAATCGTAGGAGAGGGCTGTTGGAGGACAAAGCCTTATAATGTCTTTGCTTTGCCTGAAGTGGATCTAGACCTAGTGACAACTGGACAAGTCTCATCTAAAAATTAATTATCACAATTAACACTAATTGACTTTATACAGCAATGGGGAAAGAGTTTGTAGTTGTGAAGAAGAGTGTTAGCATTTCCTATTAAGACCATCTAAGCAGCTTGCCAATTGTTTTCTCTTGCTTTATTGCAATTAGACTTGAAATGGGAAAAAAGAAAAAAAGACTTCCACTACAAATAGGCAAAGTGATTTCTGTCTTCAGAAATCTCCAGATATGCACATCACTTTCCTTGCTTCACAGGGTGGTTTTAAATTTTTTTTTTTAGGTTATTTTGACAAAAAAATAAACAGGAAACTCTCATACTGCAAAGCAAACCACCAGGTTCTACAATCAACAAAGATGATCAGGGGACTGGAGGCTAAAACATATAAGGAACGGTTGCTGGAATTGGGAATGTCTAGTCTAATGAAGAGAAGGACGAGGGGTGACATGATAGCAGTGTTCCAATATCTCAGGGGCTGCCACAAAGAAGAGGGAGTCAAGCTATTCTCCAAAGCATCTGAAGGCAGGACAAGAAGCAACAGAAACTAACCAAAGAGAGAAGCAACCTAGAACTAAGGAGAAACTTCCTGACAGTTAGAACAATTAACCAGTGGAACAACCTGTGTCCAGAAGCTATGAATCCTCCAACAATGGAAGTTTTTAAGAAGAGACTGGACAGCCATTTGTCTGAAATGGTATAGGGTTTCCTGCCTGAGCAGGGGTTTGGACTAAATGACCTCCAAGCTCCCTTCCAACTTTTTATTATTATTATTATTATTATTATTATTATTATTATTATTATTATTATTATTATTATTATTATTATTATTATTATTATTATTATTATTATTATTATTTTATTATTATTATTATTATTATTATCATCATCATCATCATCATCATCATCATCATCATCATCATCATCATCATCATCATCATCATCATCATCATCATCATCATCATCATCATCATCATTATTATTATTATTATTATTATTAATCAATATTGCCTGGGGACAATCCTAGGATGGTAGAAAGCATGTGGAGGGTTTGGGGATACAAAGCATGTCCAATAAGAACCAATAAACCTGCAACATTAAACTTGGGCAGCTTTAATAATGACTAAACCTTCAACCCTAGGTGCCCAGTTATTGATGTCATCTCCACTGCATGACATAGTAGGAAGAATAACTGGTGGTTGCCTTTGCTTCTGGCAGGTGATACTCAGTAGAAGAACCATTTCCCCATCTTGTTCCTGAAGCAAAGTAAGACTTGGCAATTGAGCTGGCCAGTTTATGCTGAACTGACATCTCTGCCAAGACAAGGGCTATAGAATACTGTGTTATCATAGTCATGAAGAGCCCTGAGTTATATTTGCAGTTTTAAAAATAATATACAGCTAAAATATACTTTTTATAGCTTTTGTAGCTATGAACATGATACTTCTCATACTATATTGCTATATTTTTTTACAAAATATATTTGACTTTGTCTTCAATCAAAGGGAATGGCTTAACAAAATTGCATCATACCTAAGGGGGAAAAAATCTAAAATAAAAAATCTCCCTAAAACATTCTTCATAATGGTGCAATAATACTTTGGAAGAGTGAAAATTGCTAAAGATGAGTAGATCATCTTTTCCCCCCCTTCCTGTGATGGATTTAAACAAGAAAATATGATAGCAAGCCTGTGGGTCTGGTCGCTTGAAAAACCTAATCACAGCTTGGCAGAGCAGTTGAATTTCCCAGAAGAATATCATGTCTGCAATATTGTACTGCTTGAGATAGGGAGGAAACTGTCTCAATTCTCTAAAATTAAGATGGCAGTCAGCGCATATCAAAAGCTGTTGGTTCCCATTTCTTTGGGTTGTTGGCTAGGGTCACAATAAAACACAGAGAATTATTTCAGTAATTTAAACCAGATGTGTGTTGAAGATTAAATAAGAAACTAAGAAGATGTTTGGAACTATTTCTAAGTCTGTTCTGACACTGACATTTTGAGCTGAGCATAAGTACCAATAATGCAAAATATATAACGAAGTACCATTTGGTTGTGTTTTAACCTATTTTGCTTCATTAATTACATTTTTGCAATCCTAAATGTTGCAAGAGAAGAAAGAAAATGATGTAACCTACTCTAGCTCCTCCTTCCTCCTCCTCCTCTCAGTTCTCTCCCCTTGTATCAGTCAGACTTAAAAATAGTTTCCATGAGGAAGGAGAAGGAAACTTGAGGAAGGAGAAGGAAAATTATATTCTCAATGTACAGTGCAAGGGTTTACTGTAGTCGAGAGGGGGAATGAGAAAATTATGGATTTGAGTGAATCAATGAGAATGGGAATAACGTGAGATAAAAAGGGGTGAAGGAAGCATAAATGTGTGAGAGAGAAGGAAACAGAATATGTGGCGGACCTCTGGCTGTGCCCACTTATTGTATTAATTCCACCTACTCTTGCCTCAGTCCCAGCCCTCTGATGGTCTTTGACACTTAAAATTTCCTATGAAAGAACTATACTTTTGAGCTGAAAAATGTTCATTCTTTATATAGTGCATTTAAACAAGCTTCACAAAGAACATTTGTGAAAGCAAACATTCCCTGTAAGAACCATTGGTTTTATATGGTAGATGCTTGTATAGGGCATGCAATGGTATAGCTTTGCATTTGTCCCCAGTGTGGAAATGTTCTTAAGCAACCATCCATAGCTTCTACTTTGTGACTAACAGGGTTAGAAATGGGCTTCTTCCTTATTTGGAACTAAATTATTCACAATGAAGGGGGAAGAAAATCTCTTTTTAATGGGGTGAAACTACTCAAGTCCCAAGGGTACACATCTGTACCTAATGTTTTCTCCAAATTAGTAAACAACAGCAACAACAAAACCTTGAAAAGTACTCTGCAAAAGAAACACACATTTAAGATCAACCACAGACATGAGATGTAACTTGAATCAGGCTTTCACTACTGCAGCACATAAGCCATGTGGATGTATTTATAATTTTCATTTTTTTATTATTATTGGTGATGTTCCTGATTGTTAGCAGCCCAGACCCTTTAATGGATGGCAAGTAAAAATACATGAACAGGCCTCAGGTTTAACATCCAAGAAAGGATATCAAATTATTCAAGATTCCTGTTCCTTCCTTCCTTCCTTCCTTCCTTCCTTCCTTCCTTCCTTCCTTCCTTCCTTCCTTCCTTCCTTCCTTCCTTCCTTCCTTCCTTTTTTCCTTCCTTCCTTCCTTCCTCCCTCCCTCCCTTCCTTCCTTCCTTCCTTCCTTCCTTCCTTCCTTCCTTCCTTCCTTCCTTCCTTCCTTCCTTCCTTCCTTCCTTCCTTCCTTCCTTCCTTCCTTTTGGATTCACCACCATCACTTCTTCCATTCATTTTATTCCTTTTATTCCCAGATTGGGTTATCATTGCCAAGTATTTGCTAAGCCAAATGTTATCTCTTGGGTGTGGAATTTTAAATACAAGAACAATACCTTGTAATAATTCTCCTTTATTAGATAACAGTGTTCAGGTAGTCCTCAACTTATGACTTCGAGAAGGATTAAAATGAATAGTTTATATCCAAATGTTACAGAATGATTATTTAAAAAAAAAATCTTTTACCTTTCTGAATTAGCAATAAGATGATAAAAGAACAATTACTTGCCACAATCATAAGTCTAAATGAGCAAATGTTTACAAGCAAATTGTACATTTGTGTTGAAAATCTGCTGAAAAGAGCAAAGATATATTTGAACTTGGTTTTGTACTGGCTGTTCTTCACCAGGACATTATATAGTTCAGAACATTTAGATTTTGTTAGTGTCTTTCTGTTACTAAATCCCCACAAGCTATAAAAAAAAAAGTGTATTCACTTTGAGTGAATTTCCCCTTAGCTACCAAGGAAACTTTGCCTTGGGAAAAAAAAAAGATTTAGTTCCAATTACTATACTGTCAGTAGAACTTCAGCCTTAATTTAGCCCATTAGTTTAATCTTAATTTATAATCTGGAACAATTAATAAGCCAGTGCTGCATGAGAAATCAAAACTTGGCTGACATTTAGATACATTTGAAAGGCAAATTTTGAACCTTGTCTGTTACCTCATGAGAAAGCAGGAAGAAAGTTTGGATTTTTGCCCTGTTTCATCTTCAATGCATGTAACAATAATTTACTACCTTAGGACTCCATATTTATAGCTGATTGAAAGAGGAATTGTCCTTCAAATTATCATTTGGGGCTTTAAATTCATTCTCTGAAGAAATGGACAAATTAGATTTAAAAAGACACACATAGGTCTTTCTGATAAATATCAGTCAAGACTAGTTTGTATAGAAATTCTGTAATATAATCAAGTATTCAGGTGTATTCTCTTGATAAATTTGCATTTAAAGTATTAGTAATTAGGTCATTTATTCATCCATATATTTTTCTATACCCAAAAAATAAAAGCACAAAAATGGAAGAGAGTAAATGGACATTTATTAACAGTGACCATCTGACAACCCCTCAGTTGGACTTCAGAGGAAATGAAGTATTTTCTTACTGGCAATATATCATGGCAGTTGCAGGTTGGGTTGTATAAAGAGTGTGGAGACAGCTGGCCAGGAAATAGTAAGGATTGTGGATCTGTTGGATCTAAAGCCTCGCCCTTCATCATGAAATCTGTATCAGTCATCAAGATGAAGAAGGTAGAAAATAGTATGGATCTAGGGAAGTGCTATACTTTATTTAACATAAACTTTAATCAATCAATCAATCAATCAATCAATCAACAAACTTGTTCTCAAAACAAAGTCCAAAGTGATTGGAACAGTTTAGAATGCTTCACAAATAAATAAAATGACCAGATCTATTCTGTGGCTCTTTTTTGATGGACGTTGAGACCAGCTAGGTATCAGACACACATCAGGTATGGTTATGATACAACACTATTTTATTCTTATAAAATAAATAAAACAATGCCTACTAGGGAACATTACTTAGCATAAAGGCTAGATTGACATTCTTAGTTGTTGCTATTGTTACTGTTATTGTTATATTTTTTAATCTTGTTTTTTTCTCCCTCTCTATTTCAACTCAAGGCAGCAAACATGCCTAATAATCCTGCCTCCTATTTTCCCCACAACATCAATCTCTGAAGTAGGTTGGACTGATAGAGACTGAGGTTAGCCAGCTAGCTTTCATGCCTAAGGGAGGCTTAGAACTCACAGCCTCCTGGTTTCCAGAGCAGCACCTTAATCATTACACTCTCAAACTAGTTCTTCTTTGTTAACTCTCATGCCATACAGGATGTTCAGCATGTCCTGTTGTACTATAATTTCTATTTGAACCAGTGTGGGGTATTAATCCAGCCATTCATAAATAAATAAAGGGAGAAACGACCAATGACATATGATCTATCTTAAAACAGACTGTAAAAACAGTATCACCCATAATATTGCCAAATATTGTTTCACTGCTATAAGAGAAAGGCAACAAATGCTGTCCAACAAAACTATATTTTGTTGGACAGTATTTGTTGCCTTTCTCTTATAGCAGCGAAACAATATTTGGCAATATTATTGGTGATAATATTTGATACCTTTAAAATGTCTTCCCTTTCTTCCTCTTTAATTCACCTAATTAATTTTGTCATTTTTAATATATATATATTATGCATCTGTATACACACACACACACACACACACACAAGCATGCACACATGGTGGTTAAAGACCAAAAATTGTAATAAGGATTTATCTATCATTTTTTGTTAATATGAGATTGACAATAATCACATTCATATCAATCAGAATAGAGCTGGAAGGGACCTTGGAGGTATTCTAGTCCAACCCCCTGCTCAAACAGGAGACCCTATACCAAGTGGGTGCCAGTCTTTTCTTAAAAACGTCCAGTGATGAAGCACCTATAACTTCAGATGGCAAGCTGTTCCACTTGTTAATTGTTCTCACTGTTAGGAAGTTTCTCCTTTATTCCAAGTTGCTTCTCTCTTTGATTAGTTTCATCCATTGTTTCTTCTCTTGCCTTCTGGTGCTTTGGAAAATAAGTTGACCTCCTCTTCTTTGCGGTAGCCCCTCAAATACTGGAATACTGCTATCATATCACCCCTAGTCCTTCTCTTCTCTAGACTGGCCATACCCAATTCCTGCAACTGTTCTCCATGTGTTTTTGTCTCCAGGCCCTTAATCATCTTAATTGCTCTTCTTTGCACTTTTCCCAAAGTCTCAACATCTTTTTTTGTAATGTGGTGACCAAAACTGGATGCAGTATTCCAGCTGTGGTCTTACTACAGCTTTATAAAATGGTACTAATACTTCATATGATTTTGATTCTATGCTTCTGTTTATACAACCAAGGATTGTATTAGCTTTTTTTGGCTGCCACACACTGCTGACTCATATTTAAGTGGTCGTCCACTAGGAATCCAAGGTCCCTATCTCACAGGTACTATTTTTGAGCCATATTTCACTTCATCTGTACTTGTACCTTTAGTTTTTCCTGCCTAGGTGTAAAATGTTTTTCTCCACATCATGTTATTGGATAAGCCCATTATTTAAGTCTTTTTGGATCCTGAGCTTATCTTCTCAGGTGTTGGCTATTCCTGGCAGCTTAGTGTCATCTGCAAATCTGACAAGTTTCCCTTCTATTCCCTCATATAAGTCATTTATGGAGATATTGAAGAATACTGGGCCTAAGATGGAACCTCGTGGTACCCCACTGCTTACTTTCCTCCATGTAGATGCAATATCATCCAGTTACAAATCCATCTGGTGGTGATGCTGTCTACCCCACATTTTTCTAGTTATATATTCTAGTTTTTTTATCTATTTTTTATTTATTTCCTAGCTATATATTCAAAGCAAAATAGAGAAAGAATAAAAACGAGAGCACTGCTGCTCTTTCCCTGCCTTCAGGTTTTCTTTACTTGTCAATCAATTCCCAAATATTTCTTGCTTTACTAATCCTTTTTTATATACTCTCATGCTAGGAAGGAAGCCCTGTTGGGCTTCTACTGGTTGAATCCCTGGAAGGAGGTCATGTTCCAGCCATATTGGTTACTTGATCTTCCAGGCTAAATTTTTGAGTTGACCACTTTGCCATCTTAATGTACTTTATGTTGTCTCTTGTCAAAACATTTTCAGTAAGTTTAGACTTCCCACTCTGATTGTATTATGGCTAGTGTGCACTTATTCATTTATTACTCTATAAAACCACCAACTCCATAAAATCTTTGTCATAAAAAGCTATATATTTTCAACTTTCTTGCTCCTGATTGGTTCATTTTGCTTTTCAACTAGCTGATCCACGAACCTGGTATTTATCTTAACAGGGCTTACATGCTGTTTTCTGCTCTTTCTCAGTTCTTCTCTATTGTCTTTTTCTTTGCATATTTTAAGCTTTTCCCCAGCCTCATTCTGACCTTGTTTCAGAGTACTTCAAACTTTTCACTCATTCTTCCAATCATTCAGCAAAAATATTTGCTTAGAGCTTATTGTCATAGTTAGTGTATTATTAATTTTGAAAAATTAATACTTTTGGCCTACTTCATTCAGAATAATAGTTTCCCATTATTTGTTGGAATTGGAATATTTAAAGAAGCTAGAGGAGAAAAATAAAAGCAAACACTGCACCTTCTACACTTCAGAAAAAGCCTGACAGACTTTTCTTTGTAAGTGGATTCCAACTTTGAAGGCAGGATAGCTCTGCTGGATATTTCTGTCCAGCAAAAATTCTCTAGATATAGAGAAAAATAATCAATTTATGATACATATCCATCTAAAGCATTGAACTCACAAATACTGTACTGTGCTGAAAAATGCAATCATTAAGAAATGGAGAGTACTCAGAAATGCACTTTGAGGTCATAAAGAAATGAAGTTGGCACTCTAGTGTCTTTGGTTCCTTCTGCCCAATAAATTCGCTATATAAAGGCAATCAATCAATTCATGCTAAGTTCCCCCTTGAAATTTTCCACAAATTAAAGAGTTACTTCCTTTCCAAGGACCTATTTCACACATAAAATTATATATTGGGATGAAGTATACCACTTCCCCCTGATACAAATTGTTGGAGCCAGCCTTTGATTCTGTAGAGCAGATTTTTGAGAAAGAAAAAAAAAAACCCACAGCTTTTCTTGAGTTTCTAAATTTATTGTGCTGTTCATTTACAATGAACATAAAAGATGAAGTGGTTATGTTATTATAATTAGATGAGATTCAGCTTTGAACAGGTACAGAAAAAAACCTAAACTTACTTATCTTGTAAGAACATATGACTACTCTCCAAAATGGAAGTAAATTCAAATTCTGGTAAATACAACTTCCTCACACTGAAGTTATCTTTTCTCAGTTCTTTTCCTGGTAGTGTAGTGTTTTAGGTATGAGTGGTGGTGATGGTGGCCTTTACTTTGTTTATTGATTTTACAATCGCATCACATACTGTGTTTGTGACTTTCTTTGACAGACAAATAGATAAACAGACAGGTAGATGGGTTTAAAATGAAACATGCTGAAAATTATATATTATTAAGCAATTCAAAATTAGTCTTGCTAGGATGTGAAATGTCAAGTGGTCTGCTTTGTATGCTACATGAACACTTACATAGATGTGAACATGCATTTGCTTATAGCCAGTGGTGGGATTCAAATATGTGAACAACCAGTTCTCTGTGTGGATGCCACTTCCGGAAGTCCATTCTGGGCCTGGGCAACAAAAAATTAGCTACCGATTCTGCCGAAGTGGTGAGAACTGGCTGAATCCCACTACTACTTATAGCTTATAAGCTTTTGTATGGGTAAATTGTATTCCATGGCTAAAACCTTTTGCCATGTCTTCATGCTTTTTGTCATGCATTCTGAAAATAGTTTTTAGTTAGATCCCAGAGCAGGTAGTGGTTAAGGCATCAGGCTAGCAATTAGGAGACTGTGAATTCTAGTCCTGCCATAGGCACAAAGCCACCTGGGTAGGCCAGTTACTTTCTCTCAGCCCTTGGAAGGAAGCAATGATAAACCACTTCTGAAAAAAACCTTATCAAGAAAACTGCAGGGACTTGTCCAGACAGACTCTGAGACTCGGACATGATTGAAGAAAAGAAAAAAAAATCCCAGGGAAAGTGACTCTCATAGGATACAGGAAGAGTGGCTAATGTATGAGTTGACATAAGGGAGTAAATCTTAAAACCTCAAACAGAATTCTAGGGAAAGAACTGAAATGATGGTTTGGAAAAATAACAGGTAGCTAAAGGAATAAAGAACAAACATCCTTTGAAAAGTGTACTGTTAGTTTTAGGGAGAGAGAAAAAAAAGGTTGGCTTATGATACAAAAATGATCTGGGCAGTGTGTATACTCCTGAAGGATTGTTAGTTCCAGAGCTGTTTCTCAGCATGCTGTCCACCTGAACTGCACCCTTGAACCAGTTGCCATTATACCATGCATTTTTTCTTATCTATTCCCTGCTCTTTCAGTTAACCTTTCTTTTTAATAATGAAGTCTGCTTAGCTAAGGCTAAACTTCTTTATTAAGACTAAATTCCTTATGAATCTCCAAATTCCTCTGTGTTCATTCATCTCTTACAAACTCCATACTGGTACCGAGCAGGTATGCAAAAGTGAAAAGCCATGCCAGCTTAGGAATTAAGGGAGACATTAATCTGAGTTTTGGACTTAATTCATTTGGCACTGTTTTGCAATCTAATATGGGAAGCTACATAGTGAAGACAACCCAAAGACTCTGAAAATGCATTAAAGGTATTAGCAGATATAATTCCAATAAAATATGTTTTTTATGGAATCAACTATAATTTTCAATCTGCAACAACAACAATGGAGACTAATCAAAAGAAAACTGGCCAAATAGCCATATTCATTTTTTTTAATTTCTCCAATTTATATAACCATCCATCTCAGAAAACAAGCAACTGCGGGTTGTCGTATAATTGCTTATTTGTCTTTTGTTACTAAATATATTTTTATCTTAGTCAACAGGAATCACTTTAATCCAGGAACACAACTGTTGCTGACTTTGAGTGCTACACTTCAAAAGTAGAGAGGGAGTTTTAAGGGCTAACCTTGAAAGCTTAAAGCACCCATTATTCTTTTTAAATCCCATTCTCTCAAACAGTTAAAATAATAATCTTGATTCATCTACAAAGCACTCTGGTCCTAATCATCCTTCCAGCATTTGGGGATCTAAATAGCTCTGAGCAGTAAACCTAGAAATAAGCAGAATTTTCCTAACAATTAGAACAATTAATCAGTGGAACAACTTCCAGAAATTGTTGGTACTCCAACACTGGAAGTTTTTAAAAAGATTGGAAAACCATTTGTCTGAAATGCTATAGAGCTTTCTGCTTGAGCAGGAGGGTGAATTAGAAGAAACCCAAGATCCTTCCAAGTCTATTATTCTGTTATTCAAGACTTTTAGGTTGACCCTTTCCTCCAATAATGGGAGACTTCAATGCTAAACATAGGCACACTATGGCAACTAAGGCAGGTGGGGAAAAAAGGAGCTCAATTTTGCCAGCCCACCCCCCCAAGTTCCTGAGTTATCCTATTCTTCTTGTTCGGGTTCTTGCTCCATCTAGATATCAGAAAAAGTATAGAATTTGCTACAAATCTTTGTTTCCATCCAGTGCACTTTGGGAATTTTGCAAGCAAGACATAGTGGGCTTATTTTCTTTCCCTTCATTCCTCCAAAGCAGGAAAAAAGCAGAAGAGCTGGAAGCAGAAGGAAATGACCAACAGCTATTGAACAGCCACCCTCTGACAACTTTTTAGAGAACAGCTGTGGAGGTTGACGTGATAAGAGTATGAATGAGAGTCACTGTTCCTTCCTTTGCTCACTCCTAATTCTATTCCCCCTTTCAATAAGGGCTCCCACTGGACCTATGCTCAGATTATTATGTATGATCTGAATAATCACTAATCATGACACTAAATGTGACTAGTTATCACTTTGTAGCCTTGAGTTTTCCTTTCAGATATGTAGCCCATTCCTACATGATCAGTTTTGGTAAAGCCAGACCAAGTACAGCAGGGGTGTCAAACTCGCATCTTTTCCATCACCCTCAAAAGCCTTTCAAGTGTTCTTAGAATAATAAAGAGGGTTAAGAATTGGACTGGATTCCCACAGGCAAGAATAGAAAACCTATTTTTTTCAATGAGACAAACTGCTAAACACATTGTACTATGCTACAGTTTATTTGTGTTTGCCACCTTTAAGCAAGTGTTTACTCCAGGGAAAAACAGAAAGAGTATCACTTCCCAGTATTCATGCTTGCCAAACCTATCTCAGATCCACCCAGTGAGATATTTGATGATGAGAAACATATGAAAACTGTTCTGAGAGGGAAGATATAGTCCCATCATGGTGAGAAAAGGGTATTTTACTACATTACAATTGTAGACTTCTATGTACTAAGAAACTGAAGCTGAAAGTGTGAGAGAAGGCTCTTTATTACATGAAGGTAACTGAGTCAATCTGCTTAAACTGATTCTGTAACCACTGCCTTCTGCAATCCCTGTATTTCCTAAACTGTTTCATAAAACATTAGTCCACTAATCAGGTCTACTAATTTAGTCACTCTGTCAATGAATGAAATAAGATTGGTTTGACAGATAATGCCAAACCAATCTTACTTCATTCTTTGACAGAGTGACTAAATTAATAGACCAATGAAATGCTGTGGACACAGTATACTTAGATTTCAGCAAGGCATTTGACAAAATAGACCACAACCTACTTTTTGGTAAACTAGACAAATGTGGGATAGATTTGTAACTGGATGACAAACTGTACCCAGTGAGTAGTCCTTAATGGTACTACATCTATATGGAGGGAAGTAAGAGGTGGAGTTCCACAAGGTTCCATCTTAGGCCCAGTATCAATTAAGGAGAAACTTCCTAACAGTGAGGACATTTAACCAGATTTGAAGAACAGTTTTAGTTATTTGGCCCTTATTATTTATCTGATTGGCACTAGGACAAACAATTTAAGGGCAATGTTCAGCGTGACCATTAATTCAGTTTGAACTGACATGTCAAACCAAGAAATTCCAGCTTAATAGCAAAGCACAGAGTCTGCAATGAGGGAATGGAACAACATTACTGAGCACAATCCTCCATTTAGCTCAACATTGACCACTAATGACTAACTTATTATTGTTTGTGTCCTTAATATTGAGGACCCAATTAAAGGTTGATAAAACATGCTGCACCTTGTAATTCTTTCAGGGTGTGTTCTGGGTAGCAGTTGGGAATCATTCATACTCAAGCTTATAAATCAGTTGCAAGGGGGAAAAAAGAACTGTATGAGATGTCTCTAGTGAGAAAAGAGTATCCTCTTTACAAAACAGGATGCTAGGACTCATTGCATTTCCCCAATTTGCTACTTTGTGCAAAGGAGCTGCAACTTGATGGTAAGGTGCAGGCATCTTCAACTATCTCAGTTATTAAGCCTGGCCAAGGCCTGCCTTGAAAATTAGTCAGCTCCATTTAGCAGGAAGGAGCGGGATGGAACCAAGAAAACTTGGCTCTGAATGACAGTGTTTGATTCAAGCCATCATATTTGGAGTCCATTGGATGAATCATCCATGCTTCTTAACAGTGGGCTAGAAAAGAAGAATCTGTCCAATATGATGAGAACAGGCAGAATGGTGATATAATTCTCCAGAAATAGCATTAAATTCAAGAACAGTGTTCTTTGTGCTCTTTTCTTAATAGCACTGTTTTGTTTTGTACTTTATAAATAAAGAAAGGAATTCCCAAAAGATACCTTGAGAACCCTTAGATGGAGTGCTGAAGTCATTCTGTTTGTATTGTGTACACACTGGGCTTTGTGCTTCTCTAAAATGCTTTTTGAAACCTTATGTAATAAAAAAAATATGTAAAAAAAAATAGATCCCTTCCAGCTCTATTCTGATTTGTGATAACTGTACAGCTGGACAGACCAAGCCAGCCTGTTTCTGGAAAGATATTGACAAGCCACATCCTCCTTCTGTACTGCCCTCTTACAGTAATACACTTCTCAGTGTTGAGAAATCATGATTCTTTCTTTACTTTCTCAACCATTTCCAAATGTGCCTCTGTCTCTGTGTCTGTTTGAACAGACCTGTGTATTCATGAGCCTTCATCAGATTATCTTACAGAACAAGAGTAGCAACCTGCAGTTAAAGGGCCACATATGGTCACAAAGTAATAATGTTGAGCATTTATATTTTTTTATGTTTTCTTTTAGATCATTAGCTAGAGAAACTTTCTTTCCTGTGAACAAAAAAAGTGTGATACAACTTTAAATAAAGAAACAAATCAATCCTATCCCTAACCTTGGTTGCCAAATTGACTCTGCAGTAAATCTGTATGAGTCAATTGCTAACACGTACCTTAACTAGGAGAAAAATAAGGGAATGGTTATATTGATAAGCAAGTCCTGCCTGTGTTTTATTGGCCACAATTGCCAAGGTCAACCTAGTCTGCACAGTCACTAGCTTAACCTCAATACTATTATTCTTAATATCTTGCACAATTTTTAGAGGATAAATAGACATAATCCATCCCATTTTGCCTATAGTAATCATTCTAATTCTGATTTTTTTTTAGTTCTTTTCATTGCTTTGGCTGGCAGGCTAATGCCTGAAGGTGAAGGTGAACTTAGGACAGGCTAATACACCCTGTCTGAAAAGTCATGAAGATGTGTTCCAAGTTTCATATAACATGTTTAGGAGACTAACACAGTGAGAAATATTTCTTCCTGCCCAAGTATTTATTCCTCTCAGCAGAAGCTACAATTTGCTGATCTGCTTTATAAGGGTTTGTATATTCATCTACACCAGCTCTGTGTTTAATGACACTTGTATAATTAGAGACATATGGAATCTTAATGAAGAGTGGGCACTAATTGTCTGAAGTATGCTCTTTCCCCAATCAAGAAAGTGTAAAGTGTATAGTTGCAGTAGTTCTAGTTCTTGATCTTATGAATCATCTCCAATTGTAAAACAGGACTTTAGAAGAACTTCATTAGTTTGAGGAAGAAATAGTCCCTCTTTATGTGCTGACTGGTTAGTCATCTCTATGGCACTAAAACTATTTCAGCTCTGGATATGTAAATGCAGCACCAATATCAGCTGGAAAATAATCTAGGCTGATACTTCTGTTAGTAGACCAACCATCCTGCCTCTAAGCTTTCTTTCAACTAAAGGACTTCATTCATACAAAGAGCACTTTAAGGCAGTTTGGAAGTTCCTGGCTATAATAACAATAGAACTTACTCAAAAATCATTTGTGGTACACATTGGTGGTATAGTGCTTTTTATCAGGTTTTTTTTTTTCAATAATTGGGTTTTTCTTAACTGTGTATCAAGTTGTTGTCGGCTCTTAGCAACCATATACAGTGGTATCTTGGTACTCATCATTAATTGATTTCGGGAGGCATGGTGAATACTAAATCAATGAGTACCGAATAAGGAATAATGTAATGAATCACAAGGCAGCTGGCACTAACAAGTTCTAACTGTGCATTAGTACCAAACAAATGATTAGTACTGGCACAAATTTTTCATGTCAAAATGCATTGAGCATTTGATGAGTTTCAAAGCAGTTGAGTACCAAGGTACCACTGTAGATGATTTCTCTCTAACTTGGTCTTTTAGTTCTTGTCATATAATACCATTATACATGTCTTCTGTCTATCACCATAGTTTGGATGGTTTCACTCAATTTATAATCTTCTTCCTGAGACTTTTTGGAATATTCACACATTGAACTGTTGTGGACTCTAAATATAATAAATTAGACATAACCCCTGTAACCAGTACATTGCTATGAACACTGTGATATGCTATTTCTGGAAAATTCTATTTTGATCTTTTCTGTCATGATAAATTGACATGAGATAATTCAGATATTAAAACTGATAGAGGGGAAAAATAACTACATCAAAGATTTGGAAGGATGTTGGGATTTTTTTTTACTTTAGAACAATTACTGAATTATAATTATGAGTTTTTAATCACTTTCTATGGTTTAAAAAAGTATCACTTGCATTATATGTAATTACAACATCTATTGATGTGTCAGTTTGGACCTGTAGATGTCAGCTTCATAGTGGTCCAGATTATTAAAAGTAAATTTTATGAGACTTAAAGTCACAGGATTAATATTTTTAAATATATACATATTAAGATTAAATGGAATAAGGCATTGGAGGTAAAATTTTGTCCAAGTAATAGAAAATTGTCTTAAATCAAGTGTTACAAATTCAATTGATCTTTGATCCTGCTTTATTCAACACAAATAATATTTCAAATTTATTGGACTTCACTGTTCATTTCATTATAAGTAACAGGGTCTTCCTAGACAATTAAACTAGACCAAGCTTCAGTTACTTGCAGAGGCTCTAGAGGACAGACTCCAACCTAAAGCCAATCTAAGCAATTTTATTGAACAGATAAAGTACTGTAGCATTAGTATAAGACCTAAGGACTTGTTCTCTGAAAACAGCCCAGTCCTCACTTCCCACCATACTTCCCTATACCCATCATCACAGAGATGTGCTGGCCTAACCCTTGCTCTCGCCATTCTATCCTTCCCAACCCCATCCTTGCTAGTCTCTGGACTAGGAAGTCACAATAAAATCCCTGAATACACAACCACACAAATGAGAAGCAATCCAGGATGCTGGGATGCTTCTGTTCACACAAAGAAGTTAAAAGATACCCAGTACCCCACAGATTCACCTGCTCCCATAAAATGGCTGGGATACCATCTCTTCCTACCAACTCCAGGGCAAATTAGGGCATTGTTTTCTCCTAGGTTCTATCCCAGGGAAAGATCCAACAGTACTCAAATGGTGAAATTCAAGCAAAACCATTGCCCTCCCCCAACAGTCAATAAACCTCCAGTCCTCATCTGCCAGATATAGAATGTGAAGATTTACAAAGAAAAGTCACAGGTGAAACACAAAACCTTCCTTTACAATATTTAGGACCAAAGGAAGGCAACAAATTCCAATAGAAAACAATTTATGCAGTTCAGGGTTAAACTGTGGAGCTCTTGTTGCTCTCTGAATTTGGTTGTTTGTTTGCAGATGTTTCATTACCCACCTAGACAACATCATCAGTGCTTCTTATGGTTTTCTCAATTTCACTTTGCCACTAGGCTGCTGCCATTGGAGCTCCACCGTTGCCAGAAACAAACTGCCATGTCTGTCTACTTTTCTATGACTGCCGTTATGGCTCTGCAGCACCAGGGTCTGTCAAACTGTGCTGTGCATCATCTTCAATGCCACTGGCCCTGCTCACATTGTCATACCATCTTACCCTCCAAAAAATGTGGCATTCGAAGTCTTCAGCTGCTGGTTAACTTCCCATGAGCAAACAGCAAAGTTGAAAGCAGCCTAAAGGTCCAACAAGGGATATTTTATTTATTTATTTAAAATATTTTCATCTTAAACAATTTGTCAACTTTACAAATGAGCATGGTTGCAGCCATTTTCCTTCTCATTTTTGGTTGCCACATAGAATGGAGGGGGGGGTTGCCCAGGTGCTTCGCTAGTCAAAATAATCTTTTATCCCATGGGAACCAAGGTCATCGGCTGCTCCCTAGACTAGAGACTGGGCATTTCATAAAAGGCCCGCCAAATAATCATATTGGAGAACGTAGATGCTTACATAGCTTTTGTGGGTAGGACACTTAACGTGTGTATCCAGATTTGGTTTCACTTTTGACGTGCAAATACTTTGTAACTAATAAACATGTTCTTGGAGGAATTTGCAAGCCTCGGAGTTCTGCTTTATTCCTCTTTGTCTGTCGGAACCATGACACAGTTCTGAGCAGCTCACAACATCAGATATGGACCAAGCTGGCCTCATGAACCACTCTCTATCCTTTCATCTGGTCTGAGAAAAGCCTGATTCCCATTATTTCTGATATAGACCCTTGAAGGTCAGTAATAATTCAGAGCCAGTCTCAACATGGCGGCGGGAGGGGGGCAGTTATTCTTCCTATGACCTCATTCACCCAGAATAAAGGGAAAGGAGAATCTTCAAGTTTGGAAAAATACATTATGTTCTTGAGGTCATAAATGCCCATGAAATTTATTAAAACCTTTTTATAAAATTCAATATGCCCATATACATTCATGAGATGCCCTTATTTGATTTCTTGCCCTTTCTTTCCTTTTTTTTCCCTGGAGGTCTGTCTGTTCTGCCAGCTGTGGCTTCTCTTGAACAGAATGTCAGGATAGTTAATGACCATAGTTGGAGTGGTTATTAAATATAAGGCAGCTTCCTTCAAATATAAAAATCTTACCAAAGGACAATAAAATGGAACATAAACATTGGAAAAACAAATGTAAGCAGCCAATAAAAGATATGGCCTTTAGTTATGAAGAATCAGGTTTATAATGTGGGATTTCTCATAAATCTTGTTTTCTCCTTAGAATGCCTTTTATCAATGTTGTTGCTTCACCAACTGCAGCTTCCCTGGAAAGAGATAATTTGGCTTAGGTTATTCAGAACCTGCTAAATTCTCAATTACAATGCAGGAATGGTCAAAACTGTTGGTCCAGAGGACCACAAGTCTACCCATGGGCAGAAATTGATGGGGAGGAGCAGATTCTGGATCTGTGCTGACAAGATCCAGTGACTATGTTTATTTGTCCTGCTAGTTCTAGAATTATTCCATTGTCAATCTTCAATGAGGTTGCAATTTCTCATTCAAGATTTATGTTCCATCTATGATTTGTTTTGGACTCACAACTCCTCTTGAAAAACTGGTAGCAGGTTTGGCCAAGAAGTTAATCTAATGTGCCAGTTATGCCCAGTCCAAGAGCTGGAAGCCATTCACACAGTCAAGCACTCTAGTTGCCTCATATTTGGATTAATATAATACCATTTAGTGTAGTGGTTGAGACATCAGGCTAGACCACGAAATTCTGACTTCCATTCCTGTTTTCAACATGAAGTCAGATGAGTGACCTTGGATCAGTCACTCTCTTTCAGCTCTAGGAAGCAGACAATGAGAAATCACTGCTGAAATCTTGCCACAAAACTACAGGGACTTGTCCAAGCAGGAATCAACATTAATTTGAAGGCACATACATGCAATGGATTCTATATGGGGATATAGAGATGAATATTGAAAACTACACAGAAGCTACTGCTGATGCAGAGTGTGGTGGCTGGGCAATGGTAGAGTTACATCACACATGACTCTACTGTTTTGTGAACCGCATCAGTTACCGGTTGGCTTTTGGGTACAATTCAAGGTGCTGGTTATCCACTGCAAACTCTTATCTGCATAAGAAGTTATTATATGAGGGACTGCTAATTTCTCTTCCCTCTCATCCAATGTAATCAAGCACAGTGGCTACATTCCAGGTCCCATTGATTAAGCAAGGTCATCTAATGTAACCCAGGAAGCATGTCTTTTCTGTTGTAGCACCTTACTTCTGGAATGATATCCCTCCCCTCCACAGAGATACATAAAGCCCCTCCCTTTAAAAATGGTTGTTCTTCTAAGTCTTGGGATAAAGTGGTTTTAGAGTCTCTGTAAGTTTTTTTTAATATTCTTTTTTTAAATTAGTCATCCAGTTGGTGGTGACCTTTTTATATGCATTGTTATCCTCTTTTTATTTCTAAGCTGCTCAGAGTCATTAAAGAGTCAAAATTGGATTAAATAAATAAATATCATGTGTTCATTCACCAAAGCAAAATGCAAACCTATTTAGTTCCAAGCAATCTGGATTAGAGTTTTTTTTTTTTTTTGGCAGGGCATTATAGTTATTTAAAAACATACATGTAAATGTATCTGGTCTTTAAGACTTCTTGCAGGAAGCTTGTCTCTCAAAATTGTCCAAATAGTAACAATCAAATGGATGCGTACATATGACTATACCGTTATAATCCTGGCCCCAAATTACTAAATTCTCAGAAAATATATTTGGTTTTCCATTTTCTTTTAGATAAACTCTTATTTTTAATTATCATTTTGATCTGGTTTGGATAAAGAAATAATGGTTTTGATTTAATATTTTTCTTTCTTTTTTTTCTTCCCACTGCGATATTATGTTTTTATAGAATCTCTTTGTCTGAAAATATTTTATGCTATGTTGGTATTAGGACAGTTTTATATTTTTTTAGAAACACTTTGGGTAATGAGGTTCCATCATTAGCTATTCTCCCCCCCCCCTTTTTTTAAAAAAAAATCTGAGTATCTAAAGTAAAATCAAATGAGTAATTATAGCAGTCATTAAAAACCACAAGATTTCTAAAATAGTATTTTTTTAAAAAAAAAATCCTCTCCATAGAATTTTCCATTTCTAGGACGTATCTTTACAAATCTATTTCTCTATAGCATCTCCTTTTGGTTTAGTTTTTATAATATTGTTTAATTACATAATGACAACCATTGTCAGTGCAGACTAGACCTCACAGAGGGAGGTTATGCAATTCTTTGTTTTCCTCCTCAATATCACTCTTTTCTCCTGTGTGCTAATACAGATAAATATGAAAGTGCCAGTAGATTATAGTGCCAATCCTATGGCTTCAAAGAAATTCCTGGAATTTCTCCCTGTCTCTAGAATCAAACATATTGAAAACAAATTGAAATTGAAAAAATGTAAATTAAATGATAATTCAGTACACAGATTATATGATAGGATGAGTGAAATACTTGAGGGTTAATTCTGAAGTCCACGCTCTGTATTGCCTTTCTACTGATTTTATCTTGAGCATCTTTGTGGAAAAAAAGAAAGCGAATTGACTTCTAAGTTCTTTCATTAAATGAAACAGAGAGCTTAATTCCACACCCAATCAACTTCTAAAAGATAGGTAATGTCAGAGTTTGGTACTTTGAGCATGCCCACTGTATTTTGGAGGTAGGTGGTAGACAAGGGGGAAGACAGTAGTCAGCTGCAGATCAAGTAATTTTGTGATATCTAGTTACCATTCTGGTTCCTTTTCTTTACATATGTTGAAATACTGATGAACTTCATATGCTGCTACCAAAAATAGCTCTCAAAAAACTTTGATTAGATTACATGTTCAAAATGAACAGAAATTTGTTTCATTACATGCATTCTTAATTTGTGCTGTGCATTTTGATTTTAACCAACTCATTGAACTTACCTATTTTAATTGAGTTAATTTGAGCACATTTAGATGTGGTTCAGTAAGCAGATCAAACAAATTAAGGGGGAATCATTTTTTCATGTCAGCTCAAATTCAGAGGAACAAGTTATCAAGGAAAGTGTTCTAATTTTGAAATTCCAAGTGAGAGATTGAAAAGAAGATAAAATTTAAGGCAGAGGTGGCATATTTAAGTAAACCATAATTAAAGCTATCAAGAGTTTGCCTTGTATTAAGGATGATGCTAAACTATGCTTAATTAAACAGAAGCAAAGTTTTTTTAATTTTCTCTTTGTGGCTAAAACAGACACAAATAGTTCTGTCTTGAGAGAAACAAGTCAAATCTGCCTTGAACTGTGTCTCTTCAGATACAAGAAGAAAGTTTTACATCTTAAAAATAATTTATTTAAAATATTTTTTAAAAGAATGTAAACTCTAGGCAACGGCAAAATATTGCAGTTAAGCAGTTAACTGTTTTCTTATTTCATCCATTCAGTATATTCAGCTTTTGTTCTTTAATTTATTTGTAAAAAATGTATTTATTTCACAAAGTATTTAGTGAAAGCCTCCTTGTATCTTTTTTTTTCTTTAAATATTTGGAAATGACCGTGATAATTGTTCTGGTAGATATTTTTACTTACATATTCTGGAGTCATTTAATCAACAGAGTAAATAAAATGTTGGTCACCAAAATTAGCATTCCTGTGCTCAAAGGCATTATCTCATTGCCAAATGTGACTCTGATGTGTGCAAATCAAAATCCCAAATACAATCGACATTTGAGTGTGTTGTCCTTCATTTTTATTAAATAACAATGAAACAAAATTAGCCTCATTTAGTTCATGTTCCCATTCACTCAAAAAAAAAAAAAAGCGCAGATTCCTAGTGAGTGGAGATTGTGCCTTCTTTTCTTCTTAAGGATTTTAATGCTTAAAAGAGATCAATATTTTCAATTTAATTGATGCAGGACAAAGAATTCAATTAAAACAAACTGAGAGAAGTTAAAAGTAATTATCAAGCTGTTCAATAACCTCTGGACTTTAGTAAATGGACTGAAACAGAACAGTGAATAGTGAACAGGGACACTGTACCTATATTCAATGGCATTATTTTCATTGGGTCCATGCAACTAATCAGGCATTGCCATGCTAAATGTATTACTGTTTTCTTCATATTTTTCAGATTCATTTTTCAAACTGGTAGTTGGGGATGTTAGAAAACTATCGCTATTTATCATGGCAATACATGAATCAGAAAGCACAACTTAGTGTAACCTGTATAGAGACATAAATTCTGTTCATTTTTCAAGGAACATATCATATGCAAATAAAGGACCAAACCCAGAAAAAAACATATATATCTTGCATACCTGTTTTTTTTAACTTTCATATATGCAAATACCTCACTGAATAAATAGTATAGAACAGGTATCCTTTCTGCCTAGCAGTATCTTTTTGTTGTTGTTTGTGCAATAACTTATTACATTGTTTTTAACATAAATCAAAAGGAATCCAGTATACACACCATTACATTGTTTGAAGCAATTGTTGCATTATGAAAATTATACATCCAAAAATTAGCTGAACCCAATTTCATCCTAAAAATGCTATGTGTTCTACAAATATGACATACTATTATTGTTCAATTAGTTGTAAATCTGTAGAAATGTGATATATAGATAGCAAAGTTATCTTTTAGTGACATTTATATACTGAATGCTACAATTCTTGATTCTATATCTTCCTATATTCTTCAACTTTTGATTTATAAACAGCTGTTATATCCATTGTTTTGTAAAGAGCATGAACAATTCTCTAAAGATAAAGGAATGCTCTGTACAGATGACTCAATACAATAACTGACTTGTCTTTTTCAAGTTCAGCTTTCCTTAGCATGAACATAAGAATCAAAGCTAATATGATACTTACTGCCATTGAGTTTATAAGGAGCAGACAAATAATTCAATTCCAAATTGGCCCATGACAGCAAATTTCCAGTAAGCAAAATATATGATTTCTGGAATCTATATATACATGATGGTATATATTTAAGTCTGGAAAATTAAAATCTCTTTCTCTGACAGTTGAAGCTTCCTAAGTAAAAACTGAGCTGAAAAATTACTCAAAATAATTATCTGGAATAATGCACTATTTTCTTACAAATCATGTGTTTTCCTGCTCCACTTTTTCCCCCTATATTTTCTTGACATCTGCTATGTGGGCTACAACACTTTTAATTGGTTGCAGACTAACCTCACCAGTTCATTGGCTACTTTGCAGAGGAAGAAACACTTCTTCAACTGATCCTATGCTTAGTATTAGCTCTAAAGCAGGGGTTCCCAACCCCCGGTCCATGGACCAATACCGGGCTGCGGCATGCCAGCAACCAGTTCGCACAAACAAGCAAAGCCCCATCTGTGGGATGCAGGCAGCACACAAAACCACACACTCTACAGTCCATGGAAAAACCTTTCTTCACAGAACCGGTCCCTGCTGCCCAAAAGGTTGGGGACCTCTGCTCTATAATATCTTTATGATCTTCCCTTCATCCTGTCCATCAGAATAAGACCATTAATTAAACTCTTGCATTATAACAATATGTTTCTGGTTTGAATCCTAGCTGCAATTATTATTATTTTTTATCAAGTTTCCTTCTTCTCCATTTTGTTATTATTATTTTTTAAAATAAGGAGTACCAATGTTCAACTGATTTTTCAGTCATTGAAAACTTTTATCCCAGTCACAAATAGTCCATGAATTTCCTTCTGAGTTCCTGATGTTCTATTTGAGTAATAATGGCAGCTGCAATCCAAGAATAATGAATTCCTTTTGGTTATCCCTTGGAATAACTCAAGAGCTGAAGTTATCAGCTTCACCATAAGAACAAGGTACAAATGTTGGAATCCATCTGCATGAGGAACCTCCAAGACTTTTTGTGTTGGCTAGCTATAGATAATATTGACCTGGACTTCTGTGGTCAGTTTTATGTAGATGATATCTTCTACATGTAAAGTAGAATTAATTACAAGAAGCTCATTTAGATTGTATTTATCCATTTATGTATCAAATGGATTTGGGAGTTGCTAGAGTTTCCTCCTTTAAGACTGAAATTTTGATGTGCCTTGTCTTCTGGAATGAAGAAAGGTAGGGTAGAAAATATATATCACTTTGTTCCTTGTTTTAAAGCAGCCCACTCTTCTATGAAGGGCTATTACTGATATATATAAAAAAGGATAGCATGGAGTGTTTGGTGACATGAATGTGGAAAGGGAAAAGATGAGAAGGTATGAGAAACCAGAAGGAGAGAATCAGCAATGATATGAAGAGGCTTCAGGAAATCAGTATGGAAGCATGAAGAAGGAGAATAGTAGAAGGGAAGAAAACTGACAAGGGAATGAGGGGAAAAAAGTTAGTATCAACAGTACCCTCCTTATGCAGTCATTGGTGCTTGTAACAATGAGAAGAAGAATCGGTTGCAGAAAGATTGAATAAAAGAAGTTTATATTAATGGTGTTCCAAAAAACGGAATGGCTGTATTAGCTCATAAAGGTGCTTTGCCTTCTGTGATGCAAGGCTGAGCAGATGCAGAAGTCTGTTATCTTATTCTGGTGATTAAGACTTTGGGGAAAAAAGACATGGTTGTCGCAAGCAATAATTTTTAGGGCTAAATTAGGTGATCCTGCTGTATTTCATGTTTGCTTAAGTTACCATGCCCTCATTACTCACAACTGCTTGATAACTGTTGGTGGGTTTAATGAATTTTTTGATCCAATTTTAAACGGAGGTTTGTCCTCTAAGAAATTGATTTTTTTCTTTTTTTTCTTTTTAATATGCAGAATGATGTGAACATTTTACAAAACAATACATTTGATTACTAAAAATAGTTCTAGACATATACCATCATACTTGATCATTCTGATGATTGAGGGTATATATTTGGATAGCTAGGGTTGTATACCACTCTTCATCTCCACAAGCACAATGAACTAATATTATGGAATCATTTTTACTTCCTTCAAAACTGATAGAGTGTAATACCCAAATCTTATAGATTTTTGTTTTATGTGAAATTTTGAAGATGTGTAGAGAATATGAAAGCTGGTATTGAACTAAAAGTACTTTGATAGAATGTTCAGCTAAATGGGGAGAGTAGGTAAATCAAGAAAGATGATATTTATTTATTGAACCTGTTTGAACCTGTTTCATAATCACAGAGACAGCAGCCTCCATTTATTTTCTCAAAAATTCTATGGAGACAATGAGAATGAACTGGAAAAAGATTGATTTTTTTTTTTTGCTCCAAGGTTGTGAATCTTCTAGTGAAATGCAGTTCCTACAGCCAGGAGTCTTTGCTGTTTAATGCATTAGGAAGGGAACCTACAGAAACAGAAAAGCTGTTTCCTGCATAAATTATATCTTAGGTTATGAGATATGCCAGGAAGCATCAAATGGGTTGAGAAAAAAATTAAGCAGCCATTTTCTATTTGCTATGCTGTTACACATTCAAATGTCATATTGTAATATGGTTCTATGGCTTCTTGATAAGCAGCTGTTGCCAATGAATTACATCCTTTCTGGAAAAGCTTGAAATCCTGAAATAATAGGAATAAAAACTATTGCTAGTTAATTAAGGAAATTGGAATTAAATACCTGTATTTAATAAAAATCAAAAATCAAGGCAACATGTGTGATTCACATTTTATATTTAAGAAGTAACTGTTATTACCTCATTTGGTATAAAATTAGAATTTTCTACAATTTCTTTCTCAGTAGGCACTTCTAAATGTTAATTGTATTGTGTGTGAGTCCCTATTGTTATAAACAAAAAAATTGGTCTGGTCAACTTCCAAGCCAATATAGTTTCTACAAATAGACAAAAGCAGGTCCATAAAATAGGTTTTTTGCAAGTTTTTTCTTCTCTGCAAAAAAAAAGAAAAAGAAAGAAAAAGAAAAAAAAATCCTTTGTGTCGATGAAGTAGGTCCTCACATAGTTGATATACTTGAATGGGCAACATTTGGTTTCCCATGTGACTCTGGGGGAATAGAAATTGTTCAACATGTATTGTTTGATGCAATTTCTGTAAGAATTTGTGCAAAGATTATATATTGCCCTTACTGCAAAGCCTCCTTGGAAGCGTTCAAGAATATTGCGTTAATCTTCCTGTCTGAGTTTCCAGTCATGCTTCCACCAATGCAATAGGTAGGTTTGTACTGCAGCCAAGAAACCACAGCAACAATTACAAAAGTGACACATTTTCCAACCAGTACCTGTTACTTATTTTAACTTTATTCTTCTTGTTTTATTCTCTTCAGTAATGCTGATCCATAATTCTATTAATAAAATTTGCATTCAAGTTGCATTGATTTTGGTGGCCAGAGCCTCAGCTATTTCATGGTAGAGCAGTATCTTTACCGTGACAATGTGAAGAATTCTCCAGCTAGTAACTTCTAATATTTGAAGTCCAGACATCTTCAAGTTGCCAAGGTTGAAAAACACTGTGGTAGAGGATTGAAAAAGAATAGGGATAGGAGGATTCCCTCCACCTCCACTACTGTGTTTAGGGCTGCCATATGGAAGCTTCAATCATTGGGGTTACCTCTAGATCAGAGGTCCCCAACCTTTTGGGCACCAGGGACTGGTTCCATGGAGAGAGGTTTTTCTGCGAATCAGAGGGTGCGTGGTTTTGCCTGCATCTCGTGGATAGGGCTTTGCTTGTTTATGCGGCCTGGTTGCTGGCGTGCCACAGCCCGATACTGGTCCATGGACCGGGGATTGGGGACCCCTGCTCTAGATGAAAGCAAAGAGATACAGAAAAGTTTGCAGCCATTTAGTGATCAAAAAGGTTTCTGTTACAGAGTTATGGCAACACTATCATTGTTTTGTTTTACTATTTTCATTTTATGTTATAAACCATGTACTTTCCACCTCCTAATAGGAGGAAACCATGCTTCTGATTTTTGCTACAAATATTCACTGGATTTGGGAACATTAAAAAAAAATGAGTTTGGCAGATGCTTTCCACTTTAGCACCTAGTCTTGGCACCACTACCCTTTTCCTTGGAAGGTTACAGTTCAAATAAATGTTCTCACAGTTGGAAGAGGAGGAGTAGGAGGAATATAGCTTTATGTGGAGAAAAAAATAGCTATAATTATTACATAACAAATGCAGCATGTGAGATCATTCTAACTTCTATGGGCCCTTGTGATTGGTTGACTTTTGAATGGAATGCTTTTTACTACACTTGCTTAATTATATATTTTTACATGACTCACCTTCAAAGAAGCTAATTCTATGAG
This sequence comes from Azemiops feae, assembly GCA_023970755.1. Classification (NCBI taxonomy): domain Eukaryota; kingdom Metazoa; phylum Chordata; class Lepidosauria; order Squamata; family Viperidae; genus Azemiops; species Azemiops feae. Next base: position 131,839 of record JALGBA010000241.1, read on the forward strand.
TGCACCATTAAATAATGTGAGTTTGTTTTTATGATTCGACAATATTCCTTCTACATACTCATATGTACCCATACAGTGTTTCAAACACATTTCCTAATTACTTTTGATATCAGATCTATCACTAGTGCCACTTCGGTTATACCAAGAGAACTTTCTATATGAAAAAAGGACGCTTCTCAAAGCCAATTTGTTATTCAATTGCTATAGCTTAAAATTACATGTGTAATAACACAAGACATAACTAAGTGTATTTCATTAATAAATATATTTCTTTTTCTCATGGCACTTGTTGAAGTAACAAGTTTTCTTAAACACAGTGGCAAAATGCTCAGGCTAATCTATATCTGTAGGCCAAGGTTTTTCCTTTTTGCTTTTTTTTTTGCTTTTGTCATCAGTCAGTTGATTGAACACTTTACTCATAATAACAAAATGATTTGAATTTCTTCCATACACATGACCCAAATGCCTGCCTCCTTAAGAATAGCACTAAGTTTTAAATGCAACAAGGAACCTCTATCAATATCCCAACATTCCTTTGTTCCTTCTCTGTCCTTTACACATGGCCTCAGAGTGTGGCCGGGTGGCTTTAAATACCTCATCCATATAATTGCTTAGCAGAATACTGAGGTAGTACAAGGAGGTTTACAAATCTTTATCTGAGACTCACTGGGAAGTAGCAGTTATCCAAGGAAGTTCATCTTTTCAAAAATCAGGTAAATGCAACCAATATTTATATATTTATTTGGTGGTTGATATATTTATATGTTTGCATCTTGCTAGACTGGACGTGGATACAGGAAGGAGCATTACATACAAGCAGTTATTCTTCATTTGCCTTATTTTATTTTTTGGATTATCAATTGATAAAGATTTCTGGTGGCTTACAATGAAAACATAAACCAAGGTTTAAGCAGAGATATGAAAATGAAAATAATCAATTTATAGACTGAAACCTATAAACCTTTTCTTTAATTACAGGGATTATAGATTGATGAAAAATCCAGCTTGTTGGTCTTTTTGAGACACATGGTTTAGTAACTAAGGTCATTTGTCTAGCACAGGGGTAGGCAACCTTGGCTCTTTTATGACTCGTGGACTTCAACTCCCAGAATTCCTGAGCCGGCTCAGGAATTCTGGGAGTTGAAGTCCACGAGTCATAAAAGAGCCAAGGTTGCCTACCCCTGGTCTAGCAGGAACACAAGGATAATTGGAACTAAGAATCTATCATGGTCACTTCTCTGGATGACAGTGTTGTTAATCTGAATCCATGCATGAAATAAATGGCTGAATAATTGTAGACTAAGTTACAGATAATGTAACCATATCAAAACTGTAATTGTATGTTTACATGATAGTGTGTCTCGTTTATATAAATGGGGCTTACTTTCAAATAAACCTGCTTGGGACCTAACTAAATCATGCTCACACATATCATTTATAACAAATTCCAGATGAAATATTTAAGACCAAAATGTAAGGATAGTGTATGCTTGAAGTCTATATAGTTTATACACATTGTAATGGCAAATTATATAGGTATGTTACACAATATTTAACCATTTGTTTATTTATATCAGCCTTTCCTGCTCCTAAAGTAGATGAAAATCTCTCTCTCTCTCTCTCTCTCTCTCTCTCTCTCTCTCTCTCTCTCTCTCTCTCTCTCTCTCTCTCAATCTATCCACACTCCAATCAGTCAGTATGACGGATTTTGGCAAAAGAGAGGTTGAAGGAGAGGGAAGAGGAGGAGGGCAGAGAGGGAGAGGAGGAGGGGATGTGGAAGGGGATTAGGGGAAAAGATCTAATGCATGAGGCTATCCTCATCCTTGTTCAAACAATTGCATATAAAGCAATAATTTGTTTTTTAATCTGGAGCACAAAAAGAGACAACCGTACTTCCTGTCTGACTGATTTTGTGCCATCAAGCCAAACAGCCATGTCTTTTGCAATCTTGAGTAAATATGTACTTGCTTTAAGGAGTTGCACACAGGTGCTACATTTGTGTACCTTTCTGTTTCCAAAAATGAGACCCTCTTTGCTATCATCTAGTTATTATCCCAATTTTTGCAGTCCAGATATTGTAACTGATTTTACTCAAATTTCCCTGCTGTTCTTCTTCTTCTTCTTCTTCTTCTTCTTTTTTTTACAAGATATGAAATGTAATGGGACAATTCAGAATATTTCTTTCTAAAGTGGAAACAGTTCAAGCAGGATTACATGAAAAAAGACATCTCTTTTTTTAAAAAAAAAACCTATTTCAATAAAGCTTCTGAGCAGCAGAAAGTTCAGAGCTGCTGTACTTACATAAGCAGTCAGGTATGTAATTATATACCTGATGAAAATGAAAATAACTTATCAGTTTTATTAAGTCTCTCCATTCAAGGGAAGAGGTCATGGATGCAAAGAAGTCATATCTCAGAAATAAAGTGGTAACTGCTATTCATAATTTGAATGTCAAGATTTACAGGGTTTTAGAATGAGACCTGGAAGAGATTTGAGACTATTGCATAGATCAACTTCCATTCATTGGAAGAGTAGGCCGGGCAATAGGAAAGGAATAAGGGAAGGTTAGTGACTGCCATGTTGCATAATTAAACTCCTACCATCTCATCTAGTCATCAGACACATCTAAATTAAATTGTCTAGCTGAACTGTATTTAGTTAAATTACAGGAGAAAAGGACAGAAAGTTTCTGAGAGACTGCCACAAATAATTTATCATAAAAGGGCTTTGAATCAATAAGTTTGAAAATGTTTTCTAGGTGGTATGGGATTAGAAACTTCATCAGAAGTAATATATAAAGGCCACAAATGGGTTTCACCCAGTTATTTATCTCTAATTATTTCTTTATGGTTTGAAGTTCATGTTACAACCCCTTCCATAGAAATGAAGAGCAAATGTGGCATATTATGTACTGTCTATAATTTACTCCTGAAGTTTTGAATTATTGTAATGAATTTTACCTCCATGGTTCATCACATTTCCAAACTTTTTTCAACAGTCTCAGGTTGTAGCAGAAAAGATATCAATCTAATCATAATACAGAATTGCCCAAAAGGTCAACCTGTTCCATTATCCTTTCAGCATATAATTTATATACCTCATTTGTTAAACAGACAATAAAATGAATGAAGATCTTTGCTACTTCTAAAATGTATTAGAGCAATTCACTCTCTTAATGGGATAGTTTTACCCAGACACTTCAGGCTCAAAAATTCCATGTGTGAGAGTTTGTTGAAGTTATGGGCATAAACTATACATATACAAGTTCAGTAAGTTGAAATGAAACCAAATTGCCTTGAGGGAAGGTCTGCATCACATTCTACTATTAGAAAAAAATGTGTATGCAGTTTTAAAATAGTGTCAAATTTCAATTCCCAGAACCTTTTCTGCATTAGAAAAATAATTAAAAATGTTACTATAAGCCAACAGTTTCAGTTTCTGTCCTGCTAGTGCAGCATGCTCGTGAAGACAGTTTTCATGAACTGTTTTATATCTATTAAATGCATTTTTAGATGGAAAAAGAATTACTGATAATTGAATATGCCAATTCTTGCACACAGGTTAGGCAGGATGGGAAAATAGTTGCTGGCTGTCACAAAGTCTTAGCCACAGTGATTAAGTTCTGGTTTATATTCTAGTTTATACTTATTTCCAGTTTGGATTATTTTTGATTGACATTCATGGTTCCTAGGAAATTGTTATAAACATCTGATATCATGTAGCAGGACAGGAAATGTCAGTAAACATCTGATAAAAATAATTTCTCCTTAGAATCTGAACATTCTGTCCACTTCTTTGTGTTTTTATATTTAACTAATTATGCAAATATTTTTTTTCTTTCAGAGAATAGTTTAACTATTTCAGGGATCTACTTCTTCATTGCTTTTTTCAGAAGTGTTCCAGTTTTTGAAGGTTACTTTCAGTTTTAATTTGTCTGTCCTTTAAAACACCTTCAGAACTTTATGCTGTGAATTATCTGTCCCATGTCATGAGTGAACAAGTAGGACCAAAATCATCTCAGAAATTATGCACATAAAAAAACTCCCTCATGTTCATAAAACAGCAGATTGACAGTCAAGGTTGTTGAAGAAGAAGATTCATTCTTCAAAAACATCATACTTTATGTATCTGGGTGTACATGTAAAAACATATAAGAATATGCAAATATAAATTGGATTATCTGAAACAAGGAATATATGGATATGGAAATATTCTGAGGACTTTTCTTTGAGCTGTCACATCATCACGTTTTTGTCTTCAACCTTTTCCTTTTTTTTCTGGAAAAAGAGGAATCCCTAAGAGCATACTGTGGATTTTAGCTCTCATACAAAGAAACTGCACACAGTAGTAATGCCATCACTTTTTCTCTGGGGACCCTTTAGGCAAAGCTATTTGTCCTAAAGTTTTTATCAGCTTTCAGTTGCTCTCAGTTTGGTTCTGTTTCTCTTGGGAGAAAGAGGTTGCTCCTGAACTACAGTTAAATCTTTTTAGATTGTGTTAAATTTCAATATTAATGGATTTTTGGTTAGTATTTGATTTTCCAATTGATTATATTATTTTTGACATCATTCGGACTCCTCTGCTATCCCTGGATTGAAAGGGTCTAGCTGTAGCATTAATGAATTGCAACCTATCGAAATTTGGCTAAACTTCAGCTCCCAAATCCATTTTTTCTGTTTAGTAGGTAGTATTTCCTGTCTGTTTAAATTTCATTTTGTTTCTTAGTCCCACTCATCTATCCATTGTTATTACCTGTTTAGAACAATGTGAAGTCACAACTGCTAGTTCTTTAGCTGGTGTTGGCCTTCATACATATCAAGTTCTTCTTAAGAACCTAGGGTGTCATACTGTATCGGCATAATAAATGTGTGGGTCAAAACAGTATGGACTTTTGGAATCGGCAGATGGAAATTTAGTCAATGCAGATATTTTCTAAGTATTGTTCAAGATTTGTTTTTGGGGGTATTATTGTTACAAATGTATTGGCCATCCAATTCCAGTAGACTATTATTGAAATAGGAGAATATTCAAGGGCATTGACTGGAGACAACTTCACACAAGTCATCCTCCATAGCTATTCTAAACTATAGCAGAGTGTAGATCAGCAGAGAGCCGGTACTGTAAAGAGAAGGCATTCTTCTGGGGTCCTTATAGATGGCATTGCTTAATTGAAGGAACCCAGGATATGTGAACCAAGTGACAAACATCAATTTCTCAGTGCTGTCTTCTGCAATTGGCAGTGAGAAATTATTGCCTGACACAGAAAGGATCTCTAGACCCAATCATGCTAGGATTGTCTACATTGTGTACATTCAGTCAGGGAAATGCAATGGTATGCACTCATATTTAGCAAATTGTTGGAAAGAGCATTTGGTTGGTGAAATAACATTTCTATAAATCACTGGCACTGTGCCTCCTCCTACTCTAATGCTATCCAGGTTGGTAGAGAGAGCTGGGAAATGTGAACTACCATTTTATCACAGTCAAGTTTCTTCAATAATGCCACAGCAAATGAAAAACATTGTATGGGAAGTGTTATTCCATAGAGGAGAAATCATAGCTGCATCCTAGAAATAGGGTCTTCTCAATTTTACACATTTTAATATTGGACCAGAAAATAGGGGCTTTTATGGTAGACAGGTTCATCAGAATATGGTCAGCCATTCTAATAACTTGAACCTTAGGCAAGATGGGCTTTTATGGCTCTCCTCAAAGGTTTGAATTAGACCCACAAATCCTCAAGCAACCAGCACAGCAAGTAGAGAATATGAGCTGACCATATAGTTCCAATAAAGGCTAATGCTTTCAAGTTGTTTTCATAGTCAGCCAAATGAAGTAGTCATTATAACAGTTTAAGTTGGAAATAACTTTCCCAAACAAGATAAAAGAAACCTCCTATTAAATTGATGGAGGAGGGAAGGGTGGTTAATCTTAATTTAATCCCTCCCTCCCTCCCTCCCTCCCTCTGTTTCTCTGTTTCTTGATTCTGAAATCAAGGCCAAATTATGATTCATTTGCTTTTTCTCCAGTGGAAGCAGCCACTCAGATTTTGGCAGGTCCTTCCTGTCACCATTTAACTGCCAATTGTGCCTTGCCTTTGAGTAGCCTTTAGAAGCTGTCAACAAATGAAATATTACATGTGTATTCTCTGTCATCTTTTCCTGACAACTGTTTGCTTGTATAATAAAGAGCAAATGGCTGCATTTAGGTTTAGAGAAATTGTAGAGTAAGCAATTTCCATAAAATTGCCTCCCCAGCTGCTTTTAACCCTATGAGGAAAAGACCATGGAAGCTCCTCCATAGGGAAATTCTCAGAAGTAACCCAAACTGAGTTCACAGAATTTAATCTGTTCAGTCTGTTATTATTGCAACATGAGTTAGCTAATATATGAATGAAGCTACCTCTGAATCACTCATTTTGGCCTGAGGTTGACAATTGACTCCTTTGTACCAACATGATTCTGTTTGATAATTCTAGTGTTTACTTTTTCTCCATTATTTTCTTCATAAAAAGTATGCATTGTGCTTCTTTTTGATATTATATCTTCTTTATTAAGAGGGAGAAAAAAAGCCCAAAGACATATTCGTTGAGAACCACCAGTGGTTCTCAACCTTTTCTTCATCATGGACCCCCTTTAAATACCTTTTGTGGCCATGGACGATGACCACAGACCCCAATTCAAGACTTAAATCATAACATTACTTCAAGCTTTCGTGGACCCCCCTATGATGACATCACAGTCCCACAGGAGTCCACACACCACAGATTGAGAACCACTACTTTAAATGACTATTTCATTGTACTCTTCATATGATTTGAAGGTATTATTTCCCTTAAGCCTATCTTACTTGTTCCATAGCTAATATAAAACCTAGATCATTGCAAATAGTTTGATTTCAAGACTGCATATTTCTTTGTTTAATAGACTTTAGAAATGGTATATTCTTCCATGTATACTTATTCCACACCTTCACCCAACTGAAAACAGTAAGTAAAGAGCATGCTTTATTAAAAACCTACTAATGAGTCTTTTGATAAAATACCCCAGATGTTACATATTTTGAAGTTGTTCAAAGAACTCATTAAATCACACCAATTAACAGAAAAATGTAGAAAATGTGAGAAACTGAATAGAAAATAAATGAAGTTTTCTATATTAAGAACTGCTCGATACTTTTTGCCAAAAAGGGAGGGGGGGGAAGCAATAGAAAAGCTAAAGGCTGCAGCTTTGGCTGAATTGTCAATAGTTTGGGAGCTTTATTCAAAAAAGCTTTGTTATGACCAGCATATAGCATTTAGCAATAGCAATAGCACTTAGACTTACATATCACTTTACAGTTCTTTATAGCCCTCTCTAAGTGGTTTACAGAGTCAGCATATTGGCCCCAACAATATGGATCCTCATTTTACCGACTTCCGAAGGATGGAAGTCTGAGTCAACCTTGACCATTCAGAATCGAACTCCTGGAGTGAGCAGTCAATTAGCCTGCAGTACTGCATTCTAACCACTGCACCACCATGGCTCTTATAAATTTGTATTGAAACCAGCTTTTTTAGTATATAATGTAACCATGCCTTGCTACATTTAAGATGTTGAATCAGAACCAGGGAGACTAATAATGATGAACTCTAAAAGCTCATGGGCTGATTTCGGGGAAGTTGTTTTCTTCCTACCCTCACTGAGTTGGGGTGGGGGGGGAGAAGGGATTTGGAGGAGACATTACTACAGCTCTAACAAATTAATAAATAGATACCCACATGAATCTCCACTGGATTAAAGACCACGTCAGGTCATTCAAATCCTCCTATTGGAAGTTATCCAACTTGGTCTCATGATATGCATGGCTATTATCCCAAGGAAGGAGGAGCAGTAGTCTGCTGACCTTCAGAACAAATTTAAAGTTTGAAGGTTTGATTGACAGCTGTATAATTTGGTGCTTTGTATTTGAATAGTATATGCTCTAGAAAATGGTCCAGAAGTAAGTATAGCTGGAATTCTGGCTATAGGATTCTGAAGATTGCACAGTAATATGATTGAAAAAACTTAGAGTTACCTTTGTTAATTTCACAACTAAATCACAACTTTGAATCCGGCAGAGATTTTAACTAAATACAGGTAGTCCTTGATTTAGGACCTCAATTGATCCCAACATTTCTGTTGGTAAGAGAGACATTTGTTAAGTGAATTTTGCCCCATTTTATGACTTTTCTTGCCACAGTTGTTAAGTGAATCACTCTGGTTGTTAAGTTAGTAACCAGGTTGTTAAGTGAATCTGGCTTCCCCATTGACTTTGCTTGTCAGAAGGTCGTGAAAAGTGATCACATGATCCTGGGACAATGCAACCGTCATAAATATGAGCCAGTTGCCAAGCATCTGAATTTTGATCACGTGATTATGGGGCTGCTGCAATGGTCATAACCTGTGAAAAATGGTCATGAGCCACTTTTTCAGTGCCATTGTAACTTTGAACGGTCACTAAATGAACTATTGTAAGTCAAGGATTACCTGTAATTCCTCTGGTTTCACCATACCTGGCTCTTCTATCTTATTTACTTTGATTGCCAAATAATTGGAAAGATTTTTTAAGAAAAATAATGAGTAAAATGTGAATTTATGCTGAGTGGTAACTTTTCATTTTTATAATGTATATGTGGCTATAGCTGTTTAGCAATGTGTTTTATAAACCTAGATTGTATTGCATACCAACAGTTTTAAAACTTCATCCATTTCTAAGGTTACTCAAGTATTATGTTCCAATTTTCATATTATGATAACACAAAACTGATTTAAAAAGGAAATATTTTAGTGGAATCTCATGCTGTTTTATCAGACCTATCCAACAACTTTGGAGCAATGCAATTCGGAACTTTGATTGAATTTGTCCATATGTTTTATTTCCACCTTGTGACCACTGATTCTTTTTTCTGTGCTCTATTCATTTCCATTCAAAAAAAAAAATCTGCTAGTGGAGTGTGTGAGAATTCCAATATGAATTTTGCTTTTTTTTTTTTTTTTTTTTTTAAAGGAAGACGAGTCTCAATGTCAGTTTAAAGCAGGTATGTGCAACCCATAGCCCACATGCCGCATGCGGCCCTGGACAGCTAGTAATGTAGCCTCACAAAAGCATAATGCTTTAACATTATTACGTAATTTTTAGCAATATTTATATACATTAACTATATTATATATGTTATATGTGGCCCGAGACAATTCCTCTTCATGAATGAAGGCAATACGTCCCAAGATAATGTTGCAAAATCCAATCTGGGTCAGTCACTGGGACCATGCTGGAGCCCATCCTCTTCATTCAGTGCTACCCAGGCAAGCCAAAAGGTTTGACAAATCTATGGTTTGGTTAGAGTGTCAGAATATCAAGTATCTTCTTTTCCTGCAGTTTGTGCCCAAGCTGGGAATCCAATAAAACACCCCAAACAAATCAGAGGAGGTTAAAGAAAATACATGCATTCAGCCCAATGTTATTAAGTAACATTGGATGGAAGCTGCAATGGACTGCTTCTGTTTTCCCTTCTTATTTGATTTTAGTTTAAAGATCTAGCCAATCATTATCCACAGAATGGAATGGGTTAGCTTCTTACAACAATTCCCACTCTGCCAGCATGAAAAACCTTCCTTCTGGCAATACTTCATAATCTATAGTTAATAACAATGTCTATAAAATTGGCATTTTATCTTACATATACATTTGTCTTCCTACACATAAGATATATGTCTTTATTTACATAGCTTTTGCTACATGATGTTTTCATTTTTTTTAAATAATGGTAGGAATTAGCTTTTTTGTTTTATAAAATGACATTAGTACTGACTATACAATCTTTCATCAGTTCTTAATTTAAACTTATTTGTAAACATTTAAGGAAAATATTCAAACACAAGCATGTTCATTGTTATTTTTAAATTAGTTATCTCTATAAAATGTTATTTTGTAATATATTTATTACTATGTTTTTAATATTTGTGTCTGTGTTCTGTTTGTGTTTTGATTGTGTGCTACCTTCAGCGAGATTGGAAACTATATAAATTTGATTAACAATTATATAAATAACTAAATATTATATTTTATGTTATTTTATTTCTATAAAGAGTCAGTTTGCCCTAGTGGTTAAGGCGGGAGGCTAGAAACCAGTAGACTGTGAGTTCTAATCCCATCTTAGTCATGAAAGCCAGCTGGGTGACTTTGTGCCAGTTACTGTCTCTCAGTCCATGTCAAACTTAGATGACAAGCTGGTTGTCCAGTTCCTGTGGCAACCAATGATCTGAAAACTAAAAAGCTTGTGAGAAAATACTAGGAAGGAAAAATAGTCTATACAATGGTCAAATGAGAATTTTATCTGACATAATTTTATACGTCCAAGTTACCAGATCCAAATTCAGGCCCACCTTATGCTATGGAAATACATGAAAAGACTTTGAGCTGTTTACTTAAAGATCTATTATAATTATTTGTTGTTCAGAATGGTATTTACAGTCTGCCTTCCCTTAAGCTCTCAGAGCAGAGAGAGAGAGAGGGGGGTATATTATCTAATGCTCACATATAAAATGGGCATGAGATAATATACCATTATTCCTGCCGGCCAGATTTATCTAATTATTGATTTAGCGAATGGCATACAACATCAGGGAAATCGACACATGCTAGACACACAATGCAGTCCTGGCAGCCTAAATTGCTAGTTCATTCTGTTCAGCACTTGTGTGCCTATCCTTGGTGTGCCACAGGGGGTGAATTAGTTTACACCAGCTGACTAGCATCACTCGGGTTGCAGGCTCTTCTATGCACCTCCACTGGTCTTGCATTGCCTTGCCTCATGTTGCTATGTTTTACATCTGGCCGGGTCCAGCACCAGAGTCTGCTCTCCACACACAGGAATGCAGCTAGGTTTTTTCCCACTGAAGTTGTACCCATTTATCCACTCACAATATCACCTGCTTTCTAACTGCTGGGTGGGCAGGAGCTAGGGATTGAGCCACAGGAGCTCAGTTTGTCTCACGGAGCCAGGCTTGAACCACAGAGTGCAGACCATTTCCAGAGACACTAAGCCATTGCACCATCGCATCCCCCCTGCCAGATTTTCTTATCCAGGTATTACTTATTTGTCCCTGGGGTCCAGAGGTCCCTTGTAAACTGTCTTGGCAATTATGATTGGTCAGTGGCTGCAGTCCTAAACTTTTCTGAAAGTTGCTACTTGCTCAGAAAAAACAGAGAGCAAGCTAAGAATTCTAGGAAAAATATTTTGGGAAGAAAGGCTAGAGAGTATGGAAGGTACCATTCTGATAATTCTTTGTAACTGGAAATGCTTCCCAGCAACCATTTTTAAGTTGAGAAACATCTCCCTGACAAGTCATTCTCCAACACCATCCACAGCATTTCCACCAATTTCCAGAATCCTATGAGCTACAACATTGGAAAATAAAAATCTCCTGCTCATCCCAATTTACTGAGATCTGCCATCTGGACAGGTTCAAGGCTACCACAAAGGTATGTCCACAATTCACACTGCAGATCAAGGCTCTTGACACGATTGGAGCAAAGGTCAGCACAGTCAACCAGAATATTCTCCTCTTGTCCTATCTGTAGCATAGGTCAATCAACAAAACTTCACTGTCTAATAAGAGTATGTAAGTCTATTTTAAAGAAATATTTTGTTTATATGCATTAAAGTGATTAAGGAAGTGCATCCAAACACAGCTTGAGACAAATGAATGTTTTGGCTGGAATCAAAAAGACAACAGGATGGTTCTGTCTGTTGCCACATTCATGCTTTTATCTTAGATCTTCCATAATGATTATGATTGCTGATGCATGAACAAAAGCAAGGTCTGAGTGCTTTCTGATAATGTGAGATGCTTAGAGAAAGGTTTATAGATGTGATAGATGTGTTCTTTAACACATTCCCCCCCCCACACACACATAATTGCTTATCTCTATTTTCCCAGTTGGTGAAATGATTCAGTCATGGAGGAAAGGGTTTTTAAAAGTATGTTATTTTGTTGCCCTGAAATAATGGATAATGATTTAATTATTGTTTACTCTCACAAATATTTAGCATAAGAATGTGTGTGTGTGGGGAGGAATAGCTTAACCCTGTTAATATAATATATAAAGACACAGCTGCAGAGATGATATAGTCATTCATAAAAAAACTGCATATTTTATATGGTAGCAAAGAAATACTATCTTTTGTTAGTTCATTTAAAATACTTAAATACACCAGAAGATACAGAAATATGAAATACAAATTAAAGCAAAATTACAGCATTGAAACATATCTGGAAATTATTCCAACAATTCGTTTTGACTAAAATCTGGCATGTGAGTCTGAAAACTTGCCAGAACATTTTCACTTCCCATGAAATATATGGCCTATTTTCTGACCTCCTTGTGCAAATAGGAATAGATTAAAATACAACTTACAGAACTAAAGTGCCAACAGGTTTATTAATTCACAATCCTTTATGCAATGCATATAGATGCTATATAAAGGAAGGACAGGGAAAAGAACTGAAAAGAGCAACAAACACTACAAGGTGTAATCTCTATCTGTATCTACATCTACTTCACCATAATAAATAGTAGGACACATGCAGAGTTGATAAATATTTTCTGTGCATCCTTAAGTGCATCAAGTTAAGGAGAAATTGAACAATGGAAATATGTATAATCATCTCTCCCCCCCCCCCCATGTAGTGACATGGTCATATATCCAAACCTCATCAGTTAAGTGGCACTATGGTCTTATTTATGATTATTTAATAAGTACCCTCCTCTCCATCTAATGCTTATGGCAGCTAAGAGCAAAATGTGTACAGAAAGAAAATTCAGAACATTGATTCAAGATCCCTAATTGATTGACATCAAAGAAGTATTTTCAGTTAAGAAAAAAATATCTCAGCAGCAGTACATAGGAATGTATAAGAAGACTGAAAAAATGAACAAACCAATCTAATATTGGTTTTAAAAGTACACTTTTCTATGGGAACAAGCATCTCTGCACCTCTGAAATATTTTTTTGTGTTTGAAATTAAACTGCACAAACAAGATGAGAAACAATGGATGGAAACTAACAAAGGAGAGAAGCAACCTAGAACTAAGGAGAAATTTCCTAACGATGAGAGCAATCAACCAATGGAACAGCTTGTCTTTAGAAATTGTGAGTATTCTGTCACTGGAGGCTTTCAAAAAAAGACTGGACAACCATTCATAACCCAGGGAGGCAGTTGTTGACCCGGAATTAGGAGACAGCATAGAAAGTATCAATTGTGAATATGTGCAGATGGCCCTGCTGTCTTTGGGCACTTGCAGAGTTATGGATGCAGGGTCATGAAAGGACAGCAAGGAAAACACCCAATGTCCTTACCCACTCAGGAACATATGATGTCTTTAGGGAAACATCCAAAAGGGAACATTTTTAGCTACTTCTGCTTTCTCCCTTCTTATCTACAGTGTGCCAGACTTACTGGGTGAAATCTTTATCTTATGTGTGTCAGCTTTGCTGGGTGGATTGCTTATGTAATCAGAAAGAATAAATACAAGGATTTCTTGTCATTTGGGGCTTCTCTCTTTTAGAGGAGCCCGTCTTTGTTCAGCTGAATAAAAACGTAAAGCTTAAAGGCAACTTCTGGTTTCCTGTATTTTTTTATCAAGCAAAACCTCAGAACCTGCACAACACAGTTAATTGTGAGGGATACATCATGCCAAAAGTAGTAGCAAATCTGCTGGCCACAGAGGGACCCTTTATGTCAAAATACAGAGTGTAACTGGGTGATTAAAGCACTACTCCTTTTAATATCTATGTGTGGTATACAAAGCACATTAAAAAGCAGTCGAATTCTCTAACATTTTGATGCTCTGGATGGACACAGCATTCTTATTGTAATTTTCATAGCTTCTGGTTTCCATATATATGTGGAACTTAAAGTTTGGAGGAAGAGATACATGACAAATAGAATAAAATTAGTAACTCTTAAAGCAAGGTATTGGGAAGATGGAACAGGTTGTTGGAAGAACAAATGGATGACACAATGCATTAGATTCTATATGCACCCATTATTTTCATCCTTCCTTAAGTAAAAAAGAGGAATACATATATACATGCTCACAATTTCCCAAACTAGTATGTTGTTTACCATTAAACAAGTGCAAAAAAAAAATAATTAGGTGAAATAAGTATAAGCTCAGGTGAAATTGTTCGTGAAATATATATTTAGGAACCAAACTGGATAGACTTACTCTTTTTAACTTGATAGTAAGATTCAAAACATGTTCCTTAAAGAGGAAAGACATTCACTGTCAGCATTTCTTCTTGCCAATACTCAGTACTGCATTGATAATCAATAAATGATTTACTGTCTTCAGTCTTTCATTTGAAAGCAAGAATTTTCATCTGTAATTCAGTTAATGGGTAAGAGTGGGAATCATCTAGATCAGGGGTTCCCAACCAGGGGTGCTTGCACCCCCTGGGGGTGCAAGATGATATTCCAGGGGGTGCGAAAACTTGGGTTTTCAAAATTATAGTGTTTATGCATAATTCGTTGCCGTTATTTTGAACTTTTGTAAGGGGTGCGAGAATATATCAGAAGCGTTCTAGGGGTGCGGGGTATAGAAAAAGTTGGGAACCACTGATCTAGATAGCCTTAACATGAGTAAGTTGAAAGCTGTGCCATAAGAAGATGCCAACTTTTGAATGCTGACTAAAAAGAAATAGGCAGTTTTTTGTCAAACAATTTTATGCCTCAAGCAGCCAACGTATCTAAGCCTAAACAACAGAGATTGATTTATGTAGGAAATTGAAAGGTTCTTTGACAGTGTTTCTTTCATAGGTAATTCCTCCATTACAATATTCCATGGAAAAGTAGCAGTAGTACTTACCTGGGAAGTAACTTGGTATGAAATCCAGTTAGGTGAGGTAATGAAGGTGCTGGGCAACAAACCAGGATACTGTGAGTTCTAGTCCCATTTTAGGCATGAGTGCTGGGTGGGTGACTTTGGGCCAGTCACTCTCTCAGCCCAACTAACCTCACAAGGTTGTTGTTGTCGGAAAAATAAAAGGACGAAGGAGCATTAGGTATGTTTGCTGTCTAGATATAGATGTTTTAAACACTGGATAAGATTGGATACATAACTTTCTTTTGAAGGCAATTATGCTACTTGTTGTTTCCTTGAAATATTTCTAATATTAATCTTACACTTTGACTGAATAATACCTTTATTGAATTAATTGTTTCTGAATGCAAAATAATATTTTTTCTTTACTGATAATGAATGACAACTGAAAATAAAAATATCACAAATAATGCAGATGGTAATACAACAAAGCTATATTTTTATTTTCAGTTTTAATAAAAAGATTTTGTAACTCACGGATGCGGAAAAAAAATCAAGAGATGAAGTAACACATACCTCTGAGTAATATATGTAGAAAGGATTTGGAAGCTGACACTGTTAATATAACTTGTCTAATTTTAAAATGAATTAAACAGCCCTCTCTCCAGTGAAGGACCTTGACAGAGGTAAGAAATTTTAAAATGCTGTGTACAAAACACTCTGAAAGCATCCATTAAATTATACTGGCACCTGTACATTTCCTATTAAAATTTCAATAGAAAAATAAACTTAATGGTATTGCAGTGCACAAAATGGTAATTTATACCAGCCATTTTGACTCTACTTTTGTTGTGGTTAAATGATAATGTGATTATGTCATATATATGTGTGTGTATGTCTGCATATGTATATGTCTCCATGTGCGCACACACACACACACACACACACACACACACACACCTATAAGAGGTCATATCTCTCAAACAGATGAAACTGTGGCATTACTCACTGGAGAGGTTTGCTTGCTTCTGGTAAATCCATCAATTTTCTGCTGTTTCAGAGGTTTAGAAGAGGACTGGGTTTCAGAAGGTATTCTCTGTTGCTTCTTCCTTTTCCCCAATGACTGTCATGCATATGTGCTTTCTGTAAAAATGGCTAATCTGGTAGTAGCAATATTTTGTTTTAAAAAAGGGTAAAATGGTAAAAAGTGACTGTTAAGGAGAAGTCAGGCAGTCTAAAAATAAGCAAGTTAGAGATAAAAAAGGTTTTCAAGAGGGGGCTCATTAGGAAGATTGTAGCTATATTGCTTTCTTGGAATCCTTCCCACAATGTATGAATATGTGTTATGCCACATCCCTAAACTTTCATCAGGAGCAAATCTTATTCTCTCTCTCTCTCTCTCTCTCTCTCCCCCCCCCCATATATTGCAACTAGCAATTTAGTCTGTAGCATCCCACCTGTCAAAATCAAGTCAGGCCATAATCATGTACACTGTTTCTGCAGTCACAATTCTATATCTTCTAAAGTAGTATTGAAGATGACAATAGCCTTATTGAATCAAGCCAGGGCAGGGCAGAGCCTTCTGTTGTTTCCCCCCAAAATATATTGAGACATTTCATCATCAGCCAGTGAATTAATAGCCCTTGATGGATCTGTCCAGGAATTTCTAATCTCTTTTTAATACCATCAAATATTATGACTTCTGTTCAGAAGTATTTTCCTGTTCCCGTTTTACATCTCCTTTCAATCAGTCTCATTGGATGACTTTGGTCCTAATTTTTTTGAGAGGGGAAGAAAACTTTCTGCTGTCTACTTTTTTCATGCCATATATGGTTTTTTATATATTTTGATCATATCCTCTCAGAGTGGCCTTTTATCTCAGCATAAGAGTACAAAATGTTTTTTTTTTCATAAAAGAGTTTTTGAGCCCCCTGATCATTTTGGTTTCCCTTTTCAGGGGGCTCTGTAAAAAAATCAACACTTGATTGATCCAAAAAGTGGACCTGACACTTATGGAAAAATACTAGGAAGGAAAAATAAAAATATATTGCAATGAGAACTGCATGTAGCATTCCAAATACGGAACACAATATATTTGCATCAAAACATTACAGTGTTAGCATTTTTATTTTGTCTCCCTTTCCTAATTATCCCTAGATGGATAAAAGAATTCCCAGGGAAAGACAACTAATGGCACATCTTCTATAAGCAGGAAAAGAAGCAATGGATGGAAATAATCAAGGAGAGAACCAACCTAGAACTAAGGAGAAATGTTCTGACAATTAGAACAATTAATCAGTGAAATAACTTGGCTCCAAAAGTTGTGGGTGCTCCAACACTGGAACTTTTAAAGAAGAGATTGGACAACCATTTGACTAAAATGGTATAGGGTTTCCTGATTGATCATGGGGTTGGATTAGAAGACTTCCAAGGTCCTTTCCAACTCTGTTATTCTGTTATTTTAGCAGATTATAAAAGCACCATCACTCATAATGTTGCCAAATTCTGCTCAGCTGCTATAAGAGAGAGGTAACAAATAATACTGTCCAACTAAATTACATTACTTTCATACCTGTAATACTTTTTCCCTCCCCTCCTCTTTAAGTTATATAGTTTATTTTAATTACAATTTTTCATGTATATTTTATGTTTTACGTGTGTATGACAGATGCTGCTCAAGGACTCTAATAAAGATTTATCTATCTAAAGCTAAAACCAAAACCATTTTTTTTCTTGGTTCAGTTGAATTATTGTTCCTTATTTATCCGAGTAATCTTTAGTGGTTCTGTGAAATGTTAAATGCCTTAGATGGCTCTTCAAAAGGAGACAAAATCTTACAAAGTTGATTAATTTCAAATTTGATTTACTTATACACATACATAGAACCATTTCCAATGCAAGAAATATTTTTTTTAATGAAAAAATGGACTGGTCATTTTGCTATTATTGAAAATTTAGATCTGTGAAAGAAATAGTGATTTTGAAAAATATATCCTTAAAATTGTGGTAGAATAAAATATAATTGAGTTAAATTATAATATTAATAGTTACATATTGTTCAAATGGTCACTTCTGAATTAATTGCCAAAATCAATACAGTTGCTATAGATGTTAATCAGATAATTATGCCTGGATATTCTAATCGTATTTTTTAAGTCCATATATTGGACTTAAAAGTCCATATATTGGACTCTTTCCCATGTTTACTATTTCATAGTGTCGTGATCCATAATTGATTAAAGAAATATATGCAATATTAGTTCTTCTGCAATCAGAATTATATTATAATTTTATCTTTGCTAAATTGGATCTTTTAATCATCTGAAACAGATTTTCATGGAATCATATAACACAAGCATATTGGATCAAAGGAAAAACTTGGCAAAACTTGTCTCTCCATTCTGTGGCTGAAAAACCTCCATGCTAAAATCCTGTAAGATTTTCAATCCCTGAGCAGAATGATATGTATGTGGCATCTGCCAGGCTTCCTAGGGCCTCCCCCAAGCTTTCTGAGCCTCCCCCACCACCTCTTGCCTTACTACACTGCCTCTCTACTTAGGAGCTGAAAATCCTCCCTGCCAAATTCCAAGTGTGCTAATGTATTCATGCTAAATACTTAGAAGTGATGGGAAATCACTGGAATAAGTTTGCAAAAGAGCCTCATCTCCCAGCAAAGAAACAGTTCAGGGAGGGGGTTGCTTTTTACAAAAGTCTGACTTCCATTGCTACATAGAAGCATCTTCTCCCCCCAACACCACCTCAAGGAACAGTGTACATGTCCTGGCCTGGAGAGAAGGAATCCAGTGGTAAGGAATAACAAAAAGGAAGAGAAATCTGCATGTGCCCAGTTACATCTCAGCTTCCCTACTCCCCAGGAAATTCTATCTTTTCTCACCACCACTTTGGCTTAGGAACCAGAAATGGTAGAGGTGACAGATTTGTAGACTTCTGCAAGGAACATAGGCAATGTGTGATGAATACTTTTTTCAAGTTGCCAAAAAGACGCCTCTACACTTGGAGATCACCAGCAGATACACGAAATAATATAGTAAGGAACCAAATTGACTATTTTACAATAAACAAAAGATTTAGAAACTCAATAATATCAGCAAAGACATACCTAGGTGTAGATGTACTACTACTTGTCGAAGTCCAGCTGAAACTAAAAAGGATGAAAAACCTGAATCCTGCTAAACCAAGAATTGACAGAGACTTCATCATTAAACATGGAGGTAAGATAAAAGAAGAACTAGAAAATCATTTAAGAGAAATCAACAACCTGAATGATGAAGATATAGAAGTGAACTGGAATAAATTTAAAAATGCAATAGTAGAGGTAACAAATTCAAAACAGAGAGAGGGGTACCACAAAAAACAACAGTGGATGATGGAGGAAATTCTTCATCTCATGGATGAAAGAAGATCTTATAAAAATAAAAACAAAGAAAAATACAATGAATTGCAGAAAACAATTAGAAGAAAAATTCGACTGGCAAAAGAAAAGTGGTTTGCAAAGAGATGCAAGGAAATAGAAGAGACAGAACGTATGCATGATAATTTCAATTTACACAAAAAAGTGAAAGAAGCAGCAGGCCTCTACAAAAAGAAAACCAACAACTTAGTTGACAAAGAGGGGAAAATTATCTTAGATGAGGATGAAAAACTAAAAAGATGGAAGGAATATATTGAAGAACTTTTTGAGGACACTAGGGATGATATAGATATGGGAAGTATAACAACTGGGCCAAACATCACTATGAAGGAGGTTGAACATGCAATAAAAATAGCAAAAACAAGAAAAGCCATAGGATCTGATGATATCCCAGTAGAAATTTTAAAATTGCTGGAAGACAATGGGAAGATTTTTTTACTGCAGCTCTTCAATCGAATATATGAAACAGGAAAGATACCAAATGATTGGCTAAAATCAACCTTTGTGACAATCCCCAAAAAAATAAATGCAAAGAAGTGTACCGAATACAGAACAATAAGCTTAATGAGTCATGCCCTGAAAATATTCCTGAGAATAATTCACACAAGAATATACAACAAAATTGAGGAGTGTCTAGGTAACACACAATTTGGTTTCAGAAACAATCTTGGCACACGAGATGCACTATTCAGCATTCAAGTTCTTGTACAGCGTTGTAGAGATGTCAATCACAGTGTTTACATGTGCTTCATTGATTTTGAAAAAGCATTTGATAAAATAAGACACAGCAAATCATTAGAAATCCTGAAACAAGGGGGACTAGATGACAAAGACATCCAAATCATAAAGAATCTATATTGGCATCAGGTAGCAAATGTGAGACTAGGCCAAAAATACTCAGCTGATGCAGAAATACAAAGAGGGGTCAGACAGGGATGTATTTTGTCTCCACTGTTGTTCAATATCTACTCTGAGTCAATCTTCAATGAGGCACTGGAGAACATCGATGCTGGCATCAAAGTAAATGGTGTTTGGATCAACAATTTAAGATATGCTGACGATACAGTTCTGCTTGCCAGTAAGCATGAAGACCTTCAGCTCCTCATCAACAGAGTCACAGAAATATTTGAAAAATACAGCTTGAAGCTTAACACCTCAAAAACCAAGATCATGGTCGTCAGCAAACAACCCGTTAATTTACCACCAATAAATTCGGAAGGAATACCATTAGAAAAAGTTGAAAGGATCACGCACCTCGGTTCTAATTTACATGAAAGCTGGGACATGACCACTGAAGTAAAGACAAGGATAGAGAAAGCTCGAACAGCATTCTTCAAAATGAAAAAGGTCTTCTGCAGTCATGACATAAACCTAAGATTGAAAATCAGGCTTGTCGGATGTTATATTTTTTCTATCCTGCTCTATGAAGTAGAGAATTGATCTCTGACAGAAATCCACCTGAAGAGACTAGAAGCATTTGAAATGTGGATTTACAGGCGGCTATTATGTATAAGCTGGGTTGAGAAGATCAGAAATGAGGAGGTGATAAGCCGCCTGGGAAAGCCAAGGGAAATCATCAAAACAATTAAAAAATGAAAGTTAGAATATTTCAGACATGTGTTGCGACACCCAGAAAAATACGGCATACTCCATTTAATCCTCCAAGAAAAGGTTGAAGGCAAACAAGGTCCAGGCAGAAGAAGAACATCATGGCTTCAAAATCTAAGGGACTGGTTTGGACAAAACTCAGCAGCACTTTTTTGTGTGGCTGCTGATAAAAATAGGATTGCCAACATGATCACCAAAGTCCAATAACGGATATGGCACAAGAAGAAGAAGAAGACTTGCCTTCTGTTCCTCAGGATAGCTGTTGTCAAATACCTCTAGCCAAATACTTCCCAGAAAAAAAGTAATCTAACAAAAAAAAAACCATTTCACCCTCTCTACCAGCCAATCACCCTTCAGAGCAAAATGTAATGCTCCCCAAAGGCCAGGAATGCCTTTTCCCAAAGAAAAGTACTTCTGATCATTAGATACAAAGCTGGCATAGTGGTCTGGACTCAAGAAAAACTAAAAGCCCTGAAGAGAAATACAAAAAAATAATAATGGCAGTGAATCATGCCCTTCATCCACACAAAAATGTTGGCAGACTCAACAGGAGCATAGGTGGGCATAGACAATTGGAAAGACATCAGGTATTTTTGAAGAAAAAACAAGGGCACTGGAAGAATAGCTAAAGGACAGTAAAGAAAATGCACTTCCTCCCATCTTCTCTTCTCTTCTCTTCTCTTCTCTTCTCTTCTCTTCTTTTCTCTTCTCTTCTCTTCTCTTCTCTTCTCTTCTCTTCTCTTCTCTTCTCTTCTCCTCCCCTCCCCTCCTCTCCTCTCCTCTTCCCTTCCCTTCCCTTCCCTTCCCTTCCCTTCTCTAAAAACAATCAACACAAATCTTAATGTAGAAAATAAAAAATGAACTCTTGCCAAACATTTCAATCTTTCAATAATGTGCCAGTTAACGTGTATATATATGAGGGAAAGAGAGAGATGAAGTAGAATGTGTATCTTTACAGTTTTGAATATAAATGATGCCACTCTGAATAAGTTAACATCTAAATATATGGATTGGCGTTTTAAGGTTTTTTGTTTTTTTTTGGTTCAACCTCTCAAGTATGAATCTAATTTTTGTTAATAGCATTGTTTTTGAAATTAAATCTGTGGTATTTGGTTGCTATAGTATTATGCATATTAATATGTGCATGCATTCATTATATTGCATGAAAGAACCAATATCCAAGGATAAATAAATTTAGCTGGGTGATAGAGAAAAAGAGTAGTAGGAGGAGAAGGTAATGAAAAGGCTAATGAACAATAAGAATAACAATGAAAAGAAAACATTTTGGGGGGAGACAGTAAATCAAGAGGGAAGTCCCCAGTGGTGGGATTCAAATATGTGAACAACCGGTTCTCTGTGTGGATGCTGCTTCCAGAAGTCCATTCTGGGCCTGAGCAACAAAAAATTAGCTACTGGTTCTGCTGAAGTGGTGTGAACTGGCTGAATGCCACCACTCGAAGTCCCCAAATTCAGCAAATAACACAAAAAAAATATGTAGAAAATTTAATATCTTTGGAGAAGGAGTTGATTGTTTTTCTTCTTAAAATAAAATTTAACTCTACATAGTGTACAGCTCCCCTGATAAGAACCAATATATTTGGAATCTGTTGGGATTTGTTCCATGTTAATGATTTCTCCTCTGCTTTCTATGATGCAGAGGGCAGTGAAAAAATTAATAATGTTGAGGGATTGTTGTATGTGCATTTTGTTTCTATAAGACAGAAAGTAAAAATAAAGTAAGTATGTACTAAATTGTAAACAATCACCAAAGGGATTCATACATGGACTGCTATATGGCTTACCAGAAAAACTGAAAAACCATTCTACTAACTTACAAAAAACACCTTTCTTAAGCTACCTAAGGTAATATATGGCTTCTTTAGCAACATAATTATCTATAAATAATGAACATGACAAGAAACCAGATATTATGCTGTACATTTCTTAAAATATTCTACTCTGCAATGAAGCCAATTTATTTTATTGAAAATCTTCTCTGGCCATTTTAATGAGCAATATCTTCAAGAAGCTTCTGCAGGGCTGAAGCAAGTTTGTAGATGTTCCAAAGCTGTTATTATGGTACCTTGGAGTGTAATTCTAAGTAGGCCGGTTGAAGTAACTGAACAATGGATCAAAAATCTGATTTCTAGTTAAACCATTCAGTTTTACAGAGCTTCACAAACCTGGATCAATTCATTTTTCTCCAGTGCTTCTCACTGAAATGAAATAAACCATCTCCAGCCTTAGATTCATCAAATGACATGTTATGATCCCCATTTAGAGAATTTATCAGCTTGGAGTCAGTATATCCCAAACCAGCTCCATCCACCCATCTAACTAATAAAAACCTTATTTCTAACTATTGTTTGTGCTGGAACTGCTGATAGTTATCCAAGTTCTACATTCAGCCATGGCTTTAATTCATCAAAGCCAAGGTCTATAACAATATATTCTGATCATTGATTGTTATGTGACATGTTTTTTCCCCCCAGAATTTTATTGATCAGAACCAGGAGGGTGGTATACATCATGATCGCAAACTGATTTGGAAAATGGTTTGCTCAGGTAGTAATTATGAGATTTGCCTAATGGGTATCACACTGCCAGTGTTGACAATTTCATGAACTTAAAAACAGTCATAATTTTAAACTACTTATAATGGTTAAAAACTTTCGCCCCTACTTGGTCGAACTCCTGTGTTTTTTGTATATCGTGTCTATGGAGGTTCTCAGTCATCCAGGTCATGGTTGTCCCAAAGGTGCTTTCTTTCAAAAGGCAACTGGACTTTCTTGTTTTGCTTGTACGGGTTTCACTTCTCATCCAAGAAGCTTCTTCAGTTATGTCTGAATGATGGAGAATGGAAGGATTTATATTCCTCACAGTCATGTGGTTATAAGCCAGGGGTGTCAAACTCACGATGTCACATGACGTCACGCAACGTATCGGGACAGTTTCACCATTGCCGGCAATGGGGTGGGCGCGGCTTCCGGATGACACGTCCGGCCCACGATCCGGCAGTTTGACAACCCTGTTATAAGCTCTCAATAATTGCAGACTATGGGACTCAGATGACCCTGAAGACACAGATAAACCTCCAAATGGCCTCAACGACTCTCGGAAAAAGGACTAATAACCAAATGTGTGCAAGGAATATAAACCCTTCCATTCCCCACCATTCAGTCAGATTCTTTTCTTGGATGAGAAACAAAATGTCTTCAAGCAAAAAAAGAAAAAAAGAAAAGAAAAAGAAAGTTGCTTTTTGAAAGAAAGCACCTTTGGGACTTTCTATACAGTGTTAGCTTCTTTGTTTTCAAATGACTTTTTCCCAATTAATTCACAACCACACATTATAACAATGTTGGCAAAATTATTCTTGGAATAAAACCATCCAAGGTTGTTTTCTTTAACAACCTTAGAAAATATTGGTAGGCCTTTTCCCATTTATTGAAGACAGCTCTACAATGCATCATGAAATTAGTCTTGTTCTCCAAACCTCTTTCCCATCCTGTAGCTTTTCAAAGGAACATGCATAAGATTTTTCTTTGTAACACTGATTGTTATCTTTGATCTTGCTACAGCCACCCTGAGCATTATCTTATTGTGCTTTATTGAAGGATGGAAATGATGCTGGAAATATCAGTGTTCTGATTTTTAAATCATGAGGAGAATGATAGCAGATTGAGAAGGCAAGGTAAGTATATTTCAGTATAAGTTTACCTCAGACCCCACCAATGGGGTCAGTCATATATTAAAGACAGAGTTTCCAGGGTGAAAGTTTAATTAGAACTAGATGGAGGAAGCTACACTGGTGTTCCTGGAAGCCTCAATATATTCCTTGTTTGCTATTGTTCAGCTCATGAATATTCTGCTTCATAACCAACAAAAATTTAATAGGCCATTTTCCATATTTTTACTTATGACTGACGTAAATATGGTTCCCTGTTTCCATTTAATGAATAGGTTTCTAGCAATGATTGCAATTTCTTTTACCTGATTAGAAAATTGGCGGCCATGTAAATGACAGTGCTGTTTGCCATTTATGACATGCCAATTATCTTCCAGGCTAGAAAAATCAGTGCCATTTGCTAGTAATAGAGAGATTTGCTAATTAACATTAGAGATTTCTATTACCCACTCCCAAAGTGGCCAAACAACAAACGGCTACATAATTTATTATTATGTAATATCAATCTACTTCTTTTTTTGTCTTTTAAACTTACATTTTATTCAAATTAGATCTATGTGATGAGAATGATAAAATATATCAAGAAATATGATTAATAAAATGGATTTGCTTTCTTGTATTGCTAACATAGTCAAATTCCAGCAAAAAAAAGCCACTTTAAGAAAATGTTTTAATGGGTAAGGGCTGCGTATACTGCACTTTTCTTCAACTGAAATATATACTGTATATATATTTAAAATGGCTAAACATGGAAACATGGGCAGACAATCTGTACCTCTTCTCTAGACTTTGAACTATTCTGCTTTCTCACATGGCCTTGATTTTTTTTAAACTATTGTTTTATTCTACTAAAATTCAAAATATTACCCTCATTTCTCCTTTCTTCATCGATTCCTCTATTTATCCACACATCCATTACATATCACCTTTGACTTCAAAGTGAAGAGCCACAGTGGTATGAAAAGAGAGAGAAAAAAAATAGGAATGAATAAGTATTGATATTTATTTATTGATATTTAAATTCTTTAGAGAACTTAGTTTTATATTCTTACAAAGATAAGGTAGGGGGAAAATGTGAGTTCCTTCATATGTTTGTGCATAAAACAGTTTGGAAGATTATATGACAAACAGTGATATTAATTGTGTCAGCCACTCCTTCCAGCTGCAATGGGATCAAGATAAATAGGTCTGTATTTTGTTGCAGCAGAGTTTTTACTAATTTTTGTTCTTTTTTTAAGTATATTTTATTGATTTTTTAGAATAACAGTCTTTAGTGCTTAGTAAACAACGTGTTGTCTGAGTTCATATATTTAACAACAGTGAATAGTAATTAATTTCTATACTTTCATAATCAACATATTAACTAGAAATACTTTTCCTTGGTCCTCTCTTCTTCCAAAAGGTTCTTCTTTTACCAACATTAAGCAAATATTCTTAATAATATCAATACATACAAATTTAAATATAATTTTTTTTCTAATATTTAACAATAACATCAGTATTTAATGTCTTTTCTAATCAGCTTATTTTAGAGTTGCATTTGCAAAAAAATCATCTTATTTAAATCACTATAGATCCTGTTTTCAGAACTCTTATTTAAGCTTAGTTTTCCCTCAGTAGTAAAAACATTTCTTGTCAGTTATAGTTTTCTCAAAATTGATTACATTTAAATATACAAAATATTTCATACGTTTAAATCATCCCAATATTTTTACATTTCCCATATCATAAAAAAGAAAAAAGAAAGAAAGAAAATACTATACTACTTATAAATTACATTTCTCTTACTGTAAAACCCTTTCATTTCCAAAATTTAACTATTCTTTTAACCATATTTAGACAAATGTTTGGTCATACAATATTCCATCTGGTATGTCAAGTCATCTCTCTTAAATCTAGTTCTTGCCTGTTCTTATTTAAGCTTAAATTTCCTTCAGTATTCAGAACATTTCTTATCAGTTATAATTTTCTCCAAGTTGATTACAATTGAATATCCAAAGCATTTCATACATTTCAATCATCTCATTATTTTTACATTTCCCATATCATAAAGCAATACTATACTACTTATAATTCACATCTCTCTTACTATAGAACCCATTTGTGTCCAAAATTTAACTATTCTTTTAACCATATTCAAACAAGTCATGTAGTACTCCATCTGATAAGTCAAATCATCTCTCTTGAGTCTAGCTCTCATCTTCTTCTCTTGCCTAGCAGCTTCCCAAGTCAGTGTGTTCAGCTTGCCATATAATTCTTCCTGTATTTTTATAGGTGTTGTTAAGAATGGGAAAGATAAATTGAGTAAGGTGCTTTTGAGGAGGAGTTTCGCCCATTTATACTCGTTAAGATGCTTCCACTTTTCTTCTCCCTCAGTTTCTCTTTACATTTTTTGTCTCCCAGACTCTAGTGGTTCTCCTGACAGGTCTATTGTCCATTTTGTCAAATCTTCTTTCTTGTCTTCAGGTTTGTTTTGATGTTCTGAAAAATGAAATGTCTTTTCCGTTTCCAATATTATAGCAAGATCTTGTAAATTTTTCTTTGTCTGTGTTAAGTTGTGGTTTTCTTCATTTGTAGTCTCCATCTTTGAATCATTTTTTTCTAGTTTTTGTTCTATTATATGATTTGTTTGTTCATTTTGTATTACCATTTTCTGAGAATTTTTTAATTGTGAGCTTAGATCAAAAATGTGTTAATTTATATCATCAAAGTTATTTTTAATCTCTTTATGATTTGAAGCCATTGTGTTTAAATTAGTTGCAACATAGCATACATTTACTCCTGGAACATATTTGTTTTATCTTGAAATATTTCTCCTGCATATCTCTGATGTTAAAGACTGGGGATTTTAGAAAAGAATATTGCATGTGGTTTCTTTCCACTTTTAGTTGTATATGCAACCTCCATTTTCATCAAACCAACCAGTGTTAAATTCCAAACACTATAGTCTTATATATCTCTTATCTTTATAAACAATCCAAAATGTTTAGTCATTTAAAAACCATCCAGTAATTTCCCCCCTAGGAGAATAGCCAAAAGGTCAAGGTTTTTCTTTCTCTACAGACTATTCTTAAACTTAAATATCACAGCTCAGTAAGTATTTATAATCCAAGAAAGTCAGCAGTTTTCATAAACAATTGTATTTCTCATTCTGCAATAGATAGCCCAGTGTGTTTTCTTTCTTCTATTCCCAGCTGTTCTCTGTTTGGCTAAGAGAGGATCAAAGGGATAAAAATACTCTGTTTCTGGGCATCTTGCCAGTTTGTGAGGCAAGATGGCTATAATTCTATACTCTGTTTCACCACTAGATGTCAGTGTCTATTTATTTTTCCAGCTTTTAAAATGAAACAATTATTTTCTTGTAATTCTGTCAATATTCTTTTAAGTAGAAAATCTTAACAATTTCCATAATTTTCAGTTTTATCCAAATTATAGCTTTACATTAGTCCATTTCAATGTATTTCTGTCCCCCCAAAAAATTAAATTGCCGCTTCCGTCTATGGAAGGGTGGGGTTATAGTCCACCTTCCTTCTCACTTGGGGGGGATTTTTTTGCTTCTTGGGGATCTTTTCCAGGAAATCAGTTTCAAAACAGAGAAGAGAAGATCAATATTCTCACCCTGCTCCAATATGCACAGTTGTTCTTAGTTGGACTAGTTTGGGCTAGTCACCGGAGTGCAGCTAGCCTTTCTTCTGTGGGGTTGGAGGGCTTCCCCCAGATCAAACAGATTGACCTCCATCATTCCATGATCATCGGGGTGCCCCTCCTTCTTCACCACCTCTCTGGGGTGACATTAGACCCATTTAGGGTCCCCAGGCAGGGCGAAACCAGCCATGGGGTGCGGAGTTCCACAATCCATCAGCCATGTCGCTACAATGCAAAACTGGAAGTCCTTTACTAAGTTTTGTTCTACTGTGTCAGGCACTAGCATATGTCAAACAATGGATAACAGTAGACTGAAAAATTAATCTTTAGATGTTGTGTGCAGTGCCCAGGTAGACTCATATACGGGTAGAAAAAAAAATAGATCATGAATGCAATTGTTGGTATTATGTTCTTAGATCATTTACATTGGTGGTCACTAATGTTTCAGGGCTTGTAGGCATGCTTGGAATTTTGAAAAGGGTTTTGTTCTTTTTTCCCCCCACCAATTTTATAAATTAGTTGTCAGAGTGGCTGTAAGCAATGCACAAATGATCGTTTGTAGCTTGTACTAAGACTCATAGTAGGGCTACAAATCAAATTATTTCCCCATTATTCTGAACACTTGACAGAGGTGTTGACTAACTCTGAAAATGCAAAACAATTTCTTTAACTTTCAAATGGTTTCTCTCACTGCATACCTCTGTCTGAATGCTGTCTCTTATCATCTCACATACACACACATCTTAGTTACTTCTTGCTGTTTTTACACAATAGTACCATTTTTTCTCTTTAGTTTTTTATAGCAAGACACCATACCCATAACATACAATCATATTTCCAGATAGGTTTCCTGAGGATGGGCTCCAGCATGAGTCAGAAACCTCAGAAGACAAAACCTCTGGTTCCGGTGACCAACTCAGATTGGATCCTACAACATTATTCTGGGACACATATATTTGCTTTCATTCGTGATGTATTCCTGTCTCAAATAATCTTGCCACTGTTTTTTGCGGTCTTCAAAATATCTACCTCAGTCTCCCTCCTATTTCGTCCTTTGTGCTTGGTCACCACCCACTCTTCTTCAGTCATCCCGGCTTCATAAGGGAGTGACAATAGGGGTTGTCATCCCTTTCTTTTTCTTTTGAACATATGGTGGAAGATGTATTTCAAACAAGCATCTGGAACACATTTTTTCTTTTTTTCAAGCATTCTTGCGCACTCATAACTGGAAAAAAAATAATGCAGGCAACAGGTGCAAGGTATGTATGATTAGTAATGAGAACCATTTTAACTATGGCTGTTTTAACACTATACAATTTAAGACTTACACGTGATTTGAGCATAGTAATGAGCCTGTTTGGATTATCCTCATATAATACTTACATTTCAGATCTTGAAATTTCCCCTTACAGTATTTGCTGTTCCCACCTCCTTATAAATGGTTCGTGCCTTTTTGCTACATAAAGATCTGCACTTAGGCAACCACTTTCCCCTTGATTAGTATATGTATATGAAGTAGTATGGATGCGTTACTATAGCCTGAATCAGTAAAGGCAAGGTAATCCAAACAATGCAATGATTAAAAATAGCATTTGCAGTTTATAGCCTGGCTAGCTTGCTCACTAATGTGAAATGTACTGTGGCTGGAGTTTGAATGAAAGACAATCATGAGTTACATTGCTGACCAGCTATGAAAGAGGCATTTTTCCCACTCAAAGAAAGTAACTTTGTATAATTTGGAGTAATTAGTTTGTGCTCATTCTTTTTTCTTTTTGGCCTTTGATGATCATAATTCTTCCTAGTCTGTTTCCCTGACATTCGGTGCTCATTAGTAATCATTTGAATATCTAATTTAAATTGAACTGCCTATGCAATTCCTCCATTTGAATGCTCCTTTCCTTTAATATACTCTAATTCCAATTCCAAAGATTTATACGTAATGTTTAGATTTCATATTACACTGACCTTTCTCTACATTATGGATACTCCACTTATTTTTTCTCATCCATTTGTATTTGCATAAACAAGATACATAAAGACTTGGGATCATATTTATTATATTTCAAGAGTATAATTTGCATATATATCAAAATGAGATTTTTATTTAAAAAAACCCTAGCATATCCAAATAATAATAATAATAATAATAATAATAATAATAATAATAATAATAATAATAATAATAATAATAATAATAATAATAATAATAATAATAATAATAATAATAATAATAATAATAATAATAATAATAATAATAATAATAATAATAATAATAATAATAATAATGATGATGATAATGATGATGATGATGATGATGATGATGATGATGATGATGATGATGATGATGATGATGATCTCTGGTCAAATGCTGCAATGCTGTAGTTTCTGAAAAGGTCCCCTGATATTACAGGACTGATCCAACACCTGAAATGGGGAAAGTATAACCTTGAAGGGTGAGTGCTATCCTTGAATCCTGGATCATAAGGAAATGACTGCAAGGGTTTGTGCTTCCAGTTTTGAAGTGTAAATGCGGATGGGGTACGTGTCATCTGTAAACTGACTGATGGTTTAGATTCATGAAATAAAAAGCTCTCCGGGAGTGGGCTTTAACATTTTGTTGAATGTCAAGTAAAATCTGTATGTGGATGGGTAAGAAGAAGAAGAAGTTGAAGAGCGAGTGAAATTGTTTGTGTGTTCATAGATGGTTCCTCTTTTATATGTGAGGATGGAATTTCATATTCTTTCATAAAAAGGAGATCACTTTTCTCCTAATATGGAATTCTTGGGGATTGACAATCAGAGGACAGCTCTTGTTCACCTAGCAAAAGGCGAAAAAATACCTCTCTATGAAATGTAATGGTCTTTAGAAAATATATTAGTTCCCACTGAAACTTCAGAGAGCTACATTAAGTGAAAATATTTTCCCCTCCCCTTCTTCAAATGTATGAAAACTGTGATTACTTACTAGGTGTGGGTGGACTGTTTCTATAGATAATGGATGATTCTACTTAAGGGCTACAATCTGCAAACTGAGAGAGAATGAGAAAGAGAGAGAAAGAGGAGAGAGAGGGGGGGGAGAGAGAAATGGAAGTAAATGCATAGTTATTTGTATTGTCTAATCCATCATTTCGTCTCTTAAAAAGTATTTGTTGAGTCTGACTTTACAAGGTTTTATTGTATCGCATTACATTTCAAAAACCACTGATATACTACATTGATTTCACATTATGAGCTTTCTGCCTTACAGAGTTAAGAAAAATAAAACAAGAACAAAATGGGATGCTGTTTGTAACAAGACAATAAAAAAGTTTATTACCTTCAATATTGGGGGGAAAGGTTTTTTTTTCTCCTTTCAAATATGGCTATTTGAAAGATACAATCTTGCAAGTCTATCTCTAGTTACATGTAATAAAGATTGGATTTGTACTACTAAATTTAGTTTAAGGAAATATTTGATTTATGTTCATTCTGAATAAAATTATACAAGATTGGGCTCAAAAATTATTTTTATAATAGAGTTAAAAGTAAAGAAAATATGTTCTTCTAATCAGGCTTTATTGTGCTATTCCTTCAAATTTCCTTCATTTAATACACCTTAATATTTCTTTTAAAAACTTTTTAAAGTTTTAAAGTTTTTAAAAGTAAGAATGCTTAAACCATATGGTTTTACATAACACTGATATGAAGTAACCCAGGGCTTTTTTTCTCATAGAACGCCCAGAAGGGAGTTCCGGCACCTTTTTTGGATGGAACCTTGTAGGGTAGGCAAGGCGGGTTGTATGACGTGTGTGAGTTCCGGCACCTTTTTTTTTTATTATTTTTTTTACAAAAAAAGCACTGAAGTAACCTAATACACATTTTCCAGATTAATGTATGGTTTTCATCTTAGTCATTCACCATCTTTCACACTCTTTAAAAATTGCAATATAATTCACAATTCAAAAGGTGTTTATAAGGGTTAAAGAAAATATTAGATTATATGTTGAGAAAAACTGTATGTAAGTTATGCATTTTTCTTTTAAGTTTGAGAGGGTGGCACCAAAAAGACCCCACATCCAAGTTAAGAAAAACTTTATCATGCTACAAACACTGGGCAAATATTTTCTCCTATTTTTCTTTTCTTTCTGTCTGATCAAACTCTCCATCACCCTCCATCCAAAAAAACTCTTTTAGAATAAATATTATATACATTGGGGCAGTAGTTATCAAAGTGTAGTTTGGGAATCCCTGGAGACTATTCAGTAGTCTGTGAAGTCAAATAAATAATTTTTTTTAAAAAAAATCTTAGATTTAATTTCTAATATAATAAATATCAATAGACATAACCCACATCAATTAAAGCTCTTTGGAGTCCTCAATCATTTTCAAGAATGTAAATGGGTCCAAAGATCAAAAAGTTTGAGAACTGCGTCTTTAGAACAATGCATACTAAAACACCTTGAATCTTATAGATTTCATTAGATGTAAATCTTCATGACAGATGTGATTTTTTTTCTTTTATTGGCATGTGGAGTTATTTGATGTAAGAGAATTTATACCTGTTCATGAAGGAAAGATTGATAGCTCTTTAGAAATAACAAATGTGTGTCTTTTTAATATTATGAGTGTATCAGCTATCCCTATCCTGCAACACAGAGGATGTCTGAAATCTTTGTTTAGTTTACTATTTTAATTGTAAACTCATTAGCTTAGCTACGACTTTTCAAGTCAAACTGTCCAAACAATAAGAAGGAAAATATTTTATAATTTCTACACCTGTATTGGGGGAAATTACTAGTGAAACCAATGAAAGTACAAACCTATGGGAAGAAGTTTGGGGTGACAGTTTTCTATTGAATAGCAACAAAATAGAATGAGACAAATTTATATCAATATTTTTTTTATTATTTTTTTTGTCTTTATTGAGAAGATTTGGAATCCATGTTTCACTGTTTTCATTCAGATTAGGTAACAGTTGGAGAACCACAAATGTTTTCCATGTTTGTTAAAGGTGCTGATTTAGCTGAGATACAAGATGGAACAACAAAACAAAACAAAACAAAAGAGGGGTGTAGAAAATCTTACAGTTGCTTTGTCTGAGGTCTTATAAACTACCTTTCTGTTTCAGTTTAGTCTGATTACCACCTTTTTCCAAGATACCTTTTTCAGTTCTTTAACTATCAGTGGCTGGAATTTCCTAGATCAGGGGTGGGCCATTAATTTTCCAAAAGAGACACATGGGAAACTGGAATTCTTGTGGAGGGGCACCACCATCCCCTGCCACCATTGTCTCACCACTGCTCCCCCCCCCCATGGTCCCCATTTTCTAAATGATTCATATGCTAATCATAAAGCTATGGCCTCTCAAAGGTAAAAAAATATCAAAACCATATATACAGTAAGCAGTCTACTCCAGGACTTACTTGACTAAATGGTGAGGATATGATATAACTTTTTTTTTTACATGTTGCTTTTTAACACACTTGCATGGCATTGACTAAAAACAACATTGTTCTCTCTTTGCTGGAATATTATTTTCATTCTTTGATAAAATTGCTGGTATATATTAGCTGTGCATTGCTGTAGATTTAACCAAAGCTAAACAAAATTACTCTAAGGAGATACCTTCTTATCATACATACATACACAGAGGTATATGCATGATTATTATTTTTCATTCTTTCTTTTGCTGGGTGCTTAAGTTTGCAAAATACAATGAATTACGTTCTTAAATGAGATCAATTTTCCATTTGTGATCCTAATTTATTCCAAATTTGTGGAAAATATTTTCCACTTTTAACGCATTTCAAGTTGTAATAACAAATTTTATTCTATAGTTCTACTCTTCCAGAGTAGAAATCTACTCTTTGATTTTAATAAAGAACTTTGATAGCACAGTTCCATCATAATTACTGAAAATGACTTCAACTCAACAGATGTAAACTGAAGATTTCTTCAGATGTTCTTGTTTGTAAGACGTTTACATGAAGAGAATGAACAATAATGTATAATGTATCTGTGGCAGCTCTTCATACTGCTATTTAAACAGGATTTAAAATTAGGGAATTAGGAGAACATGAGTTCTTATCCCACCTTAGATGCAAAGCAAGACTGGTGACCTTGGACCAATCATTCCCTCTCTACCCTAGGAAGAAAGCAATGGAAAGACCCAGTTTGGTGTAGTGAGTATGACGTCAAGCTAGAAACCAGGAGAATATGAATTCTCATCTCACCTTAGATACAAAGTCAATTGAGTGACCTTGGGCCAGTCATAGTCTTTGGGCCCTAGAGAACAACTCATTTCCAAAATCTTGCCAAGAAAACTACAGAGACTTGTCCAGGGTAGTCACCCGGAGTCATATTGGCTTGGCAGCACCAAAAAAATAACAACAAACAATAACATTGAGGAGCAGGATAAATAGATGAATGATATGCATGGAATTAACTGAAAGAAGCATGCAAAGATGAAATAGAGAAAGGTCTCTGGTGCCTTGACTCAGGTCTGCAAATTTGGAAGGATAAATGAGGAAAAAAATTGAAACATCCAGTCCTAAATTATGAATGCAGTTCTACTACAATAGAGACATCCATTCTAATCATAATTTTAAACTTTGCTGTTTGAGCCTGATTCTTGTGCTATAATGGAGAGATTTTTCAACTACTTTTTGTTGCAAAAAATACTGTGCAAACTGGAAACGGTTTAACCTTGTCTAGTATATAGTCCCATCTTCTTGTCTCTTCATTAAGGAGCTGGTCTTCCATTCAGGGAGAGTATATAAATGTTCTTCACCCCCCCCTACATGGGCAGGAAGGGAGGGAGTTTATATTCAACAACACAGAGAAAATAAAGGAAATATACTATGGTTTAGGGAGTCTTTCTACTCTCATGTATCATCTATGATTTTGCTCCCTGTGACTATCTGTTCAATTTATGCTCATTTGCAGCACGATACAATAGAATGAATTCACTTACTCAGGAGTGTGTACATTGAATACCAACTGTGCCTTTTCAGCACAGTGTGCTGTTTTCTTAGTCCTTTGGGAAAGGATTATTACAGTTGATTTAGTACTTCTTAGTGAATCCAGTAGATGTGCTCATCCTCTTGCATCATTCATGTGTTCTTTTTTTAACACAAGGGAAGATTTCCATACATTTTATAATTTTTTTGAATAAAATATAGCTACACCTTCATCCCAAGGCCTGTTGGAACGATCAGTTTTTGACAGCTTTCCTAAAAGCCCAATAGGATGGAGCCATTTGGATCTTAGGGAGAATGCTTTTTTTAGATGACGGGAGCATCAATAATCATCCCAAGTTCCTTAAAGCTAAAAACATAAATAAAATGCAAGAACTGAAACAGGTGAAAAGGTTATATGTCAGAATCAATAGATCCTTACTCTTTATATTCATAGCTATATGAAGCACCATACTGTTTTATACATGGTTTAGTAGTTCAGCTCTTGCAGATATTAATTTATTCCTAATCCAAGAAGGAAACTGGCAAACTGTTCTGAGGACTTACTCAAAAGTAAGCAGCCAACGTGAGCAGACAACATTGGATTGTTCTAATGGTGTTGCTGTGAACATTACCATTCTCCTTCAGATATCTGTACACAATTCAACAATGGTTCTCAACCTGTGGTCCACAGACCCCTGAGGCGCCACTATGTTGTCATAAGGGGTCTGCAAAGGCTTGGAAAAAAATGTTATGATTTAAATCTTGAGTTAAATCTTGGAGGTCCTTGGCCACAAAAGGTGTTTAGAGGAGGTCCATGATGAAGAAAAGGTTGAGAACCACTGCAATACAAACTTCATGTGGCAGAGGAGCTACATTGTAAACATATGTCCATTTTCCCTAAAGCAAGACACAGATTCTGGCTCACAAATTGGATAACTAAAATGAGGATTTGTCCTAATCCAGGCAAACATTAGGAAAACTATCAAGGGCAGGAAACAAAAAACAATAAGATAGATTGCTCAGAAAAGTGTCTTTATTACTCTTCACCTATCAACAGGAATCTTGCCAGACTAAAGCATATTCCGCATAACTATCAGAAAAACACTGTAAATATTTAGGGAGGATTCCTTCTTAGTATTTTTCTGCATACCAAGGACTCAATGCTGATATGCCTTTTCACTCATTCCTCCTGCAACTCAGTACCAGATTCCACCATATAAACAAATGAATATGCCCACAGATAGTGTTAGTGCATACCTGTATTGATCTCAACTATATTGAAAAATTCTGCCAGATTATGCAGGTCTGAAACAATACCAGGATTCCCACTATTTCTGGTAATTGATTTGGCATCCATAGAAAGAAAGAGCCTCTGAAAGCCATCAAAAAGTTGGAAAGTTGTTTGCTTTGCCCTGGACTGTGACATGTTTGAAATGAATTACTTAATATTAAGCTATTGGGTCTAAATTGCATGAAGTGCCAACTGATTTGTTTCATTTCACTCCATAGAACAAGCAAATCCAAAGCTGCAGCACAAGATAGCCAATGCAAGTCTCCAATAGCTATCAACTACCTGCCAGCAGTGTTGACATGGATTAAGGCATCTACAGATTGAGGGCCAAATGCTAGATTAATTCACTTTTTTAGGCTTGAGTTTGCTGCCCTCTCTGTGCTTGCTGCAGTAGCTGAACTAACTTAGATATTTTTTAAAGAAACTTCGCAGGAGTTTCTCAATAAAAAAGATCAGTGATAAGGGACTTCTTGATTGAATGTTTTCATTGAGTTGTTCAGAGCTCAGTTAGACAGACTGGCAATTGCAAAAGGCAGACAGGAAGGCAGACAGGCAGGAACAGGAGCATCTGGTGTCTTCTCCTCAATGAGTTGTACAGGCTAAGCAAGTGCATCAGAGCTTGGAATGTTCTAATGGGAAGCACTGTCATAATAAACACCTTTCTGGAGATACCTGACTGCTAGGACTAGGGATGGGCAAATCTATCCATGTATAAGGAAGGAGGGAAGAAAAGAAAGAACAGAGAGGGAGGGAGGAGGGAGGGAGGGAGGAGCCATGGTGGCACAGTGGTTAGAATGCAGTACTGCAGGCTAACTCTGCTCACTCCAGGAGTTTGATTCTGAACAGCTCAAGGTTGATTCAGCCTTCCACCCTTCCGAGGTCAGTAAAATGAGGACCCAGGTTGTTGGGGACAATATGCTGACTATAAACCACTTAGAGAGGGCTGTAAAGCATTATGAAGCAGTATATAAGTCTAAGTGCTATTGTTAAGTGTGAAAAAAGAAGGAAGGAAGGAAGGAAGGAAGGAAGGAAGGAAGGAAGGAAGGAAGGAAGGAAGGAAGGAAGGAAGGCCAATTTTTAATGACTATTAGCTTCCCACATGGAAATTCAGTGGGGAAGTTGACAGGAATTGGGAAGTTGCTCTTGTTCCCACTTATATTTTTGCCCACCTGTCTTAATTCTATTTCTATATGCAAGAAAGGAAATAATTAAACACTCCAATGGCTCATGAGTTGTTTTGTTTCAATTACAAATGAATATGTAATAATAATGAATATTTCTCTACCTATGATTTTTTTCCCTAATGTGTTCAATATTTATGTCTTTTTCCAAAGGTTGAATCAGGTGCAAACTGAGTTAATTCATACAACATTTGAAGCCCAAAAGTATCCCTAGCCAAGATCAAGAAAATTTTGTTCTCTAATTTTAGGATCCTAATTTGGAAACAATTGTAGAATTGTAGTTCTGGACATTTAAAAATCAATAGGCTTCCTTTGACACTAAATAAAATGTCTTATTTCCTAGCTTAGAATTTGTTGGCTTATCTACAGATAAATGGGATTGATTGAACCTAACTTGGAGGTTTCATGATCAGAACAGATGTAGCAATAAATTGTCAGGTAGAATTTCTGATGCAGATGTTGTATTCAGCTAATCTAGCCTGAACCTACCTTTATTTATTATCTGTTGAACAAAAGCTTCAGTAGCTAGAGCTGCAAACTGTTGTACATTTTCTTCAGGGAGTTAAAATGATAATATTTAATAGAGTATTCATCCAGTTGATAGCAAAGGGTAGTGTCTATTTGTATGCTTTTCTGATGTTTATTCAAAATGAAAACTTACATTTTCTGAAAACCAAGGAGGAAGAGAAGCAGTTATAATAGGTATGTGAGATAATGGTATTAGAACCCTGAATTCACCACAGAGGTAAGACACTATTTTCAGACACAACTAATAATAAACAATGATAGAACCTGTATGGTATAGTGGTTAATATATTAGATCAGGGAACTTTGGGTTCATTCCCCTTTTGACCATGAAGTTTATTAAATGAACTTGGTCCATTAATTCTCTTTCAGCCCAGCCAACTTCATAGAGTTGGTACTTGAAAATAAATTGCAGTATGACTCTTTGAATAACTCCCTTAACTGTTTAAACAAAGGGATCTAACAATAGCACTTAGCAATAGCACTTAGACTTATATAACACTTCACAGTGCTTTATGGCCCCCTCTCATTGGTTTACACAGTTAGCATATTGCCCCCAATAATCTGGGTCCTCATTTTACCGACCTCAGAAGGATAGAAGGCTGAGTCAACCTTGAGCCAGTGAGACTCGAACTGCCAAATTGCAGGCAGCCGGCAGTCAGCAGAAATAGCCTGCAGTACTGCATTCTAACCACTGCACCACCACGGCTCATCTAAGAGGAGTAACTGTAATATAAAGAGAGAAAGTAAGAAAAAAAATATTTATATTTTTTTTATTTACATAAATGTACAAAGAGAGACTGCTATGTTAGCTAATTAGTTATGTATACATTCTAATAAGATAGACTGATGGTAGTAATTAATTACTGGAAGTTTCTTTCATGATCCATTCAGCATTTCTAAATCAAAAAGCTAGAAGAGGCTTTTGAGACCACTGAATCCAAGTCCCCTGATTAAATCCTAATTAAAGCTGTCCAACCTTCACTTGAAAACATCTAAGAAGGAGAATCCACCAACTCTCAGTGTTAGTGGACCCATTGTTTTAAATTTTCTTACTATTAGAGTAACTGAATAACAGAGTTGGAAGGGTAATTGGAATCTTCTAGTCCAACCCCTTGTTCAGGCAGGAAAGCTTATACCATTTCAGACAAATGGTTGTCCAATCTCTTCTTAAAAATCTCCATTGTTGGAGCATCCACAACTTCTGGAGACAACTCGTTCCTCTGATTAATTGTTCTAACTGTCAGGAAATTTCTCCTTAGTTCTAGGTTTGTTTTCTCCTTGATTAGTTTCCATCCATTGTTTCTTGCCTTGCTTTCAGGTGCTTTGGAGAATAGGTTGACTCCCTCTTCTTTTTGGCAGGCCCTTAGAATTTGGAACACTGCTATCATGTCACCCCTAGTCCTTCTTTTCATAAAAGTAGACATGCCAAATTCCTGCAACCATTCTTTGCATGTTTTAGCCTCCAGTCCTCTAATCATCTTTGTTGCTCTTCTCTTTAGAATTCCCACCCCCCCTACATTCAACTGGAGTCTGTTTTCCTGTTAATATAATTCCACAATTTGTATACATCACCTGGTCTACACAGACAACTTTTGAAGTGTAATATTAGAAACAATAACACCTTGCTATGGAACAATCTGTTAAATATCTCAGAAGAATGCAAGGCTTGTTTGTTTTTTTGCCAGAAGCCACTTAGAAGACCTCAAGAAAGGGCAGCAATTTGTTGAGGATCTAAGATCGGAGGTTTCATTCTACTCCCACTTTACAAGCAATAGCTTTAAAATGAAAAGTTAAGATGTTGAAAGCAGCCAACATTTTCTGAGTGGGATGAGAAAACCCATGGGAAAACCGATTATAGAACTTTAACTGCAATAGCTGTTGGAGGTACTAGAATAAGTCATTTTGAGGCTGAGAGAAGGCTATGCACAAGAGAGATAGAAATAGTTTTAATGAATTTTGAACTCTTGAATGGCAGTAGTGTTATTTAATATACATTTGCCAGGACAAGTAATGCAAACCCCATTGAGCTAGGTTTTCAGAATAGATTTCTGGGAAAAAAATCTATTCCTGTTAGTTATACAGTTGCCTCATTTATTGCATTCAATTCTATCTTCCAATATTAACCATATAGTTACTAGTGAATATATCAGATGTACCCTGAGAATGTCATAATGCCAGTAATTTTTTAATTCTTATAGCTTTGGTTAACTGTAATCCACTTACCCACCTGCCATCATTCACAGATTAAGGTCCCAAGATAGGCCAACAAAGATGTAGAGAACAAGATATGGGAAAAGAAAAAGTTTCAATTAACAAGGGCAAGGTAAGTTCAGACTAATATTAATAAAAAAGTGGTTCTACAGTTTGGATAATCCTTATGCCAAACAGGATCTCAAACTCCCTCCCTCCCTCCCTCCCTCCCTTCCCTTCCCTCCTCCCTCCCTCCCTCCCTCCCTCCCTCCTTCCCTCCCTTCCTGTTTCAAGCTATAACCATCCACATTTATATTTCTAGGAATGCAAGAAGAGGCATTGAATGCCCTTGAGATATTCTTTGAAGTAAAAGTGATTGTGCTTTGTCTGATGTCAGCTTCCAACAGCTTCCTTTCTTGTAACAAAATTAGAAAAGGATATAAAACCCAATCTTTCTCCAAGTGATGACAATTTCATCTAGAATATATTTCACAAGAATTTGACATAGATATACTAATTTGCGGGGTATCATCATCTTAATTGCTGCTATGTGGCCTAAAATATTAG
This sequence comes from Azemiops feae, assembly GCA_023970755.1. Taxonomy (NCBI): domain Eukaryota; kingdom Metazoa; phylum Chordata; class Lepidosauria; order Squamata; family Viperidae; genus Azemiops; species Azemiops feae. Next base: position 172,751 of record JALGBA010000241.1, read on the forward strand.
ATACGTTTTGTTGAAACTTTTATGTGATTTATTCCTTTTTTTCCCATCCAGGATCAAACTGTTATTGAGTAGCTTATTAAAATTCACCAATATATTAATTTGCAGCTATTTAGAGGCTTTATATTCAAGAGGAATAGCTAAAACATTAGATATGATTTTTGCTCACACAACAGACTATGAATGCAAATTATTGTCAACTTTTTTTTTTAAAAAAAAGGTGGACTATTAAGAGAAAGATGTCAACAAATTCTTGAAGCTCTCTTTTTAATAACCTGGGAAGAATGTGTTCCATTAGAGAGATGCATAGTCATATCATCATCAAATAAATTTACCAAAGATGGAATTGACAGGAAAGACTAAAAAGATCTGGTGGAGGGCACCCCACTCAAGCCATCTAAGCTTGCCTTCTGGTAAAGGAAAGAAAGCTTTTGATCTCTGACCTAAGTCAGAGGATTCTACTTTTAACTTGTTTTCCAAAGGATCTCTCTCTCTCTCTCTCTCTCTCTCTCTCTCTCTCTCACACACACACACACACACACATACACACACACACAATAAATAAACAAATAAATAAACAAACAAACAAACAAATAAATAAATGATAAACAAACAAACAAACAAACAAACAAACAAACAAAAAACAAGCCCATCATCTTTGTTGGGTTCAAAACTCTCATTGTGAGCTAGCAAGGAAAGACTGCCCGAAAAAATCACCCAATGACCTCTATGGCTAGTTTGGATTGGAATCTGTATTACATACTCACAATCTTATCTTATACTGTTACCATCCTCTCCCCTTCTCTTTGTACAATCCGGAGACTGCAGAAATCAAGGTATTCAAATTCCTACAAGATATTGCAGCAAAGCAGTGTTCAGCTCAATGAGTGAGGTTTGACCCTCTGAACATATCTGTACTATGTAATCAAATAATGTAAGACAAATATTAAATGTTGTTCATAAGATCAATTTCAAGCCAAATCTGGCAGAAATGAAAACAGATTTTTTTTTTAAAATGTGTATATAGATAGAGCCTCTCAAACTATTCACTAGAAGCACTAATAATTAAGCTAAGGCTTAAATATTTAGGACACAATATGGATAACATTCTTTGGAGAAGACCTAATGTTTTGGGAAAAAACATTAAGACATCTGAGAAAGAATCTGACAGAAGACAAGGTCACCAAACTCTGTTGCTGATGACACAAGCAGGAATGTACAAGAAAGGGAAGCAATTACTGACAGACAGTCCTGGTGAACTTATGTCCACCAGCTCATTAAGAATCAGAAGTGACTGAACAACCATAAGAACAATCACATGCCTCCAATCATACATGCTGCCTTCTGTTTTTGGCATATCTTCATAGATATGATTTATTCAATCTTTATTTTAAATGATATAAGTTTGTAATGGGATTAGATTTCAACAATTCTGTATAGCAGATTTAAGCTGCTTGTCTGGCGTGCTGCTCCCAGATGGAAATGAAGTTGAATTAAGAGAGTTCTTGGCCAGGTGTTCTGTCCAGATGGCAGTTACCAAGTTCCCACACTAGTCAGTACTCTTGTTTTTATGCACCTCAATCCATGTCAATTACTTTCCTCTTCTTTGAGGACATGTGGCTTCCATTTGTGTAAACAAACAACAGCCAACACCATCGAATCCGGATTGGAAGGGACCTTAGACATCATCAAGTCCAGGAGTTACTTGTTTGTAATGAACTTTCCACACATGCACTGCTGGATCAGTTGGGAGGGATCCCATTCCATCGTTCACTTGAACTGGAAAAGGAAACTAAGAAACTGTTAATTTCTCCTCAGCTTCCATGTATCTCAGTATATAACTGTTGCAAAGGAATGTTAACAGCTGGCATATTCCTGAAGTATACAAACAGTGTACCAGGGCTCTGGGTTAAAAAAAAAAAAAGCCCTAGCTTTTTACCAGTGGATGGGAAAAGGGAGTTAAACCCTTGGGAGATTACCATTGAAGATATAAGCAACTTAAAATTGCCTAGTAGCACCAGTGACCACAGGGCAGGGGAATGTCCAGCATATCTCACTCTAGCCAATCAGAGTGAAAGCACTGCCTACAACAAAATTAAACATAGCAGACTTCCTGGCATGGCTTGAACCAAAGGAAGTGGGAAAAACAATATTTTTGAGGCAGAGGTGTTCATCTTTGCAATAGGCTGGGACAGGTTCAGGATGAAGTCCTGCATTCCTGTTTTCAAATAATGCACAACAGAAGCAAAATGTATCTATGGATGTTCTGTTAATGATGCAGGGGCATGGTCCTGCTCTTCCACTACTGTCACAGGAGAGGAAAACCAATGGCTTTGCAATTAATAGCCTCACAACTTTCTAAAGGTCAGATTCCCACACTCCTAAAGGTCCTGGCCAAGAGGTCATCTTATCATTTATTTGGAATCAGTTTCCTGGCCTGTAATTCCATAACCTGGAAGAATATCTAAATACATTCAAGGACATTTCTTTTTCACAGAATACAGTATGCATTGGCTAAATTTCCAAGTACAGCCTTGGAACTGTAACAATAAGTTATATGTGCTTATGTTTTGCAGTGATTCCAAGAAAACTAAATCACAGATTTCAGAAGATGTTTTGAAAGAAATATCTAATTAACTCCTTTGGTGTGCTTCTGGTGATAAAGCTCAAAAGATGTATCAGAAAGAGAAATACATTTTTAGAAAATCTAAATAATGGCAACTTTAAAAAAAATGTTTAAATTCTGGGGAGAAAATACCTACTGCTGAACCAAAGGAGACTGCTTTTCTTCTCCATGTAACTGCTTTGATGAAGTCATTCTGACAGTCATTTTGACATTTCCTTTGAATCCATCACAGTATTAATCTCCTGCTATGGCATGTTTCAGTTTACTTCCACCAACTATTCTGAGACCCCATCTCTCACTGTATCTCTAAAACAACATGTAAGAACTATAGGGCTCTCTGTTCTATGTTCAGCACTAGATGAAGGACAACATGCCAAGCAAGAATTTGTAGCATAAATCTCTCTCCTTTCATTAAGAAAAGAAAAATATCCTGATCTGTTATTTACAGCAAGACATTTCTGACTGCATGAGGTCCTCAGGCTGATGTAAACTTTTTGTTCACTCAGGAACTCCATATTTCACAACTGCCCACATTTCTGTGATTCATTTTTAAACCTTAAACCAATGTTTCCAATCATGGCAACTTTAAGATGTGTGGACTTCAACTCCCAGAATTCCCCAGCCAGCTGGAGAATTCTGAAAATTGAGATCCAAGCATCTTAAAAGTTGCTTTGATAGAGAAGCATGGCCTTACGGCAGGCATGTCAAACTGCCGGCCCGTGGGCCGGATGCGTCACATTGAAACCACGCCCACCCCATTGCCAGCAATGGGGACAAAGTCGTGATACATTGCGCGACGTCACATGATGTCACGAGTTTGACATGCCTGCCCTATGGTATAGATACTATGCATCCAGCATTATTTAAATAATCCAAGATGTCTACTTTGAACTAATGTAAGAGGAATAGAATTGTAGAGAGAAGCCCTCTTTTCCACACTATAAATATCACACAATCTGGGCTGGACTTGCTGCAGAGGTCCCAGCCAAAGGACAACATTTATAATTACAAACACCTTACACTTTGGAGGGATAGCTTTTCCTAACATGATGTCATCTAATTTGGTTACATAGAACTTCCCTCATTCTTACCATGATAAGAACAATTTGGGTTGTCATCTAATCCACCTGAAGGATACCAAGTTCAAAAAGTCAGGTTCAGAAGACATAGAATAGGGGACAGAAGAAAGATAAAGCTTTCATGTATTCACTAAACCCACAAGTTTGTCTTTCTAAGGAACAGAGGGCTACTGTTGAATATACAAAACTCAAAGGTCCTCCTGGGCTGAATTATGTTTGCTTCATAATCCTTAGATTATTAACCTAAGGCTACCATTTGACCCTTTGATTTCAAGTGAGGTTAATGCACATACCTAAAGAACTCTGTTCAAAAGTTACTGACAACACCCTGTGAAAACTTAGATAATTCATAAGGAAGTTCTAAAGTTATCAAATGTAACTCCTATTTGTCTCCCATGTAATAATAAGATTGCATGTGTCTTTCCTTTCCTTTCCTTTCCTTTCCTTTCCTTTCCTTTCCTTTCCTTTCCTTTCCTTTCCTTTCCTTTCCTTTCCTTTCCTTTCCTTTCCTTTCCTTTCCTTTCCTTTCCTTTCCTTCCCTTCCCTTCCCTTTCCCTTCCCCTCCCCTCCCCTCCCCTCCCATTCCCCTCCTGTTCCCTTCCATTTTTCTTGGCTCACAGATCTTTCCTAACTGGGAAGAGCATCATCACAATCAAGGTCATACAGGACATAAACATTAATAAGATTTTTAGTGGAAACAGAAGATGAGAATGTATTTCTACTAGAGTAGTAATAAACATCTGTTTCTTCTAGTTTTGAATTTTTGTTTTTGTTTTGTCTTTGTTTAGCCAAAGTTCATTGATTCTTGCTGTCTGTACCAATTAATCAAAAGAAGTGACTAACAAGTCTGTTCCAATAAAAATCCACTGTACAAAACGAATCCAGAGTTATGTAGCTGTTTATAAGCTGGTGTCCCTTAATCTGACAGTCATTGATCAGTGCTATGTTCCATTTAACTGAAAGTTTAGTCAAACAGATCTAATTTTGATTTACTCACAATTACTGTTTTCTACTGATGCATTTCATTTTTGTTATTTGGAAAACATTGTACTAAATGGCTTAAATGTGATGGGCAGAATCAGGACTTCAGAATTACTAACCAAATATTTTTCTCTGGCTGTCCAGAGAAGTTGATAAGAAATTATGCAAATGAACCCAGCTTGATATGAAATGGATCATGTTACAGTGTATGAGCAGTCACAATAGTAATTCTACTAGCATTATTTATGAGATTCTTTTACCACCCCTGACAGGAAAAATATTTTAGGAATATTGCAGGAAAAAAGCATTGTGTTACAGATATGCATTCACTGGGTGAAGACTATAGTTTCAAATGGAAGACCTATTGCAAGTCAGAAATATGTAGCACAGTCCCTTCAGGTTAATTTGGTCTGAAACCTCTCTTTGAGAAGCAAGTTCATGGCTCATGGAAATAAAAGGGTTATCTGATTTTCAGCTACATGTTTGGGAATTCTAGGAAATTCAGAAGGAATACCACTAGAAAAAGTTGAAAGGATCACGCACCTCGGTTCTAATTTACATGAAAGCTGGGACATGACCGCTGAAGTAAAGACAAGGATAGAGAAAGCTCGAACAGCATTCTTCAAAATGAAAAAGGTCTTCTGCAGTCACGACATAAGCCTAAGACTGAAAATCAGGCTTGTCAGATGCTATATTTTTTCTATCCTGCTCTATGGAGTAGAGAGTTGGTCTCTGACAGAAGGCCACCTGAAGAGACTAGAAGCATTTGAAATGTGGATTTACAGGTGGCTGTTACGTATAAGCTGGGTGGACAAGATCAGAAATGAGGAGGTTTTAAGCCGCCTGGGAAAGCCCAGGGAAATCATCAAAACAATTAAAAAACGAAAGTTAGAATATTTCGGACATGTGATGCGACACCCAGAAAAATACGGCATACTCCATTTAATCCTCCAGGGAAAGATTGAAGGCAAACGAGGTCCAGGCAGAAGAAGAACATCATGGCTTCAAAATCTAAGGGACTGGTTTGGACAAAACTCAGCAGCACTTTTTCGTGCGGCTGCTGATAAAAACAGGATCGCCAACATGATCGCCAACGTCCGATAACGGATATGGCACAAGAAGAAGAAGAAGAAGGAATTAATTAATCTATCAGGATCCCATCAGTTTGGATAAGGTTTGGGTAGCCCATGTTCCTCCCATATTACTGTATTTTCAAGCTTATACAGAAAGCTAAATTGCATCAATACATTTGACAAATCTCTCTAGAGAATAATGTATAAATCAGCTTGCAACTACCTTCCTTCTGAATGAAGTTTCATATGCCACACAAAATAGGTTTTCATTAAAAGCAGTAAATCCAGATGCAGTTTTGCTGCTGGTGGTCATACAGTTTCCTTATGTATAGCCATAGGGCTGCTGCATTGTTAGAATTGTTAAAATTCCATGAGCTAGCTTTTGAGGTGCAAAAATGTTATTATATTAGGCAGTGCTTTTTTTTGAAAAAAAAAAAAAAAAAAAAAGGTGCCGGAACTCACACATGTCATACAACCCGCCTTGCCTACCCTACAAGGTTCCATCCAAAAAAGGTGCCGGAACTCCGTTCTGGGCATTCTATGACAAAAAAAGCCCTGATATTAGGTAACACCATCAGTGCAGGAGGTATGGAAAAGTGAGAGTTCTTGGTTAACAAGGTTTCTATGTCATCTGTTATGCACCACCAGAAATGGCGCCATAGAAAATCTCGCCAAATGTGAAGATGCCAAAGGAGTAGTTAGTGAAGTTCCTGGAGCGTGGTTTGACCATCAATTCAGAAGTCTACTGTGAAACATTATGAAAACTCAGACAAGCCATCCATAAATAATGCTGGGGTATGCTGACTTCCGGTGTGGTGTTGGCTCATGATAATGCTCGCCCTCATATCGCTAGATGCACCCAGAAACTTTTGAAGCAGTTCCGTTGGGTTGTTTTCATCATCCCCCCTATAGCCCAGATTTGGCACTGAGCAACTACTACTAAGGAATTTCAAACCTTGTAAGACGTTATGACAAGTGCCTTAATTTGAATGGTGATTATGTCAAAAAGTAATGTAATGTTGTGGTTTTCTAATGTGTATAATAAAAGTTCTGTATCTGCGAATGTCTGTCATTGATAAACAAACAGAGGTTTATTTCTGAATTGCCCTCATATTAAGTGCATTCAAATGTATCTTTTTGAATGGTGCTCATTCTTAAAACATTAATATTTAATGTTTGGTTAACTCTGGTTTTATATTTCATATTAAATTGTTTTGAAACTGTGACAGTTGGGTCCATTAAAAATAATGTAAATAAATACACTTATGCAGAAGGCATCCTGGGTACCTGCTACTAATTTCAATGGTCTTGGGTTTATTTCTGTCAGTCTTTGGTTTGCCATTTCCTAAATGAGTAGCAGTTACCAATGAGTCAGTACAGAAGTAGGCACCCTTGTGGGGACTTCAGTTCTCAACAACTTCAGTTGGCATGACTGAAACTAGACATGAGGAAGACACTATATTTCTTTACGCCTGGGACATCACAAGGTAAATAAAACCTGCAGTTCCGTGGAATGTATGTATATCAGTCATCTTCTTTCTTTCTTTCTTTCTTTCTTTCTTTCTTTCTTTCTTTCTTTCTTTCTTTCTTTCTTTCTTTCTTTCTTTCTTTCTTTCTTTCTTTCTTTCTTTCTTTCTTTCTTTCTTTCTTTCTTTCTCTCTCTCTCCCTCCCTCCCTCCCTCCCTCCCTCTCTCTCTCTCTCTCTCTCTCTCTCTCTCTCTTTCAAAGCACAGTAACAATGCAAATGATACATCACACAAAGTGCACCATAGTGCAGAGGATGAACCTCAACTTCCTCTTTAATATAAAAAAAGAGAATGTCTGTAGTGCTGCATTTCATGTCAGAATTTCACCCAGAGGCCTAACAATAAACCTCTCTCTGAGCACTCTAATCCACATATAGTTGGATTAGGCTTGGCTAGATAAGTTGCTTTGACAGTATTGTGGAAACAAGAAGTTTGAACAGTGAAGAAAGTCAGCTACTGCAGACTCAAGCAATCAAGTCTTCTGTTTACAACATCCCCAGGCTTTACACTTTGTGTGTCCATATCCTGCCTTTTGTAGTAGCAGATTTCCTGCCACTGATATGATGAAGGAGTTGAAGGCATCTGCACCATTTTTTGATAAAGTTTTGTTTGCTTCAAACTCTTTGCTGCAAGGCTCACCAGCTTTAGCCCAATTATTTTACATGGTTTTGTCCCTGTATCACACACAGCACTATGCAGTTACAATGATTACATCCCAACAAAGGATACAGCTATGGTATGTCACTGCTGCATGGTGGGTTTGGGATGCAACCTTGATACTTCCTAATGAGTTTTCTGGGCAGGATAACAAGTGGGTCAGATAAACTGGAAGCGAGAGGGCCATGGCATTCTCCAGGAAAGTGTCATATATGCGAGACTCCTGTGAAGCTGCCTGCCCAATACATTTATATCATTAGAAAGAGCCACTGTGATCTCAAGAGACTTGAGGGCAATATTATAAGAGAAATTTCTATGACAGTAACATTCTCCTTTTGCCCCCAAATGACCAAACCAACTGAAATGGTTTGAGGTAGGATATCAAATTATGTTTCAGAGATTACTCCTTTGCTCAAGAGGCTGAATTTTATTAGCCAGAAATAAATCTTCATATTGGCACTTAGAGAAATAGAACCTGCCTTCCCCCCCACACCCTTTCTTACTGTTTCTTTTTTTAAAGAATTCCCAGAATATGTTCAGTTCAGGATATGTTTAATTCCCTGTGCGATTTTCAGTTTTCAGTTCCTTTTCTGTTAGCCTGAAGAATACATATACATTCAGTGCATGCTTAATTTCTCTCTTTTATTTATTGCAATTTCCTCACTTTCTGTGCAAGAATATGCTTTGTTTGATTAATGAAGGTGAAACTGCCTTAATTGACTCCAGTTCAGATGTAGAGCTCTCCTGGGATATATTTATGAGCTGTAAGCTCTTTTATGCAGTCTCAAATCATGTTTTTAAACTTAAAAGCGTGGTCTTGGCATTAACTACCATTTAAACCAAAGTGATGGCTGAGGAGGAAAAAAAAAACAACCTTTCATGCAAGGCGTTTTCAAGTCCTATGAGAATCAACTTGCTCTGGTTTTGGTGTGCAATAACTAGAACATTGAACAACTATATTGAAGATTTTATTCCAAAGTAGTATTGTCCTCCCTCCCTCCCTCCCTCCCTCCTTCCTGCCTCCCTGCCTTCTCAAAAGAAAACTTCCTATTTTTGTCTCTTACTCTCCTATGTATATTGTATTCAGTTTGTGCTCCCCCATCCCCATTCTTTTCTTCTTTAAGTCTGCCAGGACTTTTCCACTCCAAATTTTCTTCTTCCCATGGGTGTATCTTCTGCCCATTGTTCCAGACTTCTGTATATTTCCTAAATCTTGAGTTTTATTTCAACCCTGAGAAATGAAATTCTCCTACTTTTCAGGTCTCTATTTCTATCATCTCTCCAAAAAACAACAACAACAACACCTGCTTCCCTTTATTTTCATTCTCTGCTTTCCTTTGTTTTTTTGAGTTACAATTTCATCTCATTTCTAATTATAGATTTGTACAACCAGTTTTTAACTCTACTGGTCCTGGCAAGCTCCTGCCAAATTAACTCCTTTAATTATTTCAAAATTCTAAGAATCTTCAGGATTGCAATATTATACCAATTTACTTTGCAAAATTACATTCTGTTTCCATACAATCAGACTCTGATAAATAGATGGATAATGTAGAGATTATGTAAAAAAACCAGATATTTATTCAGCTTAATAATAATGTAGGAACCATTAGGATGAAGCCTACAAGTATATTGGCATTTTACAGTTGGATAACATCAAGGATGGACAAGTTAGAAATGTGATTAATAAAGGATACATCTAAAGAGTAAGAAAATTGCTAAAGAAAATATTAAATGGTAGAAACACTGTCAAAGCCATTGATACCTAGGTCATATCTGTAATACGATACACTACTTTAATTATTAACTGGACACCAGCTGAACTGGACATTTTGGACCAAAAAACAAGAAAACTGCTTATTTACTATGAATCCCTGTTGTTATATTGTTGGATTATATCTGCCCCTCAGAAATATAGGCAGCAGTTATAGTTCAATATGTATGAAGACTTGGGAGCAATTCCGAATTATCTAGGGTGGCACTTGAACTCTAATGCCATTGCCAAAATCACCAACAAAAGGCAGCTTTACTTGGAACGACTTACATCCTGTGATGATACAGTACCTTTATTAGTGTTAAACAATATCTGCCTATTCTTGGGAAGAACTCAATAGTAGACAAAAATGTCAAATCTAGTCTAAAACTCTGGCTGATTGTGTGGCCAGCTACTGCATAATAACTGAGAGATCTTTAGACACTTCTGTTTTGTTGTTCCTAAGGTGCGGATTGATTAGGGTGGGAACATTTATAAGTTTTTTTTTTTTCATTTGTTGAAAATTGAAGAGATTTTCTTTTTTTAAAGGAGACTACTTTAGGGAGCTTTTCTCAGCATGCTGGTAAAGTGTAGGAGGAATAGCATATGGGATACAGGACAGTTTTCTCAACAACTGCTAATGTTTATTGTGTAATAGTTAAATTGCAGCTATCATTTCACCTAAAAGAAAAAATTTGCCATCACTCTGATTGTCATATCAACATCAAGGTACTCTTAGGCTACTTTAGGTATAGGCTTTGTACAGTGTTTACAATTAGAGATTTCCTATTTTGAAGAATGGGTGCAATCAAATGATCAGTTTAGAGTGTGCAGCTAGCTTGAGTACCTACTATTTGATATTAAATTAATGTGAATCAAAGCATTTGCAAAGTTAGAAACTGTCAGCTGTTCAGTTTGACATGATCTGATTTAACTATGACAAAAAAGGTAGACGGGTATGTAATTAAGGATGAAATTAATTAATAGTGAAATACATTATATGGATGCTCTACTCCCTTAAAAATGGAAGGTAGAAACTGACAGTATTTCTTAGTGATATCTGAAGGGATCTAATAATCTCTGCCTTTCTGTTTTAGAGATGAAACAACATAGAATTGTTGCTGGTTTGTGTTTGTTTGCAGCTGTTTTAGAGTGTGCAATTACAGTACACACATCAGACATAAATGTTAACATAAGGTCTAATTCTTCTGTCTTCTTTTCAATTTAGCCCAATTGATTCTGTCAGTTAAGAAGAAAATAAATGGAGATTGGCATAAAGTTAAGAAGAGTGGAAGCATGGAGAGTGACTGGAACTTTTTAGAGTGCTTCACGGAGGGATATAAAGTCCAGCTAGCTGGCAATGAAGTAATGCCTGGATATCTCTGGTCAAACATTTGTATAGCTACACTCAGACATATCCATTTCTGTTTACTTTTGAAAGATGTACCAGAAAAATAACAACTCTTTTTCAAAGTGCAATACAAGAATAGGTGTTACAGTAATGCTACAAAATTTACACCAGCAAAACATACATTAAAAACAACAGCATTAGGCATTATTTGTCTTAAACATTTCTATTTCACCAAAATAATAAAAACAATATCTTACATTCAAAACTGCATCTTTAAAAAACCTTTCATATTTTCAGTTTTAAACAGATCCAGAAACAAGCACAAAAGATTAAAAACAATGCCTCCGAATGCTGCTTTACAAAGATTGTAAAATCAGCTGAATGTGTTTACACATTTCTACTTCATTTTATTTTTAGTACTGTCAATCCTCCTATGTATACAAAATACATATTTGTAAATGCAGAAAAATTTGCACATTTTAATTGAGATGTCAGTTTGAGGTGTGAATCCATTTTAAAATGTTCACTCCTCTTAGATTTCCCAGAAATGTTCCCTGATATATTTCAGCTGTGAAACTACGTTTTGAACTACATATCTGTGATTCAGGTGTCACTTTGGCTGTAGAAGGTCTGGTTGGCCTGGAGCAAACTACTGTTTTTCAAAGTTAGCTTTCTATCTGCAGTACTTTTAACAGTGTAACTGGACTACAGCCCACAAATCACTGAGAAACAAGATACAAGCATGCTGGAGAGACTGTCAAAGTTCAACAGATTGCTGAAAAACAGAACAGAACATAAGAGGTATCACTTTGGTGGTGAGAGGTGGAAGGGATCCTCAGTGGGGACCAAGCATACTTATTACGCACAGTGTATTGACAGTTAATGGAAAAAGAAAAAAGAAAGAAAGAGGAAAATAGGAAAGGAGATTGTTTGAGAACAACCTATATTGGAGGATTTGGCAGTGATTGGCCACATGACTTCATTAGACTCTTAAAAAACAAAACAAAACATTGTGGACCCCAGAGAAATTTACGATCACTATTGTCAAAATTCAGTGGCACAGTTTTTCATCATTTTGAAAGCATGAAAATTACATGGGAGACTTGAAAAATGTATAAATGTGATTTTTGCTACTTTGAGGCAAGAAAACATAAACAGTACACTTTTTTTTTACAAACAAACAGAAGTTAAAAAAGTAGAATCTCTTGTCTAACTCCATTCCCCTCCATATAAAATGAAAAATGCAGTCTTCACCACATGAAAGCTCACCATTTTCTGCCATCAACCAGCCTCTGCCATTCTCTGTGCTGCCAAAAGTTTGCACAATGCACATCTTTAGTGGGTTTGAGGCACCACTGATAGGAATACTTTTCTATAGTCTTCCTGACAAAGACTATTCCTAAAGCAGCTTCTAGATCTGACACAAGGCAACATCATATATATTGCATGAATTATGTAGCTCTTCTTCTTCCTTCTTTTTTTTTAAACCTGGATTTTTTTTAAACAAAGGATTTTGTCCATAGGACAAAAGGACCCAGGATTTTGTTCAGAGTAAAACCATCATGCCTGGTTAGACAGAATAGGTTAGACAGAATCATCCATCACTGGCACTCAAATTTAGGAATCTCCACTTCCACACAGACCTTCTTATAAGAGTTTCTACAGAGGGATTGAAAAAGAACCTTTAATGGTTCCATTTTAAGAAAAGGCAAATATGCCACCAGATATGCTGATATTCCAAAAACCTAGTGATGGTAGTTTAAAGCACCTGATATCTCAGCCAGGTTTTTTTTTAAGTCAGGAATGTCAAACTCGCGACGTCACATGACTTCACACGACGTATCGCAACTTTTCCCCCATTGCCGGCAATGGGGTGGGCGCAGTTTCGGCATGACACATCCGGGACAGGCCGGCAGTTTGACATGCCTGTTTTAAGTAATATTTTTATAATACATAATATCCAACCATGAATCACAAAAATAGACAGAAAGCTCATCCATCACTAAAATTAGAGTGGTTCCAAGGAAGAGAAAACTGATGTTATCTATTTCATACATATATTACTTTATTCTACATGTTTCTCTGGTCTGCTATTTTCTTCCTTTCTTAAAAAGAAATCTTGTATTTTAGTGTAGCAGTTCTGATGTGATTAGGAAATAATTCAATGTGAAGTGGAAAGAATCTGCTTCCAATCCTATTTCATGAACCAATGTGTATTTTTGCATCCTGAGTCTGAAAACCAAAAGGGTAGCATAAGAAAAGAAGCAGATGAAGCAGTCCATTAAAGATGAGTAATCCATTGTTGTGTGCTAGATTCAGTTGGAAAAACAATTAAATCACTTCAACCATTATGGTGGTAGAGTTATACTAATAGGCTTTTACTGTCTTGTCCCATTTTACTGTATTTTATCATCTTGTTAATATGGTGAATGTCAAAGTGTTTTTGTTTTGCTTCATCTTAGTGTTGGTGCTACTTCCTTGTGGGGTTCAGTTGTTCTTTCATGAGTTTATCTACTTTTTTCAGCAAAGCTTATTGAAGTAATATCCCATGAGGGATTTATTCATTGGTTAGCTCCTTATAGAGCTTCATGCTGATTTGAGCAGAAAGAGTGTGGATGGGCCAAGGTCACCCAGTTGACTACTGTGCCTAAGAAAGAACGTGAACTGAAATTCTCTAGTCTTACTCAGCACCTTAACCACTATACCATGCTGGCTATCTAAAACAGTGAATACAAGGCCCTAATATAATTTTGTAACATTAAAATGTGGTAACCCTATTATTAATAGGGCCTGAGCATCATGCTGGAAAACATTTATTCCGATTTGCCTTTCAGCATTATTAATGGTTGGAGTTTTATTTTATTAGTGGTATTCATTAAATAAGAATGTGCAGCAATGATATGAAATATTTTACTAGAATTCACTTCAACAATTATTTTTTTCAGTTTTGCTGCTCTCTAATCCAGTGCTGTGTACATCTCACTACTTCAAAATATTTGATTGAGGTTTTTTTTTATGAAATTAAGAATTGCTAATCTGTTTTTTTTTAAATGAACCTTTAAACAAAAAAAAAAATGTTAAGAAAGTATATTGAAACTAGGGCTGCTGATTTTTTCTGACTTTTTGCTGTAAAAGGAGACTTTTCTGCTTCCTAATTAATACACAATTCTGAACTGCAAAGAAAATAAAAAGACTTTCCACTCACTCTTATTATCCTGCATGGGAAAAACGGAAAAGCCTACCACATTGTTGGTTGATTGTTATCCTTAATTAGAATAAGCAACGATTGCAAGAACATTAGACTGTTAGGCTAGAGTGGCCACAACATTTCATAAAAATAAGTAAAGTAGGAAGTTGGGTTAGAATTAACCTTTTTTTTGCTTTTCACCGGAATATAATAAAACATACAGAAAAAAAGAGAATATAATGAATATAATGAAGAGATAAAGTATAACAAATGTCAGAGGGATTTGCGTTATATATTCAAGATGGACAGTATTCAATATTTATTTGTTATGTATATGTAGGGATGTGGGTCTATACATATGTTGTACATAGTATGTTTTAGGTGTGTGTCATGTATGTGTTTCACTTTGAGAGCGGGCAACTAAATATCATTTTTGATGTGTGCCATTGTGCCTACAATATAAAAATGACAATAAAGGTTATCTTATCTTATTTCTTCAGGACATTTAGTCTTTTGATCATGGCAATTACTTCTTTTAACCATGTCTACAAAATGCCCAAATCTTTCAGTAAATTCTTTGTAATTAGAAATTGATTGAATTTGCCCTACTGTTCTCTTCCACATTCTTCCATCTTTTTACTTCTACTGTCTAATGTACTTATATACACAATAATGCACAATAACCCACGTGTCAGCACATTCAAAATGGGATGGTAGATTATAAGATCACCCAGACATTTACATGATTTCAGTTTTGCTCATTCAGTAGTGTCTGATCTGCAAAATGATACTTCAGTGGATGACTAGTTAAAACTACAAAAGATAATTTATTAATTTACACCTACTGTACAAATGGTCTCACAAGGTATCAAAAAGGCAACAGGGGTGATAAATCATAATAGGAATTCAAATTTCAAGATGGACCTACAGATTCCCGTATTTTATATGCTCTCACCTCTCCCATCTCCAGCATGGTAATGTTTCGATTTTATTTTCTACCATCTTTCTGACACACAAATATCGTGCTTTTCAGCAGATGTATAAAACTACTTAACAGAAGCATGCAATCTGAATGTAAAATAAAATGAGTTAAAGTGACAAGTTTCACCTCAAGTGGAACTTCATTCAAATTTCTCTATTCCATGCCAAATTTGGGCTTTGTACTGAATCAGAATATAATCTTAATCTTAATACATATTTAAATATAGATTGTTCCTTTAAAAAAAGGTTTAGTAGAGTACAAAATGCAATGAAAATTTTTTTAAAAATTAAAAGTGAAAAAACAAATGAGTAACGTCAATAAATTTAGAAATAGTGGAGTATAGCAATTCCTAAGGAGGAGGAGCTATGACTTAGTCATACAATTTCTAGCAAATTTGCAAGATAAATTGGCATGATCACCATTTTCTTCATCATTCCCCTCTTGCTTTTGAAGAGTCTTGCTTAAGATGACTTGATTTCACAGCAGAGATGTGATCTGAATTAGTCATTTTCTGTACAAAAATGGATAAGGCATTTTTTAAGCATCAGGTTGCCAAAATCATGCAATTTTTAATGTCAAATGTTATGCATCTGATCTAATGGCAAATTAAAAATGCAAAGCAATAAGTAGCAATCAAATACCTAATACTTGATCTATGACAAATTCTTGAAGTAATTTAGTATTTTTGATTAGCTAATGCCTGAGTTTTTAATTATAAAGGTAATGCCAGGTTTTGGGAAAGTCAAAGAAATGACAGAGTTTAGAAGGGTCTACATGATCGGCTGTTTTATCTAATTAGGCTTTATATCTATTAACATATTTATATGTGAATTTAACTTTTGATCATCATGCAGATGATTCCTTATTAGGTCAAAAAGATATTTTTAATGAAAAATGTAGCCTTATAAAGTATCAAATTCAGTAAAAGGACATATCTATCAAAAACAGCCAGAGGGTTCTCATCAGCCAGTGGAGATGTTCAAAACAGCATGACTGTTATATTAGGATGGTGCTAAATTTGCATTTAATATCTGCACTACCAAAATCCTTCCATCCTTATCCTTTTCTTTTGTATAGATTGAAAGTTGACCATACATCTCCTTGTTGTTGCTCTTTTCATTGTTCTGCATTGGTCTCTATCACTGCTTCTTATATATTTACAATGTATGGGTGTCAAAGCCTAATGTTGACCACCAAAACTTCACTCACAATCCAGTGAATAAAAGTGGATTCTCAATCCAAGCAAATCGTACCATATGTATGGTGGACTTCTTAGACATTGTGAATTATATATTGGAAAGATAACTAGATAGTTTCCAAGATAACTGAACTCAGTCATCACTGAATACCACAGAGAATGATAGATATATTTGGTATATAGAGCATATAATGAAAGTAATGGAGCTCTAATTTATAATAATTTATAATTTAGTCTATAATTTATGTCACAAAATATTTCATAAGGCACACAAAATCTGGCTGTTCCCTTGGGTATTTGGGCTGGACTGTTAAATGAGCTCTGCTATTTGATTGGTTGAATGGTTTTATTTCTGAGGTAAATTGGGATTGATTTTTCTTGATCTGGACTTTGTTTGCATGGAATATGGGTGATTTAGTTTTATTGTTTCATGGTTATATCTCCTTATGAGCTGCCCAGAATCATTGCTATGAGATGGGAAGACAAATAAATTGTTTTAAAAACTAAATTAAATAAACATAGTAAATTAAATAAAAACAAAAACTAAGCTTTGTTGATATTGTTTTTAAAGGGAATCACAATATTTATTTACAATGTTTATATACTAATTACTTCACATGGACTCTTAGAATTTTATGCCTACATAAAACCATAGCTACTAAAAAGACAATTAAAAAATACAGTCTACCTCAGCATCTCAATCAGTGATCAGCTTTCATTTTAAAAAGAAAACCCTCAGTAATATCCATAAAACTGCAAGTTGTGCAAAAGAGCTCATGTTGAGTCTTTCCTAAGCCCCATAAAATAGGATGCCATTTGTATCTCTGGAGATAGGATATTCCACAAGAATGATACATATACCAAGAAATGCCATATTTTGCCTAAACCTCAGGATTCCTCAACACCAATCTCTAAAGTTTGTAGTTTAAAATCCACACTTTGAACTGCACTCATAAGCCTATAAAACCAAAGAAATGCCACCAAACTTTCTTATGCAGCAATGGCAGTCACTGAAGCAGTAGGCATGAGCTTAAATGGACTCCAGAAGATGGTAGAGGACAGGAAGGCCTGGAGGAACATTGTCCATGGGGTCGCGATGGATCGGACACGACTTCGCAACTAACAACAACAATGGCAGTCTTTAACCACCAGAATCCTTAATGCTACATTTTGCACCAACAATAGCTTCTAAATAGTCTTGAAAGAATAATATCCCCATGGAAAGAGCATTGCAGTTGTCATGTCTTGATAAGATAAGTGTTAATTGTTAGCTAATTGTTTCCAGGACCTCGTATAATAAAGAGTTTCAACTGGTGGACTAGTCATACCTTGACAAAGTCTTTTTAGCCATAGCTTTTATCTCTCTAGCTAGAATGAACCCCAGGTCACAGATGTGTTATCTCAGAGAAATGGTCCATTCATATAGAATTATAAATGGAGCAGGTAAAACACCAGATGGTTTCTAAACAAACAGCAGCTTTTATTGGCTGGAATTTCAGCTTATTTCTTGTCATCTAATTCTTTATAACTTCTAGGCACCAAGTCAAGAAAACCACCACATTCCTGGTTCAGCTCAAGGTCTAATATACTAGTGATTCTCACTTCAAATATATCACAGGACAAGACTATTTGCAGAACTACCTATCCCCCATGTCTAGCTGGGAGGGTATGTTATGGGTCTCTTCTGTCAAACAATGCCATCTTGTTGGACCTAGGACTATGACTGTCAACCTTGCAACAGACCTGGACGAAGCCATTGTCCTCATTTCCAGTTGCCACAAGATGGAGGGGGGAATAGGAAATTTTCTATTAGACTAAACAGTTTTCTGTTTCCGTGGGAACCAAGGTCATTTCTGTTTCCCTCAGTTGGGGTGGATAATTCTAGTATTGGAATGGCCACCTCGATGTGTTACTGGGGAATGTAATTGACTGCATAGCCAGGGGGTGGGAACTTTGTATCGCTGTTGCTTTGGGGAGGGGATTTTAGTCTTGGTTTCATTTTTAACCATGCCGATATTTTGTATCCAATAAACATGTTCTTAGAGGAGTTCTGTTTTAATTGGTCTCATCTATCGGAACCATGACAATGACTTTTTTGTGGCTAGTTCTGATCCATGGAACAGCATCCTGATAGAGATCCAGATGGCCCAATCTTATTAGCCTTTTGTAAAAGACTCTGAAATACGTGATTGTTCCTCCAGACTTTTGGATCAGGCAGTTAAGCAAGCATTCTTGGTGTTGGTGATATGCTTCTGTTTTAGGGTTATCGCTTAATTTGGGCATCATGAGGTGGGTAGTTCTATAAATTGTTTAAACAAATAAACAAACAGCTAATTCATGTAGATTTTTAAAAAACAGAAGAAAGAGGAACAATCCCTGTAGCGCCCTTTCCTGGTTGAATGACTTCTTAACTCCTTCAACCAATTAATATCATTTAGAAAGAAACACAACAAAGTATTTTCTTCCCACTCTTAACTTTCACTTCTTCTAAGGTGGTCTGTGGGGTGCTCTATAATTGCAGTCCTATCACTGTTTCCACAACATCACCTAAACAGGGATGAATATTCACCATTGATTACCTCTGCAATGGGTCTAGCTGTTTTCCCTGCAGAATGCAAATAGCTGCTAAGACTCACTTTGGACTGTGACAGATTAGAAATGGAATAAGTACATAAAAATAAATAAACTCATAGACTCAAGAGCAATTGACAGATACAAAATGTTCTTCAGAGAACTAAGAGAGCAACCATAAATGATCCTCTAAATTATGAGGTCCTTTTTTGCTCAAAGAGAACCTTCAAAAGAAAATAGCTTATAATAATTTCCTATGGAAACATCACTTAAAGAATAACTTATATGTAGCTTGATTAAATGGCAGGGAAGTTGTTATTCATTTCCCACTCACACCAGGAGAGTCTGGAAGCAATTCTCTCTCTCTTTCTAAATAATAAAGCAGCTGCAAATGAGATTTATGTTAGTATGAACGATATGAATGATCTCTTTTCTCACTCATTAGGTGGAAAACATGCGACTTTAATATATTTCAAACCGAGCAGCATAATTATTTGATGAAACCAATCTCTATTGCTTATCTCATCCCCTAATTATAATCTATTAGTTTTACATGTAGTTATAGAGGAATTAGTTTATCCAACCAAAAAATCAATAATTCAAACCAATAATTAAAGTTCATCAGAAAGCTTTATATTAACAGTGATACTTGCTGACTTTATTTAATGGTTCTCTCTGGATATGGGGCAACCTCCAGATGAAAAATAATTAAGGCAAAATACAGAGAAGTTGCATCTTGGAAGTGAACAATGCTTGACATAAGAACAATGAAAGCCAGATTGCTATGAGAAAAAGCAATATATATGAATTAAAAATGGATAAAATGGTGCCTAACCTTTGGTTCACAAAAGCATTTCATCTGGTAAGATGACAAGAATAAGACAAAAGGAAAAAGCTGGGATAATTCACTGTTATATTAAGCATTTTAAAATAGTTCGCTAGAAATTGCTAACAAATGATCAGATGCAGTGGTGGGATTCAAATATGTGAACAACCGGTTCTCTGTGTGGATGCTGCTTCCGGAAGTCTATTCTGGGCCTGGGCATCAAAAAATTAGCTACCACTTCTGCCGAAATGGTGCAAACTGGCTGAATCCCACCACTGATCAAATGGTATTGTATTAACTTACATTAGGGATTTTCCAGAATTTAATGGCGGGGGGAGAGAAAATCAAGCAAATAATTGCTAATTGCCCCAGTTTTGGAAATGTGAATCTTGGTGATCAAAAGAAACTTTTTTCCTTAGATATAAGAAGCACAGTTTTGGTAAATCAAGAAAAAAAAACACAGAAGTCAAACAAGAAGCTTTGAATTAGTAAAACTGGATATTATTTTAGAAGTCATATTTTTAAAATTCTATTTATTGAAATTTTAACTTGTTAATAGCATGATTATCTGGGATTATTGCATATCTATTTAAAATGTCAAAAGCAGTGCAAAGAGTAAGAATAAAAAAAATAAAAAAAACAATAATAAATAGTGTCATAATTAATATGATTTTTTTAAAAAAAGATAAAATGGAATTACTCAAAGATGAGAATAGAGCCCTAACATAAATTGTAATATAATACTTTTTTCTCAAAGCATTGCTGATTAAATCTAGTGTTTTCCAAGACCTTCTTAATATTCAGTTAACCCCTTCTATTTCTTTGTAATGTGTGACAGAATGGCCCATGAAATTTAGGTGCCTGAGGGAGCCAGAGCTCTCCATTTCCTTAAAATTATCTACAATACAAATGGCAAATTAGTTGCTCCCTGTGAATTAAGAAATTTAATCTGTGATTTCAACTTACAAAATTGCTTGGGGCAAGTCATTTTCTTTCAGCCTTATCTCTCTCTTTCCATCTGTAGCATAAGGATAATGCTGACAAGTCTTATGGCATGTTCTCAAGTACACATGGCACTGATATTTCATTTGTTATCCATTATTCTGTAGAAAGTTCTATTGCAAAGATAACTTCTTTGTGGTCACAATCATGCTTGAAGGGATATTGTCACAGAGGATGAAGTCAGAAAGAGTATAGAATTATACCATATGATCTAAAAAAATGTTTTGCTTCCAGAATGATAGAAACATGGGTAGGAAACAACTTTTGTAAATTGTACTAGATGCCCTTTATATTTAATTTATATCCAAACACTTTCTGCACTCCTGTGATGAATGTAGCATACAACCTTTGGGTTGTAGATGCCTTTCCATCTGCTTAGTCTAAGGCAGGGGTGTCTAACTGCCAGCCCACGGGCCAGATGCATCACGTAGAAGCCGTGCCCACCCCAGCTCCAGCAAGGGGGAGAAGTCGCAATACATCGCAACATGTCACGTGATGTGACGAGTTTGACACCCCTGGTCTAAGGAATGTCTCTGGTTACCATTAAAAGCTATAGAAATGGAAAAACTCCAGCAGTAATGCAATTAGGTAAATAAAAATCCTGGGTTTAATGGTCATATTCTCCACCTATGCACATATAGGATATGTGCATTACAGGTAGTATATTAAGATAGCCAGAACGCACAGTTGTGGTTGATTGGTACCAGAGGGCTGGCTCCTGCATGAGGAAATCTGCGCTGTGATTGGTTGCTATGGGTGTGGAGGGGGATTTCCCCTCTTTTCCCACCTTTTTCTTCTGTGTGCCTTGTGTATTCTGTGATTTACCTGATGATGCTTCTGTTTGCCTGACTATCAAGTTTGCTCTATATATAGATGTAAAATATATTTATTTATATAAAACTATAACTTCATATCAGCGTCTATGACTTCATTTGGACACCTGCTGCACAATTCCCTGACATAGTGCTTGTTTAGCATTCACTTATTCAGTGACCTTTCTCAGGGTACTAAACGAGTTTTACTTATGATTGGGTCTTCAGAGTTGTGGCTGTCACAGAGTCCCTGCAGTTGTGTATCCATCATTGGCAATTGGCTTTCAATCACAATGTCACAGCTTCCTGGGGTCACATTATTATCCTTTTGTGAACTTCACTGCCAGTTTATGACATGAAGTACCAATGGGAGAGCTGGCAGGAGGTCGCAAATGCATTTATTTCTTTAATGAATTTGTATTGCCACCCATCTCACTTGCACGCAACCGTGTGGCATCTGCAATTAAAACAAAACTAAACAGTCAATATCATTTATCCATTAAAAACAGCTAAAGCAATTAATAACTATACTAACAAAAGACAGGGGAAATGCAATCAATTTATACCAGTCATTTAAGGGGCTCCATGTTTCCATGGGCCTCCAGGCCTGATGGCAAAGACAAATTTTGAGTGCCCTCTGAAAGGCCAACAGGGTTTGGGTCAATTTCATCTCAGGAGAATGATGTACCAAAGGGCTGCAATAGAAAAGGCTGCCTCCTGAGCCTGCCAAATAAAGGTTCTTGGGTGACAGGACTCACAACATATCCCCACCCCCCACCCCCATAGCTGGACTGATGGGACAGGTAGATGTAATAAGGTGGATGCAATTGGGTGGGTATATGTAGGTATTGATTACATGGCCATGGGACATTGTGGGATTTGCCTAACAGCAAAAACTGGGACTGCTGTTGTAAATTGTCGAGATCATGTGACATTGTGCTTTATGACTGCCTCACTTCCCATCCCAATTACTGCTGGTAAGTGAGGACAATGTGTATTTCATTTGTGAAACATTAAAAATTAATGCTCAATTGTTTCTGGTTGCCATATTCTCCCTTTAGCTATGGTCTCTATTCCCTGATCCTGGACATGTGAGGCCAGGGTGTTTGCCTTGAAGTTCAGCCCACCTGCCATATTGAGTTCTATTAGTCATAATCTTCCTTCAATAATTACCAATTAGACATGTTATCAGGACTATATGACCTTTTCTCTGATCATCCTGATGAAAAAAGTAAGAAGCATTTTCAAAGAAAACAGTTGTGCTAATTAAATTATTTCCTTTGCTGCCAACTGTACCTCTGCAGAAATCTTTAAAAAAAATTGCTTACAGGTAGACTTGGCTTCTGGAAGTAGGAGACAAACCATAGGAGTTTAGACCTTTTCCAATAAAATGCCTAATAATGCTTCATCATGTTGTTTTGGTCAGCATGAGACTATGATCATACCTTTGCAATGGTGACATTGTTAGCCATACCAGGTCTTTTTTCTGTTTCCTCCCCATTTTAAATCCTTAAGATAAATTCTTGTTACCCATTTCTGAGGCATTGCTTTTATAGGAAAATGCAATATTTACCTTAACATGCCAGTCTTATTGCTGTATCTATGGAAACTAACTAAAATGGTAATATCACAATTCCTTAGCATTACACTTTGATGCACTAAAACAAAACAAAAACATGGATTACTGAGATGAAAATTCCAGTGATTCAGACTTTGGCACAGTAATCTAAAATTTAGAGAGAATTATCTGCATGTTTCATTGAAATCTGAAGAACTGCCTGCTTTATTGTATGAAAACAAAAAAAAGTACAGTGACATCTTTGAGGCTTCCCAGGCTTTGTATAACTGAAGCTACAAAACTATTGTTATTTTTGCAGAACAGTTGGTAGTTTTATTATATGGGGAATGCATTCAAAAGTGTTTTTTGTCATCAGAATTTGTTTACGGTCCAAGACCAAACTCAATAAAAGACCAGCATAGAATACAACAACTACAAAGGTTATTTTTAAATAGTAAGAAAATCCTAAAGCAGTTAGCAGCTAACAATTAATAGCAAAAGGGAGGAACCACACCGCTACTGATAAGAATCTTGCAAACTTTTTAGAGGCTTCCTAAGAGTGGTCATCTAGGAGAAGGGTAATAGTTCCCTGATCACAATGTTAATTAGAGTTATTAACAATTGGAAGATTAAAAATGATTGCATATAATGGGAACTTTAATAGCACATGTGAGACAGATTCTACCTCTGAGTCTGTACAAAACCAATTTGACTTTAATATGGAAAACTTATATTGTATACCTACCAGTTGTTGCCCTAATAGCTAACACCCCAATTTGGACCAATGCAAATAGTCTTCTATGTGGAACATGTAAGATGTTATAGAACTACCTACTGACAGACAAGGGAGGATGAGCTACATTTGCCTCTGTTGTGCTGGATAAATAGATCTCAAACATTGTGCTTTAGTTAGCTAGGGTTTTATGAAGTCCCAATGCAGGTAATGCTGACAAGGTAAGATAGCAGTATGCTAAAACATCATTGCTTTGCTTTTTCAAGTTGGAAAAGAACCTATCCAGGAAGTTGGGATGAACTAAGGAAGTTCCCCCACTAGGTTTGCTTCTGCTAGAATCTAATATGACAAAGGGAAATGTAGTCTACTTTTAGCCCCAACGGAAATGTAGACTAATACTAGTTGTGTTATGGCATTGGAAGTTGAATAAGGAACTTATAGAATAGTAAGATTTTCAAAAAAAAAATAATTTTATTGTTTTCAAGCAAGGAGATTCCTTAAAAATACATAATTGAGCATTATATATTATCAAACCTAGTATTTTAGCTTTAAGAGTTTAATTGTTGTTAAGACATAATTGTTACCAATTAACCTGCAAATTAGTAATTGCTAGGGATACTTTTAGGGCTTTTATTAGAAGCTCTCTTCTTTGAAGAAGAAGATTGAAAAAAAAGAGACCTAAATATTTAAAGGATGTTATCTGCTTGATGAGTTTGCCATTAATTGTTCGCGAATTGGTGCCTTGAAATGTTTCCTATGCTTCATGTAGTATCAGGACTTTGGTTTTGAAGTTAATTTATTTTGAGATGTTTTCTAGAGCTTTAAGGTATCTTTGGAGGCCTATGTGGGTTACAGATACTATGGCTGCATCATAAGCATAACCGAGAATATAGATGGGGAAGTGGACAAGGGATGGGGGATGGGACTCTGCCTTAGCAAACTGCTCAACACTTTTGTTCATATAAAAGTTGAATAATAGTGGGGTGAGAACAGCCTTGCTCTACACATTTGCTAGTGAAATGGGTCCAGTTAAATCATAAAGGGTATTACCTTGGAGTGGTTGTCCCTTGGCGTTATTAGCCTAAGAAGACCATACTCTATAACTGTAATGACTAATTTCCTCCAGAGTCATTTGCACTGGATTGAATCAAAAGCTGCCGTCAAGTCTCTTTAAGGCTTTAGGGTACCTTTGGGCTGACTGTAATATTTCACAGCTAAATTATGTACATTAATCCATGATTGAATGTTCAGATCTGAAACCAGATTGCTCTGGGGGCAAAATATTTTCAGAGGACATCCAGTCTTCCTTTGTCTCCTGTCAGGAATAATAGCTGAGTTCCACAAGGAAGGGAAAGAAAGCCAACTTCTGGTCAGTTGTTAGTAGCATATCTAAAACAGATTTAAGAGCATTTGCCTGAAATGAAGCTTATGATATAAAGCTATGATTGAAATAAAGAATGTAGTACCAAGTACATCTCTTAATCTCCCCAAAATGTTCTGTCATGGTAAAATATGTTTCTTTTTTCTTTTTTCATGGTTATTTAGAATCTCTTATTAATTTCTTCTAATGATTATTTTGAGCTTTTTATTGAATTACAAAAGGGCAGGAGTGGAGGGTTGATCTGGTATTCTTTTTCCTCTTATAGAGTATTTCTTTCCATCATTCTATAGACTTTCTATCCTACTTCTTTCCAGATCTTAAAAAAAAAAAAAACTGTCACAGGAGGACTTTTGAAATGCTGTTTTTCTTTGTAAATAAATTGATTTAAGGGGATTTAAGACTATTAGCACTGATATCAAAGCCAATCACTAAATAAATATAATAAAATGTTGGCACATGGCAAACCCTGGCTTTGATACTTTCACTCTTATGTTAAACCCCAGGATGTAAGTTACATAGTTTGAACCATGGAATCACAATACACATTTTGTCATTTTCTCTCCTTGTATTGCCTGTAGATGTCTATAGGTACAAGGTACAGAAGAAGAATTCATGCAAGGAAAAACAGGGCAGGACACACTTCTGCTGTTCAAAGTAAATTCAGTTATCCTAATTAGAAGAATTTCATCAAAATTGTTTCACCTTTTTTTATAAAAAAAAGGCAAATTCATTTTCTATATGAAATGAAAGAAGAATGGTTTAGAGCAGGAGTGTCAAAGTGCCGGCCCACGGGCCGGACGCGCCATCAGGAAACCGCATCCACCCCATTGCTGGCAATGGGGGAAAAGCTCTGATACGTTGCACGACATCACGTGACGTTGCGAGTTTGACATGTCTGGTTTAGAGGGAAAGGTTGCAGAAGAATATGAAATAATACTGAAAAACAACCTTCCTTTTTTATATCCCTGTAATCCTTATTCGGGGTAGAGTCAGAGCAACTGGATGGCGTTGAGTGTTTACTGGCTAGATGCCCTTCCTGATGCCTATACGGAGTTCCCAGCAGATTTTTTCTTTCTTTCTACCCTAGGAGAGAAACATCTACCACTACCTAGGATTGAACTCTCAATCTTCTCAGTGGGAGGCAAGCATTTACACCACTAGGCCACCACGCCACTCCTAATAGGACATAACACTGAAAATAATGCTAAATTATTCTTACTGGTTTAGAGTATATAAACCAAATGAGATAGCAAAACTATGTTTCTTTTCCATTTTTGAATGCTTAATCTTTTTTCTTAGTGATATGTGAAAAGCTAGAAAAGTGCACCCTAAACTAGGAAACTCATGATTCTCCATGCCAGTTTAGTTTGATGGACCTTTCCAATCCCTCACCTGAATAATGATGGTTCTTCAGTAAGAAATACTATTTAAATGATCCAACTTCCTAACAATAACTTAGGAAGTGATACCACAATTGTTTGTTAATGTTTTTAATTACATTTGCTAGTTAGACAAAACACTTCCCCCCCACCCTGTCTATCAGAATAATTGGCAGCAATGAAACTTGCTGTCAATATGGCATGATAGCTCTCTGTAAACTTTAATGCATCCCATTATAGCTTTATTATCATGCAACAATCTCTTACTTATAATTATGGCTTAAATATCTAATCCCCAAAGGCTTAGCACACTAGGAGCTGTCATTCACCTAATCAGAGTTCTATGAACCAGCTTCTAACAACCCATATTTGGGCACAAGGAGATATATTTCTCTTTTGAATTACTTTTCTTTTTAACCAGCCAATAAACTCATGCATAATTTTAAGTAACATTGGTAGGCTATAATGAAAATACAAAAGTCATTGTTTGTGTTCTTCATCTCACTAAAAGTTGATTCTCAATATAAGGAACTGGAAAATATTTTGATTAAAAAATAAACAAATGTGCCCTTGATGATTTACTAACAATTTTTAATAGCACACTCTTAATGTAAAGGTTGGTTCCCAGACTGAAAAGGATTCAACAACAATCTCTGAAACCAAAGAAGTGTGTGCCAAAATGTACTTTGGGATATATTGGTTGGAGAGAAGAGGTTGCTGGGATACTTGTAAACCCATTGTTTTCTTCTTAATAAACCTTGCTAAAAGGACTCTCTAAGAATTTAAGGCAGATGCCAAGAGACTCTGAATTCTCTGAAAGCTGTAGAAAAGAAATGTAAGGCAGTCTATGGCTCAGAGACTAAAAGCTGCCTATCCTTATTTGAGGCAAACTGACAGCATGCTATTTTTAATTGAAAATAATTTTCCTCCTATGTACAATTTTTTGAATTAATGTATTTAATCTTCCTTAAATCATAGGAACACCATGGCCAGAGGAGCAAACTAAAGCTTAATCCTTGGCTCAAGAAAAGGTTAAATTATTTTAAAGAAAGCATAAAAATGATAAAATGAGCATATTTAGCCATGCATGTTCCCATGTTTATTCCTATCCTGAATAGAAGATACACAAAACATTAAAAAAAAAAGGATACTGCAGGGACAGGAGTCAGCTCTGACTACTCCTGCCAGCCCAGGTGATGATGCCAAGTTTGCTTGGTTCTTTTCCCATCTTCTGATGCTCTCTGGGTTGTTATTTGGAGAAGCTACAGGCTGTGGGACTCTAGCTGCATCACTGCACAGTTTAATTGTCTCTTTTGGCAGGCATAAAAGTATCTTGCATTTGTTGGCTCTCTCCAATAAATCCATCACAATGGCACCTTTAACATCTGGCACAGTAGAACAGCAGTCTATAATTCAGTTATCCAAATGTTATTGGAATGGGAAATCAAAAACCACATTAATTGTTTAACAGATGATTTGGGACTTTTAAATGCCTCCAGCTACATTGGGCATGGAAGGGGAGAAATATACAAATAAATATGAACTTCTGTGGTCAGCTAGAGTCGCCTGTGCCTTCCCTCAGCGAAAAATCACAAACTTTACTTTTTGGTGGTTACCCAGCACTAGCAATCTCAGATAGATTTATTTATAATCTGCCAATACATTGTATAATTCTTCTCTCATCATATTTCTTGGGTGCATCTGAACTTCTCCTGTCTCCTCCATATCTGGGAATAGAAACAAACACCAACAAAGAAGAAAAACAAGATGAAGCTTTTCTAAGAAGTACTGATAATGAGAACTGTATATACACAATCAAACCACAGATGAACACATTACATATTAATTGTACCATATGCTTATTCAACAGAATGCTACCAGTGGTGATAACTGATTGGTATTTTGCTTTCCAAACTGCTTTCCTAGAACTGCCTTTGTTTAATCCACCGTATGTTCTTTATACAATTTTGAGCCCAGGGCTTTTCCTGGGGGTTGAATGTTGACTTAGGAGAACCA
This sequence comes from Azemiops feae, assembly GCA_023970755.1. Taxonomy (NCBI): domain Eukaryota; kingdom Metazoa; phylum Chordata; class Lepidosauria; order Squamata; family Viperidae; genus Azemiops; species Azemiops feae. The sequence goes on from JALGBA010000241.1 coordinate 201,439, forward strand.
ACAGCACAAAGCAAATGGTATTAACAGTTTAGATCTCCTTGCTAATTCTTCTGAGGTGATAGAATGCTACGTGCTGCTATTACTCTAGTGTTTTAATAAATGGGTTGAGACAGAATAGCATCACTGGATCAGCATTTTAAGGAGCTTGTCAAATTGAAGTCTGCTTCCAAAAATGTATACAAAAGTTACCATCTTTTTTTTCTTTAAACCCAAGAGGTTGGTGTTAATTTATGGAGTAACAACATTATGGCTGGTTAAAACATAGAAATGTCCTTTTCAGCTCTTTCTTTAGAAGCACCAAGATGAAACTTCATACGTAGACAATTGCAAGGTATCTTCTGGGTAAGTACATTTAGAATTCTGTTGAAAAGGAAATGTAATCAGATTTATTACCATGTTGGATCACAAAGGAATACAAAGCAAAGAAGAAAAATCTACTTTGATTGAAGTAGAACTTCTCTTTATTCTCATTTGTATAGAAAAGAATCCTAGCATATACGGGGCAAATTAAAGCCACAACTTTTACCAGGACAAAAGGTATATAAGGCCTTTGAGTGGCATGCTTTCTAGGTCAAAGCAAGCCTAAAACATCCCTGAAACCAAGTCATGTTGTAAGATTATTTTGGGACTGAGATGGAAAATTACAAATTTTTGAAGGCTCATCCAGTACTGTCGGAACCACTGGAGGACCAAGGATCTAATAATGTGACCTCTGATATTAAAAAAAATTCTGACACAGAATTCTGAGTTTTGTGGAACATAAGTGATTAGAGAAGCTGTCTCTTGATCTTATTGCATACCTAGGAAAGGACAACTGGCTCTGCTTTGGGCTATATTCCCCACTGTCCAACTAGGACAATTAATAATGGATTTATATTAAACCTGGGAAAGGAATATCTTCAGACAGCATGGATAAAGGTACTAATTGTATAACATGGTATTCTTATTCTTGGCCATCTGCTAGATGGAGAAAAAAGGTAAAATTGTTTATGCTGCCCAAGATTATCTTCCTGACACCCATCTCATTTGGAATAATTCCAAGACCATGTCACCTATGATTGGAATGAAGAAGATTCATCACAATGGCAATAGCATTTAGACTTACATACTGCTTCATAGTGCCTTACAGCCCTTTCTAAGTGGCTTACAGTCAGTTGAGCCGGTCAGGATCGAATCTTGGCTGTGGGCAGAGTCAGCCTGCAATACTGCATTCTAACCATTGTACCATCACAGCTAACACAATGTGTTAGATGAGTTCCCAATTAAGTTTTAAAGTCCCAGACAATAGGATAAGAATTTATAGATTGATGGTACAAAGTGTATACTATATGACCCAAAAAAAAAACATATTTCTTGCTTAAGAGACACTATTTACGGGTTATAATGGCTCATCCAACACATGCGAATTCTGTGATCATTAGTTTTTATTGCAGAATTTTTCCAGTTAACCCAGAATCAGATATTTTTCGTCTTCCAAAGATGGGAATTAGGTTAACTTTAGGTAAATGTGTAATCCTAAATTATATATACACAATCTCTAAGTAACAGAATACCTTCCAGGCAATGCTCTGATCATTTAGATAACTGCATTACATTCAGATTTCAGTTAAATGTGCACTTTGGCATGCACTTTCAAACTGCTATGATGTATTCTTTTCTCACAAATGGATGTAAGACAATATCAATCCATAATCACACTGGCTGGCCTCAAGTCCAATCCATTAAGAAGACCTTGCCTGAGTTGATTCAGTGAAATTCCACTGGATAAAAAAAAAATGTATGCAGGAAGGAGAACTAACTGTTGATCACTCAGAGCAGATCACCCATTGAGTGAGTTTAGTTAGTAATGGTAAGAAAATATTAAAATGAGTTTCATTCTTGATAAGAAACTACTTGCGAACAGAATATTGATTGATTGCCCAGATCTGAAGTTCTCCCTTGAGTGACTTCGAGTAAAGACAGACAGGTCAAAATGAGTTTTACATTCGCTCCTCCCTAATCAATATTTTTTATACCTTATCTGCCAATACATCTTATCCAATAGGGATTCTCTGTTACGTTCTTATCCAGGCACAAGTTCACAAACAAGTCCAAATTCTCATTGTCTTAAAAATGTTCTATTCCCTTCTTGCATTCAAATTATCAGAGCTGATGAGACTTGTAATCCAATCAATCTTTTAACACGAACATTAGGCAGCACTTGCATTTAACCTGAACAAAAGTCGCATTTGCAGAAGGAGAGAAGGAGTTAGTGAAGAAGATTCCACTATGTGCCTGCTATGTTATGAAGGCTTTCCCCCATGCACAAGCCTAATATTGTGTTATATTGGGATTTCAGGAGGGATAGTCTTTCAGGATAAACTGAATGAATCAGGAGTTTTGATCAATTTGAGGAAATTGTTCCTTTTTCCAAGATATTTTTTTTTCAGGCTCACATAGTATTAAACAAAAAACAAACAAACAAATGCTTTTTCCTGATATACATTTTTTTTTTTAAAAAAAAGGAATTGTCTCCTCTTCTCTGGTGCCTCATTTTGCTTTTAAATGCCATCATTTATTTTCAATTCTCTTATGGCTAGGCAACCTTAAATGAGAGGAGTGGAGCCTACTGCATGTGATTATTTGCACACAATATCATGACATCTCTGTACCCGGTATCTATTTTTTTTTAAAAAAAAAATCACATATTTTAACTATTATTCAGTATTACCTTGCTTTATTTTGTAGCCTTTGTTCTGCTTCTGTTGATTTAACTTTTTTAATGTGGTTTTAACTTTTTTTAATGAATATGATCATTCCTTGAAATGTTGTAAATCATCCTGAGAATTAAAGTTGTATAAACCTTATTCTGTGCTACCTTACTTGAGCAGAAGGTGTGAGGTAGGGTTATTCAAGCAATCAATCAATCAAACAAAGAAACAATACATAAATAACTTTCCTGCTGTCAGGGAATCAAAACCAAATGTCGTTGTTTAAATATAATAAATTGACAGATTTAAGTTCCATTGAAAGTTCCATTCAATTGATTTACTCAAAGGCTGACTAAAGTTAGATCCAACCAGCTATAGCTATGTTGTGGTCCAGCTTTCCATACAATAATCTAAATACTTTTATTTTGTTTTTATTAGGATAACCATAGCAATTATGCTTTTCCATTGTTTGCAGACTAGATATGCTATGGTGGTAACTGTTTAGAAGAACGAGAAGCTTCTTGCATAATTTGGGCAGGAAAATTTTACAATACTGTTCATGAGATACAAATATATCTTTTGTCTCATTTTGCTGTATTTAGATTGCATTTGGAATGTAAGCAAATTTATGGTGCTCTATGTTGTGAAAACTAAAAATGAGAGAAAGAGAAGAAAAAAAAGCAATCAGGCAAAGAAGATTAATTACTTCCACTCACACACTCAGATGGTTTGGAAAAAGGTCTTTTTGCCATCACATCATGAATACTAAATAGGACAGACTACAGAACTGACATCTAACTTCATTGTATTTCAAAGCACATAATTATAGTAAGATTTTCATTCACGAACATATGGCCATGAAGCTTGGCCACAGGAGACTATACTTAATTTTCATATATTAAATGTACAAGAAAACAAGTCTCAATACACAATTTATTTGGAAAGAAAGAGAGGTTATCAGGATGACATGGTGTATGGATGGATAAATCTATGATTTTCAATATTGCATGCACTTTTCCAAAACTTTACTTTGGCCCACTTTTGTATCAAGTTATAATTTTAAAAGAAAATACTTGCATGCATATCTTGTCTGTTTGTGTAAATACATTTTCCATAATATTCACATTTCTGTGAATGCTTTTCCTAATGTATAGATGCTGTCAACCTTGGTAACCTTCTAAGCTGGTTCTATGAGTGCTTCTCTTTCTTTCTTTGGGCCTTGTTCCTGTTGGTTGGTGGGGAGAGATTGTCCCTTGGGTCCCTCACTTGTAGGATGCTACAGAATTCTATACTCTCTCCCTTCCTTTCCTACATTTATACAGAAACACTAGGTGAGTTAATCTGCTGATTTGGATTCACTGAAGACACCCAATTATATCTTTCAACCCTGGGCCAGCCAAGTGAACCTGTTGAGGTTCTCTCCCAGGGTCAGAACCATCTCCAATTCAATCCTATCAAGACCAAGTGGCAGTGGGTGATTGGACAGCCCAGATCTGGGGATATTCTAACTTTGACTTTGGATGGGGTTATACTTTACCAATCAATGATGATGTGCAATTTGGAGATCTTCCTGGACTCACAGCTCCTTTTCAATGAGCAGCTGGCAGCTATGGCCAGGATGACTTTTGCCCAGCTTGATCTGATCAGGGTTTTCAACGCATCATTTTTCATGCCTTAGTCATGTCACAGCTTGATAACTGAAAAACTCTCTACAATGGGGAGAGTTGGAATATACATTTAATAAGTTATTATTTTCTACACACACACACACACACAATAGTATATGTCTGTATACTACACAGACACACATACATACATGCATGCCCCCAACCACCCAAAAATGTTTGCCAATATACACAGTTTTTCAATCTTACATGCAAACCTTTGTATGTTGGAATTGCACAATGATGTACTGAATGGATTTTGACACAAAATTGCATTCCATGTTCAGGTTCATAAAATGGAAAATGAGTAATTTTGCATTAAATAAGAACCAAGCAAATATATCTTTTTTTAACCCATCCCTATGTCTTAATCCCCTTCAAAGAAGGGCTTGATTTTTCATGAAAGTTTTTGAGTAAGTATGTTGGAGTACAAATAAAATTTCCCCATAAATACATACAACTGAACAGCTACATATAAGCTTCCTTGCAGTGAAGAATTTGAAATATTTTACTTTTCTTACCACATGAGAGCACCTACATAAGTACAATTTAAACACGTAATACTGAGATTTCCCATGTTTGATTGTATCTGCAGTTGTCATACTAAACCAAGCCCTAGTCAAGAACAACAAAACAACTGAGTTGACAGGTGGATATTATTTTTAATTTTCCTCTTTCATTTCTATCCTGGGTTTTATAAGAAGTCTGACTGAAATATTGTGGTCTTAAAAAAAATCAAATAATGAACTTTGATAAAAGAAGAAAGCAACAAAATATATCCCTCTTCTTGTCTCTTTGATATGAATGGTCTAGCCAAAAGGTCTGTGCACTGATTAATTCAGAGCAGTTGGCAGGGAAGAGAGGGTTGGCATGAAAATTGGCATTATTGGCAATAAGAGAGAAGCTTATTTTTTTCCCTGTTTAGGTGGTTCTGCCTATCTGCTTTGGAATTGGCTCGGCTTAGTCATGTTGGTGCAGCTGTGTGCAACAAACATTCTTGGCTGTTCATTTATCAAAAAATCAGTTTTGTGACGGACATTATTCTCAAGCTAGCTAATGTTTACATATATAGTAATGTATATAATTCCAAATATCTCTACTCTCTTTATTCAGAAAAAAAGGCTCTAAGTTCTGTACACTTTTAGAAATAAAGGATCTGCTTGTAAGGAAAGGTGGGTAACATATGAACTTACATGAATTTCTGATTCTAGCCCAAACTCCAAGCATAATCCTATGGATGCTTATTTGGAAAGAGAGGCCACTATGTTTATATATTATGTTTATAATTGATCTGTTGAAGGAAAAGTCTTCATCATGGTTCAGTCCAAGCCGGGAATAAACAACATGGTGACTGCTTTAGAAATAAGCAGTTTATTGAAGAGGAGAGCCAGACAGAAAGATGGCTCTGGAAGAAAAGAGAGAGAGCACATATAGGGAGTGGGTTTTTATACCCTCTGGGGCTCTTGAGGTTGTTTCCTGTTCCTGTTTGAGGCTTTGTATTTCCTGTGTCACGACCTGAGTCTGAGTGTGCCCCTTTGGCATCTCTGGGTTAATCCTATTATGTCCTGTCTTAGAATTTGGGTGGGGTATGTAGATTTTAGGCGTCTTTGTCTTCCTAAGCTTCTAGCTGGGGGCCTCCAACCTTCCCGAATGGATTACAGTATTTACATCTGCATTTCTATAGAGCTGGTTTCTGCTTGGGGGAGGGAGACTTGGGGCTATTAAGAAAAAACTGGGCATGTTTTTCTGCCTCTTTAAGATCCTTTGAGGAAATATAATATTCTGCCCTTTTAATATTTCCTTCTCTGGGTGGGGGGGCTGACTTTCCACAGATCTTTTAATAATTGAGTCTTGAATACTTACAACATGTAATATAATGCTAAGTTAGTTTTGTTTTGTAAGTGTTACAAAACAAATGATCACAGTTGGGAGTGTTAAGCTATTGATGATCAATGACAGAAATATGAGCAGGCCGACAAGAGTGTGAGCAATACTAATAATTTTTTGAGCATGAAGCAAAGATTTCATTGAAAGGGATGATAATTTTTCACAGTGATTTTGAAAAGTTGCAGTCAGTCTGCTCACATACTGTTCTTGAAAGACCAAACAATCTTTAGAAAGAAGTGTGAATGATCTCTCTAAACTATGTATCTGTAAAGAAACAGTTTGCAGTTTTGGAGGAGAGCTTAGAATAAAAGAAAGAAAAACAAACAAACAAACAGGAGAACAAATGAAAAATGTTCCTAGATTGAGCCAAGAGGGGGAAAAAGGTATTCAAATGCTGGTGAAGGCTTGACAGAACAATTCAGCAGTAAAATCAAAGCACTGTGATATTGAAGCATTGCAATGTCTCTGAACTCCCTAACAGCAAAACATGACAGGACGCAAATATGGACAAGGAAATGTTTGTTATTCTGTCTTCTTCAGTGGGAGGGAAATTGTTTCATTAATGTCCCAACATTTTCCGAAACATTTAATGTTTTAAAAATCAGGCAATTATTTATTCAATTTGAATTAGGACAATGTGCCTTTAGAATTAGATTAATTTAATAAACAAGTATGGCCACTCTAAAAGTTGAATAGCAAATTCTATATTTCACTATTTCTATGTTATAGCATGCCGAAAGGGCCCCTGAAGCGAGGGGTTTATACACATGGTTGATACTGTTTTGGCTTCATGCATTTTTACAGAGGGCATCTGGGGAAAAAAAATAAGGGCCAAGATATGACTTCGATGCTTAGTTATGTTCCAAAATGTTGGCTTCTGTTGGAATATGAAAAACTTTGGATTTATCATGTATGAGCAGCTTAGAAAAAGAATCTTTTAACCCGGTAGTAAATTTTTAGTAAACCTAACTTAAAATCTTGGATGAAAGACATATTTGAATATGAATTAAGTTTTTATTGAAGCTGTGGGAAAACTGATCAATATATTCCATGTAATCAATTTTTAATTAAAACTTTTTGTGGTTTGGACAATCATTTGTCTGAAATTGTATGGAGTCTCCTGCTTGAGTAGGAGTTTGGATTAGAAGACCTCCAAGGTCCCTTCCAACTCTATTTTTCTATGTTCCATTTAATTGTTTTATTATGTATTTAATTTTTCTTTTCCTATTATTATATTTATTTTTTTGTTTCTTTTTATTTTGTTATGGATCAAAAAGTAATTAAATAGAGGGATAATATAATGCAATATAAATACAACATATTATATTACCAATTTGATTGTATAATTAGAAGTCCTGTTCATCTTCTCTGTAAATCCTCCAAAACAAAAATAAGCAATAACAATAATAGCAACAAATAAAAGGCTTACTATTTACTTGTATAACAGTTCCCCATTAGATCATGACTTTTTCTTTAATTCAGAATGTTCCTCAGAAGACACAAAACATTTCACTTACAGCTGTGGTCCTCTGCTGCTCTTCACCTATGCAAAGGCTGAGAGAGGCATAATCATCAGCAGTAAGGTATTTACTAAATCTCTTCCATTATATAGAACAGGGGTGTCAAACTGCCGGCCCGCGGGCTGGACGCATCATCCCAAAACCGCGCCCACCCCATTGCCGGCAATGGAGAAAAAGCTCCGATACGTTGCGCGATGTCACGTGACATTGCGAGTTTGACATGCCTGATATAGAACATGAAAACATAATAAAAACACTATTTTATATTTTGTGATGAGTACAAATAGTATATCTGAAGTTGGTTGAAGAACAACTTTTAAAGATCATATATTTAAGTTAATTTATCATATAGTTATCTGCCTGGCAAATTAAAGTATAAACTGCAGCTAATTGTTCCAGGACTCCATACATCTTCAGGAAAGTCCCCCAGCTCTTCAAAAAATTGCTGCTAAACTCTCTCTCTCTGTGTAAATGAATGAGTGTCTCTGTGTGTGCCTGTGTGTTTATCTGTGCAGAATATATAATGGAATATATTCTGTTATAAATAGCATCTCACAGATGGGGGAATTAATAAATATATAGGGAGTAATATCAACTCAATTTTAATGAATTTGAGTTGAACAAATAATATGTACATGCAAATTATAAAGCAAAGTTAGTTTCTATTGCATAATTTATCTCGTATGGTCAGTCTCAGGGCAGTGTGCAATGCCCACTTGCAGATCTTGGAAACTGGTTCTACAGCTTCCAAAATGTTTTTGATGTATGGTAGGGTGTGCCATGTGATTATTCTTGTATCTTGTTTCTTCCTTTCTCTCCCCACCATGTTGTGCAGACATCTTGTGACAAATAATTGTGGGTGCCCATTCTGCTTGAATTGTTCATGTAGATACCTGCTGACCAGCTGTTTGGTTTGCTGGATACTACAGTGGGTTCTCACCCTGACATATAGTGTTCCAATAAAAGTTTTTTTGTGTGTATGACAGTAGATGGTTGCTATTGAAATTCAGAATGTGTGGGGTGTTGATGGCCTTGTGATAAACTCTGTTTTCTAGGCTACCATCCTCTGTTGACAAGTACATCTAAAAATGGTAATTGCCTAGTTGTTTCTTCCTCCATTGTGAACTATATGTCGGGGAAGATGGAGTTCAGTATGGTATAAAAGTCTTTAAGTACATTTCTCTTGATGACAAATGTGTCATCCAGGTAACAGCACCAGAATTTAGGTGTGTAGTTCTAAAATGCACAGTGTTTTAGTTCACAAAGGATTGTTTCTGCAATGAGTCCTGATATTGGGAATCCCGTGAGTGTCCCTTTTATTTGTTCATACATTTCTCTTTTGAATGAGAAGAAATTGCATTGGCAGTATTGAAGTATCTTCATGATTTGTGTCCTGGTTAGGTTGTTCTGATCTGTGTTATACTCTTCTTCTAGTTTTCTATCTATTACTGATATGCTAAGAGGGCTGGATGTAAATAGGGACACCATGGTCTCAGCAGGAGCCACATTTAAGTCTTGTAGTTTTGTCAGAAATTGTGTGGATAATGTGACTGTGCTGTTCGAGGGTTGGGTCAGGAAGCTTTAGCATTGTGATAGCTATTTAGCCAGATTATACATAGGGGTGTCTCATAGTGTTACAATAGGTCTGAGGGGGACTTATAATTGACTTTGAAAAAAACCACCTTACTAGGAATTGCTTATATATTAAAATGTTACCTTAACAACTCTTACGTTTTTGGTTAGGACTTGAACTGTTAAGTTTTTACCAGTCCCAGACTGTGAATGAAGTCGAAGATTAAATCAATAATAATAATAATAATAATAATAATAATAATAATAATAATAATAATAATAATAATAATAATAATAATAATAATAATAATAATAATAATAATAATAATAATAATAATAATTAACAACAACAACAACAACAACAACAACAACAACAACAACAACAACAACAACACAGTAAATACCACCTCCGGAAAGAAGCTGAATAAACAGTGAACCATCTCGCTAGCTGCTGTAAGAAAATTGGACAGACTGAGTAAAAACAATAGTGTGACAAAGTAGTACTGATGCTGCATTGTAAGATTTACAAGAAATATCATTTGCTTGCAAGCAAGAACTGATGGCACCATAAAATAGAGAAAGTAATAGAAAATGAAAAAAAAAAAACTAAACTGTTCTGGGACTAGAGAATTCAAACAGACAAGCACCTGCCACATAACACCCCAGACTTAACAATTGTTGATAAGAAAGACAAAAAAGTCTGGGTAGTGGATGTGGCAGTGCCTGGAAACAGCAGAAGATAAGAGAAAGAACTGGAGAGGATCACAAAATACAAAGACTTGCAAACAGAATTAGAACAAAAAAGTAATACCAATAGTAATAGGCACCTTGGGTACAACCCCAAAACAACTAGATCACTACTTGAACACCATCAGCACTGACAAAATCACACTCAGTCAATTGCAAAAGGCAGCTTTATTCATAACAGTTTACATCCTGCTAAGATACCTTTAACACCATCATATATCTGTATCTGCCCAACCCAGGTCCTTGAGAAGAGGTCAATAGGTGGACAAAAATTCCAAATCTAGTATGAAGATCTGGTTGACTGTGCAATGAATCATAATAATAACAACATTAAAAACTCTTTTAAAAGGTATGAGTTCTTTAAGAGAGTTGAGCATCCATTTAGAATGAACATTTTTCTGTTTGTAAGAAAGTCAATAACCATTACACTGACTTAGATCTGCAGTTCCCTATGTGAGATTCCTCTGCCTTCCCAGTACAAATTGAATGATCAGGGATCCCCCGGAACAGTAAGAGAGACATAATGGAGCTGCAAGAAAATTGATGAAAATCATGTTTTCTCCTTCCAATTTTGAAAGTCTCCCATAATATGTAAAATTTAAGTCAATTTTGCTATCTCTCTTCACCTGTCATACAGGTGTGGATGCCTAGGTATGTGGGTGTGGATACATGGTTGTAGCTTAAAGTGCTGCACAGCAATGTGGTTAAATCAGCTAGACTTGTTAGAATGAACTGCTGCACTTGGTCTATAACTATTTTTTTTTTAAAAAAAATATTCTTACCATGAATAGTAAAATAGCCTGATGTTCAGCCTACAGTGCAAGAGATCTTCCCATCCCTAAACATTGATTTCCAGGGTTTCCTAGGAAGATGAATTACTGTCAGATTAAGTAGAGCATGTTAATTGTTCTAAGCAGTCTTGCTGCTAAATATATTCATTCTGTTGTCATTATTGTGCACAAATGGAAAATAAGGAACTTCTTTAGTATGAAAAAGAAGCAAACTTAGTCATCTCACAATCAAAGCAGAAAGATTGGCTCCAAAATTCAGATTTGTATATATATACATCACGTTGGCGATCCTGTTTTTATCAGCAGCCGCACGAAAAAGTGCTGCTGAGTTTTGTCCAAACCAGTCTCTTAGATTTTGAAGCCATGATGTTCTTCTTCTGCCTGGACCTCGTTTGCCTTCAATCTTTCCCTGGAGGATTAAATGGAGTATGCCGTATTTTTCTGGGTGTCGCATCACATGTCCGAAATATTCTAGCTTTCGTTTTTTAATTGTTTTGATGATTTCCCTTGGCTTTCCCAGGCGGCTTAAAACCTCCTCATTTCTGATCTTGTCCACCCAGCTTATACGTAACAGCCGCCTGTAAATCCACATTTCAAATGCTTCTAGTCTCTTCAGGTGGCCTTCTGTCAGAGACCAACTCTCTACTCCATAGAGCAGGATAGAAAAAATATAGCATCTGACAAGCCTGATTTTCAGTCTTAGGCTTATGTCGTGACTGCAGAAGACCTTTTTCATTTTGAAGAATGCTGTTCGAGCTTTCTCTATCCTTGTCTTTACTTCAGCGGTCATGTCCCAGCTTTCATGTAAATTAGAACCGAGGTGCGTGATCCTTTCAACTTTTTCTAGTGGTATTCCTTCTGAATTTATTGGTGGTAAATTAACGGGTTGTTTGCTGACGACCATGATCTTGGTTTTTGAGGTGTTAAGCTTCAAGCCGTATTTTCCAGATATTTCGGTGACTCTGTTGATGAGGAGCTGAAGGTCTTCATACTTACTGGCAAGCAGAACTGTATCGTCAGCATATCTTAAGTTGTTGATCCAAACACCGTTTACTTTGATGCCAGCATCGATGTTCTCCAGTGCCTCGTTGAAGATTGACTCAGAGTAGATATTGAACAACAGTGGAGACAGAATACATCCCTGTCTGACCCCTCTTCTTATTTCTGCATCAGCTGAGTATTTTTGGCCTAGTCTCACATTTGCTACCTGATGCCAATACAGATTCTTTATTATTTGGATGTCTTTGTCATCTAGTCCCCCTTGTTTCAGGATTTCTAATAGTTTGCTGTGTCTTATTTTATCAAAAGCTTTTTCAAAATCAATGAAGCACATGTAAACACTGTGATTGACATCTCTACAACGCTGTACAAGAACTTGAATGCTGAATAGCGCATCTCGTGTACCAAGATTGTTTCTGAAACCAAATTGTGTGTTACCTAGACGCTCTTCAATTTTGTTGTATATTCTTTTGTGAATTATTCTCAGGAATATTTTCAGGGCATGACTCATTAAGCTTATTGTTCTGTATTCGGTACACTTCTTTGCATTTATTTTTTGGGGGATTGTCACAAAGGTTGATTTTAGCCAATCATTTGGTATCTTTCCTGTTTCGTATATCTGATTGAAGAGCTGCAGTAAAAAAAATTTCCCATTGTCTTCCAGCAATTTTAAAATTTCTACTGGGATATCATCAGGTCCTGTGGCTTTTCTTGTTTTTGCTATTTTTATTGCATGTTCAACCTCCTCCATAGTGATGTTTGGTCCAGTTGTTATACTTCCCATATCTATATCATCCCTAGTGTCCTCAAAAAGTTCTTCAATATATTCCTTCCATCTTTTTAGTTTTTCATCCTCATCTAAGATAATTTTCCCCTCTTTGTCAACTAAGTTGTTGGTTTTCTTTTTGTAGAGGCCTGCTGCTTCTTTCACTTTTTTGTGTAAATTGAAATTATCATGCATACGTTCTGTCTCTTCTATTTCCTTGCATCTCTTTGCAAACCACTTTTCTTTTGCCAGTCGAATTTTTCTTCTAATTGTTTTCTGCAATTCATTGTATTTCTTTGTTTTTATTTTTATAAGATCTTCTTTCATCCATGAGATGGAGAATTTCCTCCGTCATCCACTGTTGTTTCTTGTGGTACCCCTCTCTCTGTTTTGAGTTTGTTACCTCTACTATTGCATTTTTAAATTTATTCCAGTTCACTTCTACATCATCATCATTCAGGTTGTTGGTTTCCCTTAAATGATTTTCTAGTTCTTCTTTAATCTTCCCTCCATGTTTAATGATGAAGTCTCTGTTGATTCTTGGTTTAGCAGGGTTTGGGTTTTTCATCCTTTTTAGTTTCAGCTGGACTTCAGCAAGTAGTAGATTATGATCGGATGGTACATCTGCACCTGGGTATATCTTTACTGATTTTGCTGAGTTTCTAAATCTTTTGTTTATTGTAAAATAGTCAATTTGGTTCCTTACTACATTATTTCGTGTATCTGCTGGTGATCTCCAAGTGTAGAGGCGTCTTTTTGGCAACTTGAAAAAAGTATTCATCACACATTGCCTATGTTCCTTGCAGAAGTCTACAAATCTGTCACCTCTACCATTTCTGGTTCCTAAGCCAAAGTTTCCAACTACAGGAGCATCACTTCCTTCTCCCACTTTTGCATTGAAGTCCCCCATGAGTATTGTGATATCATTACTTTTTAGGGTTTTCAGTACACTGCTTATATCTTCGTAGAACTTCTCTAAATCCTCCTCATCACTGTCAGCTGTGGGAGCATAAACTTGTATAACATTCATATTTACTGGAGTACTATTTATTTGGATCATCATCACTCTATCGGATACAGGAATAAAGGACTTGATGCATTTATTTACACGATTGTTTATGATTATAGCTACTCCATTTCGATGGTGTTTGCTGTTCTCACCAGAGTAGTAGATAGTATGATTTCCTATTCTACACATTCCATTTTCAGGCCAGCGCATTTCACTCACTCCCAATATAGAGATATTGTATTTGGACATTTCTTGGATAGTGTTGTGTGTTTTCCCAGCTTCATATAGGCTTCTCAGATTCCATGTACCAATTCGTAGTTTTGGGTTTATCATGCTTCTAGCGGACCGGGAGATTCTTAGCACTCCTGCCCCATTTAAGGGGCGCCCGTACTCGGGGCCATTGTTAGGTTTTGCCGCCATTAACATGATTTTCCTGGGAAATATATAGTGTAGTAGTCTTCCCTTTGCTTTCTACACCGCTGTGCACATGCTGTTCAAGTGGCTGCCACCACACCGTGTGCTGTTCTTCTGAATCCGTTCCAACCAATATGGTCTCTGCCTTCAGTCGATACTGGGGAGCCAGCTGCCACTCACCAGGCCTGTTGGTCCACGGGAGGTATTTGATTCCCTCCAGCCCGCCATTACAGTATAAAAGCCATAATGGGTAGGGCCCCCCAATCCGCCACCCAACAACTTTATATGTCTTTAAAAATTACTCTTATGCTTCAGGGGGAAAATATAATACACTCACAAATGGGGCTTTTACTTCATTACCAAACAGCAGGTTTGATCCATGCCTTAAAATGGCTTCTCTTTCTATCATTTATATATCTCTGAGGGAAATGGGTGGTTAAGAAATACAAAATATAAATAAATAAATATAATTAGTATAATGTTAATTATTCCAATAGTTCAGGTTTTATCCACCCTTAGCCATAGAAATTGACACGATGACTTTCAACTAATCACTCTTTTACCCCAACCTGCCTGTTGGAGTTGTTTTTATACGAAAGGAAAAAAAAAGGAAGATGGAGTCTTATGTATACTGTGTTCACCTCTTTGAGTGCAAGAAGGGATAATTATTTAATCAATTATTGAGTCTTTGCAAATGGTAATCAGATATCCAGAAAGTAATCTAATTTCTTTTTAGATTGGGAGGAATACAGGTCAACTTATGACCACAATTGAGCCCAAAATTTCTGTGAGACATCTGTTAAGTGAGTTTTGTCCCATTTTATGGCCTTTCTTGCCACAATTGTTAAGTGAATCACTGCAGTTGATAAGTTAGTAACCTGGTTGTTAAGTGAATCTGGCTTCCCTATTGACTTTGCTTGTCAGAAGGTTGCAAAAAGTGATGATATGACTTTGGGACAGAACAACTGTCATAGGTATGAACCAATTGCCAAGCATCTGAATTTTGTTTACAACTGATATTGAATGCTTCAAAGGTTGTAACTGTGAAAAATGGTCATAAGTCACTTTTTTCAGTTCCATTGTAATTTTGAACAATCACTAAACAAACTGTTGTAAGTCAAGGACTGCATACATACTACCTGTATTTTTCACATTTTACAGCTGCCCATGTCCCTTAGAGAGGACTTTGGGCAGTGTACAATAAAATATTAAATTATAAAAACAGTATATAAAATTTGAGAGGGGAAAAGCATGATTAAACTGTTAAAATTAATTAAAAGGCAAAGAACACAGGCAGCCCCATGGGGGCTAAGAGTTTCATATTGAATGCTATTTATTTATGCCCCAAATGAAGACAGAACAGCATTTTATAAAGGACTTATAGATAAATTATTGGATTTTACATTGGTGTCTCCTGGAAGATTGGAATGGAGTGGCTTCCCCACAAAATGATAGTATTTACGAGAAAAAAATATTAAAAGTACAAAGGGAATCTAACAAAGATTTTTTTTTTATCTAAAAGACAATTACAAGCTACAGTAATATTAGAAATGTTTTGGATATTTTGGAATACATAGAGCAATATAATGAAAAATAAGCTGCATTGACTTCCAGTGAAAAGATGACCAACTGATGACATGTTCAGGGAAAGATCCCTGAGGGTGTTTTCCCTGCAATGTAGCTTCTTCAACTATCAACAGAAGGAACTAGCATTCCTTTAGTTTATATAACCCTCCTTGATTAGGGAAAGTCCTAGAATTATCCCTCAAGATCCTCCAATACAGCAAAGGTCTGCAAGTAGTTGCACTTCAAAGATTTTTATAATTCCTGATTGGTCAGCAATTCTTAAGTGACTTACCAAAAAGCTACTCTTTGACTAAAGATGGAGTTAAGAAAATGGAGGAGCAAATTATTAGACATGTATTTGAAAAATCTTTAAATAAAATCCATCAGTTCATAGAACAGCTATGCTCCAAGGATTTTAAAAAGACTATTCAAACTACTTCAGAGATGCAAATAAGTGTAGACAGTTACCAAACCACTGAGGCAATTTCACAAATAGCTGACAATGCAGAGGATTCAACTGTAATTTTGGAATATAAACCTGACATTGATTTCTATTATGATGGTTTAAATAGAAGCATCCCAACACAATTGAAAGAAGAAGTCCAAGAAAAATTGCAACTTTTAAAAGGAAAAGTTTGGGACTTTTTCATCATGGATATTAACAAGGTTGAGAAATCCTTGAGAAAAAGAGAAGAAACATTCCAGAGAAGAAAAAGATTTTATTCCATAAAGACAAACTGGAAGGAGTGGTTTAAACTTAATGAGTCAATTGGAATTAGAATGGATTTTCATCGGTTTGATATTTGTAATTAAAAGAAAGTCTTAATCTAAAATTTGAAAATGTTTTTTCCCTTTATATATAATGCTTATATTATTGAAAGTGTATTTGAAAATATCTATGTTAAGAGAAAGTTAAAGAAAAAGATGTATTAGCTTAAAGAAAAAAATCTAGAGTTTTAAAAAGAATGTATACAAGAAGAAAAAAAAAATATTCTATGAAGATAACTTGGAGGGAGTGATCTAAATTTAATGAGTTAATTGGAGTTGGAATTTTATTGGTCTGAAAGTGAATTTTAAAGTATGTATGCTAAGAGGAAGTTAAAAAAGATGTATTAGAATGTTTTAACTTTAGAAATATTTTTAAAGAAAAACTTAGTGTTTTAAAATGGTAAAAAAAAAAACCCTTTAAGCTTAAAGAATCTGAAAGAATACAGTGAATTTGGTTAATATAAATGGTGATAGTTTATAAAGATTATTAAATACAAATAGAAATACATATTATTTCAACAGCAAGGAAGATAAACCAGTAATGTTTAAATTCATTGTTCTATTCAAAGAGAAGAATATATTTATGTGTTTTATTTGGATATCACTTCTGGATTTTGTGCTTATGATTAAAAAAAATGAAAATTTGACTTTGGTTTTAGTGATTAGATAGGTTTGTTATAGAAATGGCTAGTTATATACTAATGTGTAAAAATACAAAGTTGAGGTTGTAATGTTATCTTGTACTGTGCTAAAATGAGTCGGAAGTCAACACCTTTTTCTTTCTTCCCTTGTGTCTCATATTTTCTTTCCCCCTTTCTTTTTTCCTTTCCTTAATTTCCTATTTTTGTTTTTCTTTCTATTTTATATATTGATAAAACAATAAAAGTTATATAAGGGAAATAAAAAGCTGCATTGATATGCTTAGATGCGAAGATATTTTTGCTTTGAGATGTGGAACATATGAACCTTGTTGATAATTTATTAATTTAACTTACCATTTTATTAAATCTATAAACAGTGAAGGGCCACCAGAATTTGTGGTTAATAAACTGGAACATTGAGTAGAAATAAACTTGACAGAATAATCCATTTGTAGTTCTGATAAGTAGAAACTGTATTTGTAGATATTGTGGATTATATGAGATGTTTTCTGCATGGATAGATCTAAACAGACACTTGGGGAGCATTGCATGAAGACCAAAATGGATTCAATGCATTTTTTTGGGGGGGAAGGTCTCCAAATATTGGCAGGTACACTTGTCAGCTTACCGTTAATCTTTTATATCCATCTCTTATATGCTTCCTCTGATTTATTGGCTGCCTTTAGATATAGAATTTCAGTCTCAATGGATCATTAGCTTGATCCAGCCTGATCAAGGGTTTAGCTGAATAGGTTCTATGTTTGCCAGCCTTTTTAGTCCAAACTTTGGATAAGTTCATTTTTCAGACTTGAATGTAGGTAAGAAATAAATGTTATAAGCAATAATCTAAAAATCTAGAAAGGCAGCTATCAAACAGCATAGTCCAGTTATTAAGAGAAATAGTCATCGTATGAAAACACACATACACATAGCTAAAGAGAGAGAGAAGCTGTACAAAGCATTTAAAGAAGGTGATTTACAAAGTACATTGCATAAGCAATGTACCTTCCTTGAAGCATTAAACCAGGTTTGGGTTTGGGTAAGTTTCACATAGCTGCTTCAAATGTATGATGTTAATCCACTTTCACCTGGAACACCAGCTAAGGGTTTTCAGACAATCTTTGAAGCTGCTATGCAAAGATTTTCAAAGCAGAAGGCTGCTTTAATACTTAAGATAGGGCTGCTTGCTTGCACAACATGTTTTGATTTTTTTAATGATGTCCATGTGGATGTATGTATTTGAGTTTATTTGTTAAAATGTATATACCTGTCCCTTCCAGTAGAGCTGTCAGTGTATACTTGAGCCAACTGAGAAAAACATCTTAGCAAAAATTATTTGCAATACTAGATAGATAGATAGATAGATAGATAGATAGATGATAGATAGATAGATAGATAGATAGATAGATAGATAGATAGATAGATAGATAGATAGATAGATAGATAGATAGATAGATAGATAGATAGATAGATAGATAGATAGATAGATAGATAGATGATGGACGGATGGATAGATAGATATACTGTAGACAGATAGACAGACAGACAGACAGACAGACAGACCAACCTCATGGCTGGGACTAAAGGAATTTATATCTCTTCTAGGTGTGAGATGGAGGTTGGGGTTGAATCCCCAGGTTTTTTTCCTGTTTGGTAAGATTAGAGTATCAAACCCTCAGCTGCCAGTGAGGTATGACAAGCAAGTGGAGGTTTATGGTTATTGGTTTTAGATACAAGGAGTATCAGGCAGAAATGTTCTGAAGTTTTAATTAAAAACTGACTGGTTGGTAGATGTAATTGGCTTGTCCAGTGGTGTAGAGAGCTATGGAGAGAGTGTTCCATCCCCCTCCTCAGAATATCATTGCTAGATCTGAAGATGCTGGAAAACTGTTATCCTGTCTTCAGCTTTCTGTTTTTTGGGGGAAAGAGGTTCTATATCTATTCTTCCCTTGCTTGCCTTTACTGATACATATTGATTTTAATCTTATGTTAGCTGCTCAGCATTGCAATTTGTGAATTGGGCAACAATGAAACTTGATCAAATGAATAAATATTTTTTTAAAAAAACTAAAGGGGAGGGGAGGGGAGTAAGACCAAGAGGAGTGCACCTCCATAATGATTCCTATATTATGGAATAGACTTTCAGAAGTTAGATTAGTCCTGAGGTTTCTGCCCTTCCAGAAGCATGTTAAAAACCTCTCATCTCTTGGGCCTTTTTAATTAGTTGAGAGACACCAGAGGGGTGTTGATTTTGTTCTGAGAAGATTATTGGTTGTTAGTTGTGGGCTATAATTATTATACCATGCTTATTTCATGATTATATTATTTTCTTGTACCCCAACATAAATAAATTCTGAATAATCTTGCCTATCTAGGAATGTTCTAGCTAGATTAGGTTGTAGACTATATAGACATCATATATATTGTTCTAAAAATTTGAGTCCCAGGTATATTCATTCTAAAAAACTGCTAAAACCATTGATCTCTGGGACGAGAAAAAAACTTTATTAAATACTAAGCTTTCGTCAAACCACTGTTGACGTTCTGGCGCCTCCAGAAACTAGCTCACACTTTGATAACGTCAACAGTGGTTTGACAAAAGCTTAGTATTTAATAATGTTTTTTTCTCGTCTCAGAGATCAGCAGGTTTAGCAGTTTTTTAGAATACACACACAAACACAAACACACACATAGTATATACATACACATACATACATACATATACATATATACACACATGAATATTTATGTGTATGAATAGTTCATTTTGAAATGCAGATGGATTTCATCTTCTCCTGAAAGCTCATTTGCAGCCAAAAAAGTTAGTTTGACTTCAGGAATAGAATGCAGAGTTTCATGGACATTGGGCACTATTCAGTATCCCAACACAATTTATTAACTGAGCCACAGGTCTCTGAAAGCTTCTGCTGGATTTAGAGACAATGTGACTGCTAGTTACAGAAATCTCACTGCTAGGACAGTAATGAATATAGGAAACTGTAACAGTGGAGGCTCTGGTATGGCTTCAGCTGTTTGAAAGGCAAACAAGAATATTATTTTGTTTTGTGTTAAAAAAAAATAGCCTGAAGAAACAAAAGACACTTTACCACATGTATTATTTGCTTATATGATTTGAGGGGTTTTTTTTAAGGAAAGAGCAGGAGAGATGACAACAATACTATGTGATACTCCTTGTAGATTAGCCTATTAATATAAGTCAAAGGAGCAACTGATATTTAAACAACACGGGGGAGACAGCCTCTGAAAAATTACAAGTGATAGTATCTGCAGTTAACAAAAGGTGCATGATGTTCCCACAAAGGTATTTTTGCTAGCTATAGATGTTATGATAATATAATGTTAACCCTTAACCAACTATTTTCCCTTATTTTGATTAATTTCCTGACTCAAAAATTGTGTATAACTATGTGCACATTTGTAAAACAGTACACACAGAATAATGTATGCAAAATGTTTCATTAAGGAAAACTGCATCACATTTGTGCTAGGGAAGTTACATGTGAAAATAACAATTTGGAGTGGTTTTTTTTAAAAAAAAACTTAGTATGGAAATTGAAAGGCCCAGATTTATGACTGAGTACCTCTTAAACTGACACATTCCAAAAATAAACTGATTCATTCATCCTTAACTCTATCTCTATGCTTCATAGGTAGCTTGGGATAAAATGAAAATCTGAGTTGAATAATCTATGTGGTGTGGCACATAATAAATAACCATTTGATTTATTGTTTCTCTGCATAAACAGTTGACAGCCCGATATGCATTCATTATATCAATACTCAATCAATTTTTGGAAGCCAACTGGTAGTTCTCATATGAATGTTCTGCCCACATAGTTTGCTGCATGAATTGATTTGTCTGACTGAACCGATCAGAAACCTAACGTTATGTAAATGTTATTTTTTTAACCTTATCAAGAGGATGCTTTTTGATAGAGTCATCTAGTAAGCTACAGTACCTTTATAAGTTGACAAGTATTTCCAAATAATCCATGAATATTCATGCATATGTGAATAATGTGACTAATAATATGAATAAATGTGATCATACAGAGAAGATTGTATGCTTTGTAAGATAAATGTGTCCTAGAGAAGCTTCATGGTGGATTCAGTATGACCAGGTCCGCAAATGTAAAGTTGCATCTGATGATCAAAATAAAAAGTAGTGATTTACATGTTTGAATAAGATGCCCCAATTACTTTATTACAATAGAAGCTAAGATCCTATCAGTAATAGTGATCTGTAGCATGATTAACTGAGATTTCATGTATCTGCCATACAATGTGTGGTGTCTAGCATAAATAAATCAGAAATATATAATAGGAGCAGTGCTTCTTTTGTTAAAAAAAAAAGGTGCCGGAACTCACACACATCATACAACCCGCCTTGCCTACCCTACAAGGTTCCATCCCCAAAAGGTGTGGGAACTCTGTTCTGGACAAAAAAAGCCCTGAATAGGAGCATGACAATTTGTGGTTTCTTGGAGAGCCAGTTCGGTCTAGTAGTTAAGACACCAGGCTAGAAACCAGGCTAGAAACTATGAATTTTAGTCCCACCTGGGTAACTTTGGACCGGTCACTTTGGACCAGTCACTCTCTCTCAGTCCAACCCTCTTCACCAGACAAGCTAAATGTCATATGACTCATCCCATGTTCTCAGGATATTTATTTGGTGGTGCGAACGGAACTGGCTGTCAACTAAATGCAATAAAAAAATCAGCTAAAGCAGAATTTGAAGTCCAAGAAAATACGTGTCTGAGTGAGAGAGTGTGAATATAGCAAACTCTTGTAGGAGTTCTTTCTTCCTTTTTTCTTAAAGTTCTATGTGTACTTTTCATGTTTCTCTATGTGAGAGAAGTAACATTTTAATTTCTTGCTGCCATTATCCATTAATTTGCTGGGGGGAAAATCTCTGCCAATGACCTTTAGATAGATTGTTGGAGTAAATCCTCAGAAGCTTTGGAATAGGCAGGAAAAGGTGAGGAAGAGAGGAGGATAAGGTTAAGGAGTACTCAAGTGAGCACTGAGGTGCCCCTTTAATCTCTTTTATTAGGGGCATGGACATTTAGCAACATTTAAGACCTCTATAAAAAAGCATAAAATTAGACTTCTGTGTCATTTAGACATTTACCTTCAGAGAATCTGACTAGTCTATTTCTCTTCCTGAATCAAAGCTTTGCAACTAAGCCCAAGATGAGCATATACAAGGTCTCCTAGCAGCTTTTATATATATATACATATATATATATATATATGTCTTTAATGACTGCAAAAATACAAATCCCGGGCATATCTGTTCAGTGACACAGTCCTCGATCTCCGGGAGAAATATAAGCCAGCTGTTTATTGTTAAAAAGTTTAAAACAATAAAAACAACTATTTACAATATTAAAACAACTTAGCTTTCGCTGGTCCCCTGCCAGCATCCTCAGAGTGAAGTTTTGGGGTGGAGATTACTTTTATAAACCTTGCTAGCCTAATTGCTTACTCATTGACCGTGTGATAGGGCCATCCGTCCTGGCTGACTGTAATGCCTTAATTGTCCCGCCTCCTCTTTTTTGCACTCCAGTTCTCCAACCTCCCTCCCTCCCATCCTTGTCAATCCCCTCCTTCCTGGCACTGCTGCCATTGGCATGCTTCCCAGCCGCTCCCCCGTGCTCGTTCCGGGCCTTACAGCCAGATCCAGTGTCTTAGATGCCTTTCCATTGCTGCTGCCCTCCTTTCCATCCCGTTTGTCTGCCCGTTGTTCCTGTCTTCTACTGTCTATCCCCATTAGTCCTATTTCCTCCGATTTCCTTCCATGCTGGGATGTGCGTGCGCACAGCCGTATCCCGTCCCTCTGCCTCGCCTGCCTACGATCAGCTGGGCTGTCTGCTGGCTCACTCCTGAGTTCACCCCCTCTCATCCTTGCAGATCCTATCCTTCCTAATGTTGTTACCGTTGGTGCATTTGCCAACTGCCTCCCCTTCCCCCCCTCCTTCTTATCCCTTTGAACCATCCGTTGTACTTGCCTTCCATTATCTATCCCTCTGGGTCCTATTTCTTCCAATCTTTCTACATGCCTGGGTGTGCGCACGTACAGCCGCATCCTGTCCTTCTGCATCATCTGCCTATGCTCAGCTGAGCCACCTGCTGCCTCGCCCTCAGTTCCATATATATAAAAGCTGCTGTCAGCAAGCCGCAAATTCAATGCTCATAGCTTATCTGCTACCCTAGTAACTAGTATGAGGTGGCAGCTTTATTCAAATCATATATTATTTCCTCCAAAATTTCTCCATCTTTATTGGCACCATAGTGCTGACACTGTGCACTTTCATCACATAAAGGGGAAAGGAAATGAGGCAGATTTTCATTAGACCCATTTGGTTTGAACTGAAATAGTTGTCTAATGTGTACAAAGTTTTTTGAAGTTGTCAGCCATTTGTTGCAATCGAGCACAACCAAGACTTCTTGCTGATCACCTCAAAGAAAAAAGAAGTACTGTTGAGTAAATGCCATGAGTCTCCAACAGCGCGGATAGACATCTTAAATTTTAATGTTATATCAGTTATTGAAATATGGTTTGCAGCACAGGTCATGATCAACTATGTTTGTTCGGTAGAAGAAACACGACTAATTACTGGTTTGTTTTTGTGGGGGCAGCAAGATATGGTTGGGGGTGGCTAAAGGGCAATATGGCCTTCCTTATGACTTCAGATGGAGTGTAGAACAGTTGTTCCTCAACCATATTGAAGAAAAATTCAGCTGTCAGTCCAGATTGCTATGATATGTAGAATGGAAGGACTGTGACCTGGAGTTCATCTAATGTTATTATTAATGCCCCAATAATGCCCCACAAATAAAACTAAAATATAGTATTCCCACATCAGCTTATAAAACCACAATACAGAAATATAATGAATGGGGATAACATTTGCTATCGCTTCCCAATGCTAACAATGCTGTAGTTTCCCATCTGGTTTTGTGGCTGGGATGTACAAAATATTACTAAGTCTAGAACTTAAAGCATTTCTGCAGCAAAGGCATTCCAACATTTCCACTTTATGTTATGATATTGAGCAGAGGTGAACAACCTTTTTATACTGAGACTTGAACTCAGTCTCTCAGTGGCTCCTTGGAGCCAAATAGGCAAGATCAAGACAAAAGCTGGGCAATGCCAGGGCAGCCACTATTTTTGGTGTAATTCGATACAGTCTTTCAAATTACTAACCATATTTTTAATGGATCCATGTGAAACTTTGAAGCTATTGTGTGTTTCTTTCAAACTCTTGAATAATATGAATTACAGCCTGCCATAGGAGTGAGGAATGGAGGCTACCAGTCAGAATAGATTGACTATGCCCAGCAATATCCCTAACAACTACAAAGATCACAAAATAAATACATGTGTGTAGTGACACCATCACACAATGACATTCTTGAGTCATGAAGTCTAGGACAAATATATAAGTTGCAACATTAATATAATGACTTTACTACTATAATGTCTTTACTATATATGGCATCAGTGCCTTCCTCCCCACTCCCCCAACTGTTCATAGTTGAAATGTTGAACATCTAATTGAGATGGAGTATTTCACTTTACACAGCATTAGTATTTAATATCCTCCCCTTTCATGAACAATTACAGTTCATAAGCAATTCTGGGAGGAGCTACATAGAAGTTCAGCTACAGTCTGGGACCTCAGATGAAGATCTCAACTTGCATTCCAAATTATTGTGGTGGTGACAGTGGCAGGATGCTTCCTCATTAACTGATTAATGAATGAATGAATTGATTCAACTTTCCATTGGAAAATATTGATTAGCTCTGAACTGGATAGTCATACTAAAAGATATTCCAGTTTTATTTTGCTTTCAACAGATATGATAGGGCATATTTGTTTAATGTTTCTTTTGTCAGAGAAACCCCAAGGTTTCGGTTAGAACTGAAAGTTTAAATTTTCCGTAGCCTTCTGAGAAACAGTATAATTCTTTTAAGGATGAAAGGAGAATGGACAGAGAAATTAAAAACTTTTTTTGTGTGTTCATTCTCCACAGCTTTTGACTTAGAAAGTGGATATACCTTGATCGTACCTTTTGCTTAGGTAAAATTAAGTAGAATCAACTCCTCATAATAATCAGCTATCATTCACACTGAATGCAAACTATAGTGGGTATCCACTAATTTAATTTTCCTAAGTGTTTGCCCATGTTCCAAATTCTTAAAGGCCAGCTCTAATGAAAATTCATTCATCCAAGAGAAGTAATTCAAGCATAAAATGGCATTTTCCTTCCTATTAAAAGTTTTGAAATTAATGTTAGTATCACGAAGATGATGAAGGAAAGGGAGAAGGGGCAACACCCTGCTATTATGTGTCTTTCTCGGGACAGTTTAAAATTGAGCTACTTTTTTCCTGTGAACTGATAAGAAGCAAGCCTATTGAAGGGTCCTTTTTTGTAATGTATAATTGGATTTGCAGGTAGGTCTGAGTTTGTCTACAATGAGGTTATATTTGCCAGCTCAATTTTATATGAAAGACTTTATTACACAATCACTTCCATGTATTAACACCACGAGTACAAAAGACACTCTTGTTTTGGTATATGTTTATGTTATAAAATAGAAACATGAGTTCCTCAAAGCAACGGGAATGTACACTGGGGATATATGTGGTTAGGTCTCTTGAGGAAATCAGCTTCTGCTTAATAAATCTAATATTGTCAGTCCTTTGAGGTAGTTCAAAAACAGGAAACTAAAACATGAGTACTAATTCTACCTTTATTGCAATATTACGGTAATAGAATCTTGAGTCTGAAAATAGTTTCCTGTTTCCCTACCTTTACTCTCCAGAATATTAGGGATGGTCCCTTCTGAGATGCTTTCTCTATCCCCATCCCTCATTTGGATTCAGATTTTTTTTTATTAAATTGTTGTCTAGGCTGTAGCTCTTCCTTCTCTCTCCCAAGGTAATTCTCACAGCCCATTGCAAATATTTAGTCATCTATCATCAGATCTTTAACTCAACTGCAGAAAGAAAGTTGATATAGCAACTGTTAAAGGGCTGACCCTGAGAACATGGGGCATTACTGTTGTTCCTACTGACAGAGGTCCATAAGGAGAGGTTAAAAATATCAAGAAAGTGGCTATGTCTGTCTACCAAAGTCCCACACAATGTTACATGAGTTGTATATGCATCACATGTGCACCATACCTAGAAAGGGAATGGTTTATGAGGTTTAAATATTTTGGCCATCCTCTTATTATTATGACCCTCCCCAGGGCTTTTTACATCTTCTAACCTAAAACTATGCTATTAACCCTACCTAATACTCAAAATGTTGCAAGGCCATATCACTATATTTTGTAGTACTAGGCAATCCTCCATTCAAAACAAGTTTACTAAGTCATGTTGGAGAATTTTATGTTACTGTTCTATGACTTGTCATAATCAAGAGGCTGCTGCACATCATGTCCAGACTCCCTATTTGCCATTAATTTAATTCTGCTGGACACAGAGACACGAATCTTTCACTTTCCACTCAGTGTCATGCAGAAAAATTGTCTTGCATTGTTTTCTATCAGATATCATTCAGTGTCAAAGAAAACAGAGCCAAATAGCCTGGGAAAGCACACACTAACTTTAAAAAAAAAAATTGCAAGGAGGAAAACCTAATGAGATATCTCTAAATGGAGAAAGGCAAAAATATTTATATAGGCTATAGAAGAAACAATATTAGCAGATCATACAATAACAGCAATACTTGCGACTGTGGGTAATCCTTATAGCAGTTATTATTGCTCACGGTTCCTGTACTCAAAATAATAATATTTCTGAATGCTAGAACACAGAAGAAAAGGTAGATGAAATCAGGTAATTGGGTCAGAAGTGAAGGCCTCAGCAAAATGGGTTTAACTAAAACTTTATTCTGATTCCATAGTTTCTAGGTTGTTCACAGGATGTTCATTATGAAAGGTTTGGAAAATGAACATTTGTTCTATAAAGATAGAATATGAAGTATTAATCAGAGCATAACTCCCTCACCCCTCATGCTAACATGAAGTCTAAAGCCTGGCAAAGTTGAATGACCACAAAGTTGATACAACCTCAATTTATAAAGCCTTAAGGCATCTAAGCTAAAATTAAAAATATCCTCAATGGTACAATGTTTACTTCCAGTTTTGCCACTTATATCTAAAAGAGGATAACTTCTGCAAGCTTATGGAACTTAGTGTTTCTTTTAACAATAGGATTTTCTACATTTGGCCTATGCTGTCTTGCTCCCACAACATGTTAGGAATATGCTGGCCTAGAGTATAGGTCCCTATCCATCCAATAAGAAGAGACTTTTAAACCTGGTTTTTACAAATCCAAAATAGCTCATAAATCTCAATAAAACCCATGGCGTTCTATTATCTCAGAGAATGGATGTCTTCATTTAAGCTATTGTTAAATTATAAATGTAAGACTGCCATGTAGGACATCAAGTAAAAAATGGATATATTCTGCTCACAAGCCACAAAGATCAATTTCCTCTGTACTCAAGGAAATTGTTGCTTTGTGGGGTCTGCCATATGGGCAGATTTTTATTAAATATTATTAAATCAAATAGAGGAAAACCTGCAACCTACATTTACAGGTGGCCAGGAATGATCCCAACTGCTAACACTTTGAATATGGATGATCTTGTATTAACTGACTTGGGAGGAGGGAGCATGACCAGATCTTAAATTTCCTGTATGAACTGTGGAATTTAGTATCTTGGTGAAGATATTCTGTTCTAGTGAAGGGATGGGATAAGAAGACATAGCTTCCTGTTTTGTATCTTCAATGCAGGGGGTAAAGAAGTGTGTGTCTGTGTGTGGGTGTGTGTTTGTGGGTGTGTGCTTTCAAGTCATTCTTGACTCCTGGTGCCTGTCTGGAAAAGTCCCTATACTTTTCTTGGCAAGGTTTTTTCCAGAGTAGTTTGACATTGTCTCCTTCCTAAGGCTATCTATCTATCTATCTATCTATCTATCTATCTATCTATCTATCTATCTATCTATCTATCTATCTATCTATCTATCTATCTATCTATCTATCTAGATGGGATAATAAATAAACAACTCAAGGTGGAGAACATATCTAATATTCCTTCTTCCTTCTATTTTTCCCACAATAACACCCTTGTGAGATGAGTTGGGCTGAGAATAAGTGACTGGCCCAAAGTTACCCAGTCGTCTTTCATGGCTAAGACCAGACTTGAACTCCTGGTATCCTGGTTCCATGCCTGGTACTTTAATCATCTCACCTAGTTGGTTTTCTGAAACAGTAAAAACAGTACATTTCAAAAGACCTAGAGAAACTGTTCAATTGATACTAGTTTTCTGGCTGAGGGTGGGCAGTTGCTTCAGCTAACTGATTCTGGGTGCAGAATCATCAATCTCTGGATTGGAGAGATAGTTGTAGCTTTACAATTGTTGGTCCTGGTTCAGATTCTGATGAGGCAGGAACAGACTTAAAGAAACTCACATGGGTTTAAGCATTGTCACTGACATTTTACACTTGAATGCAAAGCCAAAAATATCTCACTTGCTCCTTTTCACCTAGGAACATTTTTTTTTTTTAGGTCATGATTTCAATTATGCATGCTCATTGTCTGGATTGGGGAACAAGCATATTTCTAACAAATATATATGTACATGCACCCATGAATGCTTGACTCTTGTGTTAATAGTTTTTATACTTCTTGTTATTTAGAATGTAGCTGAATTTCTTTTTGTATACTTGCTACTGTTCAAATAGTTATTATATCTATAGATTTTGCAACTGAGTTTTTAAATTGAGTATAATTTTTACAGTGACTTAAACAAGGAAACCCATTCTTGTATCTGCATGATTGACAAGTGTAAAGTAAAGCTTTCAGTGTTGATGCATGAATATGAAATACAAATCTAAGGGTGTTCTTGCATTTTTATTTTCTAGGATGTTGAGACTACAGTGGGGCCTAAGAACAGTTAGGATTACATCCTTGTGCAGTACCAAGGACCTCAATCATCAAGGTCATGGCTATCCCAATCTGGAACTGAACACTCTTAAAACTGTGGAGATGATAGGAGATATTAGAAGAAGGTCTCTTATTCTACCACTTCTTACGATATTAAACAATACAGTATTAACAGTAGAGACCTTCAGGTTTCTAGGTTCTATTATCTCCAAGGATTTGAAATGGTCACCTAACTTTAGAACCCTAATTAAAAAGGCACAACAAAGAAAGCTTGTCGTCAACTCAAAAAACTTAGATTGCCCAAGGATCTGCTGATATGGTTCTACAGAGGATTTATTGAGTCTGTCATTTGTACGTCAATAATTGTCTGGTTTGGCACAGCAATCAAACTGGACAGGTGCAGACTTCAACGGATAGTTAGGACAGCAGAAAAAAACAATCTCAACAGCCTGCCTTCCATTGAGGATCTTATGCTACATGAACCAGATAGAGGGCTGAGAAAATATCTGCAGACCCCTCATGTCCTGGACACAATCTATTTCAACTTCTCCACTCAGGACACCACTTTAGAGTGTTGCATGCCAAAACAATTAGACACAAAGATAGTTTTTTCCCCTATGCCTTCACTCAGTCGAACATTTATTTCCCACAGCATTGTCTCATTTCTCATCATTTCTCATCTTCTCATCTTTCCTACTATCCTCTCCTATTGATATCTTATGATTTATCAACTGTTGTTTGTAATGTATGATTAATGATTATAACTATGATTTGTGATCTATGACCTATTGCATGCTGTTTATATGTACACTGTGAGCTGATGCACCAGAGACAACTTCCTTGTATGTCCATTCACAGGCTGAGGCCCATAGTGGGCTGCTGCCTGGGGGTTGCGGACTCCTGGATTAACAGACACAGATTCCAATAAAAAGCATATTTAGATATGTCAGGAAAACTGAAATTTCAAAACAAGGCAGAGGAACAAAATTTCCTGGCAAGCATGCTGTATTCAACAATAAAAAATTAAATTAAACAGAATATTAAAAATAAGGATAAGACAACTGAGCTCTTAGGCTACCAGCTTGTAGTTTCAAGGTTTTAATGGCCATAAGAAGCATCACATGAAGCCTTTAAAAACAATAAGAAAGGGATACTTTAAAAATATCTGGCTATGTTCAAAATATGGCTGGATAAACAGCTTCAGGTAAAATTCATGCTTGAATATTTGAGACCCAGAATTAAATTAAAATGGGAACATTCCTTCCAATTTGGTACCAGTTTCTCTATATTGCCACATTTGTTAAGAGAGCACAATCTTGTTTTGCTGACTTGTAGGTAGACTGTTTCCCAAGGAGAATGGCAGGGAAGAGTTTACTATCTCCATTCCAGTAAACTCTGGAATGTTCTTGGTGCTTTTCACAAATTGAATGGACAATTTTACTTTACCCTCCTGTACTGTAGAGAACCTGCTATCCTCATACTATTTTGAATTATGGAAGTCCAAAGACTATACATTCATAATACATGAATAAAAAAGGTCCTCAATTAATAAACTATGCCCATCTAATTCATGGAAATAGCTTTGTTTATTGCACACTTGAGTAATACTCCTAGCAGATGTAACAGGAAGTTCTACATCCGCAAAAACAAATGAAAATTCTGCAGTATTACTTACTCCCAATTATCCATTGTAGAGACAGATCAGAAACAATATCCAATGAGATCAGGAAATCTCATCAAAACCCTAGATGGAGGTGGATTGTTTGGTCCTGTATCCTCTATCAGCAATACCTCTAGTAGGAACCAAGTGTGAAGCAAGAGACATTCTTCCATCGCAGTATGACCCCAAGGAATTGTGTCTCGGTTAGTCACTGACACCATGACTGTGACAAATTGGAACTAATGGACTAAGGGCAACATTTATTTCCTTTAAACTAAGCTTAGCATGAAGAAAGTGTATAAGCATGCCATCAGTGAGAAACATAAGGTCATTTAGGAGGCTATTCCTAATAGGCACTCTGCCTGGAGGTGGATTTTAGTGTCAGTAGAGGTGAAGGCTTGTTTTCTTTCCATCAACTGTTGGGTAGAAGCTCATCTTGGTTCCATTAGATTTGGCCCTGTTAATTCTGGTTGATAAATTTACCTGCAAAAGTATATTGGAGAAGCTTCAAACTTCACAGCTTTTTCTCTGAATTATTGTTGCTCTGGGTCCTAAGAACATTAAAAGAGTTATTAAGCAATGAATCTGAGAAGTGAACGTACAAAAAAGACTCAAATCTGATTTCTGCTCACATCTACAGTATGTAGAGGTTACAGAGAACAGATTTACTGCCATCCTTTAACTATCCAATGTTACAGTTCTAAAACAAACACCATCAGGCTTGGGTTCTATATACTTCCTTTAGTTTTATTAACATAGCATACTGCTTACATTGTGGGTCTACCATTAGGAGCTATTGGGTGTAGAACTGTAGGTCATGGTTGGTATGGTTCTTGCCAGGAAAAGAATTTCATTTTTATGTATTTGTTTTATATTACTAAACTATACCAAACCATTTCCAGCAGTGCTGTTGGGTTCTAGCCATCTCTTCATCCATGTGCAAGAATCAAATTAGATGTTTTATTTTTGTAGTGCACTATATTTTTAGACTTTAAAAATAAACCTTGTTTAGTGAAGATTGTATTGGTGAAAAATTCCTGAACGTTTTTGTAAACTAATGTCCAATGCCTAATATTTATTGTTTTATTGGATTGCTATATGTTCCTCACAATTCCTTTCCTTAAGATGGCTGGCCATTTAAATATGATAGATAGATAGATAGATAGATAGATAGATAGATAGATAGATAGATAGATAGATAGATAGATAGATAGATAGATAGATAGATAGATAGATAGATAGATAGATAGATAGATAGATAGATGATAGATAGATAGATAGATAGATAGATAGATAGATAGATAGATAGATAGATAGATAGATAGATAGATAGATATAGATAGATAGATATAGATAGATAGATAGATAGATAGATAGATAGATAGATAGATAGATAGATAGATGATAGATAGATAGATAGATAGATAGATAGATAGATAGATAGATAGATAGATAGATAGATAGATAGATAGATAGATAGATAGATAGATAGATAGATAGATGGTATCTTATTAAGTGGACAAAAGTCCATTTTCTTTAATATGGATTCTCAGAAAGAATTTTAATATTTTGAGGGAGGCCCCAGAATACATTTGAAGCCAGTCAAAAAATCCAATAAATTTCTTTTAAAAAGATATTGAAAATTTTACAAAGTGCATAACACTAACAAAAACTAATAAAAAGTAAAAACAGAAAAGAGAGAAAAGAAAAAGAATAAAGGTAAAAGTGCTGAAAGAAAGAACAAAAAGAAATATTTGCCTTTGAGGCAAATATAAGTACCATTAAACAAAGTTATTTCTTAATCTATGATTACAAAAAGAAAGTTCGCTCTCTTCTATTACACAGGTTTTTTTTTTTCTAAACATAGAAACCAGAAATCACAAGTGCGTTTTTTTTGTTTAATGCAAATATACTATAAGGGGTTTCAAGTCAACTTTAAATGTAGGTACTGTTTTTTCTCTAATCAAATAAGTTAATTTAGTTAGATGAAACTACTCAACTTCCATCATCTTCACAAACCATTCCCCCATTGTGGGTATTGTTAGTATTCTCAAGACAGTTGTCATATTATAAGAACAAAGCTCCATGACTTGTTCCTTGTCCATTAGTCCCAAAACAGAAGTCTCAAGTTTATATTGCACTTTAATCTTTAACATTTTCTGAGTTAACATATTTTCACCCAAAATTTTCTAGCTCTTTTGCATGTCCACCAGGCATGATAAAATGTCCCTTTACCCCATTACAATTGAATCTTTTTCTGTTTTAATTTGTCATCCTAAAAGGAATATTATATTCTCTTGTACAAAATGCTGATGGAATAAAAAATTAATTTCATTTCACTGGGAAGTGCAGTGAGAATAAAGGATCTACATGTACTTAGAGAGCTCTAGACATCTGTTCTCGTCAATATTTTATTTTATCCAATAATACTAGATTTACAGAGGAGACATTATTCTGTGAACAGTGAATTGGTTTGCTTTACTTTATAATTCTACTTCCCAACACATTTCTATCTGTAATGTTCTTTTGGTAAACAGAATCCATTATGGTCCAATACGCTACATCTCAAAAAGAGATTATGACAACAGTAATTTGGGGGTTTGCTAAACAAGCTATCCAGGTGGTTGATACTAACATGAATATTCAAACAGATGAATTCTAGCATCCCACATGTCTGACTGCCTTAGAGATATTTTCAAGAGCTTGAATTCTGAAAACACACCCATTTTTCCAGATATTCATATGAAACATGTATGGAGGGAAAGAAGTGCCGATTAGAAGAACTATTTCAAATTCCATCTCAGTATTGTAAGAAAACCGCTAAATTAAACAAGAAACCAAAGCACTTGCAGATGGAGATATTGAAACAACTTGAAATATCTTTCCTGATATTATCAACATGTACAATAAACACCTTTTTTTGTATCATAGTCTGTTGTTACACTACTCCATTCCTCTTTCCTAGAAAGACAACAGTCTGATTTAGGTTAACTGTCTCTGGTCCACGATACTAGATGTTAGCTTGTCCGAATACAATGTTGCCTTTTAGCCATATCAAAAGTCATATCTAAATCTATGGCTGTGTATGTTTCAAGACAAATGTGACATGTTAAATCCTATTATACCACCACCACCATCAGGAAGCAAAATGTCTTAAATCAGGTCTCTTGGTTGGAGAAATGCAGAAGGAATGAGCTCTAAACTGCCAGGAGTCCTTTGGGAGTATGAAGGCCTAGAAGGAAATAAGTATACAAGTACCTTTCTTCTTCCCTTATTACTTATGGATTTCCTGGTGCATCACAAGATCAGTCATTCTGGGAAACCAAGTGTCACAATTGATTGACTCTCTGCCAGCAGGATTCTTTTTCTTGTTAATCTTCTACAGTCATAGTCTTGCCTTACCCAATTCAGCAACCTCTCAAGTCTCTAACCTGTTGGCATTTTGCTTTTGTCATTGTTATAACACATGGAAATGCAAGTACCAATGATCTTTTCTTTTTCCATTCCCATATTAAAGTTAAGATTACACAGAGGAAAAAAAATCCTCCCATTAACTATTTTCCTTGCTATCAAATGTCTATCCTATGAGGGTTTTTTTTTTTTTTAAGGCAAGCTACCTTTTTATAGAGCCACATCTCTGTTGCTGCTCTCCTGAAAGTTTATGTAAGATTTTGCCTTGGGCAAAACAATAAAGCTGAAGAATGATGACCAAACTAAGCTGAGTCTTGTAAGCTTTTGAATGCCCACTTTCAGGTACCATTACAGTACACAAACAATTCGACCCTCACCCTCCTAAGTAGCTTTGTGAAGAATTGTGCTGTACTTTATCAGAATGCCTTTGTATCCTAAGGACCATGTTTCACAGACAAGATTGAAAGAGCAGCTGGAAAGACTCAAAGAGGATTCAGTTTTGAGACACCCCTGGATAGCACTCTGAATGAAGAAATGTCAACTTTGCAGCCTTTTATTATCCACTGATCACAGGTGAAATACCAACAAACTTCCTTTCCTTTTATAGGTTCATGTCTCTATTTGCCCACTATCACTGTGCATGTTCACATACTTTGAAGATTCATTTAGCAAATAAAATAGATCAGAAATTTTCCTGTGTGCCTGAAATCAAGATTTGGGATAGCCAGCTAAGTTCCATTGGGTAAAAAAAAATATGCTCTGATTTATATCTTCTAGATGTTTACCCTCCTCTCACAAAAGGTCAAATAACAGTTGTTTCATTTTATTGTCTGCAGTATTTCTTCCCTAAGCTTACAAATAATCATTCTTGTGTCAATATAAAAGAATCTTAATTCCCTCAGTTTCTCTGCAGGGTGTATTAGAGTAGTGAGATTTCAGGGGGGGGGGAAATCAGCTATTCAGCACATAGGATAACAAAATAGCATACAAATAACTTTTCTCTTTATTCTACACACCAAAGAAAGCTCTATATTGGGGAAACTCAGCAGGATAAATTTAGTACAATTTCTTGATTTTGGCTGTGTATACCACTAAATAGTCCCAAAGGTGCATTTTCATGAGGCAACTGGACTGTCTTTTTCTCTTTGAAGACATTTCACTTCTCATCCAAGAAGCTTCTTCAGCTCTGACTGGATGGTGGGGAATGGAAGGATTTATATTCCTTGCAGACAGCTGGTCATTTGTATTCTTTTAGAGAGTCATTGATGCCACCTGGAGGCTTATCTGTGTCATCAGGATCACTGAGTAGTGCAAATGGGTGTGGAGCCTTCTTGGAACTGTTGAAAGGACTTTGTTGTAGACTGAAGATAGATGATATCATATCCCTCCCCTCTGTGGAGCGAAGGCTGTTCAGTTTTGACATTAATGGCCTCTTTGACCCTCTTTCAAACCAGCGGTCCTCTCTATTCAAAATATGGACTTTGCTGTCTTTGAAAAAGTGCCCTTTGTCTTTTAAA
This sequence comes from Azemiops feae, assembly GCA_023970755.1. Taxonomy (NCBI): domain Eukaryota; kingdom Metazoa; phylum Chordata; class Lepidosauria; order Squamata; family Viperidae; genus Azemiops; species Azemiops feae. The sequence continues at coordinate 237,049 of JALGBA010000241.1, forward strand.
TGTAGATGGACTGTTGAATCTTGTCCTGATGGGTTTGTTCTCCTATGTTGTGCCATACATTTATGAAGTGGTTGTTTTATTTCCCCAATGTATGGATCTGCAGATGTCTCACTGCATTGTACTGCATATACCATGTTGCTCAGTTTGTGTCTGGGTGTTTTATCCTTGGAGTGGACAAGCTTCTGCCTTAGTATATTCTTGTATACCATTAAGTATAATATGAGGATTACAAACTGTAACTGTATAAGATGAGCATGAATACTAAAAGTAGTCCTTGTTTTATGACCACAATTGAGACTGGAATCTTCAGTCATTGAATGAAGTGGTCATTAAGCAAGACATCACATGACTGCAATGACTACAATCCCAGAACTCCTGGTTGCAATTGTTAAGCAATGTCCTGAATTGTTAAGAGGACAGAGCAAAACAGCTGCCTGTTGGAGGGTCCCAGCCCTGTGTGGAGCTGAAAACCTTTGTCAGGCAGTCCTTTTGTTCTCAAAAAACTGCCTGCCAGGGGGACTCTGCCTTGCACAGGCTGAATCCCTCCAATAGGCAGTCCTTTCACTCTCAAAGCGACTGTCTGAAAAAGAACTGTCTCAAAGTCCAAGCAATATTTCGACATAGAGTGTTTGCAGCATGGAGACAACTTGCTGCAGCCAACTCACTATTGCCACCTCATCATGGTTGACTCATCATGGCCAATTCACTACAGCCAACTCACCACAGCCAACTTGCCATGGGACAACTCACTGCTGGATAGTTCAACAATTCAATTTAAAAAATAATTAAATTTTTGTCATTCACATTTCATTTTGTCCCTCCTTTGGCATCCTATCTTTAATGATTCTATTCCATGATTTCTTGGATATTAGTGTAACTCTTGTCCTGTGGCAAGTTGTCCTGCGGTGAGTTGGCCATGGCGAGTTGGCTACAGTGAGTTGTCGTAGACTCTTTGCAGCCAACCCCCAGAGACAAGAGGACTACCTCTGGTTTCTGGAAAGTGGCTACAAATGCTCCATGCTAAAATCCTACTTGGATTTGGAATAGACTTTTTTCAGCCAGCCCCAGAAATTAAAAGGGAGTCCTCTTGGCAGGCTTTTGATCTTTCCTGTTGGCTTCCCCACTGATTTTCTGGGGGTGCTAGCAGGCAAGATTGAAAATGGAGACAACATGAACACAGAGCACTTGGCAACCAGTCATAAGTGTGACCGGGTTGCTAAGCACCCAGATCACCATCACATGGCTGCAGAGGCACTGCAACAGCTGTAAGTTTGGCATGGGTCATAAGCCCCTTCCTTCACTGCCTCCATAATTTTGAATGGTTACTTAATGAATGTCAATTAAAGCAGGACTTGCCATATTTAATATATTTATTTATCAAATTTTTAAAACTGTCCAGCTCCTCATGGGAAGTATACATACCCATCATTTTTGGATGAGGAACATTTGCAAATGCCAAAAAGGAATAAAAATATTAAGTCAGATTCAGAATCAGAATAGACATGGAAGGGACCTTGGAGGTCTTCTAGTCCAGCCCCCTGCTCAAGCAGGAGACCCTACACCATTTCTGACAGGTGGCAGTCCAGTCCTTTCTTAAAAGCCTCCAGTGATGGAGCACCCACAACTTCTGATGGCAAGCTGTTCCACTGGTTAATTGTCCTCACTGTTAGGAAGTTTCTCCTTAATTCCAGGTTGCTTCTCCCTTTGATTAGTTTCCATCCATTGTTTCTTGTCCTACCCTCTGGTGTTTTGGAAAATAAATTAACCCCCTCCTCTTTGTGGCATCCTTTCAAATACTGGAATACTGTTATCAGGTCCTCCCCAGTCCTTCTTTTCTCTAGACTAGGCAAACCCAAATTCTGCAACCGTTCTTCATATGTTTTAGTCTCCAGGCTTTTAATCATCTTAGTTGCTCTTCTTTGCACTTTTTTGAAAGTCTCAACATCTTTTTTTTTTTTTTTTTTATTAACAAAATAATTTTTATTGAATACAAAAAAAAAAGATTAAAAAACATTGAACATAGTGTATCATCTTTGACATACATCTTTGTCTAAACATTCCTTATTATACACATACTTTATACATTTCAGATATTCTTCCTCTATTTACATCCCTTCTAATGACCTTCCTTCTTTTTTTTCCTTCCATTTGTAAAATTTATTCCAGCTTAAATAGTATTCTGTTTCCTCCTGATTTTTTAATTCTTTCGTCAACTTATCCAATTCTGCGCAATACAAAATTTTCCTTATTAACGCATCTCCACTAGGCACTTCATTTGTTTTCCAATTTTGGGCAAACAAAATTCTTGCCGCCGTTATTACATGAATAATTAAGTATATATCATCTTTGTTTATATTTTTTTCTAATATGCCAAGTAGTAGCATCTCTGGTTTATATTGAGTTTTTTGACCCGTCATTTCTGTTATCCAATTCCAAACCCTCTGCCAATAAACCTGTACCTCTTTGCAAGCCCACCAAACATGAAAAAAGTACCCTTTTCCCTTTTACACTTCCAACAGCTGAGGGGGGCGGATCCAGCTGTCAGAGCGAGCGGAGGTGCGAACGATCTCTCCAGCATCTCCAATCGCTTATCCCAGGCTCGTGGGGCTCTTTCGAGCCGAGAGAAGCCTCGTAGGGGCGGCAGAAGGTGTGGGTGACCTGCTGCTCTGTCGTTGGTGGCGACTGACGTCGGGAAGTGGGTGAAACCCAGAACCGAGCGGACCGGGAAGAAGGCGACCAGTAATGGCCGCTGAATGACATGACAGCTGGACGGAGCTAGCGAAGAAACAGCGGAACGACAGTGTATCAGATCTGACTTGAGTGTTTTTCCTGAAACCTTTGTGAGTAGACTTGGAAGACGCAATTAAAGGGGTTGCAAAGAAACCCTTTTCCCTTTTACACTTCCAACAAAGTGGTGAGTAGCCACTATACATTTTTGCGAGCCTGGCCGGTGGCAGGTGCCATCTAAAAAGCATCTTATAAAGATTTTCCTTGTAATTTGATGCCAATGTAATTTTGCAATTACGTTCCCAGATTTGCTGCCATTGGTCCATGTTTATAGCGTGCCCCAAATCTATTGCCCAGGTAACCATTGTTTCTTTAACTTGTTCTTCAAATAATTTATATTCTAACATATATTTATATATTTTTTTGATTTGTTTTTTCTCCGGGCCTAATAATATTTTATCAAGCCCCGTATCTTGTCTATTAATTCCCCATTCTTTCTTGTCTTTCACGTATCTTGCTTGTATCTGAAGGTAAGACCACCATTCCAAAGCAATCCCCTGTTGTCTCAACTCTTGCCTTTGCTTTAGATATCCTTCCTCTGACAGGATATCTTTGTATATGATAACCTTATCTTGCCTATAAAGGTTGGGGTATATAACTGCTTCTAATGGTGAGAACCAGCCTGGGAGTTTTGTATAGTGTTGGCATTTAACTATATTCCAGCTTTTTATTAGTTCTTGCCGGACTTTATGCCTCAGGAAATATTGATGGTTCCTACTTTTATCTGTCCATAGGTGGGCATGCCAGCCCTGCTGGAGATCGTGCCCCTCTAATAGTAAACATCTTTTATTTTCCAATGTTATCCAATCCCTGATCCACGTCAGGGCCGCCGCTTGATAGTATAACTCCCAATCCGGGAAGCCTAATCCCCCTCTTTCTTTAGCATCCTGTAGAGACTTTTGCTTTATCCTCGCCTTCCTTCCTTGCCATACAAAATCTAAAGTTAACTTATTCAACTCTTTAAAGAATTTTTTATCTAATTGGATTGGAATATTTTGGAATAGAAAGATAATTTTGGGTAAAATATTCATTTTCACCGCTGAGATTCTTCCTAGAAATGAAAGATGTAGATTTCTCCAGCGGTCTAGGTCAACTTTTATACGTTTAACTAATTTTCCGTAGTTATCCTCTCTAATTGATGAGCAACGTGCTGACATAACAATGCCCAAATATTTTATTTTAGTAACTACTTGTATTCCTAATTTTTCCCCAAGATTTTCTTTTTGCGTGTTAGTCATATTTTTTGCTATGATCTTTGTTTTATTTCTATTTATTTTCAAGCCTGCCACCTCTCCATATTCCTCCAATAGTTCAAAAAGCTTCTGACCTGATTGCACGGGATCTTCCAAAATAAATACTAAATCATCGGCATATGCTTGGAGTTTATATTTTTCCTTTTTAATCTCAAGCCCTTTAATTTGCTCTTCTTGCCTTACAGTCCTAGCTAAAATCTCCAATGTATATATAAATAATAATGGCGAGAGAGGACACCCTTGTCTTGTACCTTTCTGAATATTGAATTTATTGGTGGCCTCACCGTTTATTATAATCTGGGCATTCTGTTCGGAATATATTGCAGCTATAACATTTAAAAAATTTTCTCCAACATCCATTAATTTCAGTTGTTGGATCAGAAATAGCCAATTAACATTATCAAATGCCTTCTGTGCGTCCAAAAATAAGAGTGCCATTTGGCAATCGCTATGTGATTCGTAGTATTCCAATATGTCTAAAATTGTCCTTATATTCCGCTTAGTCTGCCTATTTGGGAGGAAGCCATTTTGGTCACTATGTATGAAGTCAATTAAATAATTTTTAAATCTCTCTGCCATTATTGATGCGAAGATCTTATAATCGACATTTAGTAGGGAGATAGGCCTATAATTTTGTATCTGTGTTCTCTCTACATCTTCTTTTGGTATTAATACTATATTTGCCTCTAACCAGGATTTAGGTATTTTTGCCTCAGTTAAAACATCATTGAAAACTTCTAATAGGTGTTCATTTAAAGACCTTCAGGTAATGATGCAGGCAATGCAGGAAGCCATGTTTAAGAATCATGAGGAAATCAAGAAGGAGTTAGAAGGGGTAAGGAATGATACAGGAGAAATGAAAGAAAAGATTCAGGCAATGGATGGAAGATTTGAGGCCTTCCAACAGCAAATCGTAAAAAATGAACAGAAACTATTGGAAGTAGAACAAAGAATGGATAATGAGGAGAAGAAGGTTGAAGAGATAAATAAAAATCTAACTTTGGCTAACAAAGAATTAGTGACAGCGGTGATGCTAATGGAAGCGGAAAAGGCAGCTTATTATCTCAGATTCCAAAACGTCATTGAGGAGAGAGGGGAAGACCTTCAGGATAAGATGGCAGACCTACTGATGGGAGCTCTTGGGATAAACAAAGAGAAGATGATTGCTGCAATGGACGAGACATATAGGGTGCAGACAAATTATGGGAGAAGATATAATTTGCCTAGAGAAGTTCACGTGAAATTTATAAAAAAGACAATTAGAGATGAAATATTATACAAGACACGTGATGAACAGCTGGAGTACAGAGGGAAACAAATTATAGTGCTAAAACAAATACCTAAAAGAATGAGAGACCTACGGAAGAACTATCAATTTTTGACGTCCAGATTGCATCAAAGTAATGTGAACTTCAGATGGTTAACACCAGAGGGGATTATCGTGACTTGGCAGGAGAAGAGATTCAGGTTGGATACGTTGGAGAAAGCTGAAGACTTTTATAGACAATACTGTATCTCAGAGGAAGAGCTGGGAGATCATGGAGAAGGAAATGCGATGGTTGAAAAAGGAGAAGGTGAACGAATGATGGATAAAAGAGGGACAGAGCAGGGTATAGAGGAAGTAAAAGGGGGAGGAGGACAAGATGGAGTAGGACAACAGGGGAGAAGCCTTGAGGAGTCGAAGGAAATAAGGATTACTCGAAGCACTAAGGCACGACAGAGACAAGTTAATGGGAGAGGAGTATAGGATATGGTCAACGAATATTAGGGGTTTGAATTCACCAGTAAAACGGCGGAAAGTTTTTAGTAAACTTATTAAATTAAACATCTTTTTTGTAATGTGGTGACCAAAATGTGGTGCAGTACTCCAGATGTGGTCTTACTAAGGTTTTATAAAGTGGTAGTAATACTTCACGTGATTTTGATTCTGTGCCTTCTATCATTAAATCATAGAAATCATTTCTATGATTCAAAGAAATAGAAGACATAAGGAAACAAGAAAATAATAATTTATTTAATAGCAAAATGACACTCATTATACCTCTCTGTATGTTTGTTCTGAAAAACTATTGTCTTTTTAAACTTCTCTCACTTGTTTTGTGGATCTCGTTAACTCCACTTTCTCAGTCTTCTGTGACTTCTCAATTGTTTCACTTTTCCATCAACTATTTGTAAACTCTGTATTAATATAAGGATATTTTGAGTGGTATGGCTGATATTCCCATGATTTACAGTATAGCCTCCCCTCCAAACTTTATTCATTTTCCTCTAAACTAAGTTGTGCTAAGCAATGACTCTATTCTCATTCATTCTCTCTCTCTCTTTCTCTCTCTCCCTGCCTCCTCTCCAATTTCTGGGAAACCCAAGCAAAATCCTTAGTTGTGAACACTACCAGTTTTATTTCACACAATATTTAGACAATTACAGAGGTGTAAAACAATATCACATAGGTATGGAGATAACTTTATTGGCTATTAAATTCACTGGAATGAGTCCAATTTTGTCCATAAAAAGGATTGTGCTGAGAACAGCAATTCATCCTTTCCCTACTCTCTCACTCTCATTCCTCCCCCACTCTCTTACCACACAAACTCCTATCCCAGATATTTTAAACTTCTTCACTCATAATAATAATAATAATAATAAAGTTGGAAGGGACCTTGGAGGTCATCTAGTCCATCCCCCTGCTCAGGCAGGAAACCCTATACCATTTCAGACAAATGGCTGTTCAGTCTCTTCTTAAAAACTTCCAGTGTTGCAGCATTCACCCTCTCACAGTTACTACTATTGAGCAAGGTACCCCCTATACTATACCTGTACATTTGGTTTTTCTTGCCTAAATGTAGAACCTTGCTTTTTTCACCATTGAATTTCATTTTGTTAGATAGCGCCCAATGTTCAAGTCTGTCCAGATCCTCCTGTATCTTAAGCCTGTCTTCTGGAGTGTTGGCTATTCCTGCCAGCTTGATGTCGTCTGCAAATTTGATGATTTCCCCATCTATCCCCTTGTCCAAATCGTTGATGAAGATGTTGAAGAGCACTGGGCCCAGAACAGAGCCCTGGGGCACCCCACTACACACTTTCTGGATTGAGCTGTCTTAAAGGCACAATACCTACTAAAGACTCCAAGTACAGTGAATAAACACACTCTCTCTTCATACAGAAAGCACCAAAAACAACTATTAGCTGGGCAATAACTGAAAGTGAGCAGTTTTTCTCTCTTGGCTGCTCTATCTCTCCTGGGTTTGATCTCCTTCACCCTGAATCATCTGATCCAGTCTACATCTCCATTTCCTGATATTTCTTTGGCTCTCCAAGTCATAATCACCACACCCTAGCTACTCTTCTTTTCCTTTTCATTAAATAGGCTTTGTTTCTCCTCCACTGATGTAGCCTATTGCTTTTAATATCTCTGTTGACTTGCTGTTGCCACCCAAGATTCCGTTTTCCATTCCACCCTTAAATTGTTTCTCCCCTTTTTTGTTAGGAGAGGAAGTTTAAGGTGAAAAGTCCTGTGCTTTCTCCCTTTTGTTTCTTTTTTGGTTTCATGTCACTATTTGTCAGGCTGGATTTTAGCTCTATCCTTTTCTTTTGTGCAATCATAGTAAGTTCACTTTTATACTCTGCTTGCTCCTAAATTTCATTTTTCTGGGTTTTTTTTCTTAGCAAAGACCCACTCCCATTTCTTTACTGGCCTGCTTTGTCTAAAGCAGCCCCTTACCTCTTCCTCTATTTGCACCTATTTACTCCATGTTTAAATGTTACAAATTTTGGCTACTTGCAATATAGTTTTACTCTATTTTACACCTTTTTGGCAAATCCTCGAGTTTGCCTGAAACTTTAATGACTTTTAAATTTAATTGCTTTTGACTTGATCCTCATTTGTTCTCTTCAAAAGACCAAATTCAATGTATTTTTTTATACTAATCATTTACCTTTGTATTCAAAGCACATTCATTCAGCATTCTTTCATTTTATAGTATTTTTGTTTTGTCACACACACATTTTAAGTATCCCATTCAGGTTGCATTCAGCTTATCTTTATATGCCCAATACTCGGTTTCACAATCTTAAAAGCATCCATTTTCATTGATTTCATCAAATGTATATTCTTTTAGCAACCGTGTATTATCCATTATCTTTGTACCTATCTTAGAAATAAATTCTGTTTACTTAGACATATTTAGTAATTATTGTATCGAGGCCCAGAAATTTACCTACTTTTTCTCATTTTTGCCATATATATAATCACAGTCCAGTTTTGTAGCAGTTTTGTATAATTACTTTATATAACATTCCACATACGAGTATGTTTTATTATATCCACTTTCTATTAGGAAATTTATCTTCTAATATTTTTTTCATATAGGACTCTTTCTGTCATTCTTCTTTCACTCCAGTTCCTTTCATTTTGATCCTTTTCTTCCATCTTCATTTTGTTCCCCAGATCCATTTTGACCCTCTGTTACAAAATAATAGCCTGTTCAACGTTTTAAACTGTTTCATTTATTTTCTCAATCTTTCACTGTAAGCAATGAAATAAATTGTGTTTTTATTTTTATATTCATCCCATTGCTATCTATAAACTTGAATAGATTTATTTATTTGTTTGTTTGTTTGTTTATTTATTTATTTATTTATTTAATAGCTGCTCATCTCACATGGGTGGTGTACAAAGTAAAAATACCAGTAGCAAAAAAAAATCATCAAAAAACATGTCGATGTAGGTCATTATAAATTAAAAACAATTAAAATATTTGTTATAACTGTAAAAATGTGATCTGGGGAAGAGGTCACACTTAGTTTCCCTAACAGTAAAACCACTTTGCAGGCTCCATATCACTATCACTGAATTACCCAGCCAGATGGCAAAGCCGTGCATTCAGGCCCTTCTGGAAGGCAAACAAGGGTGGGGCCAGGGGGAATGATGTGTTGGAGCAAGTGCCATTGCAGAGAAAAAAGCTCTTTTCCTAGATCCTGTCAAATACAATCTTTTTGCGGGTAAGACACAAGTAGTCCTTCCTGACAGACATGATGGGATGATTAGATGTGATTGGGTAGAGGTGGTCCCTCAATTAACCCAGACCCATGCCATGTAGTGTTTTATAGGTCATTACCAGAACTTTGAAAATTGGTAACCAATGCAGTTTGTGGAGCACAAGTGAAAAGTGTGTTAATTTAGATGCCTATACAACTGCCTGCACCATCACATTTTGCACCAACTGAATCTTTTGGGCAATCCCTTGCAGAGAACATTACTGTAATGATGATTACTATATGGCTTGACCAGGACATGAGTGACTGAGAGTAGAGCCTCCCAGTCAAGGAACAAGTGTAACTGGTGTGCAACCCAAAGTTGTGCAAAGGCTCTGCTAGTCACAACTGACTAGAAGGACACCCAGTTCATATACCTGCTCTGTCTGAGGCAATGCCTAACTCTACCATAAACCATGAAGAGTGATGGTTGAGAGGTTGCATGGGCAGATTCACTCCAAGGCTTTTTTCACTTTCTTATTTAAGGCAATGACCAATCATCAGTAAGACTATGTGCCATCAGGAACAATCCCTAGCTCTCCTTTGAACCTTTCTGGATCAATCAATTGCTGGAGGCAGATTGATTGAATAGGTTCTGTTTCCCTGAGGTGGAGGACAGCAATGAAAAAGCCTATGGTTTATCAGGATGTGATTTCACCATGATAGAAGAGTACAAAGAACTTCCTCAATTCCAGATCACATTAGAACAAGATTCTTAGCTGAGGTTACACCTGAAATACAGTTGGGCACATTTCTGAAAGTGGACTCAACCACCCTTCTGGACCCAGCTAGGTCTCAGTAATATATGCTATATTAGCCCTCTCATCCATGATCAAGTCCTAAATGAGGGTGGCTTTATTATAGGGTAATTTGGTGTTTAGCAGCCAATTCCTCCTATCCCATGTTGACTAAGCATTGAGGTTGAGTTAAGGGGGTTGGAATACAAAATCAACACAAGATACTGAGAGCACACTCTCTAAGAGTATTCTACTTCCTTCTCTCACCATATCTCCCATCCCCATCATGATACTTGAACTGCCCTCAAGCCCTTGAGATCTAAACAGCCTCTGACCCATACTCCTCCCCACACACAGTTCCCCAGACAGAAGATGCTCACTTCATTGCACTCCAAGTCACCACCACAAATGGATTGTTAGCATGATGAGGAATCCCCATAGTTCACCTCCATACACTCAACATCTCACCCTATTTATTACCTTATCAACCTTGAGTTATATTCAATGGTAACTTCACTATCTTCACTAATAGAAAGATTAAAGTACATTTATTTGCTATCTTCACTAATAGAAAGATTAAAGAACATTATTTTTTGGGGGGGGTTGTTTGTTTTTAATGCTGAAATAAAAAATAGAATCACTAAAAGCCACCTTCATCTTTTGTTTTGACAGAATGTTCCATTGGATCAAATAATCTTCCATCATTTGATATGCAGCAATTGGATACAACCCATATTCTGCATATTTTAATTATATTTTATAGATTTAGCTTGTATTTTTTGTAGGAGTCTCAGGTTTCTAAAATTGGTATGTTGTAATTTTGAGAAATTGTTTTAGTAGGAAGATTATTAAATTTTATTCAATAAGTAAAAATCAAATGTAATAACATACTTTCTATACAACCAGGACCTTAAAGAAATCAAAATACATTTTATTGTGAAAATTGAATTAAAATGTGGCATCCCATGGACCTGCAGAATACCTAGAAAGCATTTTGTTGTTTATCCTAACATTTCACTGATTTTGCTTATATGCTATAAAATGTTGGCAATCTTTTGTTTTAATCGAAGAATGGCTTTTCCATCTTTGTTGAGCTGCTGTAAATTGTTACTAGGTCTTCATCTTTAAAGCCTCAATTCTTTGGGCTTTGAAAACTCCAACACTGGAGTTTTTAAAGAAGAGATTGGACAACCATTTGTCTGAAATGACATAAGGTTTCCTGTCTGAGTGGAGGTTGGACTAGAAGACCTCCAAGGTCCCTTCCAACTTTATTATTATATTATTCTGCTAAGAGAACAAAGGGGGCACTGAGGTTTTCAAATAGGTACAGCTTTGTATAGCTGAGAACAAGACCTGAGTCCCATTTGGGTGAAAGTCATAGGATTTATTTTTTCCTAAAATGTATAGGAATATTACAGAAAGATGCCCCAGATTTTAGAGGGCAGATTTCTGTACAAAAACTGACATTGGAAATGTATTAGAAGTTCCAGAAAACAGTTTGCCACTGGAAATTGTTCTGGATTTTTCACCTTTTTTTTAGCATTCCTTTTTATCTCTCATTAGGTTACTTAATATCAGATTCATGGATAGGTAGTAGCTGCACTTTTCTGCTTTTCCATCTGGCTGCATGATTGTTATGACGTGATAAATGTGCATGGTGAACTGCCATGTTCCATAACATTGTTAGAGGAATGGGAAGACCTCAGGGTATGTTTTATCCTGATTGCAGAAAACATGGCTATAGTTCTTTGGTCATAAAAAGCAAAATACTAACTCTGTAGCATGCCTTGTTTAATTATGTCTGGTTGTTTCTGCTTAGCTCTCCTGAGCCTACTTTCAAGAGATATGTTTGTTGGAGAAATTTTAGAATCAAAATTATCCGTAAATCACACCATCTGATCTTTTATTCTTCTATAGCCTAAATGTTCATTTGGTTCCAGAGAAACAGAAGTTGCTTATAGGAAAGCAGTAGGCTTATACAATATTCTACCAAGTTTGTTCTTGCTCAGTCTCTCATTTTCCAGCCTGAAGTCCTTTCTGTTGCATTCACAAAACAAACAAATCAACAGCATGAAAAATGTGAATGTATTTGCATCTATTTATTTCCTATTACAGGTATATGTATATACATTTCTCCTCATAAAAGGCATTTTATTTGTTCTTTTATACAAGTGTGCATTAATCTACATATTCTTAGTTTTCAGTTGTTTACAAGCCTGCATTGTAAAATCCAGACAGAGATGCTGCTCCAGTGGGAAAATCCAAATCAGGGGACTCTGCATTACAATATGTGGATGCATCCATCCATTGGTGGAGCGCACTGTATACTCTGAACATGACAATAATTTCCATACCAGATCAAACTCTTTTCAGAAGGCAACTGAAATCAACTATATCTATATTCATTTCTTGTTCTTAAATTTTAAAAGTTGGCAACCAGAGTGGTGTAATGGTGCAGATAGGAGGGAGAGGCCTAAGTTTTAATCCTCTGTAAGGCAGAGAAGACACCTGGGTGACCTTGGGATAGTCATTTCTTCTCAGCTATGTCAGGCTCTCTTGACAAGCCAGCTGAAAAACAAAACTCCTTATTGCAGATATGCAACTGGGCAAGCGCAGAAAAATATATATAGATATTACAATTAAATGGATACCAAGAACAATGACAACAATTTTTAAAAGTGATTCAAATTAGGAGAAACTGACAAGGAGTATTGGAAAATTATACACATAGTGAAATATGTTCCTTGATATTTCACAAGCATTATTGCTTTTCTGCTACATCATCATCATCATCATCATCATCATCATCATCATCATCATCATCATCATCATCATCATCATCATCATCATCATCATCATCATAATAATAATAATAATAATAATAATAATAATAATAATAATAATAATAATAATAATAATAATAATAATAATAATAATAATAATAATAATAATAATAATAATAATAAAGTTGGAAGGGACCTTGGAGGTCATCGAGTCCAACCCACTGCTCAGGCAGGAAACCCTATACCATTTCAGACAAATGGCTGTCCAGTCTCTTCTTAAAAACTTCCAGTGTTGGAGCATTCACCGCTTCTGGAGGCAGGTCGTTCCACTGGTTAATTGTTCTAACTGTCAGGAAGTTTCTCCTTAGTTCTAGGTTGCTTCTCTCCTTGATTAGTTTCCATCCGTTGCTTCTTGTCCTGCCTTCAGGCGCTTTGGAGAATAGCTTGACTCCCTTTTCTTTGTGGCAGCCCCTGAGATATTGGAACACTGCTATCATGTCCCCCCTCGTCCTTCTCTTCGTTAAACTAGACATATCCAATTCCAGCAACCGTTCCTTATATGTTTTAGCCTCCAGTCCCCTAATCATCTTTGTTGCTCTTCTCTGTACTCTTTCTAGAGTCTCAGCATCTTTTTTACATCGTGGTGACCAAAACTGGATGCAGTATTCCAAGTGTGGCCTTACCAAGGCATTGTAAAGTGGTATCACGTGATCTTGATTCTATCCCTCTGTTAATGCAGCCCAGCACTGTGTTGGCTTTTTTGGCAGCTGCAGCACACTGCTGGCTCATATTTAAGTGATTGTCCACTAGGACTCTGAGATCCCTCTCACAGTATGTCCCTGTGTTGGCCAGACAGGCTGAAGACATTTTGCTCTCTGAAAAAGCTAATGACTCCCTTCATCAACCAAGTTAAGAATACCCTGAAGCTTAATTTAGTCCAAAAAGAATGACATTATGAAACTATCTCTTCCCATCTTTGATTATAAAAATGCAATACTGAATATAAATATAACATTAAATACAAAATTAACCATTTGTTGCCTGAGGTAGCTACCTTAATCTGTCTCATGATCATGTGGTCCTGGAATATGGATCAGATTCATTTTTTAAATTCCAGACACTATGTCTTAACTTTATCTACAACTAATTATGTTTTCTCCAATCAAATCCATTTTCTTTATTTAAATTTATTTATTAAAATATTTCTATATCTGTTTCAGTGTCAAGACTCTGGCACTCTGGGCAAGTTTCAAGCACTATTGGTTACATTGCCTGCAACTGTATTGGGTTGGGCCCATAATATTAGATATATTTCAAGTTGATTAATTTGATCCCTTAGTATAGTTGCTAACTTAGTATAGTTGCTCTGATTTTTTTTTTCAGGGAAAGGTTGATAGTCTTGGACAGTTGAATATGACAAAGGCTCTTAACACTGCTGGATCTTAACACATTTTGATCCTGATTCACCAATACAATTAACATAATATGCATTTTGAATTCCACATGGGGCAAGAGTAATCATTTCCCATATTATGGTTAAAGTAGAGGAAAAAGCCAATTATCTTTGCTTCAAGGACATTGAGCAAAAGAGGAAGCAGTTAAGTTAAAATGAAATCAGAAAGAAACCATTACCCTTCAAGATATGTCAGATACTTCTGGTTTTATAACGGGTAAGTTTTCTATTCAAAGGATTGTCATGGGTTCCTTTACATATACCTACATAATTGGGCTCCAAAACCCAAGACAGCCAACACAACAACATATGTGGTTCCCAGGAAACACACACACACAAGCACTCACGGGCTAGTTATCACTGCTCATACTCCATTCTTTCCCACTTCTACTGTATCTCCTCTTCCTCCTCTTCCTCCAACTACTACTCCTTGTGAGTCCTACTGTCTGTCTGTCTGTCTGTCTGTCTGTCTATCTATCTCATCATCATTATTATAAATAATTCAAGGTGGCAAAAATATGGATCTGACCCTTATTTGGCAATACCTTGCAGATTACAAAGGCAATCTGCCATTTATATCAATCCTTAAATGTTACACCAAATAGTTAGTAAAAAATAAATTGTTATTCCAATCCCTGAGAAGAAATATAAACTGGAAGATATCTTTACTTACTGGTGCCTTAAATGAATGAACATAAAAACAGCACTTTCCCCATCTTTTTTTCTACTCTACTAAATGGTCAGTAATTTATTCATTATTCTTTATAATTATGTGAAGCACACCTCTCCTTCCCTAAATAAAGCACTGAAAGTATAAAATAAGACTGGAAAAATATGTTAAGCTTCTAACTATTTTTTTCTCAAATAGAGTGATTATCTATACTCAAATGCCATTGCCAAAAGTTAATCTATTTAGTCTGCAATACTATGAGAGCAGTATTATCAATATTTCTAGTAATAGGATAATTTAAATTACAGGTCATAGATGTAATTCTCCTATATGTGGATGAAAGATTTCCAAAATTTAAAACAGGAGCATATCTTCATAAACAGCTAAGACATTAAAGTTTTCAACCTAAGGACAATTTGGTGAGGTACCTCTCTCTCAGATACCCACCCACATCCACTCAAGCACAGAATTCATCAGCAAATGAATACTTTCTAGCCCACTGAGTACAAGAGAAGTTATAAAAAACCCTCTATATACCTTTTTAAATTTCCTGAAGAAAAACTAATACAATAAAATCAACAATGCAAATAATGTGATATTTAAAACCCGAGGAGTAGAACACTGTCTACTTTCTTTGAACATTAACTTATTTATTTCAGTTGACAAACTATTTGAAAAGACTAACCTCAGAATATATAAAAAGTACCTATTTCATTGCTTATATAGTAAGTCAGGGCAGTGATGTAGAAAACATACTGGACAAATCCTTCAAAAATATTTATTCCATTTGAGAATAGATTCATAAAATTATTTCTTGGCATCACTCAAATAAATACAAAATGACCCCTGACAAAAATAATCATCAAACATTTTGGTTTTGTTTTCATATTTTGGATAAAGTAACAACCTTTCCTTGAACAAAGAGGACTTGAGCACTGATTGCAGGGCAAGATGATAACATTCAGCAACAAATTGAAATACAGTTTGAAGGGAGAAAATATTGTCATCTGTTTAATAGGTTTATAATAATCATACTCTTCCTTATTGCTGCAGTGATAATTCTCCATCATGACAAGAACATTGGATAGAGAATATGAGAGTGTTATGTTGGCTCATGAACTTAATAATATTGGCATCTCAGGAAGCCTTCATTATATTATGTATATGTAGAACAAGTACATCTGATTGAGTCCAATGGACCACTACCCCTCACAAGTGTGTATAGAAATTATGCCTAAAATACCTAATTATGGTTGAATGTAATTATAAAATATGGATACAAATGCATTTCCCTAGCCAATTATGAACTCCATGAAGGGGTTAGATTAACCTTTCTGTTCAAATGGAAGAAAGTCTTTCATTTCAGGATTGCCAGTTGTTCTTGGAAGCTAAATTTAGATTGTTACAGTCTATCAGCTTGGTTTTTATTCACTGACACTTCATCATTATATTCTCTGGTGTAGGTACTACCTCCCTCCCAAACCTAGTTTTTCCCTTGAAAACTTGCCAACTTGCCAACAGAAAATTCAGTGCAAAGATGCATCATCAATAGAAAATGATGTTAAAAAGTTTTTCTCACTTTATTATTTTATGCCACATATATGTAAAAAACAGTCATCATTCTGACCCACCATTTGAACACTCACTTTATTTTGTGAAGGCTAGAATGAGCCCTATACATCCATGGGAAAAAAATATGTTGCCTGTATTTAGTGATATATGTTTATCAGTCAAATGTGTATTGAGAGACTTCCCTAGTAATTTTAAAACTATTTTCACCACAATAGGAAAAATGATCAAGATGGATTGTGGACTCATTCAATGTCTTCCTGAACAAATATTAAAGAAGGTGGAATGTAGGGAAATAAAGCTAAATTAATTGTGAAACCAGGAAGATCACTTCAATAAGGTGATTTTAAAAATGCAGATTAAAATGACATTATGGAAAATCACTCCCAGTCCAGAGTTGACTTGAAAGACCAAGACAAAATGACTTGTAAAGTCATCATAACATATGAGAGTGTATGAAATCCTCAATTATACATTGAAACAGAAACAATATTGAATACGTATCATTGAGGGCTCAGCTTGATAGCTCTTATGAAGTCCTCTTGAAATCTTAGTAAGTGCTTTGTACTAATTATAGTAAGAATTTCCTTATTTCTCCCATATTAAATATGGATAGACAGTCTGGACCTTATTGAGTGGAAAATTTAAATTTGATTCTCCTTCTTATAAGAAATTGACACTTGATAATAGTTTTATCGTATTTCTGCTGTGAGCCCTATGTAGGCATCAGGAAGGGCATCCAGCCAGTAAATGCTCAGCTCCATTCAGTTTCCCTGACTCTACCCTGATGGAAGAGATTACAGGGCCATTAAAACAAAAAAAAATAGTGAGTAGCCACTATACATTTTTGCGAGCCTAGCCGGTGGCAGGTGCCATCTAAAGAGCATCTTATAGAGATTTTCCTTGTAAATTGTTGCCAATGTAATTTTGCAATTACGTTCCCAGATTTGCTGCCATTGGTCCATGTTTATAGCGTGCCCCAAATCTATTGCCCAGGTAACCATTGTTTCTTTAACTTGTTCTTCAAATAATTTATATTCTAACATATATTTATATATTTTTTTGTTTTGTTTTTTCTCCGAGCCTAATAATATTTTATCAAGCCCCGTATCTTGTCTATTAATTCCCCATTCTTTCTTGTCTTTCACGTATCTTGCTTGTATCTGAAGGTAAGACCACCATTCCAAAGCAATCCCCTGTTGTCTCAACTCTTGCCTTTGCTTTAGATATCCTTCCTCTGACAGGATATCTTTGTATATGATAACCCTATCTTGCCTATAAAGGTTGGGGTATATAACTGCTTCTAATGGTGAGAACCAGCCTGGGAGTTTTGTATAGTATTGGCATTTAACTATATTCCAGCTTTTTATTAGTTCTTGCCGGACTTTATGCCTCAGGAAGTATTGATGGTTCCTACTTTTATCTGTCCATAGGTGGGCATGCCAGCCCTGCTGGAGATCGTGCCCCTCTAATAGTAAACATCTTTTATTTTCCAATGTTATCCAATCCCTGATCCACGTCAGGGCCGCCGCTTGATAGTATAACTCCCAATCCGGGAAGCCTAATCCCCCTCTCTCTTTAGCATCCTGTAGAGACTTTTGCTTTATCCTCGCCTTCCTTCCTTGCCACACAAAATCTAAAGTTAACTTATTCAACTCTTTAAAGAATTTTTTATCTAATTGGATTGGAATATTTTGGAATAGAAAGATAATTTTGGGTAAAATATTCATTTTCACCGCTGAGATTCTTCCTAGAAACGAAAGATGTAGATTTCTCCAGCGGTCTAGGTCAACTTTTATACGTTTAACTAATTTTCCGTAGTTATCCTCTCTAATTGATGAGCAACGTGCTGACATAACAATGCCCAAATATTTTATTTTAGTAACTACTTGTATTCCTAATTTTTCCCCAAGATTTTCTTTTTGCGTGTTAGTCATATTTTTTGCTATGATCTTTGTTTTATTTCTATTTATTTTCAAGCCTGCCACCTCTCCATATTCCTCCAATAGTTCAAAAAGCTTCTGACCTGATTGCACGGGATCTTCCAAAATAAATACTAAATCATCGGCATATGCTTGGAGTTTATATTTTTCCTTTTTAATCTCAAGCCCTTTAATTTGCTCTTCTTGCCTTACAGTCCTAGCTAAAATCTCCAATGTATATATAAACAATAATGGCGAGAGAGGACACCCTTGTCTTGTACCTTTCTGAATATTGAATTTATTGGTGGCCTCACCGTTTATTATAATCTGGGCATTCTGTTCGGAATATATTGCAGCTATAACATTTAAAAAATTTTCTCCAACATCCATTAATTTCAGTTGTTGGATCAGAAATAGCCAATTAACATTATCAAATGCCTTCTGTGCGTCCAAAAATAAGAGTGCCATTTGGCAATCGCTATGTGATTCGTAGTATTCCAATATGTCTAAAATTGTCCTTATATTCCGCTTAGTCTGCCTATTTGGGAGGAAGCCATTTTGGTCACTATGTATGAAGTCAATTAAATAATTTTTAAATCTCTCTGCCATTATTGATGCGAAGATCTTATAATCGACGTTTAGTAGGGAGATAGGCCTATAATTTTGTATCTGTGTTCTCTCTACATCTTCTTTTGGTATTAATACTATATTTGCCTCTAACCAGGATTTAGGTATTTTTGCCTCAGTTAAAACATCATTGAAAACTTCTAATAGGTGTTCATTAAGTACATTTTGGTGTTCTTTATATAATTCCGCTGGTATTCCATCTGGGCCGGCCGCTTTATTAATTTTTTGTTTACTTATAGCCGTAGTTATTTCAATCATACTTATTTCCTCATTTAACATTTTTTTTTTTTCCTCTGGTATCTTCGGTGTATCTGTCTTTTCCAAATAGTCTATTATCTTTTCTACACTTTGTCCCTCACTCCTCTTATATAAATTTTCATAATATCTTTGAGCAATTCCCCTTTTAATTATCTCATCATGTTGAATCTCTCCTTCCTCATCTTGCAAATTAACAATCTGTTGCTTCTCTTTCTGCCTTCTCAGTTTATACGCCAACCATCTTCCAGGTTTATTCGCGTGTTCAAAATTATTTTGCTTGGCAGCCTTAAGTTGTTGTGCTAACTTTTCCGAGTCTTCTATACAAAGTTTATGTTTAATTAATTCCATTTTACTTTTCAAACTTTTATTATTTAGGTCACCCTGATATTGTGTTTCAGCCTGCTTATATTCTTCTTCCAGTCTTATCCTGTGTTGTTTTTTTTTCCTTATTTCTCTTGGCCATATATGAGATTGCAACTCCCCTCATGTATGCTTTAGCTGTATCCCAAGTATTCTGCAAAGATGTATCCCCATTCTTATTCGTTTGAAAGAAAAAGTGCATTTCTTTCTCCATCTTTTCCTTAAACTCTTTTTCTCTAATAATCACTCTTTGAAGAGTCCATCTTGGCCGGCTCCGTTGCCCTTTCCAGCAACAACTTATAGGATTATGGTCCACCCAAAGACTAGGTTCTATATTAATTCCTTGAATTTCCGAATCTAATTTTTTTGAAAGCCATAACATATCAATCCTGGTCCACGAGTTATGTCTATTAGAGTAATATGTATATTCCCTTTTATCTATATTTCTTTCCCTCCAAGCATCTTGCAAATTAAGGTCTGTGCACATCTCAAAAAAAGTTCTGGGAAGTATTTTTTTGTTTCCTTTCCTTGCCCCATTACTTTTATGGTCTTTTGTTCTATCTACTATGGCATTGAAATCTCCAATCATACAAAACCCATCTCCCTCTAAGTCGCTAAGCTTGCTGTGTAGATCCTTAAAAAAAGATACTTGGGCTCCGTTTGGTGCGTAAACTACGACAATTATTATATATTTTTTGTTTAGATTAGCCTCCACTATCAAGATCCTTCCCTCTTTGTCCTTATAGATTTGTTTGGAAGCTATCTCCTGTCTAACATACAATGCAATTCCTCTTTTTTTTTTTTTCTCATCTAGTGAGATGTATAGTCTTCCTAATTTAGGTTGCTCTAATAGATACTTTTGATCATTTTTTATATGAACCTCTTGTAATATAATGACATCCGCATTTCATTTAATAAGTTTACTAAAAACTTTCCACCGTTTTACTGGTGAATTCAAACCCCTAATATTCGTTGACCATATCCTATACTCCTCTCCCATTAACTTGTTTCTGTCGTGCCTTAGTGCTTCGAGTAATCCTTATTTCCTTCGACTCCTCAAGGCTTCTCCCCTGTTGTCCTAATCCATCTTGTCCTCCTCCCCCTTTTACTTCCTCTATACCCTGCTCTGTCCCTCTTTTATCCATCATTCGTTCACCTTCTCCTTTTTCAACCATCGCATTTCCTTCTCCATGATCTCCCAGCTCTTCCTCTGAGATACAGTATTGTCTATAAAAGTCTTCAGCTTTCTCCAACGTATCCAACCTGAATCTCTTCTCCTGCCAAGTCACGATAATCCCCTCTGGTGTTAACCATCTGAAGTTCACATTACTTTGGTGCAATCTGGACGTCAAAAATTGATAGTTCTTCCGTAGGTCTCTCATTCTTTTAGGTATTTGTTTTAGCACTATAATTTGTTTCCCTCTGTACTCCAGCTGTTCATCACGTGTCTTGTATAATATTTCATCTCTAATTGTCTTTTTTATAAATTTCACGTGAACTTCTCTAGGCAAATTATATCTTCTCCCATAATTTGTCTGCACCCTATATGTCTCGTCCATTGCAGCAATCATCTTCTCTTTATTTATCCCAAGAGCTCCCATCAGTAGGTCTGCCATCTTATCCTGAAGGTCTTCCCCTCTCTCCTCAATGACGTTTTGGAATCTGAGATAATAAGCTGCCTTTTCCGCTTCCATTAGCATCACCGCTGTCACTAATTCTTTGTTAGCCAAAGTTAGATTTTTATTTATCTCTTCAACCTTCTTCTCCTCATTATCCATTCTTTGTTCTACTTCCAATAGTTTCTGTTCATTTTTTACGATTTGCTGTTGGAAGGCCTCAAATCTTCCATCCATTGCCTGAATCTTTTCTTTCATTTCTCCTGTATCATTCCTTACCCCTTCTAACTCCTTCTTGATTTCCTCATGATTCTTAAACATGGCTTCCTGCATTGCCTGCATCATTACCTGAAGGTCTTTAAATGAGTTAGAACGCTCCTTTTGAAGCATATCATCTAACAATTTCTGACTCATGGGGCTAGAGCTTTGTATTGTATTTTTTTTTCCCCCGCCAATCTTAGTCAGATTTGGATTACTTGCCATTTTTTGTAAACTTTTCCACAACTTACTGTTCCTCCAAAATAACCACTTTTCACTTCCCTCTTTTTTTCCTTCCACTTTTTGTCACTATCGTGGTCTGTAAATATAACTCTGTCAATATATTTCACGTTCTAGTACCACAGTGCCAGATGTTAGTTTTAAGCTTCCCCAATTTTTGTTCTAACTTGTAAGGTTATAGTTTAATAGTCCAATATTCCCTTCAGTCTCTCTTAAGTTTCCCTTCTCTTGGCAATCTTCTTTCAGAAACTGCCAATCATTGTCCCAATCCAGTTCCTTCTGTCAATCACTGTTCCTTCCCAGAGAAGCCACCTTTCATCAGCCGCTCCGCTCCAAGGTCAAAATCAAAAACCAAAAAGTCAAAACTCTCAAACAGATCTTCGGCAACAGTTAAGATAAAAAAAAAGTCACTGTCCCTTTAAGAAAAACTCTGAGTCTCGAAAACTTGCCTCCTGGCGTCCTCCTAATGGGGCCTTTTCCGGCCTCACTTCTTATCACTTTCACTCGCCTCCAGCTCACCGCTACTCCAACATTCTTTTTGCCAGGCTTTCGTTTCTTTGCAACCCCTTTAATTGCGTCTTCCAAGTCTACTCACAAAGGTTTCAGGAAAAACACTCAAGTCAGATCTGATACACTGTCGTTCCGCTGTTTCTTCGCTAGCTCCGTCCAGCTGTCATGTCATTCAGCGGCCATTACTGGTCGCCTTCTTCCCGGTCCGCTCGGTTCTGGGTTTCACCCACTTCCCGACGTCAGTCGCCACCAACGACAGAGCAGCAGGTCACCCACACCTTCTGCCGCCCCTACGAGGCTTCTCTCGGCTCGAAAGAGCCCCACGAGCCTGGGATAAGCGATTGGAGATGCTGGAGAGATCGTTCGCACCTCCGCTCGCTCTGACAGCTGGATCCGCCCCCCTCAGCTGTTGGAAGTGTAAAAGGGAAAAGGGTACTTTTTTCATGTTTGGTGGGCTTGCAAAGAGGTACAGGTTTATTGGCAGAGGGTTTGGAATTGGATAACAGAAATGACGGGTCAAAAAACTCAATATAAACCAGAGATGCTACTACTTGGCATATTAGAAAAAAATATAAACAAAGATGATATATACTTAATTATTCATGTAATAACGGCGGCAAGAATTTTGTTTGCCCAAAATTGGAAAACAAATGAAGTGCCTAGTGGAGATGCGTTAATAAGGAAAATTTTGTATTGCGCAGAATTGGATAAGTTGACGAAAGAATTAAAAAATCAGGAGGAAACAGAATACTATTTAAGCTGGAATAAATTTTACAAATGGAAGGAAAAAAAAGAAGGAAGGTCATTAGAAGGGATGTAAATAGAGGAAGAATATCTGAAATGTATAAAGTATGTGTATAATAAGGAATGTTTAGACAAAGATGTATGTCAAAGATGATACACTATGTTCAATGTTTTTTAATCTTTTTTTTTTTGTATTCAATAAAAATTATTTTGTTAAAAAAAAAAAAAAAGTTTTAACGTAAAAATAGATGGTAATCCATTTTGCGGTATGTTTTTTTTTTTTAAAAAAAATGGGCATTTAATGGAATCATTAATTACCCTCTATCAGCTATTAAGTAACATTACTTTTAAAATGGTAATGTATACATTAAAACTTTCCTATCTATACTTTTTGGAATTGATTTCCAGTTCTCCTGTAAACAAGTTATCTGCCTGCCTTATTTCCAGCTCTAACAGTTGGTTCCATCTTTTTCATGTATATATTCCAAATGCCTCAGAAAAAAAAGAAGAAGAAAGAATCAATATACTCTATGGGTAAGTTGAAATGGAGCCATAAACTTTGCACATATATTTCATAATATTTATATGTACTTTAATCAACCAACAACAATAGTGTAATTATTTTTTCCCATAAGCATAAGGAACACATTATTTTCACAAATAGGGAGGACTCTATGTGTCTTCCATCCAGTGGTGGGATTAAGCCAGTTCGTACCAGTTTGACAGAACCGGTAGCTAATTTTTTGTTGCCCAGGCCCAGAATGGACTTCTGGAAGTGGCATCCACACAGAGAACCGGTTGTTCACATATATGAATCCCACCACTGCTCCCATCTTGGTCTCTCACACATACATATTTAGCAATATTTTCATTAAGCAATCCAAATTACTAAACTGATGTATTTTCAGAAGCAGAAAATGCATCACTAGGAAAGCATTACAATTTCAACCAATTACATTTGAAATCCAACTAACCTATAGAATTGTAACAAAGGAAGGCTGGATACCATTTACACATCCCATAACAAGAGCCAAGGAAAGGTATTTCAAAGACAGCTTTAGCAGTAATAGACAGGTCAGAGAGAAATGAACCTGAAAGAGAAAAGGATACATTATTTAGATGTTTTTTGTGGGTTGGTTTGACCACATTATGAAAGCTGGGGGCTACATTTAATATTTTTCTCCTTTTATCCCAAGAATGGGGAAAATTATAGTAAATATAGTAATGGGTCTCATGAACATAGATAGAATTCTTCTTTAGGAGTTTGTTCAGTTTGTTTCTTTTAAAAGGGCTATGTTTATTTCAAAATGTATATCACTGGTTCATGCCTATAAATGCTGATTTGTTTGGCAATAATGAAATCAACATTCATAAGTACAACTGGAAAGTACTTTGGGTACTACACAATTTTAGTTTGAGGCCTATATGTGGCTCTGGGGGTCTAGATTTTTCAATCACACATTGATAGACTAGGGACACAATTGTTTCCTCCTATATATTTACATGTACTGTACGAAAAAGTTTCAGTAACCATTGTAAATGACCTGATTTGAAAAACCCGAGCTCTGTCTAAGACACATGAAAATAATTGAATACGTAGTGTAGAAAAGTTGGTGTGGTGAATGTCATTATTGCACACAATTCTGGTCCTGTGCAAACAGCATGGGAATTTTGGAATATGCCACACCACTTCTCCCATCTATTCCCTAAATTATCAATCAAGTCACTTAATTGGCCATTCAGAGACCTACAGAGCAAAAGGCATTAACACCATCAGTAAAACTATCAAACATAGTATCATTTATTTTTAGAATTAAGGATCTATATTCGGAATTTCAAAAACTTTACACTTATCCATTATAAAAAGTTTCTGAAAACTTCATATATTCTTTTCTCTTTTTTCATCTTAAGAGAAAATTACTTGCTTAACTTAAGATATTAAGGAGATTTTACAATTTTCCAGTAAGTGTTCAGCTTATACTACTCTCCCCAGAAAGTTCTTTTCCTTCCATTATTCTCTATCTTTCTACCCTTAGTTGGCTTTCTCATTCCAATTCTATTTTATAATTTTCTACTCAAGAAATTGGACTAAATAATAGCTCAACAGAATATCACCAATTCACCTTATTTTGCTTTTACCATATGCATATTTTAGTCCTGAGATATTAACTGACTTCTAAAGTTTGAGAGTCTCTTAGACTGCAAGGAGATCAAATCAGTCAATCCTAAAGGAACTCCACCCCAACTAACCTTTGGAAGGATAGATACTGAATCTAAAGCTCAAATACTTTGGTGACCAAATGAGAAGAGAGGACTCACTGGAAAAGATGTTGGGAGAAATTGAGGCAAAAGGAGAAGGTAATGGCAGAGGATGAGATGGCTAGACAGTATCATCAAAACAGTGGGGATGAGTTTGGGCAGATTCGGGGAGACAGTGGAGGACGGGGGACTGGCATATTATGATCTATGAGGTTATGAAGAGTTGGACATGACTTAGTGATTGAATAACAACAACAAAGTTTGAGAACATAAAAGTTTTGCATTTTGCTGTCCATTCAAATGAGACAATAATGAGACACCACCCACTTTTCAATCAGGTCTACCTATACTTTGTGACTTGCATTTTAGTTCAAATTTCCATTCCATTTCTCTCTCTTTTTAATATACCCTTTAATATACCCTTCTATCTCTTTACTTGGAGTAACTTTTCATTTTCTCACCAAAATATTTTGTACTGCCATGCCTTCTACTATACCTGAGTTCTTCCTTTATATAAAATGTTCCACTGAATTAACTAAAGAGTTGCTAGGCTTATCTGAATATTACCTTTGCTGTTTTAAGAATACACTCAGTTCATCTAAACTCTTCTCCATTCAACCAGTCCAGTTCTTGCTATTGGATGCCCAAGTGAATAAGATAAATGATAACATTTATTGCTCTGGATTCTATTTTCAGAATAAAGATTTAACTTGTAAGTGAACATTCCACTTAACAGTGGTTAGAATGCAGAATTGCAGGCTGACTCTTCTACTGCCAGGAGTTTGATTCTGACTGGCTCAAGGTTGACTCAGCCTTCCATCCTTCTGAGGTTGGTAAAATGAGGACCCAGATTGTTGGGGGAAATATGCTGACTCTGTAAACCACTTAGTGTGCAAAGCACTATGAAGCAGTATATAAGTCGTAGTGCTATTGCTATTATTATCTTTTTAAAAGACTTTGTCTTAGTTAGTCACTGTTACTTTTGCATTTGATGTCCAGAAGTAAGCAATTTACTAACTCCAGTCATTTCCCATTAATTTATGTGGTATAAAACCTGATCAACAACTGTAGGTGGCTGAGGTACTAGAAAGAGTTGAACAAATGCAGGATCCCAGATATAATTCTGTATTTCAAATGCAGAATCACACTCTTGAATGTTCATTACCTGCTAATGGTGGAATCAATACAGAATTAATTTTATCAATTCAATAATATCCTGATTCTGATTACTTTCATTTTTACAGTTACAAAACTCCCTTATGCTCTCAGTCCTATTATTAACCCTTGTTCTCCCACCCTTTACAAAATCTTATATATGGATGGAGATTTCCTACATGATTTAAATCCTTAGGTGATCTTTATTTCAAATCATTCTCTCTCTTCCACTTTTAAGAAAATTAAAGCGCAAGGGAGAGGAACATGACAAGAAAGGACAGGGACAAAGAACTAGCTTCACAATTTTAATAATTTTAATTTTAATCTATTATTTTATAAAAACATTTTTAAACACAAACACACTCTGGGATAAGTATCTGCATTTCTTAACTGTCTGTGAGGTGATATTTTATACTGTAAGGTAAATTTAAACAACTTTAAGAAAATGGGCTGTGAAGTCCCATAGGACTAGGAAAGTTTATTCTAATAAACAGAAGTGCCTTAAATTTTCACTTATTGTTTTTGTCCTTCAAGATAAAAACTGAAAATGACCTTTATTTTTATGCTTTTGTCATTTTTTTTAAACAAATGCTAGCTTGGATCATTATTTTCTGCATTATTTATAATCCTTTTTTATGGGAAGGATGGCCTTTATGAAAAGAGTAGAAAGGAGCAGAATACAAATGCAAAAGCAGAGTTCTTCAAGTTAAGTAAAGAACTGGAGCAAAATAGACCAACTCCCAAAGGAGATCATTTCTTATATAAATACATCATTTTTATGAGTAGTAATTAGAAAGACCAGGATATTGTTACAGGGATCACTGAAAGAAAGAAAAAAAGAAATTACAAAAAAATGTTCATCAGATAGGGAGGAAAAAAGAAATCATCTAACTCAGATAAGATGAAATCATTTCAAATCAAACTTTATATAATGATCATAGATCATTGCTGAGGAAACATTTGTTTTGACTTATTGTTAAAGAAGCATAATTAAGACTTTATGCCAATTAGAATCATGGCCAATGAAGAAGGATGTGTCTTATTGCTTCAGTTGACTGCAAGTAATAGAGGCATTGACATGTCAATTTCTCAAGGATTCTCAATGATCAATGCACGTTTTTTTTTAATATTCTGGGTTAAGTTTTTATAGCATAGTTTCTTTTTTAATATCTTCCTTTCAGAGTTTCCAGACTGCTGTTGATCCTTTCATATTTTATGAAATTATATAATATCATATAGCTTTTTTCTCTTACATTTCTTAAAATGTAACATGTGTCCTAAAAAGACTCTTTCTTCACAATAAAACCTATACTTCCACTTTCTGGTATGTATTCATCAACTCCAGTGCACATAATCAAACTATCTTCATTTAGATCTATTGTATTGTGCCATTTCTCTCTATACATGCTATACATTTTTCCCCACTAACTCATTTTTACAACCATTTATTCCTCCTATATTCCATGTTACAGTCTTTCATAACCAGATTAGCCCAAAGATTGATTGATCAAATGTATATAGTTGCTCAACTGATCAAATGTATACAGTGACTATTGACCCCAAGACTATTGGAAATATATAGTAAAGAGGAGAAAGGAAGGAACGAAGGAAGGAAGGAAGGGAGAAAAAAAGAAAGGAAAAAAGAAAAGAAAAGAAAAGAACAACAGAAATAAGATCCAATACATAACCCAAGATAAACACCATCAATCAATTAATAAGATGGAGTCAGTTTGCTCAAATTAAACAGATGCAATGTTCTGAATGCCAATAAAGTGGGACTACATCATAATTACCAGTTCACTCATCATGACTTTGATCATCTGAGACTTTTTACCAACACCAAAAAGATGTAGATCACGGGTGTCAAACTCGCCACGTCACGTGACATGTCACGACGTATCATGACTTTTTTTGCATTGCCGGCAATGGGGTGGGTGCGGCTTCAGTATGATGAAACTGACACCTCTGATGTAGATGATATTACCAGCTTTAGTCACACCTGTTTCACATGCAAGATTCCCTGAAAACTGTGAAAGTTACACAATTCTCAGACAGGCAGCAAGAGAAAACAGGATTAAATTTCAAACCATTATTAAAGAAAGAGGGAGAAAACAGAAATTCTCCCTTCTCCAAAGCAGGGTTAGTAGTGCAAAAGGACTTGAGAGCTAAATCTATCAACAGTGTTTGTACTTGAAATACTTAGTTGCTGGAATATTTTCATTATTATTTGTAGCTTTTAAGCTTGTGTAGAATAAAAGTAACTTATCATGCAATCCTGGATTCTTATGTCTGTCTAATAGTCCTGTCTTGCCAGCAGAAGCCTGATAGGGACTGTTACAGCTGTACTAGTCCATTCTGTAACATTTGGACTGATATGCCAGAAATGCAATCAAAGCCCACTTTTACCTTCACATACCACACCATTGTTTCTCAAATTTAGCAACTTTAAGATGAACTTCAATTCCCAGAATTCCCCAGTCAGTCATGCTGGCTGAGGAATTCTGGGAATTGAAGTCCATCTATTTTTAAAGTTGCTGATTTTGAGAAACACTACACTGCACTTTGCAAGCTAGATTTTCTAATCTAAACACTAACTTGAAAGATCATGTAATATTGCCTACATCTGGCCAACCAGGAATTATATGCAATCTACTGATGCATACACATAGGATAGTCACAGTGCTTACTGTATACTCACTGTACTGACACCTACACTGGATAATCTGTTTTTTTTTTAAAAAAGATATATTTGAAATTTTATCAACCGAGTACTGTGCTATCATAAAATCACAACTCTACTGACCTAAAGCCCCAACAGGCACATAAAATTAACCTACAGCAGCTCCACTGAAGTAAGTGGTAAAAATAGCTGTTGAGAAGTGCAGTAAATAATTAGAAGCCTTAGGGCTCTTTGCAAAATCATCCAGCAGCAATTGTTGGAATATAGGCACAATGAGGAAATCATTCATTAAAGCAGAGAGAGAGAGAGGAAAAAAAAGTTCCCCTCTGAATGCTAAAGGAATGAAGAAGAGAAAAAAATCAATTTCAGGAAAGGGTCTGTAAATAAAAATATCATAAGCTAATTTCTTTAAAGCTATGAAGTCTTTAAAGAAACATGGTGTGCGTCTTGATTTCTTGACTTCTGAGCACAACAGGGTTTACCTGAGTTTATTATCTGAAAACTGTCTGTAAAAAGATGGAAAGTTCTCTTGGATTGCTTAGAAGTATCATTGGAAATAATTGTTATTGGTAGTCCTTGTTTAACAACAGTAATTGGGACGAGAATTTCAGTCACTACACAATGCGGGGGTATAGTATGATGCCACATGATTGCATCACTTAGTGATAGCCATCCCTGAAGTCCCCATTGCCCTTGTTAAGTGAGGTTTACGAGTTAACTGAGCATCACACATGACAGTGACTTGCAACTTCCTGTAAGCTTCCCAAAAACAAAATCAACAGGGAACCCAACAGGAAATTGCAAGTTCTAAGTTCCTCACATGCAGGCAGATGAGTATTATGGAGTGGGGTGAAGAGGCTGATGAATGAGTGTATGTGTGCTGGGGAGAGGGTACCGCTGTGAGAAATTAGTGTGTGTATGTTGGGAAGAGGATGCTGCTCTGAGGCTGAAGTGCAGCTATGCGAGGGACGGTGTACTGCAGCCTGATTATGCAGAGTATGAGATTCCTGTGATCATGGACTCAGTAGTGGAGAAGTGGCAGGAATGACTTGCAACCTTTCCTGTTACCTTCCCTATTGACTCTGCCTATAGGATACTGTAATCATTGTAAGTGTGAGCCAGTTGCCAAGCACCCAGATCAAAGTCACATGACTACAGGGGTAGTGGGATGGCCAGAACTTTTAGGATTGGTCATAATACCACTTGTTCAGCTCCATTATAACTTCAGTCACTTAAAAATTGGTCATTAACCAAGGACTACTTGTATTAGTATTTGGAGTACAAATAATGTGAATCTTGTGGCAACTTAAAACTTTTGCAGATTAAAATCAGATCAGATGCATAGAATATTATTTTGAGAGAAAAGTACATGTGTAGCCCTAGTTAACAACTGCAAACAATGACGTGAGATGGGAATGATTTTTTTATAAATCACTATAAAAACAGTGATGATTACCAACTGAAAAGGGCCATAGTATCAACAACCTTATGATAACAAAGTTCCACAACTTAGCCAATCTTCCACAGTGTGCATCTCACAATATGGTTAGTCTGAACAAAGGATGTGAAAATAAGAAGGGGTCAAACTGGGCAATGAAAGGGACCCAAATAAATAAATAACTCAAGTGTCGATGACTCAAGATATTTTATGTCAAGCAATGGATTCTGATTCACCTAATTTTCACAGTAATTTGTTTTACCTTCCATGTATTAGTTTTATATTAATTAATATGTTTGACTGCAGGACAATTTGCTTCTCTTTGGAATGGTCATCCTCTTCTACAAAGTAGGAGCTTTGGGGTGCTGAGTAGTGTGTATTTATAGAATAGTGAAGGAAAAAAATGGATATTTTGGCAGTCATATTTCAATAGATTTACAATTAGAGTGAATTCAAAATAGTTTTTTGTGTACATTGGGCACCTATACACTTTTTAAGGATGATGTTGAAGATTTTAGATAATTGTTAAAGAT
Source organism: Azemiops feae (assembly GCA_023970755.1). Classification (NCBI taxonomy): domain Eukaryota; kingdom Metazoa; phylum Chordata; class Lepidosauria; order Squamata; family Viperidae; genus Azemiops; species Azemiops feae. Next base: position 267,935 of record JALGBA010000241.1, read on the forward strand.
GTGGTGTTGGGACAATGTTACATAAAGGCTGGTCTTGTGACATCATGGCTTTTTGATACTTAGTATACTTAGATCTGACATTGATTTTGTATTGGAAAATGTAATGCTTTTTTAGGTGTCCATGTTCCTTTGAGCTACATTTTAATATAGTAACAGAGAACAAGAAGAAGTAGGCATTCTGCATTTTTACAATTACAGGATGGTTGATGCTGCAAAGATAAAACAATACCCACTCTTTTCTCTTTCCCGTTGCTTGGCATTGATGCAGCAACTGACTTTAGTTCCTCATACAGTATATCTTTATCTTTCAATTTACTCGAGCAACATCTTTGATTGTGGATAGACTAAGCATCTAGATAATAACAACACTTTTTTAGCTTCTTAAGTTTAGTTGGGAATGAAGAGATGGGAAAAAAATAACTCTAGTCTGATATCCCCAAAAAAGTTTCAAAGCAACAGAAAATTGAGGGCTTACCCAAGGAATGCATTACTGTAAGTGATGATGAATCATTTTCATTAAGTAATCAATTTGAGCCACTAATGATGATAGATCCACAGGAGGTAGATAACAAAAGCTGCCTAACTCCAACTTCTGGAACACAAACTCCATTTTAGATAAGAATCCAAAGATATGGAATCTAAGTGAAGCAGGCAATATTTCCACAGAGCTTATAGCAAGGCAATGCCTCTTCACTGCAAATACCTTGGTTCTAATTTCCCAGAATTTGCAGGATATCGATGAAAAATTAGCTTTAATTATAACAAAGGTTAAATTGCATCTGGGCCCACTATAAGGGAGAATTGCTTGTGAGGTGAGTTAAGAAAGGAATTTATTCTCAGATGCTTGCAAAAATAGAACTTAAGACTTAAAGAAAGACAAATATTCCCTCCAGGTTGTCTAACAAACTCTCCCTAAGCTCATATTCATCAAGCAACACAAATAATGCTCTGGGTTATTAATAATAAAATTAACAAGCAGATGGTTTTCATGTAAAACTGTTACTCTTTTATTAACTCAATTACTATATATTTGCATGTCTCAAATTGATGAGAATGAATCCTTAAGAATTTTGATGGACAGAGAATATTAATTAGATTCAATAGTTCAACTATTCCATTAATGTTCAATAACATGAAAGACCATCAGCAGATTAATGACATCCACCAAGATTCAAGGAATTTGTCATAAAATGGAATTTGTGTCTTCCATCAAGACATTTCAAACCTTGCGATTTCTTTTAAATTATTATTATTCCATGCAATTAAGACACAACTATTTGGAAGGATAGATGATTAAGGCACTGGGCTAGAAATTGGGACACTCTGAATTTCAATTCCACTTTTGTCACAACCTAGGAAGCAGGCAAGCGCAAACCACTTTGAAAAATGCTAAGAAAATGCAGGGATATCAGAATAACAGAGTTGGAAGGGACCTTGGAGGTTTTCTAGTCCAACACCCTGCTCAGGCTGGAAACCCTATACCATTTCAGACAAATGGTTGTCCAATCTCTTCTTTAAAACTTCCAGTGTTGGAGCACCCACAACTTCTGGAGGCAAGTTTAATTGTTCTGTTCTGATTAATTGTTCTGTCAGGAAAGTTCTCCTTAGTTCTAGGTTGGTTCTCTCCTTGGTTAATTTCCATCCATTGTTTCTTGTTCTGCCTTCAGGTGCTTTGGAGAATAGCTTGACCCCCCTATTCTTTATAGATTAGCCCAGGAAGTCACCAGGAATTAACAATAACTTGAAGGCATCAATTTCCCCCACACACACACTCCTCCAAAAAAATAAGAAAAGCTGGGCCTAAGGAAGACAAACTATAACTTTGATAAGGTGATGTAGATATTATAGAGGAAGACTTTGATGGAGAGGGAAAAGATCTGTTACCAAGGCAACAAACAGAGAAACCTGGCTTAAACCCATCAAAGAAAGAAGCATCTGAAAACATCTCAGATAGGAACATTCCTAATTCTCATTAAGGGAAGCACATTTGTCACTAGAATCATTCTAATAAAGGTAGTTTTAAACATACACTCAGTATTGCCACCACCAGCACCCATTTGTGGGCTAAATTAAGGTTTTATTGTACATTTGGTGAAGCATTGTACTGAAGGCTTATAAATTTAGTCTGCTTTTGCTATTCTATGTATATAATTTTTCAGTTTTTCTCTTTCAAAGTTAGATATGCTGATTTAAATTTACACATCACTTTAAAGCTATTATACATAATGATAGAAACATACCTATGAGAGGGAATAGTCTCTGACTGAAAAAAGTATTCATATTCTTCCTTTTTTTCTTTTTTTTCTTGTTGCTAATAATAAACTAGAAGTGAAAACAAACCAAAAGCCTAATACAGTACAAGACATGCAACTATTAGGATAAGCTGTAATTTAATAGTAATACAGGTAAATGGTTTTAGCTGAAAAATTCACACGAGAAGAGGGATCCTTTCCTTTCCTTTCCTTTCCTTTCCCTTTCCTTTCCTTTCCTTTCCTTTCCCTTTCCCTTTCCCTCTTCTCTTCTCTCCTCCCCTCTCCTTTCCCAGTGACTTATTCCTCAGTATCAGGCTGGCTTTGTAGTGGGTATTATAATTTAAAAAATTCCACTTGAAATGTTTAGATGACCACATGATGAATAATACCAACAATATTCTATAAGGCTGTCACTTCAGACAATGATTTTTGTGATGTATTTTGGGTAAAAGCTAAGAATACCTGAGCAACTGAAGTAGTCATTTAATCTGCAATCTAAACTATGTGTATAGTACATGTTTCAGAAGTGCAATATCTAAAAGAGGAATCTATTCAGCCAGAAAGATTTTGGATAGGTTCTTCAAAACTTTTTGGATAGGTTTTGTTTTGACAAAGTCACAGCCAGGTTGTGAATTTTTATTTAGATATGCAAGCTGCATTCACAAATTTGAAATTATAGAAGCATATGAGAAGTATTAATTCTTAAAATGGTCTTTGTATTCTTTTATATCATTCTGGACTTACTGAGGAAAATCAGTTGGTTTGTTAAGTATGAGGACATTGTACTGCTGCGTATGGTGAGTTACTTCAAGCTACTTATAGGTCTGTAACTTAAACAGCAAAAGAACAGATTTGCTAAAGGCAGAGAACTGTCAAGCCTTTTGCAAGACAGAATACATGATGGATTGCTACATACACAATCAATGCAGACTTACATTCTGAAAGGGTTGGTTAGCACAATTAGGGAGGTACGCAAGGCATAAGCAATAGAAAAACAAAACAAAACAAATGTATCCATTAAACTCATATGATAGCCCTCCCTTTTTTTTGAGTGCTGGGGAGGGATAAGTCACAAGGCCATCTATAGGATTATTGGGGTAAATATCACTTAAAGCTGGTCATATTTGCTTAGGATTAGACTCTGAATGTTAAGATGATGGAAACAATGTCATCTGCCTGCTAATCCAACCATGTATATATTAGATTCCCTGTCCCTCTTGGGTGATGAGGGATGCCTGGGAGGTGACAGGTGATTGGGTTCATGCTGTGATATTTGCCGCAACAAGACAGATACTGGCAACTGCTAACTTAAAAAAGGCAGCGATTCACCCTCTCCTGAAGATGTTTTTGGTAGACAATTAGACAGAATTGGGCAAATTTTATTCCATCTATAACCTTTCCTTTTTAGGGAAGATTGTTAAGAAGATGTTTGCCCTATGAGCAGAAAGGCCCCTGAAGGAAATGTATTATCTCTACCCCTTTCAATCAGATTTCAGCCCTGGACACAGTACTGAGATAGCATTGGATGCAATTAGTTTTTCTAACTGTTGAATGTGAATATTGACTTACTAATATAGGCAGTACAAGCAATGAATTTGTGTAGATCCTTATTTCCCTATAGGAAACTGTAAGTTAAAATAAGAGCTCTTATTTATAACTGTTCCTAAAATGTAAGCAGACAATGGAGATATGTAATAACTTTTGCGCTATTACAATATATATCATAAGGTTTGTTTGATTAGAAAACTTGATACATTGAATTCTTGATGTGTGGTGCTTAAATTTTCACTGGTTATCTCAGATGAAATCTAGATCTATCTGCTCCCTTTCAACTCCATGTTATGCTGAGGTTGATTTATCTTAAAGGCATGAAGGTCAAAGGTTATTATTCTTTGTACCAAAAGTCCTCCTTATATGAATCATGGTGTTGAGTTAAGCCAGATTGCTGAAATAGTTCCCCCCCCCGATGTTTATACAATTTTTAATGAAAACACCAATAAAACTATATTGTTTGACACTCTCACTTGGCAGTTCCCCAACCCAAAGTTTTTCAAAAGATCAGTTTTCTGTTTTTCTTTTTTGCTTTTAGAAATCGCTGTGTAATAGACACCTAGCACATTTCACACTGCAGTGGGAACTTGCTCATACAGCTTCTACTATTACGATCCTGGTGACATTATTGCCTCATACAATTTCCATTGCTGGGAAGGTTATCATTTAATTAACCCTGATAATGTCAAAAGGGAAATGCATAAATGTCAAGCCATTTTCCAAGTATCCTTTCCTGGGACTTGGAAGAACTGGTAATAGCATAGATTAAGATGAAGCATAATATTTAAAAAAAAAAAACCCAAAAGAAAATAAACATCTGGGTTTTTTTCCCCCCTCTTACTTTCTAAGTGTTGTATAGAGAAAGACAGAAAAGAACTCAATTTACAGAATTATCACTTGTTCTTCTTGAAAAGTCCTGACATGGTTTTTAAGAATAGAATTCTTCAGACAAACAAGCAAAACATTGAGGAAAAATGGGGGGGGGGAAGGATTAAGAAACTGAATTATGAAACCATATATTCAGGTGGAAGGTCACGTTTAGAAGTTTCTTCATGACTGTTTCATGATAATACTCTTCAGCAACAAATGCAAATGAATGGAGCCTGTACAATTGTTAATCCCCCTTGTTTTCGAAATGGAGGAGTTATTGAGAAACAATTTCTTGCTCACACCAGGTGCAGCAGCTTAAGTATGTTACAGCAGTTCTGGTAAGCAGTTTGTTCGGGTATAAATATACACAGGGAAAGAGCTCCCACAGCCTCTAGGGACATACGAGTCAACTCTCCTCCCTCTTACTTTTCATACCTGGAGGTCATAGGGTAACTACCTGTAGCTCTGCAAGTGAGGCAGCTGACAATAAGAGATGTGCAGCCCTGGTGTACAGGTGGGAATACATCAGGTTAGTGCCCCCCAACCTTTCTGGCTTGGCAGCCTGGCTGGGGGGGGAGAGGGGATAGTTTTGTGTGAGTGGCAGGTGCACAGGCATATGCGTGCAGCTCCATTTGCGCAAACTGTGGGCATGTGCACCTGCCACTCGCATGTGGAATGCATGTGCTTTGGCCCAATACTCACACTTGTGAACCAAGGCTGGGTTGTGGGCCATAGCCTGAGAGTTGGAGACCTCTGTATCAGGGAACATGACATAACTCAGCCAGTTAGGATCAGGTTAAGACAGACAACAAACAACAATGAGTAAAAACAGTCCAAAGTCCCCTTTCCTTAATGGTGCCTCAATACTCACTCATATAAGTTGGAATTCAAGCACTCCATTACCTGTTAACTCACCCCTGCAAAGTCAGATGGCAGAATCAGGTGACTTGCTTTTTTCTGAGTTGCAACATACCTGACTCAATTTGAAACACTTCCCCACTACCTAACAATCAAGGATCTCCAAATGTGCTCTGGATCACAGAAGGAAAAAAGGCATGAATGGAAACTGTGAGCCTGCAAAAAAGGCAGAGGTGCACCCTGGCTCTTGACCTTCTGATCCTGCTGAGTACACCAAGAAGTTATGGAAAAAGCTCCCCTTTAAATAAGGAGCCAAAGCATTTGGAGTTAGCTGCAGCAAAGTATCTTTTATTGGCATGCATATTGGCATGTATTGGTTACAATGGGCTCCTGGACAAAATAATGCAAAAGAGCCCCAAACCTTTTGGAAGGTTACCTTCCAAAATGTTAGGTATGAATGTTAAAAAAAATAATGTAAATTGTACTGTGAGTGTAAACTATGGGATGACCTTCCTATCATCCCTATCTATCAGCCTTTTACAGTACAGTAACTCAGACAAGAAGCATATTTATTAGTAGTAGCTCTATCTTTATTGTAAGGTTACATTAGGAGAATCTTGCAACACTGAAGTACATCTTCTTCTCCTTATCTTTATAATCAAGAAACTTTGAGACAGTATCTTCTGAGACATTTGACATGCCCCAGCTCCTTCTGCCTGAGCTGTTGCCTATTCTGTGCCTGTTGCTACTGTTCCCTAAAGTCATTCCCATATACCAGTACTCTATCCAAGTGCCTCTACATTCCTCTACTAAGGAGATTCTATGCCTGCCCTAATTACACATAGTGTCATCATGTACCCTAAATAATGACATACATTCTGATATTTACTGTCTCCTTCGACATCCCAGGAAAGACAACAGTCTGGTTTCTGTTATCTGCTCCTTTCCTTTCACATTGTTTGTGTGTGTGTGTTTCCTCACGCTTATGCAAGTCATCGCGCATGACAGGAACCTCCCACATAAATGTCTGTGGAGGTTCTCAGTCACCCAGGTCACAGTTGTCCCAAAGGTGCTTTTTCAAAAGGCAACTGAACTGTTGTTGTTTTTTTTCCCTTGAGGAAGAAGAAGAAAACTGTTTGCTTCACATCCAAGGAGCTTCATCAGTTTTGATGGTGGGGGGGTTGGAAGGATAGATACTGACAGTTGAGAGAGTGCTAAACACAATCCTTCCATTCCCCACCCCCCACCATCCAGTCTCAACTGTCAGTACCTGTCCTTCCATCTCCCCCACCATCAGAACTGTTGAAACTTCTCTTTCCTCAAGAAAAAAAACCAGGCCAGTTGCCTTTTGAAAAAGCACCTGTTAGCATTTTACAATAAAGGGATAACACAAAAGTGCATGTATACTCTTTAGCAGCAGTTCTCAAAGTATATCCAAAGTATTTCTCATTTTCACTCTTATTCTTATAAGATTACACTGTTTACATAATTTGGCACACATGATGTACGATGATATACTTGCTCTGACCATTAATGGGATGTTTGCTTGAGTATTCTAGTGTTTTTTTGAATGCTCTAAAATAATGGGTTTGGGGTATAAATAAGTAATTAATTCAATATGTTCTCAATTCTTCTTCTCTTACTAGCTACCTTTGATTATACCTCCTATAATCCCTGTTCCATCATTGTTGTCCAAAAAATTTGAAATCCTGATGTTTTCCTTGCACCTAAAAGGAAACACAAGAAGTAAATATGTTGCTACTGTTCCCTAAAGTCATTCCCATATACCAGTACTCTATCCAAGTGCCTCTACTAAGGAGATTCTATGCCTGCCCTAATTACATATAGTGTCATCATGTACCATAAATAATGACATACATCCTGACATTAAAGTTTTATTTAAAAAAAGCTTTTAAAAATTTATCTAAAACTTTTAAAATGTACTATTTTTCCTAAAGTAAAAAAAATATTTATAAAATATTTTTTCTTACATTTAAGGATGAATTGTTGGCTTTAAAAAGGGAGATTAGAAGAATCACTGTCTCAATGCGCAGCTGTATTGTCTTTGTGTAAAGATGATAAAATGATGAAACTGACATATCAGAGAGTTTTTTGACTCATAGAAAGGAAGAATTTATTTCAAAGAAACAGGGAAAAACTGTAAATAATTAATGAAAATATGATGAAAGATTCATTTCCCTTGGATTTATAAACATTAACAATTACCTTATTATGTCTTATGCAACAGAATATTTCCAAATAGTATTATGGTGCCAGTTATATGTGATGTCATTTTGAAAACAAAATCATTTCAAATTTAAAGAAGAAGGAACTGAGTATTTTACAAATGTAGATATAATGAGCTCCTTAAAAGCCAAGAATTGTTTGTTACAGTTTTTCAAACTAGAAATGAAAAAAAGAAACACTGAAGCATCATACTGGGTAGGTTATCATATTGCATTGGCTGGAGAAGTGCACACAATAGCTGAGAGCCTAATAAAGCTTTGTAGGGTTGACATTGCTGAATTCCTGCTAGATGAAAAGTCAGTAAAAGAAATCACGGCAGTGCCACTTTCCAATGATACAGTAACTCTTCACATTAACGATTTAGCTGCAAACAGGAAAGCTCAGTTAATAACTCATCTGCAGAATTGTACTTTTGTCTTATAAATGGATGGATCTACAGATGTGGCTGAATACTTGTATTTACTTGAGATCTAAACCAATTAATCATCAAAGAACTTCTTTTGTGGAAATGCTTCATAATAATTACAAGTGGTGCTGAAATACTCCAATGTTGAATAATATATATGTATATATATTAATCTCATGCTTTATGCTGGAACCACAGGTAATCCTTGACTTACGACCACAGTTGAGCCCAAAGTTTATGTTGCTAAGTGAGAAATCTGTTAAGTGAGTTTTGCCCCATTTTATGACCCTTCTTGCCGCATTTGTTAAACGAATCACTGCAGTTGTTGAATTAGCAACACCATTGCTAAATGAATCTAGCTTCCCCATTGACTTTGCTTATCATAAGGTCACAAAAGGTGATCACATGACCCTGGGACACTGCAACCATCATAAATATGAACCAGTTGCCAAGTATCTGAATTTTGATCACGTGATCACGGGGAGGCTGCAACGGTTGTACGTGTGAAAAATGGTCCTTAGTCATTTTTTTCAGAGATGTTGTAACTTCAAACGGTCACTAAATGAACTGTTGTAGGTCAAGGACTACCTGTACTGTGCTGACATTTGTACTAATGGTGAAAAAGCAAAGATGGGTAAAACTGCTGTGATTTGGCACAAAGCAGTGGCATCAAATTTACTAGTAGTCATTTTATTTTGACCCATTGAGCACTGGCAGAAGGAAGGAAGGAAGGAAGGAAGGAAGGAAGGAAGGAAGGAAGGAAGGAAGGAAGGAAGGGAGGGAGGGAGGGAGGGAGGGAGGGAGGGAAGTTTTAATTAATAATGTCCTTAATGAAGCAATACAAATTATCAATTTTATTAAATGCTGACCCTTAAGTACATTCTTTTTTAACAATTTGTGTGATGAAATGAGACGTATGGATAAAACTGTGGCACTTAATGCACAATGGTTGTGTCAAGGAAATGCTCTTGTGTGATTGTTTGAGTTGCAAGCTGAACTACCTGTTTTTTTCATGGAAGATTATGACTGTCAGACAATGTGAACTTGGGTATTTGGCAGACATTGTCTTGAAAACGAATGAAGTGAACCTGTAAGTTCAAGGAAAACATCTAAAGTAATGATATTTGTTGCCAATGATAAAATTTCAAACTTTCAAGAGAAAAATTAGAATTTTGGAAAACTTGCATCTGCCACTATGAGCTTTGTTGATTTCTAATATTACAAACTTTTCTGGCGACAGCAATAGTGATGCATTCTTTTAATAAATTTTATTCTTAAATGTGCCAACATCGGGAAGACTGGCATAACTCAATGAACCTATACTTTCCAAATGACAGTGTATGACATTACAAAAGCAGGCATGGTTAAAACTTCAGTTCAAAGTGCCAGGTAGACAAATGAATTCTATTGTAACAGATTGCAGGAAGTCCTCCCTTAGCAACCATTTGAACATATGAAGGAACTGCCCTCCCCTCCAAAGGTATTTACAATGCAGTTGCAAAGCTCCAATAGCCAGGTCCCTTTAGCAATCGGCTCACATTAATGGTTGCTTGCAGTTTCCCATGGTCACATGACCATGATTTATGATGCTACTTCACATCCATTGCCTATGGATATGTATGCTTACATCTGTTCATTATGCATTAGTTTCCACTACCATTTTGAGATGTACAGATATAGGTTCATCTCCTCGACTGCAGAAGTCAATCTCAATGTTCTTTGGAGGGAGTCCCCCCAGTTTAATAAACACTGCAGCAAACCTTGATTCTTTGAGTCCTGCATTTTGATTCCACAAAACCAATATAAAGACTGTCAGTATTCTTACATGTTCTCTCTGCATGCAGTATAAGCCCTGAAGTCAATGGAGATTCTCAGTCATCCAGGTCATAGTTATCCCAAAGGTGCTTTTTCATGAGGCAACTGGACTTTCTTGTTTTTCTTTGAAGATGTTTCTCTTCTCATCCAGGAAGCTTTTTCTTCAGAGCTGAAGAAGCTTCTTGGATGAGCAGCAAAACATCTTCAAAGAAAAACAAGAAAGTCCAGTTGCCTCATGAAAAAGCACCTTTGGAATAATCCCTGAAGACACTTATTTGTATTCTTTGTCATGATCAGTCAGACTTTAACCAGGGGACTAACAATGAGAAATCAATTCCAGAGTTGCCAGATGAACCACTGCCTGGGGAGATATTGGAGAGGATGATGCACCACTCAGTAACCAGGAGTTACAGCTGTCGCTGGTTTCTGAAGATGAGGTCAGACCTGTTAGTCTCTCCCAGTGCAAAAGCTACATGTGTGAAGAAAATAGCAGAGCAATTGCACTCTCAAGGATCTTCACAAGAAGAAAGTCATGCTCTTCCAACTGAGCAGCACCGGGGTTGTTTCTATTTAAGAGCAGCAAGCTCAAACTTCTCCATTGGCAACAACCCTTCATTTACCCAGACTCTGTGTGCCCTGACTCCCAACTTGAAATCTCCTAATTTTGACTCTGGACCTGACTGCAGCCACATCCCTCTGTTTTTGTGCACGTGTGTTTGAACCTGAGATAGGATACCATTTAACAATATGTAATCAAAATAGGGCCATGCAAACTGTGATCACCAACACTTATTTGCAGTAGTCTGAAATCATAAAACTAAAATTCATGACCAATGGCCAGTAACTATCCAGAAACTCAGAAACCTGGAACTGAAACTGTTGATGCTGAAATTTGAAGCTATGTAGTACATTACCCTGGCTCTTCCCCCCCCCCCCCCGCATTAAGTCCATTCTTTCTTGAAAAGCAGTCCTCATAAAATAGACAGTTGAACTATTGTAAGCAGGCCAAAGAACCTACTTCAGCCTTTCTCACTGGGTGCACACATATCTTAAGCTATTTGCTGCAAAATTGTCTTCCTGAAAATTGCACGAGCTGACTCCTTTATACAATGAAAGTCACAGAATCTGGAGTTACAAGTTACATTCCATTGCATTCAATCCATCATTTCCAGGCTAACAATGAGTTACTCTGGCTTCAGCATTTTTTGCTTCAGCATTTTTGCAGCCGTTATAAGACTGTGCTCATGTGTGCATTTTCCATAACAAATCACATTTTACTTTTATCAAATACATTTCCATTGAGCAGCTAGCCAATCTCATATTATGAGTACTCTCTGATTAGCGGTGGATATGTAAATCACCTTTGCCATGAGAACCATTAGAAAGCAGAGTAGTTCTCTTGGGGCGACTGCTGCATTTTAAATAATTTGATTCTAAAATGGTATCCAAATTGCTCAGGTAATAACTAGGGAAACAATGCAGCCAGACCACACCCTTTTCCTTGAATAAGGCAATGTTAGTTCAGCGAGTGCCAAACATCGCCTTTTTCACACCATTAGCAAAATGAGAAAGCAAATCTATGAAGAACACATTTCAAAGTCTATTCTGCACATGGTGAGGCACTTAATAGGCTGCTTTCCAAGGTAATCACCAGGTATGTGAAAATAAGTTCTGACTATCATGCTGAGACCAGTATGTCCTGAATAAATTATTTCTAAGATGTTTTACTAAATACAAGTCTTTGATGCTGACACGAATGCTTAAATTGAGCAGAATTTCCCAGAGCTTAAGATACACAGTCCCTGATGCAAGAAGAGGATTAAAGTACAGCCACCCTCAAACTGAGCTCAGCTCCTGTTAACTATATGTGAAGCCATGCAGTTTTGTTGGCAATAATATGGAGATGATTTACTGCTGCTTTCTTCAGGGATTATTTATTTATTTGCTTATTTCTTATTTTCTAGTATCGCCTGGAATTTACAGTTAGTCTCCCAAGCAATACAGTCCCAATCTGCTCTATTTCCAAAATCCAGACAAAGTCATCCAGGTGCAGTCTTTGCTTTTGGGGGAAAAACAAGAAAACCAAAATGCCAACACTGTTTTGGGGAATGGTTTCGTCAAGTATCAAACATGCTAATTACAGTTCCATCCTATGGTGTGATAACAGTAGGTAAAGAACAACAGCAAATATAGGATCAATAAAAAAGCAAAACCCATATACTAAAAATACAGAAAAGATAAGCTACAAGAAAGGTGATTTTGAACCCAGGAAATAAGGTAGCTAATGCTGCATTGGAAAATGATTTCGTTTGTTTTAAAGTTTGTTTTATGTAGTTTTGGAATGGGCACTAGTGGCTGAATTAAATTAGTATTTCCATCAAAATAACAGGCAAGCCTATAATTGGCATCTGCCATACGGCAAATACAGCAAAGCTCAGGGTATCAAAAGAAATTTTATAGTTGTTTTTTTTTTAAGATAAAAACAAGTAACTTTTTTTCTTGAGTCATCACCAATCAGATAAGCACAGAATAAAACCTCAACCTTAGGCTCCAGTGAGCATTCAGGGCAATACTTTAGTTTTATAAAGTTAGTGGCTGCTTTGTAGCTATTTAACTCAACACCACTTCAATCAGGTTGAGTGTCATGGTCCATCCCTGTGGCTGCATATTAATTTCTCTAAGAGCTGATACTCGGGTCCCACAGAGTAGATTTCAAAATGCTCCCTCTATATTTTTGTTGACCCCCTTGTAGGTGAAGAATATGAAGTGCCTATTATGGTGAAGTGGGAGCAAACAGCTGAATAATTCACATGGCTTTGAATCTGCCTGGTGGGATGTGAATACTGTGTAAGTTTTATTTGGTCCTCTGAATGCAGCCATTAGTTGATTCAGTGAGCTCCAGAAATGCTTAGAAGTGCAAAATTGGAGAATAGGGCAAGATAAGTGATTTCTGCTCTTTATGCTGATAGGAATTCATTGGACTACAACAAAATTGGGATAATATGGCTTTTAGTATTATCTGTTCAGTCCAGGAAAAAAAGGCAGAGCAAGTTTAGTGCATGGCTACTTCTGAACTAGAGGTTTAACTTTGCCCTGTTAATGTTAAACCTCTATCTTCTTCTAATTTGTTTTCTATTATTATCATTTCATTTGGAAGGAAACCTTTGCTGGATTAATTATCCATCTGGGGAATTTGCCAACATTCCTTTTTATGCTAAGTCTTGCTGTGAAAAGCTTTCTGTTTCCAAGCATTGGTGGCAATTCCTTTACTTCTTCAAATGCTGGACAAACAAACATTGTTTCCTTTCATTAAAATATAAGATAATAGTTGAGATATTAAGTTTGGGCCACATTGCTATAATTTCCTCCCCAATGATTTCATAAACTGCGGTCCAAATTAAATAATATCAATTAACACTTGTTGTGATACTCCAAAATTTCCATATATGTTATGGGTCCTGAAGTGGAAATATAGAGCAACTGCTTCAATTCTAGCTCAAACCGAAAGGAAGGATTTGGAATGTATAAACCAATGAGGTAGCTCCTATGTCATCTTTACACTTAACTACAACTTCTGCTGAAGGCTCATCTCTGTTTTGGGGATATGAGAAACTATTTTCTCAGATGGTCCTATAGTATCCGGTCTCTCATACTTGACTGATTAAGAAGTTTTTGGCCAGACCAACACTTGAGTTCAGATCTGCATCTGATATACATTATGGCACTTCAATATAAGATTTTTGAAATAGTTCAGAAGCAGCTCTAAGACCTGTTCAGTCTGATACATCAATTGTTTGACAAGCTGGTCAACTTATTTTGCATTTTCCAGTTCTTTATTTAAAAGCAGAAAAAAGCAAGAGTAGTTTTTTTTTTCTTTATGATACCTGCATGGAAGTCGTGAGGACACCATTTTCCCATTGAGAGGAACTCTTGTCTCAAACAATCTTCTGATTCCTCAACTCAACTCAAGGGAACCATTAATATCACCTCCTACTTTCCTTCCTCCTAACAGAACACTGGGCAACTGTAGACGTGTAAACAAAGATACAATCGTTTAAAACAAATGCTGATATACAATCATTTCACCTTCATAGTTGAAGAAGTATTTTCTTCACTTCAACAAATTGCTTACTATATAAATGTACCTAAGCAATAAAAATGCCAATTGAGGGCATTAGCAATGAATGCTCCCTTCCATATGGAATGCTAATGAATATTTTATGAGAACGGGATCAGAGGACAGGACCCTGGGTGAATGATCTTTTTAAACATTCCTTTCTGGGAGCCTGTCTCTAACATTTCTGTACTGCTGTCAACCAAGCTACATGGTTGTGTGTATGTAAGCACCAGGAGTCAAATTCAACCTTATAAAGACTGCATATCTAAAGATTAATTTATTATATTTATAGACTGCTAATTGCAACACTTACAATGGTTCACAAAAAGTTAAAACATAAAAACACAGAACAATTGAAACCATATCATAAAAATCACTCAACAAAGTGACAACAACAAAAACATAAGCAATACAATAATCATAGGCAACCACCACCAGACACGGGTGATTTTAATGATTCAGTGACATGTAATCATGTGAGAAGAGCACATCAGTCTCCTTGAGTCAAGACTGAGTGCTAGTTGACTACACAGAGATGTGAAGTAGTTTTCTGAGCGACAATGCAGAAGTGATCAATGCCTGTCAGTTTCCTAGTATAGCCTACAGTCATCACATTCCCTGAATGAATCCCTTCTAAATGTTAACTAGGCAACCTCAGCCAGGTATTACATACTATCCAGTCCAAATGACAGAATAATAAATAGATTGAACTCATCTGTTACCACTTTTCTTAGTAATCCCCTTGGCTTTAAAATCAATAGTAATTACCAGCATGAGAAAAGTAGGGGGTGGATTTTTTTTTTCCTTTCCAGATTATGAGCAAGTCAACTGCAGACTCTGTGGTTAAAAAACTAATCTGAATATAGTATGCAGAAACCCTTATGCCTAGATTGATAGAACATATTCCAAGATGTGATATGGTAATTTCATCATGAAGTTCAGAATCAGTATCACATGAAAAGCTTGAACTGTGCACCATATATGCGTTTAGAAGCACAACTATCCCTCTAAGCAGCAGAAAACAGATTGTGGCATATCATGTATCTTAATACATCACATGGCCTAAGTGTAAATGTGACTATGCCACTATATATAATAATGCTCATTGCATTTTGTTTATTTTTTCTCCCTAAAATGTGTTTAAGTTTCTATTTTTGGTCAAAATTATCTTATTCACATTTCCTGGACTAGAAGAAAAACTAGAATTCTGCACTTTAATACCCCATTTTTCTGTAATCTGTAATCTAATGTAATGTACTGCTCAGCAGTATGCAAAAACATGTATGGAAGCAATATGCAAAAACATGTAAACTAAGGCAAACTAAGGGCTGTGCAAATTCAGTCTCTAAAAAGTAATATAATGGTATGTGGGAATGAGGAATGCAGACAGGAGGAAAAGCTGCAGACTAAACAACAGTCATGCAAAAAAGTATGTCAGCCCATGGGAAGGGGACAGGGGAAGGACTTTTGAAGGGAATCTACCTAGTTTTCTGGAGAGGAAAAGGAGAGCAGGGAACAAATAGTTTCATTTTGCAAGTTTCTGTTAAAATAACCTTTTGCTAATGAAAAAACTAGGAATCATTGTTGTGCTTCTTGTCTGGATTATTAGAGGCATATGGGAGTAGAAACAAAGTGCCTGTCTGCAAAAACTTAATACTGCCATGAAATTCCTCTGGAACATGTTATCCAAAGAAAAGCTGCAATTGTTTTCAGATATTGCAGACAACTGCTTATGTTCCTTGCAATCTCCAAAGAACTTGCTGGAGATAAAATCTAAAATGC
The DNA here is from genome assembly GCA_023970755.1 of Azemiops feae. Taxonomy (NCBI): domain Eukaryota; kingdom Metazoa; phylum Chordata; class Lepidosauria; order Squamata; family Viperidae; genus Azemiops; species Azemiops feae. The sequence goes on from JALGBA010000241.1 coordinate 283,833, forward strand.
TGAACAACTGTAATGCATTACAACAAGCGTGTAGTAGTAACTTTGAACACAAAAAGGGTTAGAGTTGGATGAATTGCACGCAGAAAGGTTGATGCTTACAAGAGATGCATATTAAATATGAATGCCAGCAAAACGTCTCGAGAAATCATGTTATTTTTCCCTAGCTTGGCTTAGCTTCCAAACTGCAGAACAGCACAGAATTTGATAGAAATTTGTTACTTGTTCACAAACGTATCTGCAACAGTGTATAGAGTATTAATGTCAGGGAGTTCATAAAGCCATGTATTATCTGCTATATTCCTAGTTTAACCTAATCTTTGTTTGCATCAACAGTTCCTTCCAACTAAAGTTAATATCATCTTGACATAATACCATTGTAATACTTGAACATGCAGCAGAGACATTGGGGCTTCTTTATTAGGAGCAGAAACTGGTGTCCAAGGGGCATTCTGCCTTGAGATTATTTTCCAGACCAATTATAGCACTTTCAAGCATTAGGCCAGATCATAGCTCTGTCTGTCAGATAGGATGAGATTAGGGAACAAATCTCTCAGAAGGAGCACGTGAGTCCATTTGGATTGCGGAAATGGAAAAAATATATAGCAAAAACAATCTTACCACTTGTCTCTTCTTCTGCAAGTCATCCTTAAAGAACTAACCTTAATTAAACATTTTTCATAGATGCTTTCCACATTCCCTCCTACCCAAGAATCCTGGAACAATAGAGAAAACTTCACTTTATATGCCTATGGAGATCCTCAGTCATCCAGGTCATGATTGTCCCAAAGGTGCTTTCTCAAAAGGCAACTGGACTTTCTTTGTTTTTCCTTGAAGATGTTTTGTTTCTCATCCTCCACCATTCAGTCAAGCTTCTTTTGGATCAGAAGTGAAACGTCTTCAAGGAAAAGCTCTTTCTGAGGTGAGGGAATAACTGCACGGCAAAGGGATTTTCAGCTGGGAATATCAATGTCTATAATTTTTCCCATTTCTGTAAAGCGATGTTCCAACCATGGGATTTTTTTATTAGTTCCAGGTGAAAACATCTTTCTATGTTATTTAAAAACCTGAATTCTTATATTGCCCTTGACTGATACTACATTATTCTGCTGAACTTTTATTAGGATTTATTGTTGAAAAGTAGGATAGAAATAGTATAGATCAATAAATGAAAAAATAATGTAGCTCGCATACCTAATTGTGGCTAATTCCCATCACCTAGAAATTGAGCCAAGCCAAAATTGAAAATATCATCTTGCATTGCAGAAAGCAAGGATCCCTACTTTTTTGCACCAATGACCATATTATAGTTTGAGGCCATGTTATAGAAACTATCATAGAATAAATGTCATGGCCTGTGACAAAAAAAGCCATTAAACAGAACATGAACATGTAACTTGTTCCGTTCTCTCAGTTTCAATATCTTATTTCCTGGGGAATAGGTCTCATTTATGTACATATTAATGATAATTATTTATATTCTGCCTTTCATATATTAACAATTCACCTTGTCAACAAGATGATAACAAGCTATCTAAATTATTTAATTATTCATGTACTTATTACACATTTTTCTGTGTTACTCAGCTTAAATTAATTGGTGGTTTGCAGTTGAATATACGTGTGTGTGTGTGTGTGTGTGTGTGTGTGCCTGTGTATGTAAAAAACAATTACAAAGTAGAAATGCCAACCTACCACAATTAGAGTCCAAAGCCTGTTCAAAAAAATGTTGTCTTTTGGTCTATAGTAGTATATATTTGTGTGTGTCTGTGTATATATATATACACATGTTTTCACCTGCCCAATCCAGGGATATTATCCACAAGTACCCTGTATGTAGGATTCTAGAAGTTTGTTCCCTTCTAGATACGATAGATAGATAGATAGATAGATAGATAGATAGATAGATAGATAGATAGATAGATAGATAGATAGAAGATAGATATAGATAGGTAGGTCGGTAGGTAGGTAGGTAGGTAAGTAGTAGGATAGATAGATAGATAGATATAGATAGTAGGTAGGTATAGGTAGATAGATAGATAGGATGGGATGGATGGATGGATGGATGGATGGATGGATGGATGGATGGATGGGGATGGATGGGTGGGTGGGTGGGTGGTGGTGGGTGGGTGTGGTGTGGGTGGACGGACAGACCCTTCTATTTCATCTATTTCTATCTCTATCATTTATCTATCTATTATCTATCTATCATCTGTCTAGGAACAAACGTCTAGAATCCTACATATAGGGCATTTGCTGATCATATTCATGAGTTGGGCAGATGAAAACATCCTGTTGTGAAATATTTCCCTTTTCTTTCTTCAGGGAATCTTTCTGCCCTGTTTTTGTTTCAAGTACACATACTGTATATAGTATTTAATAGTTTACTAAAGGTGAACAGGATAGCAGAAGAAAAAGAATGCAAATCAAAACAGAGTCAGTCATATGAACACTATTTAAGTCATGAAGCAATGTATTCAGTTTTGATCTTTTAGATATTGTGCTTCTTATTAAAAAAAATGGGATTTATTTATTTCTGGAAAAGAGACTATTTCTTCTTATCATGATGATTTCACATTCCTTTTCTTTTAAAAGAAGGAAAGAACAGCTATGGGTTCTGTTGACAGCTTATATAAGCTTTTAATGCCTGATAAAACAAGGTATGTTTTGAGTACTTTTCAACATTATTCTTCTTGATTTTTTTATTATAATAATTAAGTTCCTCTGACCAATTTCAGTACATCCTTTACTCATCGCCAGTCTTCATTGCAAAGTTTACACAGAACATTATAAAGAGGATGAATATTTCTTACTGTAACCTTGAAGACTACGTTAGTACATTATATGATTCAAGCCAATATTTGTGAAGCAGAGATCTTTTCACATTAAACTGTAAATTTCCATTGATTTCTTCAGCATGCAAAGTAGCCATTGTTGACATATCTTGGATAATTTTAATTTTAGCTCAGTTTTTGTAGGGGGAGGAAGTTTTACAGTAGCTAAATCAATTTTATGTGGTTCAAGGTGCTTAGGATCTTGAACTAACTTACATGAAGAGATTTAAAAAAGTGGGGGTTAGAGTGGCTAAACAACCCTGTGGCTCGGCCTGAGCACTCTGACAATAGCTTCTTCTGGTGCTATAATGGAGACTGGCTGGCAGCAGTGAGGGAAATCTAGCAATTGCTATGATGCATTTTTATAAAATTCTTCCACCGCATCTGCCCTGCATTGTTTAGCCTGACAAAACAGAGGCAGGCAATAAAGTACTCAAATTGTTTTTTTTAAAAAACCCAATAACAACAACAATATTAATTCCATGGTCACAAACTACTTTTTATCATTGGCTATTCTGAGCAGAAAGACAAGGTTAGGCAATCTTTTTGATCAGTCGCTAGAAAGGGAGTTTTGAGAGGATATTGTGGGTTTATGGCAGGGCATAGTCTACCACAGCAGGTTTACACATGCACTGTTTGGGGGAGTGCTTTCCCATCCAGAGTGATAGATGACAACTCATAAGAAAGATTCACAATCACTATGACTTGCCAGTGGTGACCCATAGGTGGTTTTTCCCTATCCAGACCCCATAGTTTCCAAGTACTGAGCAAGAATTTGAATAGCATCACTTGCCTGGCATGAGGTAGAGGTATAATTAACATACTGTCCTTCTATTGAATGACTTCATCCAGCAGCTTCATATAGATATTAAATGGGAGAGGAAAGTGACATGAATTCTGAGGTGTCCCACATACGAGGGGCCTACTCATGGATTTCTCTTCCTCCCTACCAACACTGACTGGAATCAGCCACAAAGGAATGAGAACTATTACAAAATAGACCCTCCACTTCTAACTCCCAGAGCCAGTTCAGAAAATTACAATGGTTGTAGGTATCAAAAACTGTTGAGAGATCCAGAATGGGATTTCAAGCATATTTTATTTAAGTGTATTTGCATTCAACAATTCCAATTTCTCTGGATTGCATTCAATAAAATTTTATAAATTCCCCCTTTCTCCTGATTTTTGTCTGACCACTGTGATGGGTATTAAGCTTATAGTATAGATTTATACTGATTTCAGTTGGTCCAGATTATCTGAACATCTGTCAGGTCTACTATTGTACTTGGTGTCCTGCCATTATGCTGAGGGGGGAGGGGATAGCATGCTTGGGATTTTTACACTTCTGTTGCTCACTTGAGACTTGGGAGGAGGACTGTCTTCTGAGACAGGACGGACTCCTTCCAAGCTGGTTTTCACCAGGTTCCAAGGACATCATGCCCTGAGTGTGAATTTTTATCTGCCTAGCTCCTCAGCATTCTCAAAACAACTTCTTGGAATCACATTGGCTACCAGTGGACTGGTCAGGGAGGATTGGGATTAGGAAACCGAAAGAATTGCTTTATGCTTTGCTATTGACCTTCATATTCTGCCTGACTTTACTGCATCCAGTTTCTGTCAGTAAAAGTTCTTTTGATTAAACTCAATGGATTCAAGAGTCTTACTTTCTTAAGGGGCCGACTGGGGCAGGTCTGACACCATCAATTTCTTTAGCATTAATTTTATTTTTTATAAAACTTTTCTTGTAGTAATCCTAAAAAACCAAAACACACACACACAAACACATAAAGACTAGCAGCATCCTGTCAGAACAAATAAAGTAGCCTAATAATATCACTGCTAGCACACAAATATGCAAGCAAACATACTGGCTATTTCACCCATTTTTGTATCCTTTACCATTTGGTATTATAATAGGAACATCTGTTATAGTAATGAGACATATGTTGTAGGTCAATAAAAAGACTAAAACAAATGTAATTAAAAATGGATAAAAACTGAGAAACTTGCAAGATAGCTAAAGGAAAAAAAAGGCAAGGGTTAGAATATTATGGGTGTCAAAGGAGAAGGAAATATTTTTGTCATTTGTTACAGCTAATGAGAGAAAATGAAGATGAAGGTATTTTGAAGAAAAAGAGGATTCAATAAATTGTCACAGTGTTAATAAGGAATGGGAGAGGGTGGAAGGAGAAAGAAAGAACACACGTAAATCTAACCTGGATTTATAATATTAGCAAAAGTAAATTGTAGACATGAAAAGGCCAAATACAGATTGTAAGCTCTGATATAAAGAGGGACAGGTATGCAATCTATTGGTTGCCCTCAAAAGACACAGATATTCAATTAACTGGAGTTGAGCTATATTGGCAACTGTTCCTTGAAAGTGAGGCTCAGCCAGATCTCAGAAATTTTGTTCACCTGAAAGCCAGGGCTTTTTTTGTCATAGAATGCACAGAACGGCGTTCCGGCACCTTTTTTCAATGGAATTTGTGGAACTAAAAAAAGTTCAGTCAGACCTTCCAACTTCTTGCAGAAAAAAAAACAAAGATCTCACAAGGAGTTGGAAGGTCTGACTGAACTTTTTTTAGTCCCACAAACTCCGTTTACCTGCAGCAGAAGAGAAACACGCCAGAGTTGAAAAGCAGGTTAGCAAAGAAATGCTTTGGGGAAGAGGGAGGAGCTGCGCCAGGAGGAGAAGCAGCAGAAAACGGGGCTGCCATTTCCAGAAGGGAGAAGGAAGATGTGGGGCAATGCAGGGCAGCAAGCAAGTGCTGTTCTCTGCTCTGCATCCCTGCGCCGAGCTGCTGTGTTCTCCGTTCTCTGTGAGACAGGCGACAAAGTACTGGCGGCGGGAGGTGATAGGGGAGGCTTGTGCCACCCAGTCATGGCACAAGCCAAGGGAGAGTTGGCAGAGGACCAGGAGGCGGCGGCTGTGCCTGGGCAGGTGATCTGCGGGCGAAGCTTAAAAAAAGCCCCTCCAGCGGCACACAGTGGCAGTGGAGCCGTTCACCATCACTCCCCCCTGGCTCCAAAACAGCGGAGGCGGACCGGGCCTATCCCGCCCATCCCATCCACCTTAGCATGGCAGTCCGGCTTGGGAGGAGAGTGAAAGGTTGCCAATCAAGGAATGGCCTGGGGGGGGGGGGGCTGAGTTCTAGCACCTTTTTTCTTACCAAAAAAGCACTGCTGAAAGCAAACAGTAATCTAAAATGGATAAACCTGAGATGTGGTCAAAACCCATCAGCTCTGTAATGACAATTACAAGTAGTGACCTTGGGAGATGGGAGATGGGAAAGAGCCACAGTAAGGGGGATGTTCAGATAAAAGTCTGAGGAATGTGGATGCCACATATGTCTCAGAAGAGGCCATCCATAGTTTCTTCAGCTGTAAAGACGATGGGGGAGAAGTGTACTTTCAGAATTGCAAGATTTTCTTAAAATCTTTTCAACTGAACATGCTTCCTATCTGGACTACCTTGCAAGACTAATATGACCTCAGTTGTAAAGAGCAACAGAAAGTTCTTATTGTATATATTGCCTGCTTGAGAGCTCAACTCCTAGGCTATGTAAGTGAATAGCCTGTAGGTGTATGTACACAAGGATTTTATTACAAAGCACATTGCTGGTGTCTTGGCCTGTATCAGAGTTGCCTGATAAAGATAGAAAAATCCTTGGAACTGAACATCATGTCAAGGGTGACTTGGAAAATGCTCAGAGCAAAGTCAAGTGTTTTGAATATTACTAGATTTCCTTCAGGCAGACTTTGCAAGATCATTTCCTTCTCAGTGTAACCTTTGAGTGTTAGGTGTGCATTTGAAGTGCAAAATGAAATTATTGCTCACCTTGAAATAAAACTGAAGTAATAGCAAACAATGCATGAAGACAAAGTATGGTGTATTTCAAAATGGCAAGTTTAGGAAAAGCAAGCACATCTGAAAATAATATTTAATATTTACTTGCTGAAGTCTTGTTTTAGGTCTCTTTTGTGGACACTTTTTATCAAGTTGGATCCATTCTTTGACTGCCTTGGTCCATCTGACATCAGTTCTTCTTGCTATGTGATCAGCCCACTTCCATTTCAATTCTTTTATGCTCTTGATAAGCCATGTGCAGATCTTTCTATCTTGTCTTGTAATGCCGAGCATGTATCTTTCGATGGCTCTTTGCACCACTCATAGCTTTTGTATCGATTGTGAGGTTAGTGTCTATGTTTCACTGGCATATGTTAGAACAGGTAGCACACACTGATCAAAAACTTTTCTCTTTTCAAGCATATCATAGTAGTAATGGGAGACTTCAACTATCCAGATATCAACTGGGAGAAAAACTCTGCAGTGAGTAGGAGATCAAATAGATTCTTAACCAATCTAGCCAACAACTATATCATCCTAAAGATGGAGGAGGGAACTAGAAGTAAAGCTAAACTGGACCTAATTCTTACTAATAGAGAAGATGTGATAGAGGGAGTTGAAGTTGCAGGAACCTTGGGTGAAAGTGATCACGCCATACTGAAATTCAATATAATGCAAACACAAGCAATAGAAAATAATCCAACCAGAATCTGAAACTTCAAAAAATCTGATTTTAACAAACTCAGAGAGAACCTAGAAAAGATTCCATGGATGAAAATCCTAAAGGGGAAAACAACCCAAGAAGCATGGGAAACTCTGAAAAATACAATCATAAAAGCCCAGTCCAGCACAATACCACTGAAAAAGAAAAACAAGAAATTCAAGGAGAAACCAGCATGGCTGCACAAAGCTCTCTCTGAAAGACAAAAAGGACAAGTACAAAAAATGGAAAGAGGGACACATAAGTAAGGCTGATTATCAGCAGACAGCAGAACATGCAAAGATGAACTCAGGAAAGCAAAGGCTCAGAATGAACGAAGACTTGCAACAGAAATCAAGGACAATAAAAAAAAAGTTTCTTTCAACATATTAATAACAAGAAAAAAGTCAAGGAAACTATAGGTCAACTAAAGAGAGAAGATGGCAAGGAAGTAAAAGGCAGTAGGGAGAAAGCAGAGTGGCTTAACTCATTCTTTGCATCAGTCTTCACACACAAAGAACTTATAGTCCAATATACCCAAAATAAAAACTACTGCAAAAGACAAACTAGAAACAAAAATTAAAATAAGCAAGAAAATGGTAAGAGAACACCTATCCGACCTTAATGAATATAAATCACTGGGACCTGACAGATTACATCCCAGAGTTCTGAAGGAGCTGGCAGATGTTATCTCAGAACCATTGCACCATATCTTTCAAAAATCCTGGAACACCAGGGAAGTACCTAAGGATTGGAAAAGGGCTGATGTGGTTTCCATCTTCAAGAAAGGGGGGGAAAAACAGACCCAGAAAATTACAGACCAATCAGTCTAACATCAGTACCTGGGAAGATCCTGGAAAAGATAATCAAAAAATAGATCTGCGAACAACTAGAAGCAAACAAAGTTATAACCAGTAGTCAGCATGGGTTTGTTAAAAACAGATCATGCCAAACCAATCTTATTTCATTCTTTGATAAAGTGACTAAATTAGTAGACCAGTGAAACTCTGTGGACCTAGTATACTTAGATTTCAGTAAGGCATTTGACCAAGTAGACCACAACCTGCTGCTTAGTAAGCTAGAAAAAGGTGGGATAGACAACATCACCACCAGATGGATCTATAGCTGGCTGACAAACCATACTCAGTGAGTAGTCCTCAATGGTACTACATCCACATGGAGAGAAGTAAGCAGTGGGGTACCACAAGATTCCGTCTTAGGCCCAGTACTCTTCAATATCTTCATAAATGACTTAGATGAGGGAATTGAAGGGGAACTCATCAAATTTGCAGATGATACCAAACTGGCAGGAGTAGCCAACACCCCAGAAGACAAGCTCAGGATCCAAAAAGATCTTGACAAACTTGAACAATGGACCATTGTTGGACAATATCCAACAAAATTAATTTTAATTTGGAGAAAAGCAAAGATTTACATTTAGGCAGGAAAAATCAAAGATATAAGTACAGATTAGGCAAGACCTGGCTCAAAAACAGTAACTGTGAGAAAGACCTTGAAGTCCTAGTGTCCTAGTCCTAGTCCTAGTCCTAGTCCTAGTCCTAGTTATAGTCCTAGTCCTAGTCATAGTCATAGTCATAGTCACTTGACTATGAGCCAGCAGTGTGCAGCAGCAGCCAAAAAAGCTAATACAATCCTGGGTTGTATAAACAGAGGCATAGAATCAAGATCACACAAAGTATTAGTACTACTTTATAAAACCCTAGTAAGACCACAACTGGAATACTGCAACCAATTTTGGTCACCATACTACAAAAAAGATGTTGAGACTTTGGAAAAAGTTCAGAGAAGAGCAACTACAATGATCAAAAGCCTGGAGACTAAAAATATGAAGAATGGCTGCAGGACATGGGTTTGGCTAGTCTAAAGAAAAGAAGAAACAGGGACGACGTGATAGCAATATTCCAGTATTTGAGGGGCTGTCACAAAGAAGAGGGCATCAAACTATTCTCCAAAGCACCAGAGGGCAAGACAAGAAACAATGGTTGGAAACTGACCAAAGAGAGAAGCAATCTGGAAATAAGGAGAAACTGCCTAGCAGTGAGGACAATTAACCAGTGCAACAGCTTGCCTTCAGAAATCATGGGCACTCCATCACTGGAAGTTTTTAAGAAGAGACTAAACAGTCACTTGTCTGAAATGGCATAGGTTCTCCTGCTTGAGCAGGGGGCTAGACTAGAAGACCTCCAAGGTACCTTCCAGCTCTATTCTATTCTATTCTATTCTATTCTATTCTATTCTATTCTATTCTATTCTATTCTATTCTATTCTATTCTATTCTATTCTATTCTATTCTATTCTATTCTATTCTATTCTATTCTGGCATATTGGGAGGTTGTTCTTGAAAATTACGCTTAGTTTGCCAACCACATTTAACATGCCGTTCAATTTCCTTATTGTATTGTCTTCCATTGAGATCCATTGGCCAAGGTATATGTAGTGGTCTACTATGTCTAGTTCTTCTCCATATATATGTTTTTTCTTTCTTTGGTAAATTTATTAAACATAACCTGGCTGTTATTCAGGTTTATTTTTAAGCCAAATGATTCTCCTGCTTGTGTAGCTCTTGTATATGTCTTTGTAGCTTGTCTAGGTCTTGTGAGAAGAGAACAACATCATCTGCAAATCTTAAGTGATTTAAATAGACACCATTGATTTTTATTCCATTTTTTGCCCAGTCTAGTTTGCGAAATACGTCTTCAAGGCAGGCTGAGAAAAGGATAGGTGATATTGTATCTTATTGTATATTGTATTGTATTTATCTATAGCTACCTATATATCATCTATATCTATAACTTTTTGTTTACAATTTACTGACTAATAGCATGCATCTTTTTATCAAATTCTACAATCTTTTTTGCTCCTTGGAATTAAAATTAAATGTTTCCTGTATATTACAAAGGATTTAACACATAGCTCACTCCATAATTCAGAACATTAGTTGTAAATGTGCTTTAATTTTTAGCACTGACAATTACAGAACCAGAATAAATTCTGAATTGAATAAATATGTGCAGGGTTGACAGGAAATGCTGGATTTATAAGTCATAATGGAAAGTCAAATTAAGCACTCATCCAAATGCTGTTTATTCTTTGAAAAATAATATGAATGCACAATTCTTTATTTCTTTGACCAAGTCTGCAAAAATATGCCTGTTCTATTCTGTTCATGCAAAGCACAGAGAAATAAAATAACTTCTCATTTTACTCATTAGAGGCTACTTTCCTGACAGCCTGGCCAGACTATCTGACTTGAAAAGCTCATGCCTCTTTGTGTTGTATCTTTAAAGCATACCTCTGCTTGGGAGTGGGTAGCAAGCTATGGGGCTGTCAATAGGTGCATGCAGGAAGTCCTGGGGGCTTGGTGGATCTGGATAGTTGTACAGTGGGCATAGTAAGAGCCTAGGAAAGACTCTTCCTAAGTTATAGGGTTGTAAAAATGACAGTGGGAGAATTGTACTTTCAGACTTGCAAGTTAATGTAGCTTTACAATAAAGTAGAATTAGTTTATCTGGCTGTATTTCCTGTCTGTCTTCCTGATAAGGATGACACATGGATAGAATTGGTACAAAAATGTGGGAGGTCTTCTTAGAGTCTTGACTCCTGTTTGAAGAGTAAATGGAACTATGGTTATATGTCAATTGTGTCCATGGATTGGAATGGTTCCCATAGATTGGTTCCCACTGGATTGGATTGTGTCAATTGTTCCCATGGATTCCCATGCCCTGGTCACTTCTTACGTGAACTGCTATAAGGAGCTGCCCTTGAAGATCATCAGGAAGAAAATTGGTATAAATGCAGTGGAATTAAACCTGCTGATTGTAGTCTTTAAAGAGAGCCAGGTTATTTGCAGGCCAGTCTACCTTTGAATGTTTCTGTCTGTCTCTTGAGATCCCAAAGGATGAGCAATACAATAAAATGTGTGGATGATCTTGGGGGACAAAAGAAAGAGATGCTGTCCCAATCAGACAAGAGAAAGAAAGCCCTGAGTGGCCTAATTGATCAGACAACTAAAATTATCTGAAGGAACTTTGTACCCTCAGACTTTCAAGATTCTGTTAATGTAGCCCTACAGTAAATAAGAATTAACTCATCTAGTTGTGCTTCTTATCTAATTTGCCTAAGAAGACTAACAAGGATGTTTTGGGTTCCTGATATAAACCAATGGCAACTGGGCCCCCAGAATATGTAACTCTTTGGTTGGAACAAAGAAGAGCATATTCCTCAAGATTTGGATAGCCCCAATTCTGTTGGCTTTCCACAAGAACTCAAAAACCTGTCATTCCCCCCCCTCCAGACATTGCGCCAGGTAATTGGATAATCTCATAATAATTGTAGCTTGATCTCAGCTGGACCTCTTTCTGGCTGGCTGGCTCTTTCTCTCTTTCTCCCTCTCTCCATCCCTCCTTCTGTTCAGCTTTGTATTAAATGCCTAAAGCCACCGTTGCAAATTAGGTGGTTCTATAAACTGCTTAAATAAAATAATCTCAATTTCATGAAAATTTATTTTGGTTAGATATATAATATTAAGACTTAATGTCAAAATGAAGCATGCAAAAAATGCAGGCTATGAATTAGGACAAGAGCCCAGCTTTTCATAGATTATATACAGATTTAGATTGTGTTATTGGGTCATTCAGTTCCTAATATACATATTGTGTATGTATATGTGTGCATGTTCTTGGTTAGGTATAAACTAGGACACACATCCACTGTTTCATCACATGATTGGCCAACCTTACCTGAAAAATACTTTTCCTATGCTGCTGTAAGAAGAATCTAATTATAGTTATAAGGGGGGATGAAAATTCATAATGAATTTACCATAATTCCACATTTATTACAATATATTGTGATTCATATAATTAACAGTATAGCTGATCTGCATCCGTGAAGAGCTGCTGGTAACATGAACAAAATAAGCATTAATGCACCCACATAATTAACACAGTGATGGCAACAGAAGCGCCATTTATAACTATTTTGTGGTAATAACATTTTACAAGTACAGATTGTTTCATTATGTAGTATAATAATTGCCTTTACAAACTTAATAAGTTCATTAAAATGCCAGGTAGCATGCAAAGCCATGGAGTAGAATGCTGTCTCTCAAGGATATTTAATATAAAGTTGCCACTTAAGCAATTTCCTTATATTTCTGTTCGACATCCATTCAGTAAAAATGCCATTGTCATTTTAATATTAGTCATGCATGGCAGATTTAAAGTTGTTTATTTAACTACATGTATTTTTTCTGTCTGTTTTAGCACCTTTTCATAACTGTTATGATATGCCTATGCACAATTATTATCATTATGATCATTACCCCTAGAATTTTATCAAGTATACACAAATCAGCCTAAATCCTTGACAAATATCTTTTAAACTTTCATTAATTTTAATACATTTTTACCAAAGGCAAACATTTTATAAAAATAATAACTTACTGGAATACATAATGTGACAGCATGTCTGAAACCTGTAATACACAAAATGTTTGTTAAAATTAAGTTAGTGTGGCAGATGACTTAGGACTTGATTATTGTTATGTAATTATACAACAATGCCCCAAATAAGGATTCTATGTAATCAGCAGGTTTCCTGATTTTTTCTCAGATCTTTATCAAAAAACAAAAAAAGATAGACCCTAAAATCATGGAGGCATATCATAAAGCTTATTTAAATGAGCAGTCACACTATGTAGTGTAAACTGTTTCACAATATTATCTAGCTGAGCCCAGCTTTACGAACTCAGCTAGCATCCCCTATCCATTAACTAAGCATCTTTCTGGAATGAAACAGCACATATTCCGATTAGCATTCTGCCTTCCTCTTTTTGCAAATGTTTTCTATCATTTATTGTCCCTTCATCTGATAAAATATGTTTTCATCCTTTACTATTCAAAGCAGATAGCAGATAGCTCGTTCTGTCAAAGTTCAATCTAATTAATGTTCATCATATTATCACAAGTTCTTCCATATGAACAGGATAATATAATGCTATCTGATTTTTTTAATGCATTTGTATCTTGCAACAACAAAAAAAAAAAAATTCTATAAACATATGGCTGTTAATGGGCACAATCTCACCCTATAATTTGCTATTCCTTATACAACCCACTGTATCACCCATGGCATCTAGCACTTGATTATTAGAAATTTTAGTCATCTTTCTGATCAAAATTTACAATCTTTCTTCCAAAACTTAACTTGGCCAGCAACTATAAAGATTGTCAAGTTTATAGCAATAACTATGTATTGCAGATACTGGGCAAAATGTTATTATCATTCATTATTTCAGGTTTGGAGGTTTTTCTTTATATTATACTTTGTATTTGTTTTATTTATTTAATTTATTATGGGTATCCAATTTAAAAAAAAATATGTTTACCTGTACATAAATGAAATGAAAATGTTTGAATGATTAATTTAATTTATTCAATTTAGATATCACTCAGCTCTGAACCAATTCAGGGCAATATGGAATAGAACATAATAAAAATATAAAACAATAATTAATAAATAAAAAAGTAAGAAAAATGAACTGATGGCAAATCCAGCTAACCACACTCATATCCTCAAATCAATCACCTAAACCAGGGCCTGGGGAAACAGCCACCATCTTAAGTCTTTCTATAATGCCATCAGGGTGGGGGATCCATGGATATCAGAGAAAAGAAACTGTCCATCTTTTATAGAAAAATGAAGTTTCTTCCTGGAGGTAATCCATCTGAGTCCTGTCACCTGCACCCTGTTGTTGTAATCTAATTTTATGCAAAACATATTTACTGCCTGCTTCTCTGCTCCCAATGTTTCTGGAAGGTTTCCATCCAGAAAAGGGGGAAAATTGTTTAGGATTAGAATTACAGACAGGAAGGATGGACATGGAAGATTATATTCAAGTTTATATGACAGTGCATCTAGTAAGCTTACTGTGAGCCAAAATTATAAGTGACTTTATAATTAGGAAAACAAAACACACCTATCTGTTGTGTGACAAAGTGTGAGGAATTGTGCTTTTTGCACAAATGTAGTAAGTATTGGCTGCCGGCTAAGGCAGCCTCCCCAAATGGCTCCATTCATAAGTAAAGAAATCTACAGGCAAAATACATTCAGGAGAAAAATACTTGCAGCAAAACTTACAGCTAACAATAGCAGAGCAATAGAAGCTAACAGGAGACATCAGCCATCAGCCATCAGCCAAACAGAAATTGCCAAACACTCCTTAAGAACACAAAGCCCACATTGCACAAATCCCAGAACTTCAAAGTCACAAAAGCACATAAGAATCCTTCCACTCTCCATCTCCCTCCGTGCCTCACCTCCAGCCATTGCTACCTTTTTTCATTCCTCTTGGAGGGCGACCCCTCCCCCACTGCATTTCTTGCCTGTTTGCTGCTGCCAGCACAGGTGGCTGCCACAGCAGTTGCAAATCAGCTCATGGCCGGCCTGCTTGATTTGATCTCCTCTCCTCTCCCCCCCACCCTCCTCCTTCGGTGCAGCTAAAGCTGATTCAGCCTCCTCCCAAGGCTGCTTTTTTTTTTCTCTCTCCCTCTCCCGCCCAAACTGCCTCCTTTTATAGCCTCTGTCTCCACCCCCCTCCTCCTCCTTTCTCATGGGGGAGGGTGAGCCAGAAGTGAGCCTGGGGCCTTTGTCTCGCCCCACCCACTCTGCAGCTCCAGAGGACTCTCTCACTGTAAGTCCTTGCCTGCGCTGGCTCATTCCCTCCCCCACTACACTTGGCTAGCCAGGGCTGCGTACCACCTGCCACTTGTTAATGTACCACAAGTGGTACGTGTACCACAGGTTGAAAAGCCCTGCTCTAATTCATGTATATATTTGATAACAAAGGGATAGGAGGGGTCAAGCTGACTGAGAATTGGCTGGGATAAAAGAAAGGATTTTCAAGTACTGAAATGTTGCTTGCTTTTGAATAAACCAATTTACCTGATGTTCTTTCATTAGAAATTGAGAAGTTAGTTTTGTGAACTCTGCAAAATTAGGAATCCCTAATTTTTGCAAATCCCATAAATCACTGAATATCCTTCATGTTTTAGAGGTCTGCAGTGAAAAGATGGATTTTATTTTACAGAATCTATTTTTATTCCTTCTGCAGAGATCGAGTGACCCAAATAGTCTAACAGGAAATGATCAAATACACATTTTTTCCAACATAGCAAAATGTTTGTGGAATCAGCCTAACCTGAGTCTTATGTAAAATATGAGTCATTTGAAAAAAAATCAGTATGTCATTTAAGTACACGACTACATATTTTTCTGAAATATCTGAAAATATTTCATTCATGAATTTGGAGAAGATGAGGGACCTACTGTAAATTCAAATCTGCTGTACCTGGTATCAGAAGCAGTTAAATTCCATGGCCCATTTTCATTCTACCAAAGTGTAAGTGCCTGTTAATATCATAAAACTGTGTACCTTCTGAAGGCAATCCAACAAATCTGAAACAAGAGAAAGTAAGTAGAGATTTTTAATGGCCCCATATTCAGGAGTCAATAATCAACAAACTCATTTTTTCCCCTTTCAATGACCCTGTAATCCCTTGCATTGAGGTGGAGTCAGGGCAACTGAATGGAGCTGAGCATTTACTAGCTGGATACCCTTCCTGATGCTTACATAGAGTTCACAGCAGATATTTTTGCTTTGTGTCCAAAAAAGAGAAATATCTGCTGCTACCTAGCATAAAATTCACTGCCTTCTGATTGTGAGGCATGAGTTCCACCTCTAGGCCACCATGCCCCTCGATCAACAAAGTCAAATAACTACCTTTTATTGGGTATGAAAATATAGAATCCTTTCTTCAAATTTATAATTTTAGCCATTGCCTATCCACTGCATGGTGAAGGCCTCTTCTCCCTGTTTCCAACTTATATAGTCCTGAGCTTTCTTTTGCCAATTGGGCAAAATTGCTGATGTCGTCATGTTTTAGGTCTCTTTCATGGATGCTTTTAATCATTTGTGAACCATTCTATAATTGCCTTGGTCCACCTGCCTTCAATTCTTTTTGCTATGTGACCAGCCCATTTCCATTTCAATTTTTTTCAAACTACCCAGGCCAAATCATGAGTATTCGTGGGATAGTTTCTCTTAGTTGGAATCTGGTTTTGTTTCTTCCTTCCCAGGACTGAATTGTCTTTTAATTAACAGATCTAGCATTCCTTTTTCAAGGATATCTCAGCAGACCTGGAAGTATTCCTTTAGAAGCTAGCTTTTTTAGTTGCGCCTGATTCCACATAGAAAATGTTCCCAATTGAAATACAAAAGATCCTGACATTTCTGTCTTTTTGTAGACCAGCAAAGACCATCTTTAAAGAGAATATTTGGCAATGCTGAACAATGTTTAGGGTTGGTTTTAATACTGGCTTACATTCTACAGTTTAATTTTAGTCCTCCATACAGTCACTCTGACTCTACCCAAAATAGGGACTAAAAGCTTGTAAAAAGGGAGCTTTTCTTGCTATAGTTACATTATATATATATTTTTTAAAAATAGTTTCAACTTCAATTTGTACATTTAAATAAATGATTGCAAATAAATATTAACATGTAAGTAAATAAATAAAATACGTCCAAGTTTGTCAATAGGTTTAGGTATTATAAATTGACTCTATATAAACATTTAGACCTGATAAATTTCTCCTCCATTCACTGTTGATTAGCATTATTGTATATGGCACTGAAAACATTATCAGTTTATGATTCTGCTAGGACAGCGGTCTCCAACCTCTGGATCATGGCCCACTACTGGGCCATGGTTGATTTGGAACTGGGCCACATGAGCAGTGGGCGCTTGCACCCATGCGTGCAGCTCCATTCACATGTGCCTGCACTTGCGTGCACAGCTCCACTCATATAACCAGTGGGCGCTCGCATGTGCAGCTCCACTTGCAAGAGTGGCAGGAACTTGTGCTTGCATAAATGGAACTGTGCACATGCACATGCACACACCTGCCACTCACGCGGAACTGTCCCCTCTTCCCCCCCCCACTGGGCCACCAAGCCAGAAAGTTAGGGACTCTTGTGCTAAACTGTATTTTTTTTTCAACCATGGATCCCACAATAAGACAGTTTGCTCTTCTCAAATGTAAAGGTCTTTTCTTCCATTTTTTTTTTTACCAAAAATAAAATACATATTATTTCTTAGGAGATCCTAAGACATCCATCCTCTTTTGTCCATTAGTCCTGCTAAGTCAATGCACTAATCACACCTTTAAAATATTATTCATACTGAGAATAAATTCCAGTCAGGGCATGAACGTCATTCCTTTGAAGATCCACTTACACTTACAACAGTTTTAATAAAGAGTTGCTTGTGACAAGAGCCCCTTTCTAGCAACTGAGGCGTTCTTGGCAAGAAGCAATGCACTCCTTGCAAGTTTGAAGAAATTTTAAAAATATATAAATGATGTTTTCAAAACTGACATTAAAAAGATAAAGGAATGCAGTTGGTAAAGTTCACATATGAGAAATGTCCATCTTTAACTGAAACATTTCCACAAGCCTGCTAGTCTTGAATTAAACTGACTTAAATTAATCTGAAATCAAATTTGATTCATGGTAACTTTATCTAAGCAAATTTCCTGGCAAAATTACAGACAGTAGTTCACCACTGCTTTTTTCCAAGATATTTTTTTTTCTATTTCCCAATCTAACCAATAATCTCAGAATACCCCAATGATCCCATATGAGTATTTTCCAGGCTCAATTCTGCTTAGTTTCCAAGATCAGTGACATGCAATTTCTTATTTTTTTTAACAGACAATTTCTCCTAGGTCATGGTGAATCCAGATGTGGATCATTTCACAGAGATTGATCAGACGAACTCTAACTATTTGTTTATTTAAATGTGAATTTGTTGCACTCTTGAACTAGGAACATAGAAACACTCATTGCACTCAACCAGCTATTGGTGCATCAATTTTTACATTGACTTATTTTCTTTTTCCTTTGGTTTATTTTATTTTATTTCATTTTAATTGTTTTAACAATAGAAAAAAAAGAATAATTAAGCAATATAGTTTGCATTCTTTCTTGTTCTATTTGATATATACTGCGTTCTCTTGCATTGTTAATTAGATGTTTCTCTTTTCTACAATTCCTTTCTATAGGAGCCCACTTTTTAAATAAAATATTTCTTTTGAAGTCTTTCTCGTGGAATTTTTCATTGATAGATAAATGATAGATTTATTAGGCTTTTCAGAAATATTGGGGGTATTATATAATACTATATAAGCAAATGATAAATACTGATAACTAAAATTGTTGTTTTTTTTCCGGTGGGTCCCTTTGAAAAAAAATGACAGCCTTCTATTTTATGTTGCAAAACTTAAGCAGCTTGATTAAAAGTTTTTAGCAATATAAACAGATGTTCTGAAAGTCAGGAAGCCTCTAGTTATCAATTCCTCCCTCTTATAAGATGACCCATGTATCTTATATCTTTCTTGTCATCTAAGGCAGTTGAATCAGCAAAGAAGGGGTAGAGAGAAAAACACTAAAATAAAATGCATTGAAAAATGTCAAATTAAGAGAAGGTATTGGAAAGTACAAGACAAATTTTATTTAATAAAACATTTATTCAATCACCAGATGCCCTTTCGTTTGTGACCCCCTCTCTCCCTTTGCTGGTCTTTGTGTCTTACTTCAAGAAATAAACACAAGGTATGCATTGGTTGGGGTGTGTGATAGGAATTAACACAAAGCGCTGAATGAACATCCATAGATGAGTATAGATGTGGACTTGGTACTCTCAAATCCAAGTCCAACAATTTAAATCCTATACAACAGTATTGTGCTGATTGGAATCAACATCATTTCTTTCTTGACTTGGTCTACAAAGTCCTTTTCTTGTCCAGTCATGATTGGAGCAAAATCTTGGTAAGACCCCTTATTTGTATGCATGTTGAATAGGCATGTACAGGCATATGTGTTAAAAAAAAATTCAAAAGTGTATAATTTTTTTTAAAAAAAATTGATTGACTCATTAAAATAGCATACAATATTAAAATAGCATACAATATTAAAATAGCATACAATATTTGCTAATTAAATAAAATATATAAGAAGGTAGACATGGGTTGCTACTGAATTGTTTCACATTTAAAATTTACCAAATAGAAGAGTACATTTGCATTTGTTTGTTTCTATTCCCTCTCTTCTCCCTCCACTAGCCTTGGAAAACAGCTTGAAAGGATTCAACACTTTCATAGAAAAGATAATGCATCCACATTGCAAACTCAGCAACTATATTGCCAGACTGCAAATTCTTTTGTTTCTTTGTTTTTATGTGCAATTAGAACTTATTTTAAGACTGAGCCTTCCCAAGGTGGCTCATATAAAACAGTGGAATATGTATTAAGCTTTAAAACTATTCTAATGAAATACAGACTCCTTCAGGTTAATTTCTGATGACTGTCAGGGGACTGCATGGACACATCTGTGGCAATGATAGAGGAATAGTTTGTCATATTTTTTGTTTGTTTGCTAATTTCCTAATTTAAACCTACAACTCAATATACCTTGATAATCTCCTGTCTGTGTTTTGACATCAACGAATGACTAGGCTTACCATTTTGGATGAAGACCCATGCCATAAACTAGACTTAATAAGCTCCTAGTTCACCATATTAATATTGCATAATTGGAAGGTACCTTAGAAGTCAACCCCCTTGCCCAAGCAGAAGACCTTATAACATTCCATATAAATGGCTCTCTAGTTTCTTCTCAAAAACTTCCAGTGATGGAGCACACACAACATCTGGAGGCAAGCCATTTCACTGATTAATTGTTCTCACTGTCAGGAAATTTCTCCTAAATTCTAGGTTGAATTTCTCTTTCATGAGCTTCCATCTGTTACTTCTTGTCCTGCTGTCAGGAGCTTTGGAGAATAGGTCAACCTTCTATTCTCTGTGGCAACTCCACAGATATTGGAAGACTGCTATCCAGTCTCTATGGTGATTCTCAGTCATCCATGTCATGGTTGTCTCAAAGGTGCTTTTTCAAAAGGCAACTGGACTTTCTTTGCTTTTCTTTGAAGATGTTTTGCTTCTCATCCTAGAAGCTTCTTAAATTCTGACTGAAGGTGAGGTATGGAAGGATTTATATTTCTTGCAGTCATCAGGTCATTAGCACTCTTTCTGAGAGTTGTTGAGACCCCTTGGAGGTTTATCTGTGTCCTCAAAGTCACCTGAATAGTGCCAATGGGTGTGGAATCTTCTTGGAATTGCTGAAAGGGCTGTGTTGCAAATAAGAGATAGGTGATGTCATATCCCTTCCCCTCTGTTGACAGAGGGCTGTTCAGTCTTAATGTAGATAGCCTCTTTGACTCCTATTTCAAACCAGCAGTCCTCTCTGTCAAGAATGTGGATTTTTACTGTATTTAAAAGAGTAACCTTTGCCTTTCAAATGCAGATGGACTGCTAAATCATGTCCTGGTGGGTTTGTTCTATCAAGTCTACTTGATAGTCTATACTGCTATCAAGTAATCCCTTCCCTTGCCTTCCCTTCATTAGACTAGACGTACCCAGTTCCTCTAACCATTCATCATATAGTTTGGCCTCCAGTCCTCTAATCATCTTTGTTGCTCTTCTCTATCTGTCTAGAGCCTTGACATCCTTTTTGTATCTTGGTGACCAAAACTGGACAGAGTATTCCAATTGTGGTCTTACCATTGCAATATAAAGTGGTACTAGCACATCAAGTGATTTTGATACTATCCCTTTGTTGATGCAGCCTAGGATTGCATACTAGAAGACTGCAAAATAGAGACAAAAGTATGAATTATCTTTAGAAAGATGGAAAAAAAAACCCATACAATTGCTTACTGTCCTGCACTTACATTTTTTATTGTCACTCTACTATTATGGCTATTTTGCATACAAATGTAGGTAAGAGAGGAATTATGACTAAAGCAAACAGTTTTAAAGAATCAGGGTTTTTTTATTAGCGTGCTCTGTAATTTGATAGTGTTCCACATATTAATATTTTATGCTCCCCTATACCTATCTAATGCTCCTACCCCCTCTTTTAGATTCTTATAGACTTTTATATAGTTTAAGTTCTAATACATACAGTACTGTGCAAAAGTGTTAGGCAGCTGTGCAAAAATGCTGTAAATTAAGAATGCTTTCAGAAGTAGAAGTGTTAATGGTATATTTTTATCAATTAACAAAATGGGAAGCAAATGGCCAGAAGAGAATCCAAATCAAATCAAGTCTTTTTCCAAGCCAGAGCTGTGTTGGCCACTATAATAGGCTTGTATGATTCATTCCCCCTGCCACAGTGAGGTACAGTTGGGCTTTGGGGACCCAAATAGGTAGTAGATGTAGTAGCTCTTTTTTATTGTAAAGTTTCAAGAAACTTGCATATCTAAAAGTATATTTTACCCTCCTCCCTTTTGCAATCCAAGAAACTAGGGAGGATCACAGAAATGTTTGCCATTCTCCCATTCCTACTGCAGGCTCAGCTGCTTAATCTATGGCTCTTCTTCCTGTGTCCCAAGGTCATTCCCACATTATATCAGAACAGATCAACATCGGCACACATATTTATTGTTTGAGAAACAGTTGACTTCCCGCAGTTGCTGATGGTCACTTTTTACTCATGTAACTACTCATTTAGCAGCCCAGCACAATCTTGTTCTGATAATGGCTCATTAATGGCAGGAGGCTGGAACATGTAAGATGGCACAAAATTCTTCTGGCCCCAGCAAATCAGCAGAGTGGAAAAGTTTTAAGTTCTAAGCCCTTTCTAAACTGTAATAAGGAGAAGATCAGTCACAGTCTCCTCCTATTGGACTGGAAATGTCAATTCTTATTCTCAATAGTGTAGTCTTCCCTTTTTAAAAGAACATTGCTCACAACCAATTATTAACATCTTGAGGTTAGTCCTGTTTCCTTTTTCTGTGTATGTGTGATTATCTTATGCCATTTTACTCTGACAAACCCATGAAATCAATTGTCTGCTTGATTTCTTTGGAAGGTTGTCTTTGAATAAAATTATTTGGAGGCGGACACGGGAAATGTTGAAAGACAATTTTCCTATTTGCACATAAATAAGAAAAGAATTACAGCAACGTATCTTGTGGTTTGTAGGATATTTGTATGAACATTTGCAGCCTGAATACTTTGTTTTCATCACATCTTTACCAGCCTAGGAAAGGTCATATTTATTGGCTGATATATTCAGTCACATGGAACAAAATAATTATTGTAAACATCAGTGGAAGTGTGATTTTTTTTAAGTCCTGCATGTCTAAATAAATAAATAAATAAATGGCAGTTATACTGCACTGAGAGGGAGACAGAGCTCTCTATTCATTCCCAATTTGAGATGCTATAAAAGAAACAAATTACAGGTTATAAAACCTCAAGAAAAGAGGAATATAGAACATGGCTGATCACTCATTGTCTTGGAGGCTTAGAAGCAGATGAATAAAACATAACTGCTAAACATCTACTAGTATGCAAACACTGTCCCAAGCTTTATTTGTATTGAGTTGTTTGGATAATGGAATCAGCCACATTTTTTTATTTATTTCAGCAAAGTAAACGTTCTTATAACAAGAAAAAGTAGTAAGAATGTGGCAGTGGAAGACTGGAGAGTCAAAACAGCCCAAGTTGTTGGATTTCTAATAAAGGTTTAGTGAAATATTATCTAGAAACCTCTAATGGAAAAATCAGGCTATATTATAATTAGGTTTATATCAAATGGGGCTGCTGGAAGTTTGACTTCACCTAATGTAGAACAACTGTGTCAACCTAAACAATGGGATTTATGGGACTGCTATTTGGAAGCCTTGCCAAACTTAAGAATAGCTTGGGACATTCACTTTCCTCTACCTGACTCGACATTATCTATCAAAATTTTATAGACATGCAAAAAATGATTTACTGAGTTTTTTTTCCTTTTTCACCCTGAATCATGGAAGAAAGATGATGAGATAAACTGAAGACGAAGAGATATTTGTATTTCCAGGCTGCAGCAGTGATACCTGTTTCACATACATAGAGATCCATCCACATAAACTCTGCTGCTTTTGATCAAGCACTTCCTATGGAAAATTTTTGTAATATCCTTTCAGTAACATACTGAGGGTCACATTCTAAAAAGTGGGCGGCAGCAGGATAAAGGAATTAGTGAGGTTAGAACATACACACTCAAATTTAATTTTGAAATATAAATTTAAATGCAATTATCATTACATTAATTAAATACTGATAATACAATTACTTCTTGTGCATTTAAATTTAATTATCATTACATTAATTAAATACACTTAATATGATTGCTCTTCATGCATTTTATAACTTCCTCCTTTTATTACATTAAAAATTACATGAGAGCAGCAACTTGTAGAGGGTCACCATGAATTCTAGTCAAACTTTTGGTCAACTTATATCATTGAATCATTAGGTGATACAATGGTACTGTCAAAGAAAATTACAATTTTCCATGTCTTGATGCTAATTAAACTTACTGGGTAGAGTTATTTCATTAATGTATGACAGAATCCATCAACATGATCAATGTGAGGGGCCTCTGAAGACTGACCCCACAACCATATAAAGGGATTTTTTTTAATTTAAAAAAAAAACTGTCAAAAAATATAGCTCCATTGCATACGTTTTTGAATTTGAAGAAAACATTGAATTATTGTTTTTCTCAACTTGTTTTTTTTTAAATCTATCCTAGACTAAGGAAAGTATGAAGCATTTATAAGTCTTTATTGATTGATTTTGATATCAATCTGGTCAATACGCAATACAATGTGAACAATGTGTCTTCTTTGTGCCACCCATTATTTAATCAGTGTTTTATTCAACCTGAATAATTGTAAGATGTGTGGTCTTCAACTCCTGAATTCCCTAGGCAGCATCTGGCTAAGAATTTGAGGAGTTTTATGTCCCCTCATCTTAAAGTTTCCAAGTTTGAAAAACACTGGTTTAGATCAAACCTAGGCAACCCAACTACTCAAGAGTGCCTCAGTCCTGTTTTTGTAGCCTTTAGATCTTCTGACAATGATTGTTGATTCCTGACACTTTGAAGTGGAAAGAAAATGAAAACTAACATATAAGCTCTAAATGAAACATTTCAAGTTAAAAATAATAACTTCCCCCTGAAAATTCAGCACATCCCTATGTGTGATGTGACTCATACTACTTTATAATTCTCCTATTCATTTTTGACCCTAGCCTCTATTTGTTTCATCTTCACCAGCATATAGAATATCTTGAGGGAATGCATCCCTCAACAAAACAGATTCTACTTTAGTTTATGTGTTATTAAAGACTCTTTCCAAATTACAATTATTATTAAAACACACACGTTCTTGTGAGGCACGTGAAGTGAGCTGCGCCTCACAAAAGCATATTGATCAGAAAATGCTCTACCAGATTTCTCCTGGGTTTTTCACTACCATAGACTAGCAAGGCTCTTCTCCTATCATGTCTAGACTGAGAAACAGCAAGTTCAGGCAAATGGAGTGGAAATCTATAAAGCTTGCCAAGAAATTGGCACAGGTACAAAGTGACATCATTTTTCTAATCAAATGGAAACAACATGACCTCATTCTCAAAGGCATCTGATGAAATGAGTTGCAGCTCACAAAAACCTAGGCCTTTTAATAAAATGTATTAGTCAGAAGAATGCCACCAAATTCCTCCTGGTTATTTATTTATTTTGCTAGAGACTGTTCTCTTCCTCCAATATCTTTTTTTCATATACTGTATAATTCTTACCCTAATTATAGGGGGGGGGACATTTGCCCTCTAATCTCCTTATCAGCTCATTGTATTAATTCCTCTTCTTTTGTCTTTTCCCTCTTCTTTTTTGGGGTAGTCATGCTGGTAATATACTTTGTGTCCAATACCATAGC
The DNA here is from genome assembly GCA_023970755.1 of Azemiops feae. Classification (NCBI taxonomy): domain Eukaryota; kingdom Metazoa; phylum Chordata; class Lepidosauria; order Squamata; family Viperidae; genus Azemiops; species Azemiops feae. The sequence goes on from JALGBA010000241.1 coordinate 309,123, forward strand.
TTCAATATCATACATTAGCTTAATTGATATCTAGCACTTGGCAGGAGAAATGAAAAGCTCCCTTGTTATGAATTGAGCTCAAAGATTCTCAAGGCCAGGTCATATAGCCAGCAATCTGGAAGCTATTTGTTTCAGGACTGCTTTAGCTAAATAGAAGATATAACCTTCTGTTTATCATTTTGTATCTCAAGAAAAAGTCATAGAAAATTCTAGCCTTTCAGAATATCCTGTTGCCCTAAAAATAAGGTAACCTCATCCCATGAGTATTAAAATAAGATTATATTGATCATTTTGTTAGATGGAATCATGAGAAGATAATACATAGCTAAATATCTTAGGATGGTCACACAAATACATCATAATGGTAAGCAAGAAGTTGATTCTCAGAAAATGCTTTTCTCTCTATGAACCCTCTGCTCTTTAAGAAATTAGGATTATTTTAGTGAGTAAATGGAAGGCAAATTGGCAAAACTCTGAATACTTTGCAAATAAAATAGGAATCAAATCAGAATAATAATAATATAACGGGATAATTCTGACTGAGAGCAACTTGAAATGTTAAACAGCATTTATTGGCATCTTTAAAATGTGGTTTTGACATATTTTAATATTTTTATTTTAACTGAACTCTCTTCAGTATAATGTCACAGAAAGTGAACAGATTAAGTTTAATGAAAGTCGACAGAATATACCTACAGCCAAGTAGATAATAAATAAGGAGAATCTAATGTGTTTTATTATCTGGGTGCAGTAATCATGTTGAAACAGGAATTAAGCCAACATCCAACTAACAGATTTGTGGGTGTGGATGTTTTATTCCTAATGCTGGAAACATGGAATGTAGTAAATGTCTTGCCTGATCAAAATATTGAATTATAACTAAGTAGAGAAAAGATCAGTTAAAATGATGCTAGAACAGTTCTGAAACTCATTTATTATCTTACTGTACTTGCTCTGCATTAAATCAAATCTATGCTGGGGGAAAGATATTTAAACTTTTTCAGGCCATAGAATTTTCGAGTTTTTTTTTTAAAAAACTCAGAACTCTTCACCAAGGAACAAATAGTAATAGAAAATATGTGTTAGGACTAATAATAATAATAATAATAATAATAATAATAATAATAATAATAATAATAATAATAATAATAATAATAATAATAATAATAATAATAATAATAATAATAATAATAATAATAATAATAATAATAATAATAATAATATACTGATGGGCATATATCTAGGATGAGTGTGATGGTTTAATATTATGAAGTTGAAAATCATATTTGTGACAGTTAGAATGAATCCCTTACTTAGGAATACTAATGGCATGAGATTTTTTTCCCATTGTGAAAGGCTGGTTGAAGCTATGTAAGCATCCATCTTTTGCTTGCCTCTTGCCTTTGCGAATATGATTTCAATATCAGTATACTCAAAAAAAAAGGCAAATGTACACTGCAACCCAACAATACAATCCTAAGGGTTTTTTAAAATTAATTTCCATGCAGCTCAGTGGAACTTACTCTTAAGTAGGTATGCAGAGAATGCTCTTTTGATGATTAAGGCCATCAATCATTCATTCATTCATTCATTCATTCATTCATTCATTCATTCATTCATTCATTCATTCATTCATTCATGCATTCATGCATTCATTCATTCATTCATTCATTCATTCATTTTATATCCTGCCCATCTTACAATCAATACATTAAATAAAGTTCTATCATGGAAATATGATTTCTCTAATAATTATGTAAGTAGATCACCAATGTTTAGAGATTAATGTGGAAATATTTAATATGTGGGAAATGTTTTACTATGTTTTAAATACTCTTGCTTTAAGGAGCTCCTAAATGCTGTTTGTTCAATCACGCACTTTACTTTTAAAACACCCATTAATTGTTGAGGATATTAAAGGTAATGGCTAGTTTTAAGAGTTGAAGGCAATACTGCCATGACTTTTACAATTAATTAATTTAAAGTACTGAAAACTTCTAACTTATATTTAAAAATGTCAATACCAGAGAATATTTGAAAGATAGAAGACAAATAAAACCAGGACAATTAACCTCCTGATTATAGGGTCTGGACTTCCACTTAAAATTAATGACTTTTACCTTTACTCATCACAATTGAATCTAATACATTTTAAATGGGAGCAAAAGTCAGACAAGTATCCTCAAACTGCAACAATATTTTAAAGGCTATGAATATAGGAATATCAAATAGGTTCTGTGTAACTTCACATCTTCCTTTGGGCTAATTGTCTTTGCATCAGTGACCTAACAACAATGAACTGGTCCTTGGCTGCATTTTTTTAAAGTATTCATTTTGGCTACTTATGATATCCACACTTTATAAATGTCCTGGGAAGTAAGCTTTTCTCTAATTCTATTTTTTTTATTTTCAATTTGTTTTGTTAATCTCACTGTCCTTTTGGAGAAATTTGATAAAAGTTTTCAAATCCATTCTTCTTAATAAAAGAAAAAAAAATGACAGTTCCCCACCCCATAACCTGTAATCTCAATTACTTGCCAGGGATGTCTGCCATTTGTTTTATCATGGATCTGAAAGTGTGAAGAAACAAGGAGAAGAAGGCAACCCTTGATCTGGTAGCAAACCAGAGGACAGCTTTGGCTAAATGCAATTCAGATTCCCCCCAAAACAAAATCACCCCAAACAACAGGAGAATACTGAAGGATTTTTTCCCTTTTATAAGGATGAATTTATAAATATTTTAAATAACTCAATTTAAAGATAAAACCTTGGTGGATATTCTATTCAGAAATTTGGGGATTTAAATCAGAATTTTTATTTTAGCTATTATTCCCCCACGTCCACTTCACCTGATTTACAGTGCCTTGCCTGTCACTTGTAAATCTACTCTGGACAATTGGAATGGAATTGAATCCCAAAATTGGTGTGGCTTGCTATTGGGACCTCCTTACCAAGAGTCACATGTTCCTGGTTCATATACATATATTCTTGCATATATACCTAAATGCACAGAGAAATGCAGACATTTTGCCTTTTACAAAAAGGAAAGAGAGGGGGAAATAAAGCTTTAGAGAAGATATGCATCATGAAATGATAGATTATTGGTGAGGAGCTAGTGAGGATCTGGAGGAAGATCCATCATGGGGAATCATGGCAGCTTTGAATTGGCCCATAGGTTAGAGATTCTGCAGGCTTGCTCATGCTTGAAAGTTAAGTTAACTTAAATGTAAGATTATCTAGATTTTTAACTGACACACAAACTGTTCTGTAACATAAAGACAAAATACCTCTATCAACTTTCTACCTGCCTACTATTTACTTACTTACTTATGTACTAGCTGAAATTTGCCATCTACTTTATAGTCTTTATCAGTAAATATTTTTTTTTTTCATATGAGGTTGTAATAAGGAGTGCTCTCATACCTATTTTGTGATAAGGCTGCCATCAGTCTGTCAGGCTTTAATTTTCTTTTCTAAATTACAAAGATCATTGTTGTCAATCAGCTGAAAACCAATTTTTGAATAAACAAGCCAGTCAGATTACTTTTATAAGCCACCATTGATTTAAGAAAATCACAGCACTTTACATACACTCTTCCCTGTGATGTAAGTTCTTGGAACTTAATTTTTACAAGCTAAAGGATTAAGAAAGGAGATTATATGCACCTGTATATTAAATACCTGGCATACTGTGTAGAAAATTGGAGAATTCAGTTAAGTAACTTCCTCCATGCAATTCCATGATCACCTGATAGGGGAAACTTTCAAAAGAAAACCTAAAACAGTAACTCCACAAGAATCCACAGCAGAGTGACTAAATTTAAAAGGGATTCATTCTATGGGTCAATTAGGAATATACAGAACGACGGTGAAGAAGAATTTTAATGTCTAAGGTGCTAAAGAATAAAAGTATTTCCATTCCAAATGGAGCCTGCCAATCAGGTGATAATCCAGCTGTCTTTGGACACAGGGTTAATACTATTCTAGCATAATACTTTAAAATAAATTAAAAAGAAGTTGTCTTGAGTGGAATTTGATTCCTGGATATGTCTGTGTGACTTTCTTAGCAACAATGTGGAAGCGATTACTTTCTTCCATTTGATAGCTAAGTAGATAACTTGGGGTGGGGGTAGGAAATATATTTGGGTTTAACTTCTGAATCTAGTCTAGGTGATTACTTGTTTTCAAGTTCAAGAAAGTCACTAGGTACTCCTGCCTAATATGACAATTTTAAAACAGGAGGCTTTTTGGAGGTGGGGGTGACATAGATAAGAAGAAAGAATGGAAGAATTAGGGATCTGAGCAGTACGCATATCCACAACATTTTCACAGTATACCTACTTCTCTTCACCTCTATTTTAATATATCTGTCAGATGGACCAAGCTGAGAGACAATAATTAGTTGAAATCAACCAATGGGTTTTCTGTCACAATTGGGATTTGAATCTAACTTCAGTCTGTTTAAAATATTCACCCCTAGACCTTAGTGTTAGATCAACAGCTTGTAGCATATAACAACACAACACAATATATAATATACAACACTAAATCATATATCCTTGAAGACAATGTTTACCACATGAACAATGCATGGCTTTAAGGCTAGCACTTTGATCTCCCTGGGTGAGAAATATTCTTTTAGCAGCTAAACCTTGTCATTCATGACTAATTCAGGAAACCATGTTGCTCCTTTGAGTTTTTCTAAATACAAGAAAAGGTCCTTTGGGGTGAAAAATATTCTTAAGCAAGTGCCTAGAAAAGTGGAAGGAAAGATAAAAGGGAGGAGAATAAATTGGCATGTCCTCTCAAAGCTTTCCTGTTAATGGCATTATAAATAGCCCTGTTGCAGTGCTGATGATAATGACTTTGGTGCGAACATCAGAGAAAGAGATTATGCCAAACAAATTGTTGGAAATGTAAAAGGCAGGGAAGGACAATGCCAGTCCTAAGTATGTTTTTAAGACACTGAGTGCTTTGCTAACACAGGAAGGACTTCAGTTTTTTCATTTCCCCTAGTTTCACAACCTGCTGTTATACTGGAGACAGCTAATAGAAATTCTGCTTCTAATCAAAGTTGAAATTCCTTCTGAGAGCAAATACACTCAATTTGCCACATAAGATGATGTGCAAAATGCTTCTATAACTAAAAGCAGGACTCCTGCACAATTTAAGACACCTTCTCAAATTAATGAGAGAGACCTTTCCCTTCTACAGATTTTCTGGTACCACCTAGTAATCAAAAGGACAATACAATACGGCAGGCTTGTCCCAGTTTGGAAATTTAGGAAAAAAAGACCATCAACTCTATTTCTGGTGAAAGGTATACTTTTACTAAAGCCATGTGATTACAGTGCAAGTAAAGCTGGATCTGAATATTCCCATTCAAAACCTGCCTTTTCCCATTTCCCGGACCCTCCCCCCTTGACTAGTTCATAAGTTTCCAGTAGTATTCTAATTTGGTATTTTGGTAACAGCTTTAAGGTTTGGCACCTCTTTGGTGTAGTTTGCATTCCGTTCTCACACTTATGTCTTTGGATGCACTGGTCTGTTCCAGATTGGCTCCTCTGGTTCCTGTCATCCCTCACCCCTGCATTCCCATTCTCTGTCCCTCCTTCATTTTATGGCAGGATGCCAGAGAAGCAAAGCAGGCTGAACTGTTTACAATGGCAGACCTGACACAATGTTGCTATTGTATTTACCTTGCTCCATTTGTTTGGGTACCTTCTGCTGGGAATGACTGCACTGTCTGAATTGATTATTTTTCCATTACACCATTTTGTTCAGGGAGATAGGAGAAGTGTGCTTATTATGCATGTCCTGTATAATACATTTACTTCTGATATTTTTGTTTTTCACTCGACACCATGACAATTAGCAAAGCATTCTGTCTGACAAGGAAAGCAAAGAGACTTCCACTGCTGTTTTGAGCGAAGTAAAGTAAAGAACAAAGTAAGTAAAGAACAAAGAAGAATCAGATTAAAATTTACTAGGATCTTCTCACCACTACCCCATCTTTCTGTGCTTCTGTGTACATAATACAGCTTTCACCAGCTCACATAACCTTTAAGAAACAATACAATTAACAACATAAAAATAAATCAACCTAATCCTAACCTTGTATCTAATAACACTTTCCCCATATACATCTGTTAAGCTTTTCTAAGGAAAGTAAGGGAAAGTTTTAATATTCTTAATTATCTTCATCCCATTCCCCCCCCCCAATCATTTCATGCCTTGTAACTAAATAACACTGTATTATAACTATGTTTTGAAAACCTAAGTCCTGACTCAAATCTGGTTAAAAATAATCCTGGTTAAGTTTAATAGGGGTTAAAAATGAAGCAAAAGAACAGAAACAAACTGAAATCAGTAAAATAAGCAAGTTTTGTTGGAATCAAACATAACATATCCATAGAATTTCTAAAAAAAAAAAAAAAAAGTCATGTGTGTTTCTAGGGATTTACTCAAATGAATGTACATAGCTTTACAACATTAATACTATTAAAGGAGAATATTTGTATCTCAGGGTTGAAATGAGGGTTCCTTGGTGTTCTCTGAGCTTGATTGTTTTCTTGCAGATGTTTCATTACACAAACTAGGTAATATCATCAGGGCTAGTAAAGAGTGGGGTTTGCTCTCAATTTATATTTTACTTGCTTGCCTGTCAGTGTTGGTGGGAGTGGTCTTGGAGGTTCTTTGGTTGGGCCAAGACCATTCCCACCAATACTGACAGGGCAAGTCACTAGAATATACACGGAGAGGAAACCCCACTCCTTATTAGCACTGATGATGTTACCTAGTTTGGATAATGAAATGTCTGCAAGAAAACAAATAAGCTCAGTGAGCACCAAGGACCTCTTAACATTAATACTCTTTACAATCTTACCATATGTAATTGTGAGTTTGGAAATTCTTTTCCTTCCTTATTAAAATATACACAAATTACCCTATATGAATGACCCCAGCTTAGATTCAACTAATTAACATATTAGAATAACTAAAAAAAATAAACTCACATTAAAAAGAACAAAGTATGGTCATTAATATCAAATTAGGTGAATACCAAGATCTTCACTTCATGCTGAAAATAAACCAAGGTTTTGAACCTGATTTGGATATTTCATAATACTGTCATTGTTAGCCCAAGAACATCAAATTTAATCACTGAACTACAAATTCCTCAATTAACATATTAGCTACATAGTTAATTACTATGTTTATTAATGATATGGGAAAACTATGGTAAGCAAATGTGAGAAAAGATTGACAGATAATGAACAGGACCAGTTTTTATTGAAGTCCCATCTGCTGTCAAGGGCTTTATTTGGCATCTGCCTGAAGTCATCAACTTTTATACCAGGCAAAGAACAATCACAACTGCATGTTAGATAGTGAAAGGACCAGGAATTTCAGGTTCATCCAATGAATTGTTTGTTCACTTGTCTAACACACTGCTAAAACATCTTTTATTTATTTATTTCCCACCTTTATTAATAATAATAATAATAATAATAATAATAATAATAATAATAATAATAATAATAATAATAATAATAATAATAATAATAATAATAATAATAATAATAATAATAATAATAATAATAATAATAATAATAATAAAAAAAAAAAAACTCAAGGAAGCAAACATACCTAATGTTCCTTCCTCCTTCTATTTTCCCCACAACAACAATTCTGTGAGTTGAGCTGAAAGAATGACTAGCAGGGCTAAATTCAGAGCCTCCCAGTTTCTAGCCTTGAGTCTCTATCACGAGATCAAACTGGCTCTGGTAGTTGTAAATAACTACAGAATATGACTAAGAGTCCATATGATAATTAGGAAGCCAAAACATTGCTATTTCTCTGTCCATAGTGCATTAGCAGATAGCTACGGAGAATCCCATCTAAGGTGACCCAGTCCCTACTTGGGATGGGATGGGGGGCTGGAGTTAGATCCTGGACCTCCTTGGATTATTAAGGCAGCCTGGGAGGTGACCACAGTATGGATTCATGTGGTTTCAACCTCTTTGAGAGAAGGTTGTGGAAAAGGTGGTTGGATGGTAGCTACAGAGGATCTTGGAGTAAACAGATTATCTAGACCTCTTTCAGTCTGGTTTCAGACCAGAGTACAGTATGGAGACAATATTGGTCACACTTATTAATAATCTTTGATTGATCATAGTCCTTCTTGATCTCTCAGAGGGTTTTGATGTTCTTGAGTATAGAATCATTCTACAGTAAATTAACTGCAGAGATAGGGGCGGAGGCATTGTGTTCCAGTAGCTCACATCCTTCCATAGCAGCCAGTGCTGACAGATTGAGACAGATTGCATCCATGGCTTCTCAGGTGTCAGGCAACTCAGGGTTCCATGCTCTTCCTCACCTCTTTAATATCTACATGAAACCACTAGGTGAGGTCATCTACCAGTTTAAGATTTGCTGTTATCAGTACACTGCACAGCTTGCTACCAAGCTACAAAAATGTAGCTGCCGATGTATTGAATAGTACCTGGAAGCTTTTCAGGTCTGGATAAGGCAGAACAGACTTTGGCTGAGTCCTGATAAGGCTGATTAGTTGTGGCTGTTTGGCTTCCCAGGGTTGGAGATGTTACCACAATTGGTTTTGGATGGGGCTGCACTTCCCCTTTGAAGGCTGGTATGCAACTTGGGGGGGTCCTTCTGTATTTGCAACTGCTGCTTAAAGAATGAATGGCAACTGTGACCTGGCCTTTGCACAGGTTCTTCTAATGAACCAGTGGCACCCTTTTCTCCATCAGGAGGATCTTCAGACATAGTCACCTCATGATTGGATTATTGCAATGCACTCTAAATGAGGTGCCCTTGAAGGCCACATGGAAAATGCAGCTGGTTCAAAATGCAGTGGAATGAACTACAACAGGTGTCCTTTAATGTACCCTTTTGTCACCACTGTTACATGAGTTGCACTGATTACCATTTGGCTTCTGAATGTGATTCAAGGTGCTGATTGTTACCTATGCCTTGAATGGAATAGAGTCTGGATATCTGATGGACTGCTTATCTCCAATTGTTTCTACTTATCTCCAATTGTTTCTACTTATCTGGTACGTTCTGGTCAAGTGGGTGTGTTTGCTCCAGGTCCCTTCTATTAAACATAGTTAACTTGTGGTATGTAGGAAGTGTGCCTTAATTGTTGCACTCTCTACCCTCTGGAACAGTGTCCTTCAAGAGATAAGAACTGAGCCTTCTCTCCTAAGATTCTGCAAACCTCTGAAAAAATGGCTTTTGTGCTAGGCCTAGCGTTGATATATCAATGTATTGTTGTATGTCTGGGGCTCTTGTCTGGTTTGATTTGTGTTCTTTATGAGATCATTTTAATCTGGACTGTCTATGTGGTTTGTTGTTTTATCTAGTTTTATGTGTTGTTTTTGGTTTTGTATGCCATCCAGAGTCCATTGGAGTTGGGCAGCTATAGCAAATTTGAATCAGAAGACGTTTTTTTAAAAAAAATGAAGGAAAAAAGTCTTCCTAGACTCATATAATTTCCTGTGATATTCCCCTCCTAGCCCAACTTTACAAAGTAGAAAATTTTTACTGTAATTATTAATGAATTACCTAAAATGTTAGATGAAAACATTCCAGGGATATAATGATTTTCATTGTGAAAGAAAGAGCTGTCAAATAGAATTATACATATTCTATTGCATAATGATATTTTACGGTGATCTGGCAAACAGAAGTCATTTCTGCTATAACCTTATCATATCTCTTTGTTATAAAGACCTCATTGCCACACCAACAGCAGGGACAGTAAGGTAGGAAGTTTCATTTCTGTGCCAGGAAGGAATGTCCTTAGATTTCTGCTTGATTTATTTCTACCTATGCTACTCATGTATTAGCTCTTGCAATTACAACAGAGGCAGAATAAACCCCCACCCCTGGTATGTGAAAAGAAAAAGGAGGCAGGATTCACCTCTCAAAGATACCAGAGAAACAATAGAAGTAATACAGAGAGGGTGAAAAAGGAAGCCGTCATGGCTGAATATTTACACTTGAGATCCCATCCTCTGTGAGAGCAGAAAATACAGTGAAAGTCAATGAAGTCACCCAAGTGTGAATGGTTTACATGGAAATTACCACTCACTTGGAGAAATCAAAAACTATGCTTCAAAACTGGGAGGGGGGAGCTAATTTTGTATCACTCTGTGTTATTTTCAGTAAAACTGGAGGTGACGAAAGAGAATACAAGCCTGCAGGACTTACTTGCTTCAAAAATGCCAGTAGAATAATTGCTCCAATTCCAAAAGACACTTCATATTATAATTAACTAGTAGTGATTTCTATTAAAAATGAATCATATTATTCTGTATTGTAATCTGGCCTCCCACAGCTATCATGACAGATGGTACATTTTGGTACATTATAAATATAAATGAGAGTGTTAGCACCATTGAGAATTAAAGTGGGTAAAATCAGGTAAAGAAAATTGTTTTTAACTTACAATATGACTCGAAAGTCTATCCACTTTGGGATAAGCAAATCAAATACATTTCAATTTATGATAATTTGCTCAACCATAATTGTTGGAAGAGAAATAATCAGGGCTTAATGCCTCTGATTGTCTTTCTTTCTCTCTCTTTCTCTCTATCCATCTATCTTCTTCTATTCAATTATGTCCTCTTCTCAGAAACTTTCTGAACAAGTTTTCATGACAAGTTTTTTTTTTCAGAAGTGCTTTGCCATTGCTTCCTTTCTAGGGCTGATAGAGAGCATGCCTGGTCCAAAGTTACACAACTGGCTTTGTGTCTTAGGTGGGACTAGAATTCAGGGTCTCCTGGTTTCTGATCTGGTGCCTTAACCATTACACCAAACTTCTCTCATCTCATCTACATCTATCTATCAATTGATCTCCACCTCCATCTATCTCTACCTTTACCTTCACATCTACATTATAATAATTAGTATTCTATATATACTATGTGGATATACCTAAGTATTTTAAAGCAAGAAACAGATTACTGACTTTATCTTGCTTCACATTAGCTAAAGTTGTTAGTCTAAAACTAGAATAATTAGAATATACTGTGTATTTGAAGTGCACCATATAGCATATATTTCATATACCAAGTATTTCATATACCAATAGTCAAGTATTAGTATTGCTCCAGCAGTCTGCAAGTAATTTGAGTAAAAGTTTAAAGTTGACAGTCAATCATCATTTATTTATACACAAATTAACCCAATATGCTTTCCAGTCTGTAGGTATTCTCTAGATGTCCCCCTTTCTCACACACACACTAACTGCATTGTGCAATGCAGTTAGTGCTCCAGCATTACTAATGCATTGTGTCAAGGTTCTGATCAATAAGACCAAATAAATCAGAACTCTGAGGCAAGAAAGTTCCTCAAAGAACATGTTTATTAGATACATAATGTTCAAAAGTGAAACCAGATCTAAACTTTCCCTCCAAGAATCAAAGTAATACAATGTAATAATTCCCAGCACTTTATTCATATTACCCAACAGAATACCTTGGCAGGCTTTCTGACTTAGCAATCCTCCTCCTCCCCTCCAGCATGGGAATGACTTTGGTTCCCACAAGAGTTGCTCATGTTTAGACTACCAGAAATACCATCTCCCCCCTCCCCCTTGTAGAGTTGACACATTGTGCACATTAAAAGTGACCATCAGATTTGGTCCTGAGGCAAATTTGGGTAATTCACAAGCTTCACTTAGTTTGGATGGGGTGACTCATTCCATTTTGCATGTTGGTCTTTACAAAGTTCCAACTCTGTTACTCTATGGCTCCAGCTCCCAGAAAATTGTGGCAAGGGGGTGGTGGTGTTTTTAAATATTTTGTGTAAAGCAACATAAAGGATGTAAAGCAACATAAAGGATGTAATGACAAGAGGAAAAAGAGTGGAATGGGGGAGGGGGGTTAATGTATTTTGTGTGATAAATCCACTTTCTCATCAGAAAGAGCTTGGTAATCTCATCTGCTGCCATTTTATCTATCTGAAGCAGAATTCCATATTAATGCTGCACAATGTATCTGACTCTACTTCAAACCAACAGTTAAAAAAGACTTCAGTGAGTGGGTATTTATTTATTAAAGGGGATTGGAAATTTCATCCCATCTTGCTAAAAAACCAGAAAATTATAGCATCTCATCATGCCAAAGAACCAGAAGGTTATTATCATTTCTGTCTTTCTATGTTAGAATTTGAACGTTTTGAGCTTTGTTCCTTCAAAATTTTAATCCTGAAACAAAACATCAAATCAGATTGGGCTACCTCTTGAGTAACTTACACCAGACTGGATAATTCCTAGAGCTTGAGATTTGGTCCTTGAAGGTCAGATGATTCCTACACAATTTTATGTATGTGTGTAAAACACATCCACATTTAAAGCAATTCTGGTGTGATTTCATATATTTTAACCTAAATTTTATTATTATTTCTTTTTCTTGAACATACACTATGTGCATATTTCAAAGTGGATAAGCAAATGTACTAAACATGATGAAATATCTGTAAGTTTCCCATGCATCATGTTGGATGTTTGGAAAGAAAAGATGGAGAAATGGAGAAGCCATTGCTCAATTGCTATAGAATATTCAGGCACACCAACAATGAGCATATTTTTTCCATTTTTAGGGTGTCTCATGGTTAAAAGGGGGGGAGGTCCAGATTATGTAAGAGATGTGTCTTTGTTGTTTGAGTGGACAAAGTGGAATAATTATATTTTGTATATATGAAATATGTATATATTAAATATATTGTATATATATTGTATATATTATATATTGTATATATAGTGTATTTTATATATATTGTATATATTACATATGAGCCAGCAGTGTGCTGCAGGTGCTAAAAAAGCCAACACAGTGCTAGGCTGCATTAACAGAGGGATAGAATCAAGATCACGTGAAGTGTTAATACCACTTTACAATGCCTTGGTAAGGCCACACTTGAAATACTGCATCCAGTTTTGGTCACCATGATGTAAAAAAGATGTTGAGACCATAGAAAAAGTACAGAGAAGAGCAACAAAGATGATTAGGGGACTGGAGGCTAAAACATATAAGGAACGGTTGCTGTAATTGGGTATGTCTAGTTTAATGAAGAGAAGGACGAGGGGTGACATGATAACAGTGTTCCAATATCTCAGGGGCTGCCACAAAGAAGAGGGAGTCAAGCTATTCTCCAAAGCACCTGAAGGCAGGACAAGAAGCAACGGATGGAAACTAACCAAGAGAGAAGCAACCTAGAACTAAGGAGAAATTTTCTGACAGTTAGAACAATTAATCAGTGGAACAACCTGCCTCCAGAAGCTGTGAATGCTCCAATACTGGAAGTTTTTAAGAAGAGAGTGGACAGCCATTTGTCTGTCTGGTATAGGTTTCCTGCCTGAGCTGACCTCCAAGGTCCTTTACAACTTTATTATTATTATTATTATTATTATTATTATTATTATTATTATTATTATTATTATTATTATTATTATTATTATTATTATTATTATTATTATTATTATTATTATTATTATTATTATTATTATTATTATTATTAGTATTATTATTATTAGTATTATTAGTATTATTAGTATTATTAGTATTAGTAAAATCCCTGCGGATTTTACTCCACTAGTCATTAACGGGGAGGTGCTCATCTCCATTTCAAGGCCATTGAACCAGTGCTGTCCAAAGACATTCCCATGGTCATGTGTCCGGCATGATGTCATGGAATGCTGTTACCTTCCCACTGAAGTGATATCTATTTATCTACTTGCATTTTCATGCTTTTGAACTGCTAGGTTGGCAGGAGTTGGGGTGAGGATGGGAGTTCAGCCCATCATGCGGCCCTCGGCTGTTGAACCCAGGCTGCCAGTTTTCCAGCCAACAAGCCCAGCATCTTAACCACTGAGCCATTGCCCAGGTATAGGGATAGGGATAATATCCGTATTTGCTTCTTTCTTGGGGGGAAAAAAACACAATAAAGGGGGCTGGGAACATAATAGTGAGATTGGAAGTAAATCTGCTCAGTGATTTATTCAGTTTTGGGCCAATCAGATTAAATTCAATCAGATTAAGATTAATTTCCATGTTTGTCTGTGTCTTGGATTTATCACTTTTACTTCATCAAAGCTTGATATAGAGTTGCTCGCAACTCTGCATAAGCATCACCACATATGCTGTAAAGAGTTTGTTGGGTAAGCCTAGGTTGCGGTTGGCTGTAGATGGGTTAAAGCACACACCTCCCAAATCCCAACTGTGTGTTGTGCATCCTGTGTGCTGATTGGTGGATCTGGCTTTCTGTTCTGTACATTGCTATTTGAGTGCCCCTAGCCAGTACATTAACATTTGCAGAAATCTAAATGCAACTATTTCCAATGACATATAGATACACGCAGTGATAAAGAAGTCTAATCCAGGCTTAAGAGTTGCACTGGAACTTAAAAAGCCAAGTAAGCTTCTCCAAACACAATGACAGCTATTAAAACAACACTAAATTATAGAAATAGTATTTTAAAAATATGAATGTTCAAAATGTTTAAAAATATGAACTGCTACAAGGAAGCTACATGCTTGCTCCATGGCAACTATAATCCATACCAAATTTCTCTTTCCAGCCATTTCATATGTTACTCATGCAGCATAAAAATGGGACCATGATTAAATTATTGAATAAGATGGCAATACTCTGATTCTTCAGTATCCAATCGTCCAAAATAAGGAATAGCTTTTGGATTCTATGTGAATTGCTGCACAGCTGTAGGATTTCATCCTATAGTTTTCTTCTTCTAATGCAAGAGCATGCTGAAGGATAAAGTACTTCTTCCCACCCGTGGCTCCTTAATCTTCTCTAGAAAATTGCAAGACACAAATTTTATATCTTATTGGATTTATATTATAATTTCTTGTCTGCTTATTATAACCTGAATTATATTGGACTATTTTGCTATATTAATTTGTTCAAAGTAAAACAGCTAGTATTGAGCGATGTGTACATTAGTGAGCCTAGACGTGCTCTCATTTGGCCTTTCTGCCCAACTATGGGTATACTAAATATTAGATTTAAAGCTATTAATGAAGGCCAAGTTCACTCTGTAAGACTTAATTACCAAGTAAAGTTATTCAGTTTGGGACCCAACCATGCAAGAGTCAAAAGTATTTTTCAAAGGCTATCTTTTTTTTTTCTTTTTAAAAAAGTGGGGAAGAGAAATTATGCTCCTAGGGCAAATATCAGATTTATAATTGGAGCGACTATCCTATTTAATTAGATAATTAGGGCACTAGTATTTGTGGAAATAGTCTGAACATTGTGGAAAGTCTACCAGCAATGCATGAATTACTGTAAATTCTGGCAGGCTTAGCTAATCTTGCTCAGTTATTTGAACAACTTGCTGGTTCATTAGAAGTGTGCAGGGATTGTCTTTTTCACTTTTATCTGACTTGAAACTAATTAAAATTTACATGAATATTAAGTTTGTGAATTTAAAGTTATGAAATGTAAATAAAGGTTGATTGAGTAACATTAATTTTGCTCTCTTGTGTATTTGCATAATAACATCTCACTTCAACATCTTATTTCTCAGGTATTACCTCTTGTGTATTCCTGAACCCAGTCAGTGGGTGGTGTTTTTTTTTTAATGGAAATATAAAGGACACAGTATTCTTTTGTATATCTAATTCACAGTATTACCAATAATGTCCAACTATGTCTGTGATTTAGACATGGTTTATATGAAGGAAGAGAGATTTAAAAAAAAATACTTACAAGGATAATATTCTGTCTAGAAAAAGACTTGTTCGCATCAGTGTTTCTCAGTTTTTAATTTTGATAAAAAATATCCCAATTCTTCCTGTAATATATTATAAAATAGACTGTTTTCTAATAGAGAATAACTTTCTTGAAGATTCAAGAGAGATGTTGTGGACCTATATGACACAGGATATGATTTTGAGGGAGAAAAAAAATCCCAAAATTTCAATAATGATTTGCCTTTGAGCCAACTTACATGAAAGGCTAAACATGTCTTATTAAACTGTGGAAATATTTTTTTTACACAGAAGGTGTCTTAGGGGTGATTGTCCAATGCTCTGTTATCCAAATTAAAACATCCTCAGAAATGAGTGTCTTGTCCCTACTTGGGTACTTATGGTACAGAGGAACCCGCAACCTTTCCGGATAATTGGTTAAACATTGAAATGGTCTTAGCATTCAACAATTTTTTTCCCTAATGTTGCTTCCCTGTAACTTAATTGCATTATCCCACATCTTGCACTGAACACAATGTAGTAATGAACACATTCTGGCCATTTTCCATGTGTTATCCTTTCAGTTATTTGAAAGTACAATCATAACTCCCTCAGGCTTATTTTGTCAAAGCCAAACATTTTAATTCTTTCCATCTCTCTTCCTAGGTCTTAGTGTACTGTCCCCTGATTATTCTTATCACTTTTCTCAGAATAAGTTCCACTTCCTCCTTCAAAAATGTGGTGCCCAGTTACTTTTTATGATTTAGAACTATGCTTCTGATGATGCAGCCTAAAAGAACATTTTGTCTTTGAAATTCTATCATGCTGCTAACTAATGCTCAGATGACAATCAACTACTATTCTAAGACCTTTTCCACATGTACTATTGCCAAACTGGATATTTCTTATCCTGTACATTATATTTTGGTTTTCTAAGTGAATATGTTTACATTTTTCTTTGCTAATTTCTGTTATTTGAAGCCTATTTTTTTGCGTAACCTGTCGGAATCATTTTGAATTTAATTTATCTCTTCTAAAGCACTAGCTGAAGATAACAATTTTGTGTTCTCACATATTTGAAAATCTTTCCTTGCACTCCAGCAAGTCACAGGATAGAACAATACAGACAAAAGATAGCTAATTATAATACAAATACTAAAAACAATTGCAAGCCCCTAAAATATAATTTAAGGAAATGCAAGGAGATATTCAGCTTTATTTTAAACTTTGGAATATGAATTTCTGCCCTTTGTATGGAGTTAGAATCATCCTGGTCTTTGTCTATGGAGATTCTCAGTGATCCAGGTCATAGTTATCCCAAAGATGCTTTTTCACAAGGCAACTGGACTTTCTTGTTTTTCTTTGAAGACGTTTCACTTCTCATCCAAGAAACTTCTTCAGCTCACCATCCAGTCAGAGCTGAAGAAGCTTCTTGGATGAGAAGTGAAACGTCTTCAAAAAAACCAAAAACAAAAAAAAACAGGAAAGTCCAGTTGCCTTGTGAAAAAGCATCTTTGGGATCCTGGTCTTTGATTACCTTGCCTTAAGTTCATTTTTCTTGCTGAATTTGATACATCTATTCAGTCACTCCAAGAGAATATACAGAATTTATGCAGAGTATAAGGACTAAGCTAAAGATCAAACTATGCTTAGCAATTGTTTTTTCTGCCTGTGATAAAGTCAAAGGAGTGGATTATGGTATGAGAGAAGGGGAGGGGGATCTACGTCTCTACCTACAGCATTGTCTCCATCCAATTTGGGTTTCCTTTCCTCCTTTCTATTGAAAATTCAAGGGTCTTCTGCTATTAAGTTGAGCTACAAATGTATTTTTAGTTCTACCAGTGAATGTTGGAATAATATGTATGCTTTCTTTAAAATTTGCTAAGAGTACCCCTTTCTTTTTTAGATTTGTTTATCTAATTAGCCAAAGCAGCTGCAATAATCCCTAGTCAAAACTGATCCACGGCTGTGTTTGATAATGTTATGTCATAAAATATGACAAGTTAGGGTGGAATCTTGCTGTTTCCATTATAAAAGCAAGTGAGGTTAGCTTTCATCAAGCAGTATTTGAAATAAAAAATTACAGAGAAAGAAACCGACACATTTTTCCCCTTTAGAGTTTACTTATATTCTGATATGAACAAAAATATTTAGAAGCAACATTTAAATGTCTTGTTTATAATAAGACTTGTAAGAAGGCTTAGCCTGGATAATTGGGGAAATTAATGTTTGCCAACATAGTCTGAAGAAAGAGGGAACAGGTTCTTACTTCTTGCTTGATTGCAGATTTTTGGAAAACCTAATGTCATATACTACTCTTTGATCTCTAGTGTATAAATCTGAAATAGAATTAGAAATATACAACTTTAAATGTTTTTTTTTCATCGACAATGTTCATTGAAGAAAACAGCACAAACTTTGTTGGATATGCCTGAAGATCTTGGTAATATCAAAACCAACAATTTAGTGAGACATTGAAAACTGAACTATGGTGCTCAAAATTACTTTGCATAAGATATGGAATAAGACTTTAGATTCAGTATTTAACCAAGTGGAAAATATGTTGGTGGGAATCTCCCCATGTGAATGAAATAACAATGGACAGGAAGTTTATGCTAATAATATGTCCTGTGCACTACAGTGAAGCAAAAATATTTCTGGAAAAGAGTATGAAAAATGGTGACCAAATGAAACTGAATTAGCCTGAGAACTCAGCCAAAATTCATTGGCAAATTAAGTGCTTTGATAATCCTAACCAACATATTTAAAGGCTTCAACATAAAGAGTAAACTCAGTGCCTCTGAAACTGTTCTTAAGCAGAATAGACATTTGTCAATTTTTTTTTGATTCTCAGGGATCATAGAAAATGCTTGACTGAACTGAGTGTTACAAATGTTGAACTGTGTAAAACCCATGCTACGAGAAGGCATAAACAAAAAGAATTTCATGGACTTTCCAAGCTGTAAACTAATGAGAAGTACCTTTACGAGGATAAGTATATTTCAGGATTCTGTTATTGACATTTACTATTATGTTACTGTTATTTCTTATCACTATTGACTATTTACATTTGCTAGCATCCTCCTCAGTCTCATAAGTTAAAAAGATGAGCAGCAATGTAGCTATAAAATAGACAATTGTGTGTACCTTCAACTCTCTAAAACTTTATAAGTGAAGGAAGTTCATAGATATTTACACTTTGATCCTTCTTTAAGGATCGTGAGCAATTTCATTTCAGCCAATTTTGAAGCTCAGCTACTCTTTTTTTAGAACAAAAATGGATACTTGAGAAAGGACATCACGAAAGAATCAACAAAAATAAGTACAATATGTGCATAGCATATTGGCATGTCTGAGCAAGATAAAATGAATAATATTTTGAGACATTTCATGTAATTATTATTCATCTTACTGCAAGCCTAAAAACAAAAAAAATCACTTTAAAAGCTCATAAAATATATCAGAAGCATGAAAACTGGCTAAATAGGCACATGCCCACTGATCAGGAAGAAAAATAATGATATTCTAAAAGAATAAAAAGATTACAAAAAAGATAAATGAATGATTTGCTATTCTCAATGTGCAAGAAATAACCCAAGTGTGTACATGCTTAAAGTAACACTGTAATAACATCAAGTTATCAGATATGGTTGCTTTAAAAGGTGATTAAACAAGATTAATGGAGGACAAGGCCATCAATGGCCATTGGTTTTTCTTCTGGTCTAGATATGATCATATAAGAAAGGAGAAAGCTGTTTTCTGAATATCAGTTGTTAGGAAGAACGGCATCGGAGGATTCTTTTCTTCGTATGCTACTTCTCAGAGCCATAGATTTCTGACTATATGGGAAATGATCTGATTCAGCAGAGCAGTTCTTAATCTTACATTACATGTAACAAAATCCCAGTGACCACATCTGTCAGGAAAAGCTTTAGAAGAGCTAGTATTTAGTGGAGAAGGGAATACTTAACCAAGATTCTAAAATTGTTCATATTCAAAGTTCACTGTCCCAACTAGGTCACCTGGTTTCTAAATGGAATCAGTGGATAAACACTAATACATATACATATACATATGATCTGGTAGAATGAGTGAATAAAATTGGGAGATTACCTGGTTCTCTGCCACTTTGTGCTTTAAAGGTCAACACCAGCACCTTGAATTAAACCCATAAACAAACAGGTATTCAATGCAACTCTGTGCAGGAGAGGGTATAATATATGGCCATCAGAATCTACCAAAGACACACCTAATTGCTTGGATATCCTTCAAGGGAAATCCCATGCAGTAGTCCAACCTGGAGGTATCCAGGGCACGAGTGATTCAGAGTAGAGCTCCTTCATCCAGGAATGGATGCAAGTGACGCACAGTACTAAATTATGCAAAGAACTTCCTCACCATGACTACCACCTGCTCCTTGAGTAGGAGTTGTGATGCCAGGAGGACCCCCAGATTGCCCAGAGCCTAGGGCATTCAACCTCATCTAATATCAATAAGGTAAAGTCTCAGAACCAGAAGGCTTTAAAACCCAAAGTCACTCAGTCTTCTCAGGGTTCATTTGCAGCCTGTTGCTCCCCATTCAGAATTTTACAGTCCCAAGACACCAGAATAGGATGTTCACAGCATCATTTAATTTGTCAGGGGTGCAGATGTACAATTCAGTATCATCAGCAAACTGATGATGTCTCACCCCACAGTCTTATGCACATTTAGTGATCCCATGTTGATGTTAAATAGGAACATACCAACCTTTGCAGTATCCCACATAGCAAAGAGCCCAATCTCACCACTGATTGGAACTGAAAAAAAAAAGGGCATCAAAAGGGAGATGCAGTGCAAAGATGGAAATGCAGCAAACTCAACTGCCACTAGGTAACTTTGGACCTCTCCTTCAGCCAACCCCAGGTGATGAGTGCCAGGTCCAAAGAAAGATCATCCTATTCTGTCCAAAAAGAAGCAGCTCCACAACAGGAAGTTTACCACCAAGTACAAAATTCACAAAATTCCAACACCTTTTCTACTGGTCCATGCTTCTAGCACTCCTCCAGCATGGCCAGCTCACAGTCCAAGCCTCCTAAAGCCTGGCTTGTAAAAATGTGATACTTGTTCACACCAACCATTCTGACCGCCCCACTTTTTTTTTCTTTAATCTCTGGGCATTCTAGCCCATTCCTCCAGTTGCAGAGTCTCCCAGCATGCCTGGTTCCAGCAGCTCAACATGCTTCTTTGTTTGCATGTTGTTTTTTCCTATTCTTGATGAGACACATGTGTAGAATAGGATGATCATTCTTTAATCTGAAAAGTGTGTGATGGTCTCATTGCCACTAGGTATAAATAAATACTCCTTAACCTTGATAGTGTTTTTCAAATTTGGCAATTTTAAATGTGTGGATTTCAACTTTCAGAATGGTAGTCGGGAAATTCTGGGAGTTGAAGTCCACAGTCTTAAAGTTGCCTGATTTGAAAAACACTGCCTTATACTGTAGGTAGGCAGTGGTGGGATTCAAATATGTGAACAACCGGTTCTCTGTGTGGATGCTGCTTCCGGAAGTCCATTCTGGGCCTGGCCAACAAAAAATTAGCTACCGGTTCTGCCGAAGTGGTGTGAACTGGCTGAATCCCACCACTGCTTATATGATGTGAAGAAACCCTATCCTGAAGACCAGAGCCTGGAATTTTACTAACTTTATGCAAAATGAGAAAGCCTGGAAACTTGGTCAAAGAGATGGAACAGTTACAAATTAATGACCCCCAAATAAGTTAAATGCATTGCATCATATCTGGACAATTTAATACTATAAATGGAAAATAGTATTATTCTGGAAATAATAAAAATATGCATTATAACAGAGTAGAAACAATGGTCAATAATAGGCTTACATTTTATACCAAAATCAATTTCTAATATGATGCTGTAGTTAACAACACATGTTGTCAATATTCATATTACCTAGTTTTATGTCTTCCTTAGAAAATATAATGTGTAATATATGGATTATTTCATACACTAATTTCAAATATTTTGTGGAGTGCAACATAGATGTGTATTATCACCTCTTGCTATTTAAAGTCAATTCTCATTAATTTCAGATTCTGTGTTTGCAAATTTGCTTACTTGCTAACATTTATTTGTAATCATAAAAATCAATACTTGTAGCACTTTTGTATTCATTCTTGGATATGTAAAGTATTTGAGTCACCAACATTAATGTTGCCAGCTGAAGTTCATATGTGTGTGTGTGTGTGTGTGTATTCATTATTTGCAGTAGTATATATGTGTGTGTGTGTGTGAGAGAGAGAGAGAGAGAGAAAGAGAGAGAGAGAGAGAGAGAGAAACTATTTTCAAAAATATTTAAATAGTTTCAAATATTTTTGAAAATATTTTAAAGATCAAGCATGAAGTTTGCTGGGTGTCAGATGTGAAAAAACAGGTCAACATGTGAAAGTTCAAATTAACTAATTTATTGCTAAAAGCCTATGCATAGGAATCCTCTCAGACTAATGATTAATACCTGATTAAACTAGATAATGTCAATGGCATTTGGGGAGAAGGGTGGGATGAACTTGTGGCTACTAACAATTCTAAACTGATACCTCTTTTAACTCCTTCACCTGGTTTTGCCAGTCCATCTCCTATATCAGGTGACTTTAGACCAATTTCTCTTTCTTATTCCTAGAAATAAAACAGTGTCAATCATTTCTAAAAATGTTGCCAAGAAAACTATATGGATTTGCCAAGGTGCACAAACCAAATTTTCATTATGCAAAATTACATTACATTATGCTAAGTTTACATTCTATTAGCAAAACATGAGCAAGATTTACAAGTGTTACTCAATCACTTGTCGTATGGATTATATATAAAGCAGAAGAAATAAACATAGTAATTATCAGCACATAAAAACCGAGAAGTGGCTGGTCATATCTTGCCACCTGGATTTGAAATGTTAAGTTGGGGCCATCTTTTGCTGCCTTGATTTTAGAAGCAGCATATCTAATCACAGTTCATCACTGAGGCTCTTTGAAGAAATACTTCCAGCACAACTTGGTTGAAGCAAAGAAACACTATAATAACATGATGTTCTTTGAAACAGAACAGAAAAGAAAAGGCCTCCAAGCAACAGTATCTGTAGCAAGCCAAAAGATCCAAAATAATAATAATAATAATAATTGATGCATGTCATGATGCAAGTCCCACTTTTACACTGTTTGCCCTCATGTGGGATACATGTACATAAGTTGTGTTTGCTTCATGATATCATGATCTATATCTGATCACTAGTCCACCTTGTTCCCACCAGCAAATATCCATACTTCTCTCTTTAGCTTCACACCAGACGCTTCCCTCCACTATGCTTCTTGATAGAGCACCTCCAAAATATTAACCTATTTTTGGATAATTCTTCTCTGTTATTTTATGTTTAGGTTTTTTATTATTATTTATTATTTTGATTCTATGAGCCATTTGGAGAATGTGATAAGGAGACCCAATAAATAACACCCACATACAAAACAGGACATCAAGATTCTTAAAATACTATTTTAATGTCAATGTAATACATGTGATATGTAGTAAAGATCAATACCCCTAATGCTTAGCCCACTCTACATATCTCTAAATTATTCTTCTTTGAGGGCTTTGGCATTCTATCTTCCCCTGGAACATGCAGTACTGTCATCTGTTCCAAATGACAATGATGTATCCATAATGTTTTCTTAACAGGAAAAAAAAGCGTCCACTGAGGCTAATTTTCAGGACACTTGACCATCTCTAGAGTTGCCACAAAAACAAAAAATGAGAGGAATGTGAACATGTTCCCTAAGAAAATGTTTTTCTACTGGAGGAAACATGAAAGAGTATAACATCTTTTAGATATTGAAAACTGTATGGAATGTTGTGTAGAATTTATAGGGGATGGGGAGAGAAGAGAGGAAGGAATATATAAATACTTAAAGAAAAAATAGCAAGAATTAATTCATTTCTGGGCAGAATGATAAAAGCTGGGCATTAGGTAAAGAAAAAAAAACAACCTTATATAATACACTTTTCAATAGTCATTGATTTACTAATAAATATATTACTATAATATGAGTAATACAAAATATTATTGTAAAATAAAACAAAATTTCTGCCATAATAATATATATTGCTATATCCTTTGACTAGTAAAAGATATTGCCTTTTCCAAAACAGCAGATCACATTTCCAAAAGCCATTGTTCACCATCTACTATAATATCACTTTTCCAATTTTTCATATGAGTCTTTTAGTCATACTCATATGCTTGATAAAACCACAATTCCTTTCACATAAATCAGATTCCAACGCTTTGGTATACAATTCAACAACACACTAATATAGTTGATATTTAAAGATTTTTCTCATAAATCTACCTACGTATATCAACACTACAGCAGAAAGATATCAAATAATTTCATTACCATATTGGTCAGTGTCCCCACAAAATTGTTATACCTCCAATATAAAGAAATCTGATGTTGATTCTTTCAAATGCATTCTTTGGGGAGTTTGATACACCTTAAATACAACTTTCTTATAAATGAACTTTACTCTGAGATCAATCAATAGATACCATTTTAACATTTTAAGGAGATATATCCATTGATAAAGCATGATCAAAATTCTACTTTACTTCCATATTTGGAATATGCCAGAAATGTCTACTTAAAAATACCTTTGAGATTTTGATAGAGATATCTTATATGTTTTACTTCTGTCATAGATTCCATTAAATAAGAGAGCATTTCAAGAGCCTTTTAGAAAGCAAAAGTATCTGTCCTGTATTGATCAGATAAGTATTGGCATGCTTAACCTGAAGATACTCCCACTGTTGAGAATTGGGAAGATTAAATTCAATTGGAAATCAGGAAAAAGTCTTAAAACAGTCATTACATTACATGGTTTAAAGTCTGAATTCAAGCTTCCACCCAAACTTTCCAATACAATGTTTTACAATCAATTTTCAAAGTAGATTTTTTTTTAGAGTTAAATAAACTGTATTCATGAATTTCATTATCAAAACCCAACCTATGTCCTAATAGGGCCCAAAGTTTTCTAACTGCATGCCATTCTGGAAATAAACTAACCCTAACCTTACCCAAAGATGCTTTTTCATGAGGCAACTGGACTTTCTTGTTTTTCTTTGAAGATGTTTCACTTCTCCTCCAAGAAGTTTCTTCAGCTCTGACTGGATGGTGGGGAATGGAAAGATTTATACTCCTGCAGACAGCTGTTCATTTGCATTGTTTTAGCATGTTGTTAAAGCTATTTAGAGGCTTATCTGTGTCTCCAGAGTCACTTGAGTAGTGCAAATGGGTGTGGAGCCTTCTTGGAACTATTGAAACGACTGTGTGGTAGACTGGAGATAGATGGTGTTGTATCCTTCCCCCTCTGTTGAGAGAGGGTTGTTCAATTTTGACATAGAGGGCCTCTATACATATGTTGTATATAGTATATTTAGGTATGTGTCATGTATATGTTTCACTTTGAGAGCGGGCAACTAAATTTCATTTTTGATGTGTGCCATTGTGCCCACAGTAAAAAAATGACAATAAAGGTTATCTTATCTCTTTGACCCCTCTTTCAAACCAGCTGTCCAAAAGGTGGATTTTGCTGTCTTCAAAAGTGTGGCCTTTGTCTTTTAAATGCAGATGGGCTGCTGACTGCTGATGGGTAGAACATAGGAGAAGAAACCCATTTAACCCTAACCTAACATTTTCTACTAGAAGCATTTCTACTAGAAGCATTTCAAGCATTTGACATGATAACAAACAAAATAGTTAATGACTTTCCATCTAGCCCATAAAGGGTAGTATTCTACTATATTTTCCTTTCATATGCTGATGGCTGATAAAATATTAGCCTAATCATATTTTTGCAAATCAGATAAATTAAAACCAACTTCCTCAAATGGTAGTCTCAATTTAGTCATAAAAACTTTTTGTCTCAAAGAAATATCTTGAACTAGCCCACCAGTTGAAAAGAGATACTGTATTTGTTTGCTATTAGCAAAGGAATATATTTCAATATGTAAATCAAACGAGGGATAATATTTATTTTAATGACATGAATTTTACCAAAGTTAAAGGAATTTTAATCCAACTATTTATATCCAGTTCAATCCTTTCTAAAATTTGCAACATACTAATTTCCACATATTTAGGTATACAGTATTTATTCAGAAATAACTATACAAAAATATACTGAATTTGTACATATTATCCTGTCAGGAAAATATTATCATAATTCTCTATAGAAGTTACACACTCATATATGTATACACACACACACAAACATACACACACATGCCTACTATGATTCAGACAATGATGAAGGCCCTTCTTAAAGATGACTCAATAATTTAAATCTCAGTTATTTTTACTCTCTTTCTTACTATGTCTAAACCAAGTCAGTAAGTATTCTAATTCATGGATGATTGTCATTTGGCAAGTGTCACTGCATTTGAGTGACAGGTTTA
Organism: Azemiops feae; assembly: GCA_023970755.1. Taxonomy (NCBI): domain Eukaryota; kingdom Metazoa; phylum Chordata; class Lepidosauria; order Squamata; family Viperidae; genus Azemiops; species Azemiops feae. The sequence continues at coordinate 335,362 of JALGBA010000241.1, forward strand.
TCAAGAAATATAGTCAAATCAAGCAGGAAGGAAGACTGCCTACTTTTGTAATTGAAAGCACAGTTGATGTTCTCCACCTGTTGTCTTGTTATATGCTGGAGTCCCACTGAGACAAAGCAAAGAAGCTGCACTTTTACTGTGATCTGTGCAATAGTTATATAAAATAATTGACAATTTCTAGCTGAGCAGGTGTGGTAGTTCAGTATATATTTAGTCAGCTATCACACTCTCTATAAAGTTATGATGGACTCTTAATAAAGAGTACAGTCCTATACACATCTATTGATCCCAAAGTGATTTACTCCAAGGTAAGTGTATATAGTACTGCACAGTCACAGTGGAAATCTACTGTAAATCTGCAACAAACAATTACATAGTTTGGCAGAATCATATTTACTGACTGTCCTAATATAGAAGAAATTTGTCTGTATAGGCATTATTCCTTAATAAAGATGTGGACATTAAATAGATATGAGGCTACTTCAGTCCTTGGCTTTCTGTTCATTGGATTTGAAAGTCTTAGTTCTTCATCTGCACTAAGTCTGTCTGGGATAGTGCAACTCCATACAGGACCAGAGATGATGGAACCAGTGGACCCCAAATTCACTCTGTCTTGGGGTTCACTTAAAGCCTGTTGTTCCCCATCGACCCTCATAGCCACCAGACACAGGATAAGCCCCCATCCCATTCACCCCTCACAGATCTACCTCTGATCCCAGCTGGAGGAGAAGAAAAGAAGAGGAGTCACTTAGATCACAATGAAAAGCCAAAAATCCAGCTCTCAAGCACTTACAATCAACAGGGCTACAGAGTAAGGGCAGAAAAACTCCACAGGGAAGGGAGGTCTGCAGTAGACTGTCACTCTACCACAATCCCTCCACTGCCCAGCCATGACCCTTACTCCCACATTCAACAACAGACTGGCAATTAAAAAATGGCCAGCACTGCAGACCAGCAGTCCAGTCCAATCCAATCTCCTCCAGTCTCCCTCTGGTGAATGCCATTCTGATATCCTCCGCACACATATAACAGACAACATAAAATCATAAGGATATACAACATACATTATACAATATATATATAAAAACAATAATGTATTTAATATAAAAAATAAAATGCTGTTTAAATCTCAAGCAAGAACGTAGAGGGTTATAGAAATTTTGTTTATTATAGGAAACCATGATTAGTTTTAGTATGAAGACATTTTAATTATTATTTTAAAAATCTGTGTGATAGCTAATGCTGTAATAGAAGCCCAAATCCCTGGCAATGATTAACTAACATCAGCCTTCACTTCCAATATCATGTCTTCATGGAACTTGAGCCAATATTTAATAGTCTTTATTGTGGTGTTAAAGTGGCAAAATACAGAACATATTCTGGATATTTGATCTTCTGAAAATGAGGGCAGGAGTTGAGAAAAAAAAATCCTGAAGAAAATAAACATGAACTTTATCTTTTCCATTTCTTGCAAGGTCTGGTGCCATAATGGAACTTTCAGTGTTAAGCTTGACAAAGAGCGACATTGATGGATTAGAGTAAAGGTCTTCACATTTCAACATCATTTTGAAAAGTCTTCCCTCTTGCACAGAATTGTTCAATTCTGATTTTCTGTTTCTTGAAAAAAAATGCAATTCATCCATTTTCATTTCCACATCATTTTATGATTCTGAGAGAAATCTATCTATCTATCTATCTATCTATCTATCTATCTATCTATCTATCTATCTATCTATCTATCTATCTATCTATCTATCTATCTATCTATCTATCTATCTATCTATCATCTGCCTGCCTGCCTGCCTGCCTGCCTGCCTGCCTGCCTGCCTGCCTGCCTGCCTGCTGTGCCTGTCTGTCTGTTCTGTCTGTCTGTCTCTCTATGTCTATCTATCTATCTATCTATCTATCTATCTATCTATCTATCTATCTATCTATCTATCTATCTATCTATCTATCTATCTATCTATCTATCTATCTATCTATCTATCGCAGGGGTGTCAAACTCGCAACATCACATGATGTGTCGCGACATATCGTGACTTTTTCCCCATTGCCAGCAATAGGGTGGGCGCGGTTTTGGTGTGACACATCTGGCCTGCGGGCCGGCAGTTTGACATCCCTGATCTAGAGGGAAGAAATATTTTAGGTATTTTTAATATTTATATGCTGTTTTTGTTAACAATTGTTTCTATGTTTTTCATGATTTATATGTTTTCCTGTTGGACATTTCCCCTTAATTTAACAGCAGTGAAAAAGCACTGAGAGTTATGATACCTAATATAACAAATGTGCCATATTCTCTAATATGTCTATCCAGATTGGCCACAATTATACACATGTGCTTCTATTGGCAGTGATAGGAGCACCCAAAAGCACTGTAAGAAGTTTAATAGTGTGCTTCACATATTGGGAACAGCAGTGGCGCTTAAGTCTTTCAATCTACTTCTTGTTCGCAGCTCAACTTTCACAAGTTGAGGAGGAAGAGATCTGACCTCCTTCTAGTCTAGGTTTCATTATAAATCAATGTTTTCAATGTATTGTAAGTTATTGTTTGCTTTTGATTATTTACTCACTTCATAGTCTTCACTTCAATCAGGATTGTTCTAACTATGGAGTCCTTGTGCTTTGTATATTTGAGTATCAGTGAGAATGTGGCTTATCAGCAAGCTCCCAGTTTATATACAGTGTTGATGAGGTCACCTGTTTGAGTAATGAAACATGTTCAAGCAAACAACTGAGCTTAGAGAACATCAAGAACTCCATAGTTTAAACCTGAGCTACATATAATATCTTTGATTGTTCTATGTGTAAAAAATTCAAGCAGAAACACCCTATACTTTTCCCCTAAAATGAGCCTAAAATCCTAACAGCAATAGCACTTGGACTTATATACTGTTTCACAGTGCTTTGCAGCCCTCTCTAATATGGCTCCTCATTTTACCGACCTCAGAAGGATGAAAGGATGAAAGACTGAGTCAACCTTGAGCTGGTGAGACTCAAATTGCCAAACTGCTGGCAGCCGGCAGTCAGCAGAAGTAGCCTGCTGTACTGCATTCTAACCACTGTGCCACACACACCACAGTAATATTTTAATAAACTAATCAGAGTCCCAAGAGAATTGTAACTTCAGAAAGCCAAGATGTGTACTGACTTGACCCAACCAAAAAGTATTGGCGATCTCCCTTCTTCTTCGGTGACCTTGTGGAGGCTCTATCACCAGTCCTTGAAACTAGACCTGTGCGGTGGAAAAGGACCCTTCTCATTTTCCTTTTCTCCTGATTTATCTAGAATCTATGCTACAATATAAGATGACTTCTCAGACTGTTCTCTTCCTTGTTCTTTCTCTTCTTAGTTCACACAATCTGTCTCTACATATAAGATGGCTTTTCAGTCTGTTTTCCATTTTTTGCTCCTTTTCTTACTGAATTCATAAAGCTAAAGTATATGTGCAAAACATTATCAAAACTCACTATCTCCAAAACAAATAAAAAGGCCTGTATACTAAACTGCTTCTTGCTTACTATCCTGTGTATGCTGTCTTCAGAGATTGTCCATTTATTCCCTCCCCCCAGTCTATTTATCATCTATCTATCAATCAGTCATCTCTATCTATCTAAATGTCAACCATCCATCCAAATAGTGAATTCAAACTGAAGAAATCTTCAAGACTTTGAAGTGCCATAAAAGATACACTTTATTGAATATACATCTCGGAACTGAAGAAACAAAACCAGCTCTGGTTTTTTCCATGCAAAATCTGGTTAGTTAACAATAGCTTTCCATAACCCCCACTCACCAAGTGTTCACATTGCCCAATCATACTTCTTTGGCTTGTTATGAGAACTGTCCACTTCTCCGTCAGACACCTGCTTTTGTGACCTTGGTTCTCGTGATCCGTGGACGGCTTCTTAGAATCTCATTTCCTTCTCACGCTTTCCACCCTTTCCCCCTGTTTCTATGGCAAATTGAATAGCGATGGAAGTTAGCAGGCATCTTAGTAATTCAACCTTGACACTATCTATCTATCTATCTATCTATCTATCTATCTATCTATCTATCTATCTATCTATCTATCTATCTATCTATCTATCTATCTATCTATCTATCATCTATCTATCTATCTATCTATCTATCTATCTATCTATCTATCTATCTATCTATCTATCTATCTATCTATCTATCTATCTATCTATCTATCTATCTATCATCTTCTATCAATCTGTCATCTATCTATCTATCATATATCATATATCTATCATCTACCTATCATCTATCAATATATATAGCTGCCCATCTCATGGATTTGACTCTTAAAGAGGATCAAAATCTTTCTATAAAAACATTTTGGTTCCAAAAACATCTTGCAACTGTTTCAATTCCCTGCTTAAGTGACTATCAAAATCTTCTTTTCTGAACAAAGTAAGGTAACAGAATTCAGTTTCAGTGAGGACCAAGGAGTGGCACATCATTCAGTGTTTAGTTTTAGATTAATGGAAAAGGAGATCGACAAATCTTGCAGAAATAGCATTTCCTCGCAGCTGGAATCTTTTGCTTTCCTGTTATACTTTTTCTGAAGAGTAGGTAATATATTTCTTGAGGACACAGACATCGCAAGGCAAGGTGACCATAGAGCACATATTATCCCACATTTGTATGGGAATACACCTTTCAGCAGAAATAGCAGCAGCAAATGGTAATGCACAGCAGGAAGTGAAAGGATTCGGGAGAAGGAAAACAACAGATTCCAGTGTTCACTGATGTATTCCTCAGCATGATAGTACATCAGCAGCTGTCCAGCCATTGTGAAAGATAGCAGCAGAAATAATCCTGTGCACAAAGTTTAACAGATTCTTAGGGCTGAAAATTCTAACTGCTGGGTTAGATATGAGCATTTATTGAATTGGTTTTCTTTTGGCAGGAACCTGGTCACTGGTACCTTGGGAATATGTTTCAGGTTGCTTTATGAAATCACAAACATTTCCGTGGCTTTTAATAGGCTGTCCACTAGACCAATGTTTCTCAGTCTTGGCAACTTGAAGTTGTATGGCCTTCATCTCCCAAAATTCTCCAGCCAGTCATGCTACCTGGAGAATTCTGGGAGTTGAAGTCCACACAGCTTCAAGCTGGTAAGGTTGACAAACACTGCAGACACAGAAGTGATGTGGTCATTTTCTGCTTCTTATTGGACACATTTGTCATGAGTAGATTTTGATGACAAATGCTTCTTGAATGCTGACAGAAAATGTGTATGTTTCCATTCTAGATCATGTTAATGTTGCAAATATTTTTTTTTAATCTGTATCCTGCTAAAGTTTTTCTATTTTTCTTCTATTTTTCTTTCTTTTCTCTTTCATGGTAAGCAACATTATACAAAGTGACATAAAACAATAGGAAATAAAACCAAATAAATTAAAGGCATGAGATAAAGGAAAACAAAAAAAAACATAACTAAAACTAGATTGTATTAACTCCATAAACTATATCTCACCATACCTTTCTATCCTTGAACCCACCATTGTTTTTACACATCCATGTCCTGCTTTTTGTTCTAAATCTTTCACCTCTTCCTTTTGAGCATTTCATCAACTCCATGCAGTTACAGCTTTCTCAGTCTTCCCCTTCTTCTTGACTTTTCTGTTCTTCTTTGTATATTTGTTTTGCAATCTGAGCCTCATCTAGTCTTGCTGTATGATCAAATCATACAGCACAATTCTTCAGTGTTTGTCACTTACTTTTATATTCAGTCAACATTAATTCAGCTCATTCATTCTTGAGCCTCTCTTCTTGATTTACCTCACACAATTCTTGAATACTATATCCATGTTGCATTCAACATGTCTTTATGATTATCCAAACTAATCCAACTCTCATTTCTATAGAATAAATTTGTCATACAGACAGTTTTGCTTCTTTTGAGAAATATGAGCACATATTACCCATTATCTTATTTTCTCCATTGATTTCTCCAACTTCAGTAATCATTCTATTTTAGTACACAAATTCATCTACTTGCTCTAGTTTTATTTTTCAATTATGTTTAACTTGGACTTATTTGTTCCATTATCTCGACATATTCTTTAGATGTGAATAGCCAAGAGAACATCCTTATCATGTTTCCCAGTCAATATTGAACCATTTGCTAAATGTTCCATTTAGTTTTACAGTAACCAAATTTCAACTTCATATTTACACAAAACATTCCATAATTCAGGCTATTTACTTCATCATGCCTTGTCATATGCTTTAATCAACACAAGCCCAATAAACTTTTTCACATGCCTATATTTCCTAATTGCATAAAAACCTGTCTACACATCTTTTGTCCAGCGTAAAGCCACAATACACTTCCCAATATTCTCAAAATTCCACCAAATACTTTTCTAAATGTATATCACAAATGAATCTCCAGTTTTGCATTCACTCTTGCTTTTTTTCTCATTGTACAGAAGAAGCAATAATAATTTTCAGGATGCACACATGAAGTGTCCATAGACATATTAAATACAGAAATTCCACAATCAAACCCATCTATACTTTAACATCAGTGTACCTATATACTCTGTTCATTTTAATATTTGTGGAGCTATTGATGCAGTATTTATTGTAAGAAATAATGTATTTTTTCTGACAACCTACATTTCAAATCTGATTCCATTTCAGCTCACCAACTATACTGAAAACCTGATTCTGGTAATCCAAAAATTTGATCTGGGCCTAAAAGAGCTTTAATTTCTTTTGTTACCCATTGTCAAACCTGTTCATCTTTTAATTATGTAATCTATAAACATGCAATTTTATATTTGTTTAAAATGTCTAATCTTTGTTCACAGAGTTCTATTATTACAACTTTAAAATCACCGATATTTCCATGCATGGATATGCAATCATATTCCAGAATTATTCCAATCAGTTCTACAGAACTCTGAAAGAAGGAAGACTGTTTTTGAAAATTCCCTGCAGGGAAGAAAATCCCTGTGTGAAAATCAAATATTCACATGCATCCTTCCACTTTCTTGGAATTATTGCATGATGTATATTCATTACAAGAAGTGCTGCTGATTCTAAAGTTGTAGGAATAGAGCTACTGTGAATGTATATGTATATGTATATGTATATGTATATGTATATGTATATGTATATGTATATGTATATGTATATGTATATGTATATGTATATGTATATGTATATGTATATGTAAAAGGGGATAAGTGAAAGTGAGCAAAAGCAAATGGCACACGACAGCAGAAAGAAAGTGATTAAGGCAAAGAAAGGGAAAATAGCAACCTCGGAAGATACCAATGCAGCAAGAGACGCATGCCCTTTAAGAACAAACCAAATAGAGAAAACGGACGGACCGATGACTAGATCGAGAAGCCGGGCGCAGAGCTGTCCGGCAGTATAAAAAGGACTCCCAGTAATCTTGTATTATGCTCTGATGATGTCGGCAGTGTTGGCCGATGAAAGCTTAGCTTTAGCTTTTGTATTAAACAGTTTCTGTTTTAATATCATCCTGGTGCTCGAACTATTTTGTTTTTATTGTATATGTATATGTGTGTGTTTGTGTCTGTGTATTGTGTGAGTGTATGCATGTGTTTGTGTGTATGTAAATATACAGTACACACACACATACATATACACTATCTATTCTATATCTATATCCCTATCCGTATTTATATCTATATCTATATCATCTACCCATTACACATTATCTATCTGTCTGCCTGCCTGCCTGCCTGCCTGCCTGCCTGCCTGCCTGCCTGCCTGCCTGCCTGCCTGCCTGCCTGCCTGCCTGCCTGTCTGTCTGCCTGTCTCTGTCTGTCTGTCTGTCTGTCTGTCTGTCTGTCTGTCTGTCTGTCTATCTATCTATCTATCTATCTATCTATCTATCTATCTATCTATCTATCTATCTATCTATCTATCTATCTATCTATCTATCTATCTATCTATCTATCTATCTATTATCTATCATCTATCATGTTAAATATGAAAGACAGAAAGAAACTACATTTTAGCCACAATATATATTTAATGTAATATGTACGTTTCACCAACTTTTCCTCATCAGGTTGCCCATCTCTTTATTTCTCATTGTCATTTCTCATCTTAAAAATGATACAAAAAATTGGTTCAGCAATAGTCCAAACACTTCGCTTTCTGCCCTCATAGTGGCAAACGTTGTATATACTGTCCTAATTTAAAACAGTTAAGTATCCAGTTCATCTTGTGTCCAGTATAACTTTGTCTTATTGAAACATCAAATTTCAGACCTCTAAATCAATCCTTCCTAGATATCGAAATATTTTGCAGACATTTGACCTTGCCAGTGGATGTCATCCTGTAATAATTTTAGGTGGTTAAATTTCCAAAGCCTTAATCCAACTAAGGTGAAGGGACTGATTTTTCAACAACCTCAGTGCAGGAGTCGATAGACAGTGTGTTAATAGAATTATACCAGCTATCAAAGGCAATCTTTGCAGACAAAGATAAATCCAATTTGGGAAGGCTTCAGTGAACTATTGCCAAGGATGGGATCAAATGTGTCCTTAATTGAGTTTTCAGCAAGTTGCACTGATAGGTTTTCTTACTGCCATGATAAATATTTGCTTCTTTCTTATGTTCTGGCCAACAGCAATGGCAGATGATCCAAAGAAAGAGAGAGCCCACTTTAATATTTCTTCTTAGTTAAGACCATGGTATATATTTGGCCTAATTCTCCTGGCATGCATAGCAGATCTCTCTCTCTCTCTCTCTTTCTCTCTCTCTCTCTCTCTCTCTCTCTCTCTCTGTGTGTGTGTGTGTGTGTGTGTGCATGATTTTGTGGTGAGTTCAGTTCAAAAAGCAAATTAAACATGATGCAAATTTTTGATTGCCTTCAAGAATTAGTCTTGTTGCATGTTGCAGTAATTCCAACAGGATGTAACAAGAACATTTCTGATGTGGTTTGGTTTGGTGTGGTATGGTATGGTTGCAATGACCAGAACAGGGCAGCTATCTGTATACACTTGGGCCTCCAAAGTAGGTAACAGAAATTGAATAAGACTCAATAAAGACTGTGTTCCTACTTCTTCACGGGAGTACAGCTCCTTCCAAACCTGGAGAATTACCTACCTGAACTTGAGAACTGTCAATTTTCTGTTCATTTATCATTATAGGATTTAGCTTTGGTTTACTGGTCCTCATCTATCTAATGTCAACCAATTGATAAAGAAATAGAGTTGGATATTTCAGGTATTAGCATGTTAGTGGTAATGATACCCAACCCAAAGCTCTCTATTTATTTTACTCAGTATCTCATATAAATATTTTCAAAATGAGTAATAGAATGCAACATCTGTTGTATTTCATAAACTTGCAGCTGTGGATGCAGCATAGTTCCCTAAAGCTACCCTTTAAAACTGACCTTGGTTGTAGGCACAAAATCACTAAAAAGGACCTCTTACTTCAACTTTAAATTGATTCAGCTGGGTACTAGGGTATATAGTATTGAAAGGCATCAATAATTCCAGAAAGAGCAACTAAGTTGTAATCCCTGTTTTTCTCTGAATAGGTCATCAAAGGAAACAAGTTCTGAGGTTTCACTGCCAAAAACAACAAAAGCTGCTGGTGGAGGTAATAAAAACCTCCTGTTGTGTCCTTATAATGTAAGCTCTTCTACTTTTGTATGTGGATCATGACAACAGAAGCCGAGATGTTTTGATATTGACCTACTGTCAACATCCAGCTCGAGAATCCAAATAAAACTCCAGGTTCATTTTGTTTCCGAAAAGCTTACTCTTTATTGAATACACAGCTTGGTTATGTCGAAGAAAAACTAACTCTGAGGTTCCAACACAAATTCATAGACTTAAACAATAGTTTTCCCAGCCAAACCCCCAACATATTATGTAATCCATATCAACAAGTCCACTTTATTATGAGAACCATATGCTTCAAATCCACACCTGTTCTGGTGTCTTTGACAAGGCTTTAAGCTCTCACAGTCTGCAGCTGAATTGAAGAACTTTCTTTTCTCCATCTAACCACTTGAAAGTAACACCTCCCCCCTGCTTAATCTAAAAGCAAAATGAAATGCAGAGGGACGTAGCTGCCAAAGTTTCACCCTTACCCACCATCCTGTCAGGCTTAAGCACAAGGACAACCCAGTGAAATCCAATTTAGTTCAGTTCTTTATCTGCTTACAGCTTGTAGACACAATCTTACCAGACTAAAGTTATAACCTACAAAACAACTACATTAGATAAAGTAGGTAAACTCCAGGTCCTCCCTCTTAAATGTTGCCACCTGAACTAACCCTTGGAGATACACCTTTTCATTGGTTGCCCCAGTCTTTTAGAATAGCACCTGAGATATAAGGGATCCCTACCTATTTAGCTTTCCAGAGGACCATGAAATCCCAAGTCTTCTCCAAGTATTGAGCTAGAGTGAAGGTTGAGCTGGGAGATTGTTGGTCAGGCACTTAGGGATACCTGAGATGGTTTTGGTTTTAGTTATGTGTTTATGGTTTGTGGTGAGCCACCTAGAATGATTACATGAGATAGACAGCAATATAAGGAAGAGATGGAGGGAGGAAGTGAGTTTGGTTTATCATTAATTGTTAAGCATGTTCATTATCTTATATTGATGTTTGATAATCATGGGTGCCCTATGAGTACTGGATGTTTCAGTAAAGCGAATCTCACTTTTATATATTTTGTTTTAAAAATAGAAAAGAAACACAGTGGCAAAGAGAATGGGTTTGAAATTGTCTTCAATTTCATCTTATCTCTGGAAGGAGAGAAAGGGAAATAAAACAGAGACCGAATAACACTAAACTGGTTACACTGAGTAAAATCAAAGGGAAAAAGAACACAGTAGGATGGCTATCTTTATTGGAAATATTAATATGATAGAACATTCGATTACTAGATGTTATAAACAGAGAAACATGAACATTTTTTGAGGCAAATGAAAATGTTATGGAAAAAAGTACCTGCTTGAGCATTATGGATGACAAACATATAGCTTATTTTTTTTTAAAAAAACTTGGAACTGCTCCACAAAAATCCTTGCAAGCAGCTTTGTAGAACTAACACAAATAATGTATGAACATTTAGTGCCAAAGCTGTTAATGATTGCAGGGTGTTTCAGGATTCATAAGGACAAATAAAAAGTGGGAAAGTTTATTTCAGCATGTGCAGCTGAAAAAAAGATGTGTGGACATTAACATTTTGTAAAAGGCTAAGGAATGCATCGAGAGACCAGCTAGTCTTTGTAATTCTAGAAGTAGTTATTAAAAAGGAATGGTGGCAGATTTAATATTTAAGAGAGCATTTGAAATTGCTAAAGCTGTTGCTGGAGATACCACAGAACTGCAATTAGGAGTAAAAACATTTGTGAAAAATCTTAACTAACATACAAAAGAGCTAGCAAATGGCCAAAATAAACTGTGCTATTGTTGTGTTAGAGGTTCACATATATCAACTCAATGCAGTTTTAAAGGGGTCAACTGCAGAAAACTTGATACAATGTGCTGTATCTAAACAGCAGACCACTCAGAGAAAAGAAAATTATTTGCTAATAAGCAGCCAAACAATTTCATAAAACTTGAAAGCAAAATAGTGTTGATATCACAGATGAAGAATTTGATCTTTAAGGTGGGAATCTATAGTATAAAAGGTGAAATGAGACCTGTAGTATGGCTTCACCAAAAATGAATAGCAAAGCTATGATAGATAGATGATAGATGATAGGTAGTTAGATAGAGAGATAGAGAGATAGATATAATATAATACAAAAAGGAGTAAGGAAAATAATAATGGAACAAAAGAAAAGTACTATAACAATGCAATTAAAATTGGGTCCTCTATATCAGATATATCACACTGCAAATTTGAGCAGCTTTTAAATGATGCTCAGAGCATCAGAAATATAATTAGAAATGTGTACTGAAGAAAAATCCCATTAGAGTGATACCAGTAAAATACAATAACCAAGAACATATGTTGGACTTATATTTATTTATATATCAAAATTAGAAACTGTCTATCTCATTCACAGAATGATTCTATGTGGTATACAATTTAAAATATAAAAACTATATAAATATTACATCCTTCTAGGAGGCAGTTAAAACAGAATAGAATAATTAAAGTTAAAAAGGTGGAAGGAGAACCTTCAAGGCACTAACTAACCCCAAGGTTGCATGGGCCTCTGCGAATCTCAAGTTAGTCAACAGATCTATGTCTTTAGATACTTCCAAAAGGCAAGGAAAAGTGGGAGCTTACCTTACTTCTGAGAGGAAAATATTCCAAAGAGATATGTTGTCACCTCTCCAGGTCATTATACCTTGTGTTTCTATCAACAACTTATCAGAAAGCCTATCAGGAATAAACTGATGAATCACTGAATAAATCAATCCAGAATACTTCAGTCACTTGAGGAACAAATGACCAGGCACAAATTATTCTACTTTGAAAACATTATAGTATTTCCCCTCTTTTAATACTGGGAAAAGTGGAAAGAAAGAAAAGAAGAGGACAATTAGCAGCAAGAGTGAAAATAAGTGCACAATCAGAAGACCAGAAAGAACAGATAATGGGTAGATTGTCCTGAAGAAAAACTATGTGGTCTCTAGGTGTTGAAAACGACATGATGGAGTCAGATGATATTAACCTAAACTTAAGTTTCACAGATTTGTGGAGCCCACTTATGGTACTATTTCCTTAAAAACAAAACAAAACAAAACAAAACCCCAGAACAGTATCCCTCTATGGTAATTTTACAGCACCTGGTAATCTATTATTGCTGAGCAATATCTCTTGCCATAATTGAGAATATTCTCAGTAGGGGACGGCATTTCTGTAAAACAGACCCAGCAGAGACTTATTTACAACAGAGATTGAAAAAAAATATTCCAAAGTATTTATACAATTTAGTATGATACACTATAAATACAAAGGTTACTTGTTCTGGATCCCTAAATTCATCAATGCTTTGGCACAAAGCCACAGACCAAGTTATAAGGTAGTTTGAATATCCAGTGCTATTAAGATAATATCATTGTCACCTATATAATAATAATAATAATAATAATAATAATAATAATAATAATAATAATAATAATAATAATAATAATAATAATAATAATAATAATAATAATAATAATAACAACAACAAAAACAACAACAACAACAACAACAACAATAACAATCATCATCATCATCATCATCATCATCATCATCATCATCATCATCATCATCCCGTGGCTGGGCCTGGACGGCTATCGGGTACGGTCCCTATGGTTATGGGATTACCGATCTCCGGACCGGTAGTGGTTTAGCCACCATGAACCAACCCAGGCACCTCCCATCACTAATGATGAGAAGAAATAAAAAAAATCCCATACCGGATCGGTCGTCGCCCGGGTCAACAAGGACCGCATCAGATGCTATGGCTCCTGGACATCTGTCAAAAAATGGGCCACAGGGCTCAGTTGGGGAACCAGAGCGTACAACTGCAAAGTGACTGGAACAAAAAAAAGTGACTGGAACATTCAAAAAAGAATGATGCAACTGTGGAAGGAAAAACATCCAGAAAGTGATGTAACTGAACAACGATTAATGGATCAAAGATGTTACATCATCCGTAATAAAGTTTTTACAGATGTGGAAATGCAACAACTGGCTAAAAAGAAAACAACAAGTAATGATGATGAACAGGCTGAAAAAATTGTTCCAACATCTGAACAAACTGACCAACAAACTGACCAACCAGCGGAAGAAGCTGCCACACAAGATGAAGATTCCCCTGTGCAACAACTCGAAAGTGTAGAGCTAAGTGATCTAGCGAAAATGCTGAAAGAAAAGATTGAAAACCACATCAAAGAAAACACAGAAAGAAAAAGACTGCCTGCCATTCGTGAAGTGCATAGCAAATGAGTGAAAGATCTACTAAATGCTGTGAACAACATATTAACTTCCATCCCATCCAGCACACTGTATGAAACAAACCAACTAAAATGCCAAAAAACAAGCCCACTGAAACACCAAAGTGGAAAATTCGACTTGAAAATAAAATAAAAAACTATGAGGAGATGTCAGCAAATTGAAATACTTGAAAGAAGGAAAACTAAAGAATGAAAAGCTGAAAAATAATTTATACCAAAAATAAAACCTGGAGGAAAAAACAATAACGGAAACCATGGAAGAACTAAAACAGCATGTAATAGCAACAGCAAATAAAATTGAAAGATACGAAGGACAAATAAAACAATATCGTGAAAATGTCCAGTTCAGAAGAAACCAGCACCTCTTCTACCGGTCACTTGACAAAAATCAAGTCCAAACTAGTGTTCTCCCATGTAAAGAAAAAACTTTAAACTTTTGGAAAGAACTGTGGGAAAACCCAGTGGAACATAATAAAACTGCCTCCTGGATCAAAGATATCCAAAAACAAGCAACACGAAACAAAATGTAGAATATTGTAATAACCACTGATATGGTTGCAAAACAAGTAAAGAAGGTCAAGAACTGGAGTGCACCTGGCCTGGACGAGCTGCATGGATACTGGTTGAAACATCTCACCAGCCTCCATCACCGCATGGCCACTCAGTTTAATGAAATGCTTCAAAATGCCACAAGTGAAGAATGGTTAACAGCTGGTCGAACATATTTGATAATGAAGGACCCAGAAAAGAGCACAGAACCAAGTAACTACTGCCCAATTACTTGTTTGCCAACAACGTTCAAACTTTTTACAAGAATACTGGCAAATTCAGTATCCAATCATCTGATGGAAAACAGTCTGTATCCAGTAGAACAAAAAGGAAATTATAAAAAATCAAGAGGAACAAGAGATCAGCTGCTCATTGACAAAATAATACTTAAAAATGCAAAACGATGGAAAACAAACTTAAATATGGCATGGATTGATTACAAGAAGGCATTCGACTCATTACCCCATAGCTGGATTAATGCGTGTTTGGAAAACTTTGGAATCAGCAAAAATATCTGTACATTTTTGAAAGCAAATATGCAAAAATGGAAAACAGCCCTAACAGTAAATGGGGAGAACATTGGTGAAATCAACATCAGACGAGGAATTTTCCAAGGGGACTCACTTTCACCACTACTGTTCAACATCGCATTAATTCCATTGACAATAATCTTACGAAACACAAAACTGGGATACTACATCTCAAGCCAGCATGGCAAGATAAACCATCCATGCAACGAGGAAAAATGGCAAAAATAGAAGGAATAGAACTAGGAAGTGGAAGTATTGTGAAAACACTAGCAAAGGATGATGGTTACAAATACGTAGGCATATTGGAAGCAGATAACATCTTGAATGGAAAAGTCAAAGAGTCAACGCAAAAGGAATACATCAGGAGAGTCCGCAAAATTTTAAAATCAAAGCTGAATGCTGGAAACATAATTAAAGCTATCAATGCATGGGCAGTCCCAGTGATAAGCTACCCAGCTGGAATTATCAACTGGACTTTGGCTGAACTGGAAAACCTAGACCGGAAAACACGTAAACTTTTGAATATGCACCATGCTCTACATCCATGAAGTGACATCGACAGGTTGTACCTGCCAAGAAAAATAGGGGGCAGAGCACTATTGCAAATCCACCAAACTGTAGAAGAAGAAAAATGAAGTTTGAATGACTATGTGAATCAAAGTACAGAAAAACTACTGCAGGCTGTGAAAACAGAGAGCACTATAAAAATAATAGAAACAAAGGCAGAATATAAGGAAAAACGGCTGGATGACAGATTAAATAGATGGAAAACCAAAGCTTTGCATGGACAGCATTTGAAAAACATTGAAAGAAAATGTGATAACAACTTGACATGGGCATGGCTTAAGATGGGAACCATCAAGAAAGAAACGGAAGGCTTAATACTGGCTGCTCAAGAACAAGCATTACAAACTAATGCCATGAAAGCGAAGATACAAAAATCCACTGACAATCCAAATTGCCGACTTTGCAATGAAAAAGTTGAAACTGTTTCACGCCTAATCTGTGAGTGCAGCAAAATCGCACAAACTGATTACAAATCTAGACATGATCGAGTTGCTAAATTAATCCACTGGGCATTGTGTAAAAAATACGACTTGCCTGTGTCCGAAAAGTCGTGGGAACACAGGGTGGAAAAAGTTGTTGAGAATGAGAGGGTGAAGATCTTGTGGGACTTTTGAATACAGACAGATCGCCATTTGGAACACAATACACCAGATATCGCAGTTGTAGAGAACCGAAGCGTACAGCTGATTGATATTGCTGTACCAGGAGATGCCAGAGTCGAAGAAAAAGAACTGGAAAAAATTATGAAATATCGCGACCTGGCCATCGAAACTGTGCGATTATGGATGAAACGTGTAACAGTGGTACCCATTGTCATCGGGGCACTGGGAACTATGTCCAAAAACTTTGCAAAATACATCAAGAAACTGCACCTTCCTGCAATAACTCCAGCAATGTTACAAAAAACTGCGCTACTCGGAACATCTTATATTTTAAGAAGGTACCTGGTTGACATCTAGGATGCTGGTAGCAACCCATGTCAACCATCAGCGCCAGCCAATTGGAATGTTCAGTTGACTGAGGTTCATGTTTAATGAATAAATCATCATCATCATCATCATCATCATCATCATCATCATCATCATCATCATCAATTGCAAAAGGCGGCCTTACTAGGAACTGCTTCCATCCTGCGACGATATCTGTAATACTATCAAACATCCACATCTCCCTATCCCAGGTCCTTGGTAAGGACCCGATAGGTAGACAAAAATGCCAAATCCAGTCTGAACATCTGGCTGAGTGTGCGATGATCAATAATAATAATAATAATAATAATAATAATAATAATAATAATAATAATAATAATAATAATAATAATAATAATAATAATAATAATAATAATAATAGAGTTGGAAGGGACCTTGGAGGTCATCTAGTCCAACCCTCTGCTCAGGCAGGAAACCCTATACCATTTCAGACAAATGGCTGTCCAGTCTCTTCTTAAAAACTTCCAGTATTGGAGCATTCACAACTTCTGGAGGCAGGTTGTTCGACTGATTAATTGTTAATAAACAATTGTTAATAAGCATAAACAGTTAGACATACAGTAGTCCTTGACCTATGACCACAATTGAGCCCAACATTTATGTTACTAAGTGAGAAATTTGTTAAGTGAGTTTTGCCCCATTTTATGACTTTTCTTGCCACATTTGTTAAGTGAATCACTGTGGTTACTAAGTTGGTAACCTGGTTGTTAAGTGAATCTTGCTTTCCCATTGAGTTTGCTTGTCAGAAGGTTGCAAAAGCTCATCACATAACCCCAGGACACTGCAACCGTCATAAATATGAACTGGTTGTCAAGCATCCCAATGTAAATCACATGACCCTGGGGATGCTGCAATGGTCATAAATGTGAAAAATGGTCTTAAGTCACTTTTTTCAGTGCTGTTGTAACTTTGAACGGTCACTAAATGAACTGTTGTATATTGAGGACTACCTGTATGAAGTCCTGCATAGGTTACACCCTGCATTAGTCCATGACATGCTTTCATATATTATTTCTGACATCACCTTTGGAATTAGACTCGGTAACTTCTCAAAGGGTCTGAAAATCTTAGGCACATTTTTGAATTGCTGTACATTCTCATCCATTTCCTTGAGCAAATGAAGCCATTCTGTGTAGGCATCCACTTTCTGCTACTGTAAGAAAACAGTAGAAAGCCAGATAAGGACTCTTGGTTTACTAACAATTCTACTTCCAATAATGAAGATGGAAGAATTAAAGCGGGTCTGAAGTTCACAGGGTGAACCAAGTGTACATCTTGGGATTGAAGTAAACTTTCCCCCATAGACTATCATGGTCTGCAAAACCAAGAATTAGCATAATTAGACATGAGCTATTTGATAGATTAAAACTTATGTAAGTCTATTTCAAGAAGGAATGAAAATATAATGAGTGTTGTTGTTATTTTATGTTTAACTTCTGGACTTTATATCAAAATAGCATTCTTTAGTTGGTGTTTTCCCTCTTCACAAATACATTTAAAATAATAACACATGATTCCATATTTATATTTTATAAAAATACTTTGTACTATCCACACCGTATGTTGTAGGATATTTCCCTGTCAGGACAATTTGACATATTAAGTGGAGGGGGAAAAAATCACTGAAACACAATTAATATAAGCATAACACAATTAATATAAGCACAAAATATTAAATTGTAGAACAAAAAGCATTTCTTCTTGGCCCCTCATAAAAATCTATCTCTGTGGAACCTCAAATAAACACTTTTTTAAACACTGTGTTTACATGAAGCTCAGAGTAGCAAAGCATTCAACAAAGTAGACCACAACCTACTTCTTGGTAAACTAGAAAAATGTAGGATAGACAGCATCACCACGAGATGGATTTGTAATTAGATGACAAACTGTACTCAATGAGAGGGTACTACATCTATATAGAGGAAAATAAGCAGTGATGTACCACAACGTTCAGTCTTAGGCCCAGTACTCTCCAATATCTTCATAAATGACTTAGACTTAGCCAATGCTGCAGAAGACAAGTTCAGGATCCAAAAAGATCTTGACAGACTTGAACAATGGGCCCTATCCAACAACATGAAATTTAATGTGGAGAAAAGCAAGGTTTTACACCTAGGCAAGAAAAACCAAAGGTACAAGTACAGATTAGGCAAAACCTGTCTCAAAAACCGTAACTGTGAGAGGGACGTTGGAGTCCTAGTGGAAGATCACTTAAACATGAGCCACCAGTGTGCAGCAGCAGCCAAAAAAGCTAATAGAATCTTTGGTTGTATAAACAGAGGCATAGAATCAAAATCACATGAAGTATCTGTTGTGTCCTGAGCCTTGCTGAGTCAATCAGCAAGGCACAGACAACCTGCAGGATAACTGCAGAGGCCCGGGCAGACCACGTGTTTGCCCGGGACCTGTTGTATAGACCCGGGCAGCCCATAAGTTGCCCGGGACCCAGACAGGCTGTCTCCAGCCTCGTGCGCATGCGCGAGGCGGGAGAATGGCCTGCATTCATTGGTTGAGCCTCCCCTTGCAGGGGAAGTAGAAAAGGGCATGTTGCCATTTTCTCCTTTGCTTCTGTTCAGTGCAAGTACCAAATAAAGAACATATTTTTTGCATAAACTGCCTCGTCTCCATGCCTGTGTTGAGAACAGAACAGTATCAGTACCACTTCATAAAGTACTGTTTTAGTAAGACCACACCTAGAATACTGCATCCAGTTTGGGTCACCACATTACAAAAAAGATGTTGAGACTTTGGAAAAAGTGCAAAGAGCAACTAAGATGATTAAGGTCCTGGAGATAAAAACATATGAAAAACAGTTGCAGGAATTGGTTATGGCCAGTCTAGAGAAAAGAAGAACAAGGGTTGACATGATAGCAGTATTCCAGTATTTAAGGGGCTGCCACAAAGAAGAGGTCAACTTATTTTCCAAAGCACCAGAAGGCAAGAGAAGAAACAATGGATGGAAACTAATCAAGGAGAGAAGTAACTTGGAATAAAGGAGAAACTTCCTAACAATGAAGACAATTAACCAGTGGAACAGGTTGCTGTCAGAAGTTGTAGGTGCTTCATCACTGGAGGTTTTTAAGAAAAGACTGGATAGCTACCTGTCAGAAATGGCATAGGGTCTCCTGCTTGAGCAGGGGGTTGGACTAGAAGATCTCCAATGTTCCTTCCAGTTCTATTCTGATTGGATCCAAAACAGCAGCTCTCCCATCCCTAAACCAATTATTATGTTGTGAACAGCAGCTGATTGACTTACATAAGACAAAATGGCTTCCATCCAGAAGAGACATCAGGAAAATTCTATTAATACTCAGAATTCAGTCTCTATTATGTTGCTAAAATGAAAACTTTTCTGGGTACTCTCTCAACCTTTACAACATATGTGTTTTGCTCAGAGGAAGTCAGTCCACTGCTAACTCAATCTGACTAAGAGAGTACTGCTACCTTAGTGCACAAATTTGACAATCCGAATCCAAAGATGCTTTGCTAACATTATCCTTGATAAGGGGCAGTCCAAGCAGTTTGCACCAAGCAGTTTGCAAGATAGCTTACCAACAAGTCCATATAGGGAAAGTTGATTAACTTTTTTTACACCTTGCCAGACTCAGAATAAGACGAGATCATATAAAGATTAGATGACTTGAGGGAATTGTTGATACAATTCTCCCCATTTTTCCTCTGATACAGGGGTAAAATTTGTAATGATACTATTAGAGATAAATTCTAAACATCCCAAAATGATTGCCATTTTATTCTCTGCCCAAATATGTGTACCCAGGTGACATACTTAAGGATTATCTTTTATATGATCCCTGTCCTGCCACTCCAGAAAAACTTAAAGGAACACAGCAAGATCTCAACTGATCTCTGTATAAAAATAATCTTCACATCTTAGAAGGTAAACAAAACTGTTTCAAATACCCTTATATATTCCATTTAGAGAATTTCAACAGTATTTTGAACTATATATGTGTCAGGTGACAAAACTGAGTTATTTTCATAGATAAAATCAATTGAAGTCCATATGAAGGGGGACAATGACCATCATAACTGATCACAACTGATCAATTTCTGTGGTGGCTTTGATCTAAGTTTCCCCGTGTGATAAGAAGCTATTAGTTAAACTTGAAATAAGTCAAGATAAAAGGCTCAATGTTGCGATATAGACACCAGGGTAATATCTAGGTTTTTGAACTTACAATAATCTAGCTATGGGTAAAAATGGTCTCCTCACCCATCCAAGCTTTTAATGAAATCTTTAATGAATATGCCAACTTTTAGTTACATGAAAGAAATGTCTTACTAAATTTCTAATTAGGAATCAACAGTTTATAAGATCTGATTGGTTCAATCTTGATTGTTCCCATTTTAAAAGGATATTAAGCCCAGTTGTGCATCTGGGTCAGTGCCACCCTACTTAAAGAACATGTGTCAAGATGTTAAAACTCAGATATGGTTACAAAAATAGAAACAAAAATAACAGTTACTGTGAAGTCCTAATATATGGATTCAATCTGATTAGAACTAGAAATGTCAGAGAAAGGACTCAATTATGTTGGAATACTAAATCTGGTATACTGAAGGAACAAAGTTTTTATTTCTATTTCACATTCCCATCTCAGTTTCAATGTGGTAAGATTTCTATGCCAATTTATTTGCTAATTCCAACCAGGGCTTTATGCAGAAGCAAACCACTGAATAGATCATTGAGAAAAATGGTGAAGAATAATCTGCATTCAGATTTGGGCATTCCACAATAAATGTTTTATTCTACATCATCTCATAGTGAAATTTATAACTGAAAGTAAACAATGTGTTGATCTTAGTGCAGTATTTAATTCTACAAATAGAAATACTTTAAGGAAGAACATTGGCTGAACTAAATGTGGAACCCACTCTCTGATACCTGTTTAAGGATACATACATCTAAGTTCATACAGGAATTAATGTCTCTTTAACCAGAACATACCCAGCTATAAAGATATTTTTAAGTAATCTGGACTACTACCCTTTTTCCAGGTCAATTGGCAATTATAACTTCAAAATTGCCCTCCCTTCATCATGAAGTATTATAGCTTCTTTAGAGTGAAATTGTCTATATAAGGATCATTAGGATTTGTCCCATTGTACATTGTCCATTTTACTATTTATCTTCTCTAATTCAGCAGTTTTGTTAGAGCTACTAATTAAATGCAGCTCCATTGATTCTTATCCAGACTTATTGAACCTATATCTCCAGCACATTAAGTCCTCCAAATGAATTCACTGAAACATTTTCCTTAATATTTGAATCTAAAACCCAGAGAGCTATTTAGAAACTACCATAGTTTTTTAGTGTTTATCTTGCACATGAAAAATGTATTCCCTTCAGCACTTGACTATAAGGTTGACTGGTAATTGTCGCATTGATGATGTTAACTAACTTCCTAACCTTTTGGTGAATGTTCAATTAAATTTTATTGCGTAGCAGTTAACAGACAGCTATCATATTACAAAATTCTTCTCATGATACGTTAAGCAGCCATGTTGGGATTTGCAATTGTCCATCATCAAAAGTGCAGCTCTGCCAGTGTTTCCACAGTGTTTGAAACTGGGGCTTGAATATATACTATTTAGAGTCAAATTGTTGGCCACCTGCCGAAGCTCACCCTGCAACAGAGAAATACTGTGGCTTTCTAGACAGATGTTCATTCAGCCCTATGACTTACATACTAGTGTCCAGTGTATAAAAAATTAAGTTTTGTGTTGTTTCATGCTTCATCATTTCAGCATCATCATGATTTTTGTTGAGCACCTCTGTTTTCAAATCCCATTGTTGTTGTTTTTCTTATAATTTCTTGTCATATCACCTTTCCTTTTCTGAGGGCATTGGAGGACTGGATCCAGCAGAAAAGCAAGGTCAGGTAAGTCTTCCCGGAAAGGAGAAAGCTGAGAAAAAGCCTCCATATTGTTCTCAGCAAAATTCACACAAGCACTCGAAAAGATAAAAAATTGCTTCTGGAGCATGATGACATGGGTGGGATTAACCTATATATTTAAGTGGAATGCATACCATGCTGAATGGCAGAGTTTTATAGAATGGAAAGAATGAGGGGAGTTGGAAACAGAAAGTTAGAAGTCTAACTTTATAGAGGAAGATTTCTTGAGATTGGTCCTTGGATAAAAGCAAACAAAAATAACCTTTATTTAGGAAATAACATTTTTATAAAAGGCTTGAGTTACTTAGGTCTCTCTATAGCTAAGAGCTGGAGTGTGCTCTCTTCCATTATGAAGAGAGAGCAAGTCAGATAAGTACCTGAATTGTGCAGGTCAGAGTAAAAAGAGAAAGTGAACTGAAGTGGGAGAAGAAGAAAGTGATGAAAACTCAGAGAATATCAGCTTAACTAATGGGAGACATACAACACAGGGATGTGCAAAATCTTTCAGACAAAAATAAATGAAGATAACAAGGGCTAACTATTTCTACATCTATTACCGCTAGCAATGTATAGAGCCAGAATACTTACACAAGTGAAGCTTTCAGCAGGCTACATGAATCAGCGTGGAGCTAGGACAACTGAATTTGATTGAGCATTTACTGGCTGGATGCCCTTCCTGACACCTAAGAGGAGCTCACAGCAGATATTTTCTCTTTGTGCCCAGAGAGAGAAATATCTGCTACTACCTAGGATCAAATTCACAGCCTCCTGATTATGAGGCAAGGGTCCACCTCTAGGCCACCACACCACTCAAATGTGGAATATATTTATTTGTTTGTTTCTTGGTCAAATCCGGGTTTTCCTTCAGGAATCAAGGTATTGTACACAGAATGGCTGGGGGAATAGCTCGAATTTAGGTCTCTATGTCAGTCCATAACTCTAATCAGTATACCATATTGTCTCATTTTTAAAATTATTTTTTGAATATTTAAATACACTAAGAATACACTAAATGCATTAAAAAAAGATCCATGTACATTTAAACAATTTTTAAACTTAAGGGAAAAAATAGAAACCAAAACAAATGCAAATATTAGGAGGAAAAGAATGCAAACAAGCTAAGAAAAACAGAAAAGGGAAAAAAGAAATTCTGCTATTGGTTCCCCAAAGGGAAGTAAGAGTCCATCTTACTCTTAAACTTGAAAAGATGGTAAGAAATAAATGGAGTGAGTTGAACACACATGCAAGGAAGGGGAAGAGGCTAGTGCTGAACACTCAAGCAGAAAAAGGTGAGAAGCAATTAAATCACAAATGATATATACAGATTAACCACTATACTTCACTCTCTCTTCTAATATGTCTTCACCCATTTTCTCAAGATGTCATTACTGAACAAGGATTTTGCACTCCTCAGTATGTTACATCACACATTCCAGCTGCAATAAGCAAATCACAATGACTTTTCAGCCCTTCTATTTACATCTTGCATTCTTCGGTGCATTTTCACTTTTTTTCCTGCAAAAAGTGCAAACCAAGATACTTGGATATTTCCTTATTGCACCCTCTTAATGACATGTAGAGTTACCATCCTGGCTCTTTCAAATAGAACACCTTACTTACTTTTAACACTTTACCTTTCAAAGGAGAATGAACAACAGTCCTCAGCATCCCTCACATTTCAATTTGGGGCTGCTGCAAGTTATAATTTGGCAACATCTGGAAAACAACTTGTTAGAAGAAAATTCTGGGTTCAGTCTAGGCCAGGTCTAGCTGGATGCCCAATTAGCTGGTTGCCTAAAAAGGGGTTAGGCATCCTTCTGAGCTTATGGTTTTTTTTTCTCATTTATCATATCAACTGGCTTCCTGCTTAATTAACATCACAAAGAGGAAGTGATTTTTTTTTTGTTTATTAATGGTATCCTGAAAAGAATGTTTACCTGAGTGGCCTACCAACTTTGGCCAATTTAATTCTTTTTGTGTGCTCTGGTGTTGACCTTAGGTGATGGGTTTGGGTCCGGAGAAACCTGTTATATACACAACGGAGTTAATTTCTTAAGGGGATTTCTAATGGTTTTGATTGAGTTGCTGATATTTGCCAATTTCCTATCAGTTTCAGCCAAAGTGTCAAACTTGGCTGAAAAACTTAAGGAATTCTTTATTTCATGACCTATAATTAAAAGGTCAGGGTGGCCAAGGTTGATGTGGATGGCAAGGGTTAGAAGGGATATGGCAAGGATTATATGGAATATAATATGGAATTATATTATATTCTCACCAACCCTTCATTCCTGAGTTGTTACATATGCTGCATCACATGGTCTCTTAGTAAACAAATGCGGTAATTTTTTTAAAATCTTAACAATGTGCGGGGAGGGGAGTCCCACCTGGCCCGATAAAGAGCAGTTTTCTACAATCCTATAAATAAGATAAAAAATGCCACAAAGAATCTCTCAGATGTAAATGCCTAAAACAGAACTGATCGTGTCTGGAATGCAAAGAGTCCACTTTGAACAATGTGAAATTGGCAAAATTATTACTTTGCTTCAGCGCTAACCTATCCAGGTTGTGGGAGGTCAACATCCTTTGATAACTGTACTGCTTATCCAGCACTCGTGGAACAGAATATGAAAACCTAGAACAAGCTTGTATAATTTAAAGGTCTGATTCATTGCAATACACTTAGATCCATTTCACTGTCTGAGTGGTGTAATAGTATGTAATAGATACGGCTATACATCTACTTTGGGATTGCTCCAAAAGTTAAGTGCAGCATTAACTTTCACAGCTCACCTTATAGCTTCCTGTTACTAAACATTCACTGTATCTGAAACAACCTTTGCAGTGGCTGTTTGCCATTTTTCATTAGGTGAAGGATGCACAGGTATGTATAGTCAAACTCAAAACAATGTACATGTCAAAATGATGTGTCATTCTAGTTTAGATCTGTACGGCAGCTCAAGTGACAAGTTATGTCTATCCACAGGAATGGAGTCATGTAATTTCTCAAGAACACATCTCACTGCAATATGAATTAGCTTTGGTGTTTCTTAGCTAAAAATACAGCCAGTCATTTGGCTTTTGCAATGGAATTTGAGCTGGCTGCCTTTAATACAGAAGCAGCAGGGATGATCTCTACAAAGTTGGCTGATTTATGAGCCATCATTGGTCAGCCTTGTTTTTCATGTAAAGAGCAACAAGAGGAAAAGATAGAAATTTTTCACGGTGAAAGATTAATATAATTAAAAGTTGTGTCAACACTGGGTGCTGATGTCAGGATATCTGTGAGATAGATCAGCTTTATTGTTTGAATTTCAAATTATGAAATTGTTATTATCCTCTGCATTCTCGGTATAGTTTTGGAATAAAAATCAATACATGTTGTACAAAGCAATTCATTATGAAAAAGTGTGATGCTAATATTTTCACAGAATTACAGTAAAGCATCAGCCCTGTTAGTTGATGGCACAAAATTATATAAACATACAGTACATGAGATAAAACTGAATGAGATAGTCAACTACCTTAGAACAAGGTGTGTTATTTTTGCAATACTGATAATCAGGATGATTCCAGAATGTGGCATATGCTGAATATGCACTTGGGCTTCAAAAACTGTAGAGGGCTTAATGCTTTAACAATGTGATCATTTCTATATTCTACAGAGTGATTTTTTTTTTCCACATGACCAACAGCTGAGCCATTTCCTAAGCCTTTACAAACTTAAATTCAATCAAAATACTTTGTAGCTATATCCTTTCCTTCGCTGACTTTCATAGCACTTTTATTTTCATGTATCTGTTGTTATTTTTCTATGAGAACACACACAGTTTCTATCAGTTAATCCGCATTTGCTTTGTTGCTTCCAATGTCAGAGTGTACTGTAGTCTATGACCAAACCTATGTTGCATCTTAGCCTCCACACGCCATGAGATTCCTTTTCAAAAAAGAGAATGCCATCCACTAACCACCCAGAAGTGCTGCTGATCTTCCAGATTACTATTTCCAGATTAATGTGATTGGTTTTGAAGGGGGAAAAAAAACCTTGATTTTCTTTGGAAGGAAAAAATGATAAGAGGAAGATGGAGAAATATTGGTTGAGCTCTCAGATAGCTCTGAGATTAAGAAGTCGATGGGTATCCTGGAGACAAACTGTAAGAAGCATTCTACATGCAGCCTTAGGTTCAGCACAAGTTAACTCTCAAGATCCCCTTATAGTACTTCCAAAATATGAAATACGATAAGGGTACTATGGCAAAAGGCTCAAAAATCTTGTATTAATCTAGGGTAGCAGCTAAGGTGTTGGGCTTGAACCCACATCCAAGTGTCCACACAACCACAGAGGTCATTGGATGACTTTAATACAGTCATAGGAATAAATATGCAGAAACAGCTGCGCACAAGCCATTTGAGGTGCAAAAAGGCAGGAATAAGATTGCAACCAACCAACAACTAATCAACATATAAACATACCAACAATAATAAAATGTGTCCTTCCCCCCCCCTCCTCTATGATTTCTCTAAAGCAACTGATAACTTATCCAGGCCTTGGTCTCTCTGAGATTTGAAGGTCTATAACTGTTGGCTGGATGAGAGCCAGCAGAAATCTTTTATGATAGTCTTCATTACTATTCATAGAGAGAAGCTATAGATCTTGGCAAATATTTTTTAGCTTTTACACATTATGAAATTATTATGCAGAAGGAGCATATTATATTTGAATGCAGCAAAGTCTTGTTGCAAGTGAGTCGTCAATATTAATTTTGCAAATGATTTGTTCTGGTAGTTACAGTGTTTATGTCATTAAAAGATTGATAGAACATCTTTATGCAGAAGTACTGTGGCACCTTTGGGACTGAACTAGCTTAATTCCCCCCCCCCCCCGCTGTTGTATGCAATGGCCTACTTCATCAAATGCAAGAAGAAGGTGGGGGAGGTGATAAATTTAAAGTGCTGAATAAAAGTGGGGTTGTCTCAAATGATTCTTTCCCCCCTGCACACAGATAAGTAATTTCTTCCTCTTTATGCTTTTGCATGGAAATGTAGCCTCCATTTTCTGTGCTTTGTACACAAATGAAAAGAATGGGCTGCAGCCTGAAAAAATATGTGCATGGAGGCTCCTTCAGGAATGTGACTACAATACTCTGCTTTGTCCATTGTTCCAAATAAGAGATATTGTGGGTTCTTATACAGGTAGTCCTTCTTTAGCAGTCACAATTGGGGCCAACATCTCAGTTGTTAAGTGAAGTGAAGTGCTTATGATCTTACTTCGCTTTCTTTTGTTGTACCACCCTACAAGGTCATAAATGCAAGGATTGGTCATGAAGTTATTGTCAATGCTGCTAACATCAAATGTTTTTGCCTGACATTATATGTGGATGCAGACATTTACTATTTAACCTGTGTATTACTTTAGAGCCACTATTAGATGGTATGGAGGGGGGGAGTGGAAGAATGTGCTTGGGAACTAGTTAGCCATAACAATATTTCAGTAGAGCCTCTTCAAGGCTGGATGTAATATGAGTAGATAAAATATGGCGCGTTATGGAACGGGAGGGAAAGTTCACACTTTAAACTAATTGGAGAATGTGATTAATGACTGTCAAATGAGGGAGGGAAATGTGCTCAGATACTGTGGGATGAAGTAGGAGGGTTCAGATTTTGGCTTCGCTTATGTATGTGCCGAAGCTATCTTGCCATTAAAAGATTCTTAAAGGAAAACAATGCCTCAAGTTTCTTTGAAAAGCCTCTTCTTTCAGAACCATAACAGTTATTTTTCATCACTGTTGTAATTGTGAACGGTTGCTAAACAAGTCAGTTGGTAAATGAGGACTACCTCTAATGAACACCTTTCATAAATCCTACACTCCTAGCAGCTATTTTGACTTCTTTCTGCCTTTTACTAATCTTACGAACATCTCCTTTGAGTCATTCCTGAATCCTAATAACTTCAAGAAACTCAGAGGTAATTTTCTTGGCCAGCAAATGTCATTGCATTCTTTCAAAATATTACAACTTCCAGTCTAGTCTACAGTTCTGGGATCTCCTAGTGGTTTTCCATTTAAAATAAGCCCAACCCTGATTCTTTTTAGCTTGCATATAGTACAGTACATATGTGGATATGAACCTGAATCTCAATTTTTCAGCCTCTAGTATGCTCGGGATGATGCCACTAATAATCAGTAGCAAATCTCTGGACATCAGCAGTGTGATGCCCTGCCAAATTCAAGCACAAAGCCAACAAATATGGTTCCATTTAATCTGAAAAATTAAAAGAGTCATTTCCAGAGAACACCTTGGCTAATGTTTCAGCATAGAATGAAGATCCAGGGAAAGAAGAGCATTGTTCATTTGTAAAATTTCTAGCAGATATATATATATATATATATATTACCAGGGTAACTGATGTCATCTTGATCCCACCATCAGGGCTGAAGTCTGTTGGAAATGAAACTACAAAGCGGTTTCATCAAAAGTTCTAAAGCTGAATCAATATGATTAACTATTCTGCTTAATAGTGATGGATATATTGTTTTTAAATGCAACCTCTAAATAAAGGCAGTGTGGTAGGTCATTTAAATAATAATAAAAAAATCTGGAGTGGATCTCCCAAGAGATCTCCCAAATAGAATCCCTCCAGCTTCTCATTTTCCTTTGACCAAAAATCTGCTGCCAAATTTCCAGCTGGAAAAGGAAACTCTAAGGGTAATCCCTTCCCTTCCTTGAGCTTCCTGTTGGGGAAAAAATATCCAATCTTCTTTTTGAAGCAGACAAGAATAATTTTATCACCTATCAATGAACTCCTACACATACACACAATTTGAAAGGATGTAGATGCAAGTAGATAAATGGGTACCACTTCTGTGGGAAGGTAATTGTGTTCCATGTTTTGCTATCTGTTTTGCATTGCAGCATAATGACATGCTGGCCACATGACTGCAGAAACACCTTCGGGACAGCACTGGCTCAATAGCTTAAATAAACAGAGATGAGCTACCCCCCCCCTTACAATCAGCTACAGCTAGGGCAGTGGTGGGATTCAAATATGTGAACAACCGGTTCTCTGTGTGGATGCCGCTTCTGGGCCTGGAAAACAAAAAATTAGCTACCGGTTCTGCCAACGTGGTGCAAACTGCCTGAATCCCACCACTGAGCTAGGGTAGTAAAATCCCCAGGGACTCCTTTTACTTTTACATACACAAACATACATACACACATACACACACAGAGTATATTTGTGTGTGTGTGTCTGTGTGTCTGTGTAATTGTAAGTGATGGGTGGCATATAAATTTAATAAATACATTAAATTTATATAGTTGCCCACCTTACAGAAACAGTGATTCCAGACAATTGTAAACTCTTAATCTCAATGGAATGACTCTTGCAAAGAGGATACTAAGAGCTAGCAGTTTGTACTCAGTAGTTTTCTGAAAGGTACATGCATTTCTAAGGCACAGTACATATTTAAACAATCCAGCTTTGTCCCATTCCTTAACAAAATGCTACAACTATACTATAGCTGTCTCTGCAAAACTTTCATACAATCGTTTTCTTCACTCTCTTTTTTATTACTGCTTAATCCCTTCCGGATTGATTCTTCTCCAGTATGGCCCACCTGAACTTGGTCTGCTTTTCCTCCTCTTGGCTTTTTCAAGCCTTGATCCTCCCTCAGCAGATTCTCTGGGCAATTTCATCGCTAATAAAACTGTCACTCTTTTTTTAATCCACATTGGCCAAAATGCCAACCAATAATTTTGAATTATTTGCAGTCCCCAAAGCTGCCTTTCTCCGCTTATTAGCTGCAGGAACAGAAATCCCTGCTAGCCAAAATGCAGCAGGGAGAAAAACCTTATGCCTTTCCTAGATCTTGCTCACTCATGAGTGGTTTTGCTCCATTCCTTAACTTACAGCTTTGTGTCTTATTTGCTTTATCATCTCAGGCTGCTGTTTTTCTCAACTAAACCCTTTATTATGCCATGAAGATGACATTTCTTTGGTTCTTATTGTGGTACTCACAGCTCTACTCCAAGTTTCATTTCTTTTCTCTACTCTTTGGGAGAGATCCACTTGGCTCCTGTTCCTTTTTTGCTTGCCACAAGTTTTTTGCCCACCAGCTGCTTCTTTCTGCTGTCTCACACTTCCCCCCCCCACTGCTTCTTTTGGCAGTCACAGTCACCAACAAGGATATGTTTGGTCTAGAACCATACACTAAACAAGTGTATCATCAAATGCATTCTACATAATATATCAATGCAATAGTCATGAAATTGACATGTTGATTATTCAAGTTCTCAGAACCTGCATGTATGAATTTATCTGGCATTGGGTACAATGATTTTAGATATGAGATTGTATCACTGACAGTTGAAAAAAGGAAGGAGACCCCTACACATACGTCTAAGAGCCCCTAGTTCTGATTTCTATTACTGATTCCAACTTCTCCAAGGGGACTATTTGAGCACCTTTCATATCCACACTTCTATTTACTTAACATTTGTTCAGAATACTATTTCTTCTGCTTTTGAATTATTCCTGTTTGAGACTACACTTTGCCTGATTTTGTGCTAAAATCAAATTATTTCCATATTTCTTCTTTATCCAATAGGGTTACTTTAGGAAATTTCATCAATTAAACCACAAATACTATATATTTTCAAGTTTTAGGGAGAAAATGCATTCACATGTAACAGTTATAAAAATATGCTTAAAAGCCTGGATGAAGAGAAAGGTCTTTAGGAAATATCTAACACATTATCAAGGTTGGTGTGTCCAAAAATGCCAGTGAGGGAAAAATTCCAGTGATTAGATGCCCCAAGCAGAGAGCAAACAAAGGGTCATGACACAAATAGCAGGGCTTCCTCTTATGACTATTGCAATTATCCAATTTATAATTGGGTGGGCAGTCTGCCAGGTCACCTGGTCCCAAGTTGTTTAGAGCTTTATGCAGCAACAACAAAGCCTTTAATCTGGCTCAGCAGCTAATAGGCAACTTGCTAAAGTTGCTTTAGAATAAACCAAAATTCCATTCAGCAATCTGACTACTTATTCTTTACTAGCGGTAGTTTCTAGGTCAATGATGGCGAACCTTTTAGAGACCGAGTGCCCAAACTGCAACCCAAAACCCACTTATTTATCGCAAAGTGCCAGGGCTGCATCAGCATTGTGGTGCCCTCGGGGGGGGATGGGGGGCATGGCTCACTGGGTGGGCGTTGCTGCAGTGGTCATGGCAGACTGGGTGAGCGTGGCCGGGGTCAGGGTGGTGGGGGCCAGTCCTTTGCCATCTCTGGGGCATCCCCGGGGGGCCAACGCCGCTTGCTCACTCACTTCCTGCCCTGTCGCTTCCAAATGCCATGTGCTCACTACTCTGACGAACTCTGCTGTGGCAACAGCATGCGTGCCCACAGAGAGGGCTCTGAGTGCCGCCTCTGGCATGCGTGCCATAGGTTCGCCACCACTGTTCTAGGTTATATGCAAAGATAACCCTACACAATGCTTTATATTACATCAGGAAAGGATCTACAGCTCACATATTAACCATAGTTAGATATAGATGATCTTTATCACAGGATTCAACCTGAAACTGTGTGCCTTTTTTAAAAAGGGAATTCTTAACAATTGTTGATGATGATGATTTTGGCCTGGAACACTAAGAACTCCACAGTTCAACTCTGAGCTACAAATATTCTTCTCTATTCCCATAAAAGTGAGCTAATGGTGCAGAACATGGACAGTTTTCTCTGATTCAACATTCATACAAAAATAGCACTGGGTACCAGAGAAAGTATTTTTAGGAAGTAGTTTGCAACAGATAGTTTTAGGATTACATGAAGCTATAATCTTGTCTAAGGAACAGAATAAGAATTGCCTTGCTATCACAGATTAAAGGCTTATTAAAAAAAATCAAAATATCAATCAGATAGGAAGCCCTTAAGCAAGGTTTAAGAGCAACAGATCTCTTCTCTTTTGTTTTCCAGCAACTGTTTTTCAGGATAAAACTGTCTTTAATCCTGTAGTATTCTAATCATGATTTAGTAGCCACTACTTGTGCTATCCTCAATATCTCTCTAGACTGATTATCATCTATATTGTTGACCAATTCTATAATGTAAGAATCTTCACTTTCATTGGATGACACCCAATATGTGAGAATAGAGATTTCTCTCCCCCCGCACTCTCTCTTTCAGTTTCTTTTTCTCCAATCTTTCTGTGAAAGTGAATTGATTCTATATTAAAAGGCACTAAAAACAAAACTTTCTACTTGCTTATCAGTTATGCATGATAACATAGTCAATATCTAAAAGCTATTGGGGCAGGGCAGGATAGGAGACATACAAAGGGCATTATGAATGCCATCTTTGATAACATGATAAATGTACAGTTGATTCAACTATACTTATTGAAGAAAATATTTTCTGGAATCAAAAATTAAATAATATGAGATTTTTAAATATGAATAATTTCATGTTCATTAAAGCCATCCCAGTTGTCAGTAAAAGTTTTTCAGAGGTTAGTGTCAGGATTGCTGATATCAGATGAACTCTTCAGATCCTAGATGATATTATTCATGATTAAACATTTTGAAGAGATTCTGGAGCATAGAACATGGCTTAATGTTGATATTCTGAGGAAGCTTTTACAAGGTTTTGACTTCTAATTCATACTTATTAATATTTTCTCAAAAATTATTTTTTGTCATTTAGGGAAAGAAAACAGATCTCTTCTGTGCTTAACTGTCCAAACTCAGTTTTTGATATTAATATATGCATATATATCCATCCAGATTGGAATACAAATAGTTGAACAATAAATTTCTTCTTCTTCTTCTTCTTCTTCTTCTTCTTCTTCTTCTTCTTCTTCTTCTTCTTCTTCTTCTTCTTCTTCTTCTTCTTCTTCTTCTTCTTCTTCTTCTTCTTCTTCTTCTTCTTCTTCTCTTTCTTCTTCTTCTTCTCTTCTTCTTCTTTCTTCTTCTTCTTCTTCTTCTTCTTCTTCTTCTCTCTTCTTCTTCTTCTTCTTCTTCTTCTTCTTCTTCTTCTCCTTCTCCTTCTCCTCTCCTTCTCCTTCTCCTTCTCCTTCTCTCCCCTCCTCCTCCTCCTCCTCCTCCTCCCTCCTCCTCCTCCTCCTCCTCCTCCTCCTCCTCCTCCTCCTCCTCCTCCTCCTCCTCCTCCTTCATTGTCTATCCACTCCAGGATGAACGCCTCTTCCGCATGTTTCCAACCAATACAGTCCTGAGCTTTCTTTTGCCAATTGGGCCTGAAATACTTGCTGATGTCATCAACCCATCTTGTTTTAGATCTCTTGTGGATGCCTTTTATCAAGTGGGATCCATTCTATGACTGCCTTGGTCCATCTGCCTTCAGTTCTTCTTGCTATGTGACCAGCCCATTTCCATTTCCATTCTTTTACTCTCTTGATACTATTTTATGCTTTTGTTTGTTCTCTAATCCATATGCAGGTCTTTCTATCTTGTCTTGTAATGCCGAGCATGTATCTTTCCATGGCTCTTTGCACCATTCATAGCTTTTGTACCAATTGTGAGGTTAGTGTCCATGTTTCATTGGCATATGTTAGAGCAGGCAGCACACACTGATTGAAAACTTTTTTCTTCAGGCATAGGGGGAGGTTGTTCTTGAAAAATATACTTAGCTTGCCGAATGCCTGCCAACTACAGTTAACACATTTAAAATTTAATGTTCCTGTCCTTCAACAAAATCCACTAGTCTGTCACCTCTATTATCTCATTCACCATTTCCATAGAAGCCAGTAATTTTTTCTCCAGATATTGTTCTTCCTATTCTTGCATTAAAGTCACCCATTAGTATTTTGTATTGGCATTTTCTTGAAGGCGGGCCACATCATTGTAAAACTCTTCAATCTCATCACTATAGCTTATTGTTTGTGCTTAAGCTTGGATAATTTGAACCTTGTATTGTTTGTTCAATTGAATGATGCATTGGGCTACTCTGTCTGATATCCTTTCAAATTTTACCAGAGTCTTTCAGCTTTTGGTTGATGAGAAAATGCCCAGTCCTATCAAGCTCAACTACATTTTTGCCTTTTCATCATGTTTTACATAATTCAGTGATATCCCAATGAACATAATTGAGTTCAATCAGTGTCTGTTTTCATTGTTCGGATGTTGACTGATCTATGTCCAAAGTCCAAAGGCAATCTGATTTAACCCAGTGGTTCTTAGCACCCTCTGCCTTTGAGCAGGTCTTCCCACTGCCATGGGTAGTTGCCCTAGGGGCCA
Source organism: Azemiops feae (assembly GCA_023970755.1). NCBI lineage: Eukaryota > Metazoa > Chordata > Lepidosauria > Squamata > Viperidae > Azemiops > Azemiops feae. Next base: position 370,087 of record JALGBA010000241.1, read on the forward strand.
TTTTTGAGGTTTTATTGGCATGTGAAGGGATAGACCATAATCCGCCACACTGGTCCAAAGTGGGTGGGCAAATGTGATCGTTGTTAGTCTGGGGTATTTATCATGGCCTGTTTGCCCTGGGAGATCCTTCTGGACATATATATGCTTGAGGACGTAGCCCATATTTCATTTACCCTCACAAGCCCTTTCACCCTGTCGAAGCCTTGATCATAGAAGGAGGCTTGTATTTAGAGATCATAATTTCCACAATATCTAATGATTTGATAACCAAGAATAATACTCAATGATAACCTAGAGAAACACAGTAAACTGAAAATGAACTGATTTTCATTTTTGGTGTCTACCCTACATTGTTTTATCCTGTTTACAGAAGAAAAAGTGAACTTCTGTTTTTTAATCACAGTTCTTTTTATATTGAAAACAAACTATGAAGGAGGTTTTTGCCCATTTTCACTTCACATTGAGAAAAAAAACTCTTTGTGTGACTGCAGATGAAAGGACTGGTGTGTACAGTGTTATTTATGTTCAAGTGAACACAAAGGGAGACTCCATTCAAGTCTTGTTGTTCACCTCAACTAAAAGTTGAATAAAGTGCATATGGAGAGTTCAGCAGAAAGCCAGCATTCATATTCTCATCTGGTTTATATGGAACTTAATAACCTGTTCAGGCTGAATGCTAGAATAACATTTATTTTCTCCTTTTAACTCCCACTTTGACTCCATGACACGACATTGCCTTATTGTCAGTCATTCACCCATTCATTCTTTATCTCACATACACACAGAGAGAGAGACAGTCTAATTGAATCATAGAGATATGAATCATATATCATGAACTATATAGACATAGACAATGTCTGTCTGTCTTTCATCTCAGAATAATCTCAATTGAACAGGATTTCTTGATAAAAATGTATAGGATTGGCTATTAGTATTATTTACCAAGACTCATTAGGAACACAATGGCCAAATAACAGATGTATTATTATGGGGGAGATCAGATATGCTACCTCTCTCTCTCTCTCTCTCTCTCTCTCTCTCTCATCTATCTATCTATCTATCTATCTATCTATCTATCTATCTATCTATCTATCTCTCTCTCTCTCTCTCTCTCTATCTATCTATCTATCTATCTATCTATCTATCTATCTATCTATCTATCTATCATCTGATGAGTATATTTTGCTTTGATGCTACTCCACAAAGATTCCTTTATGTTCACAGTTTGTTGATATTTTATATTCTCCAGATGAGAAACCTGATGGAACAAACAAGAACAATGTCATGTTATTGCTATTGTCACTCAACCAATGTACATGTTTCACTGATTGAATTTTCAAAGCCTTCCCCCCAAGATAATTGAATGTTGTATTTTACAACAATTAAGAGCCAGCAACCAACCACTGATTAGAACTTGAAAACTTTCAATGGACTAATCTATAAATGAGATGAAGAAAACAGTCTAGCTGTGAAACCTCAGCACCTTTTTAATAAGTGGGATGGTTCATGGTGGCATCAGGTTTGCAAGGCTTCTCACCATTATCCTATTTGTCTTAAGGTTATCTTTCATTAAAGAAATAAGTGAGCAATCAGGCTTGTAATCAAGCTCAGAGAGTCTGTTCATAAGTCAGGAGGAACCCACTATTTTTATTCCAATATAGTCCAGTGATGTTAAATGCATTATATCCTTCTTCAAAAATCTGTAACTATTTTTATAATAATTTTATGAAACATTATAATTAAAAAAGATAAGAACTAATACAAACTAAGAAAAAAATGAAAGATAAAAAATAGAAAGTTTATAGAAGAAAAAATAAAAATAGAAAAGAAAGAAAACATATAGTAAAAATAAGAAAAAATAATATATAAAGAAATGACTCCCCCCTCCATAACACCAAGCATAAACAATTTTAATAATTTGCATTGTCCTCTTAAAATACAAATAAATCTTCCCATAACTCATCTTTTATCTATAAGCAAATCTTTAAAGTCTTGTCATTCAATCTTAAATAGCAAAAGTCTATTTAGAGAAAACAGCATATCTATTTTAACCTTAATCAAGTAAACCAACTTTATATTCCTTTTTTTTTTTTTTACTTTTAACAATCCTGATCTTTAAACTCTTCAAATACTGTCCTAGAACTTGATTTCTTTTTCATTTTTTGTCCATTTGTCTCTTTTCACAACTTTGTCCTTCAAAACTTTAACAAACTCTCTTGTAAATCCAATATGGGAAAGTTATCCAGGTCATTCTTTTTTTTTCTTTTTTTTATGTTTGTGTATCCCTTTTAATCATTATTACATCAGACATTCAAATCTTGTCCAGTAAAAATCCTAAGATTTTTTAAACACAATCTATTTGTAATGGCAGCCAATTTTAAAATTAACTTCTGAGTCCATTGTTCACAGATATACTTTAATATATCCTAAAGGCAAATCTAAATGTTCTTTAATTGTATTCTTTAGTTCTGTTTTCATTCTTTCCAATGTCCAATCTTCAAAGCCCCATTCTATTATTTTTTTAAAAAATCAAAACAACAGTATTTTCTCATGAAAATTATTCTTATAATTAATTTCAAAATGTTATTTCAAATCCATCTGGGCCCTTAGTCTGTAACTTTCCAAAATCAATTTTCTAATAATCCTTTTGCAGTTTATTCCAAAGGGGAAAAATATATTTTTTAAAGTCCTTAAATTTTCATTTAAAATTTCTTTCACTGGGTATTGAAGACTCACCTGATATTCTAAAGCATGTCATTATGAAGATTCCTAATACTTAAAAAGCATTTAAGAAGCAATTCTGAAAGTGATCAAGAAATGAGGCTCGGCAAATTTTATGTCCAGATAAGCTACATTAAAGCTGTGAGATTATTTGGAATCCCTCAATTCCCAGTTGCTTGACTCACAACTTGACCACAAAATCCTCAATTCCTATACCTAGTCAGGAGAAGCAGCTATTCATAGTACATGTGGGTGATCTCACAATTTTTCTTTTATCCAGAGAGACTTTGCTGGCCAGAAAACACTGTCTGGCCACCATCTTCACCACAATGTGTAACTATTTTTAAGGATGACTATTAGTGCTCCTGTCTTGGCCTTAGTATTTTAGGCTATTAGATCTGGGCTGAAAAAAAAAATAAAAAAATGGACAACTATTAACTGATACCTAAAACTCTAAATCTGTTCAGCCATTTAATAGTCACCCATGATTTTAACAGTCCATAACTAATAGCCCTAGCCTTGATGCCTTACTCAAAACTTTTGACATGTTGTGTGAGAAATGGTGTGGACCAGCCAGGGAGAAAAGTATTCAATGGGTCTGAAAACAATCAGCAAGTCTTGGGTGAGGGGGAAGCACAATAGCACTAAGGTGAGAGGGAGCATTTCAAAAGGATCTACCTTAATTGGCTTACTATAACCCTGTTTGGGAGTGTTGAAAGAAAAATCTTCATCAGGGTCCAGTCCAAGCCAGGAATAAACAAAATGGAGACTGCTTTAGAAAGAAGGTCATAGTTTATTGAAGAGGAAAGCCAGACAGAAAGATGGCTCTGGGAAAGCTGACCACATGTAGTAGGGAGTGGTGTTTTTTTATACCTTCTTGAACTTTTGTTTGGAGTTGTTCCTGTTCCTGAACTTTGACCTGAGTCTGAGTGTGCCTTTCTGGTATTCTGATGGTGGTGGGTTAATCCTATTATGTCCCAAAGCTCATATCCTGCTTCCCTGGGGCCGTGGCTGATGACTGTTGGATTTTTGTGTGTGTGTGAGGGATTGTTGATTCTAGGGAGCTTTGTCTTTCTAATCCAAGCTTCCTGGCTCCAATCTTTCTGACAAGATTATCACATCTGCATTTCTGCAGACCTGGTTTCTGTTTGGGGCAGAGAGACTTTGGGGGGGGGGGGTTTCTGCCTTTAAGATCCTTTGGGGAAATATATTCTGCATTTTTAATATTTCCCAAAATATTTCTTTCTCTGGATTCTTCCCACAGGAGCTTATTTCTACAGTTTGTAAGATCACATTTTTACTCAGACTAGCATTAAGAGTATCTTTCTGATATCGGTGGGGTTCTTTCTTCTTGAGCTTGCAAGCTACATGGGGCCTGGTGCATTGATTTCCTCAAGGTCATCACTGAGCTGTTTTAATGTCTTCTGATTCTCACCTAGCATTATTTACTATTTACTCTGGTGCCAAACTTCATTTATTTAGTCAGAACAGTGCTTCTTTCCTTTTCCTGTTTTGTCTTTGCTATCCAAAGAGATCTCTTTAGGGGCATTTTTATTTCTTGACAAGGCATCCACTAAACCAAAGTTTTACATAAGGAGTGACTCTCCTACTATCTCTTTTTAACACCATTTTTAATGGTTAAGTAAACACCATGGATATATTATGCTATGACAACCATCGGGTATCTTAAAATCTAATAGTTTTTATCCACATGGTCTGGGGCTTTAAAAATCCTAGTAAAAAATTAACCTGTATGTAAAATTTGCATTGCTGCTAGAGACTTATTAAGTATTTAATAGTCCTCTTGGCAGCTCCCTGGATTGCACCTGCATGTTTATGCCATTTGGCCTTGCATGACATTTTGATCTAAATCTAATGTTCTTAAGCAGGGCTGCAAAATCCGAAGCCCATGAAAAGCTGCCAAGGATTTACTACATTTATATTAAACCATCCTTTCTTTTTGCCCTGGTCTTACTCATTTTTTGGATAAAGGATCTTGGCATATTGTTCAAAGTCCAAATGGAGCCCTTGACCTGAAAAAAAATCCCTATCTTGCCTGCATCAGTTTTGAGCAGCCAGTGAACTTCCAAGAACACATAGTAATTTTAATGTAACTTTGCTTTATTCTGTTTGCTTTTCTTCTTCCAGATTTAACTAGAAAATGAGTCTCTCCTTTGTCTATATTGTGGTCCACAACGAAAAGCAAAAAAGAGATTAGATTAGTAATTGTGAGACGACTCTTACAATACCAATTCAGAACACAAACAAAATATAGGAAAGGAATTAACTTCTTATAAGTTATACAGAAGATTTGTTTTAAATTAATTCCTGAGATGAATCTATTACTGCAAAGAACAGACAGTGAGAAATCTAATGGATGATTGGCCAGATCAATGTAAGTCATGCTCTTTTTAGTATGTCTTTACTGTTAAACTTACATTTTAATCTATTCTTTAACATTGGCATGATAAATTGCATTTGTGGGATGGAAAAGGTACTCAGCAAAATCTAGGTTTTGGTTTTTGCATAATGGTGGCACATGCTACACTTCAGTTCACCGCATTTATCATTGAACAATATATAATCAATTATTGAAGAAACCAACAAAAAACAGATAGTCTAAAACTACTGCAGCTTTGTAGAATACAAGGCTTCCAAGCAAAGCAACACTGAACATCAATGAATTTAACAAGATAGCTTTTTCAGGACAATAGAGAGTGAGTAATTCAGTAGGCAAGTCTTCCTTTAGTAAGCAGACCCAGAGCGCCATTTAATCAATTATGTGTTATTTAAAGTTGACAATGAGTAAATCACTTCTATGGATCTTCTATTAAATTATGGGATCTCCTAATCTCAAAAACTTGTGATTTAGTGTGCAACGGAAGACTCCAGGTTTGCCATATACACTACTTTGTCTCAGGCAGTAAGACAGTTCAAATACTTTAGTAAGGCTATTCTAAGAGTAATTTGTAACCATTCTCTATTATCAGTGCCGCTATGCTTCCCTTAGGAATGTGTAATTCTGAATTTAAAAATATGCAAAAACATGGAATTGATAATCCTAAAGAGATATTTTTAGTACCTAAAAAAAAACCAGTTGTAGCAGGTCATCCAGAGAGTAGAGGGGAAAAATAGCTGTTTGTTTCCTAGCAACTGGGTTATGCCAAGGACAGTGATTTTTAAACTGATTTTTTGCTGAGTAAAGTAGACTTTTATAGTTATATATGGATATTGTTCCCAAGTTTACTCTAAATTTCTGGGAGGATTCTGTTGAAAACTATTTCTGTCTGTTTAAATTAACTGGGCCTGTTTTAATTGTTTAAATAAATTCTTACCTCTTTATCTCCAAATGATAGTGAAGGGAAGCCACTTTGCCTATGGTATAGCACCTTAAAACAATCTATTTCTTAAAACAAACTTTTAAGGATAAAAGTCCACTTTTTCAAATGAAATATATCTAGTCCTGAAATGCAGTGAATACTTTCCAAGAGGGTATTCCCTTTCTTCTGTAATAAATAGTAACATTCCAGCAAAATCTTTAAATCTTAACTAGGCCTTCCTGATACTTTGGACACAAAAAAACACAGAAAAATACAAATCCAATTTTTGCATAGTAAATATGGAAGCACTGTCTTTTGTGTGCCAGAGATAGCTTCCGTGGAGGGCAGTTTTTCCACAGACCAGAGGAGTGGGCATGGTTTTGCAGGCTGCCTGGATTCTGCACATACGGGGATGGGGCTTTGCTCGCTTGCATGGCCCAGTACCTGGCAGGTTGTGGACCAGTGCCAGTGTGTGGCTCAGGGATTGGGGACCTCTGCTCTACATAATTGCCATTAGTATTCACTTGCTCTGCAGTGAAGACCTCTGAACTGACAAAACAGATTCCATCTTAGCATGAAAAGTATAGAGTTTGGTAACATTTGTTATTTTGTACTTTAGTAATTGCAAAAAGCACACATATGGAAGAGACGTGTACAAACCAGAGAGATATTGCAGGTACACATTAAGATTCAGTGACCATATTGAATCCTGGCCTTATATTACCTTGGCTGACAGGGAGCCATGTGAAAATAAAAAAGGAAAACATGTATTATTTAGCACTCAAATGGATGGAACATTTTTTTTTAAAGATCCAAGATATGCCTAGGTTGTTTCTTCCAAAAGAGTTTATTTTTTTAAAAAAAAAAATTCCCTTCCTTATGTTGTTAGATTCTAATTGTCGATGAAAAAATAAAGCTTCACTTCTCTTATTATAGAATGATATAATAAAAATAAATAAGATGATAACAGGAAAATATTTTTAAAATACTGGGAAATATTTGTTCTGCATGGTTATCCTTTAATTATATTTTGGCAGCCTTGAAAAAGTAGTATTCTACAGTATTTGTCTGCATGATGCATCGCTAAGTCTGTTCTGTACATTATATTGAAAAAAATAGTTCTTTCAGATCTATTTATAATACTCTTGTTCTTTTTCTCAAGGGAGCAATTTGTTAAACTTATATAGTGTAATTTCCCCAAAGAAGATGACCCTTAATTTAAAATGGCCCCTATTCCCATAATAGATTATACAGGAAAAGATAATATTTTTTTCCATTCCTATATTTCATATAACTCTGAGACAACCCTCCTATTTTGAAATGTTATATTATTTGGGGGAAAACTATTCTTGCTATAGTTTAGGAGAGACACAAAACATATTCATTTCCCCAAGGCATTTTAATTCTACTCTTGGCTTTTATGTTTTAGGCTCATTTTGTATTAATATTGTTTTTATTAATATTTTACTATGCTTTGTAAGGAACTCAGAATTACAAATGGAGAAGGCAACATATAATTCTTTTAAACAAACAAATTAAGAAATATGGTATGTTTTATTTGTTTAAAATTAACTCTGGTAAATTTTAAAGATTCACTAGACAAACCCATGACCTGTTGTAACATCCTTTCAGAAATGTTTTCTTATCTAAAGAGAGAAACAGAATGACTATGGATGGCAGAAAAACTCCTCCATTGATGTGCTTGTGGGAAGATGGCAGACAGTGTTAGACGTCATTCCTCTTCCTCTTTGGTTGAGCTGTGCCACTTTGCTGAGGGGCGGGGAACAAAGGTAATTGTTAATGGAACGTCAAGCTGGCTTTTCTGGACAGTCATGTTCAGGAGCACATTAATACTCCAGGGTACTCTTTTTTATGACCTTTCAATTATACCTCCAAACATTTCTTAGTAACTTTAAACTTTTGTATCAAAGGGAAACACAATTTCTTATGAAGCTTAAATTAAAAGCAGGCTTTGGCTGAAGTTTAAATTATCTTATCTACAATCAGAGATAAAAGGCTAGAAATCAAATGCTAGTATTATATTCCATAGAGATGGTATCTCTAATATATACACAAACAGAGGAACAAGAAGAGATGGAGAGACTTCAGGAAGGCAGTATATATGTCAGGAAAAAAATCGTTTTCATTTATTTTCAAAGCAGTTTAAAGATCAGTTATTCCCTCCTTTATAACCTTGCCAGAGATGAATCTCAAAAGTTGTAGTACTTTGCAGTTGTTTGCCTGCAATTTTTCTGGATTTTTTTTCAACTCAACTGATTTTTTTCTCCTACTATGTGGATATATAAATGCAGCTGTTTGGGGTAAGGATCCATACTTAGATAATGGGACTTTCTGTTTTGCACAGAATTCAAATGATAATATCAGAGTTGCCCTGTTGCAATTGATAAGAATCCAGCATTGCATTTTCCGTATGGATAGCCAGGTGGAAATTCACAGGGACAATATATATATATATATATATATATATGATGACAGAAAACCTAGTTCTGATTAATCAGTAATTCGTTTACTGTTTAGTTATCATGAGATACTGTATAGCAGGGGTGTCAAGTTGCCGGCCCATGGGTCGGATGCATCATCAGGAAACCACGCTCACCCCATTGCTGGCAATGGGGGAAAAGCTCCGATACGTTGCATGACATCACGAGTTTGACATGTCTGCTGTATAGGTTGCAAGATCTGTTAAACAATCCAAGATAATAATAATAATAATAATAAAGTTGGAAGGGACCTTGGAGGTCATCGAGTCCAACCCCCTGCTCAGGCAGGAAACCCTATACCATTTCAGACAAATGGCTGTCCAGTCTCTTCTTAAAAAAACTTCCAGTGTTGGAGCATCACCACTTCTCTGAGGCAGGTTGTTCCACTGGTTAATTGTTCTAACTGTCAGGAAGTTTCTCCTCAGTTCCAGTTGCTTCTTTCCTTGCTAGTTTCCATCCATTACTTCTTGTCCTGCCCCCGGCGCCTTGGAGAATAGACTTGACTCCCTCTTCTTGTGGCAGCCCCTGAGATATTGGAATACTGCTATCATGTCACCCCTAGTCCTTCTTTTCATTAAACTAGACATACCCAATTCCAGCAAACGTCTTGATATGCTTTAGCCTCCAGTCCCCTAATCATCTTTGTTGACCTTCTCTGCACTCTTTCTAGAGTCTCAACATCTTTTTTACATCGTGGTGACCAAAACTGGATGCAGTATTCCAAGTGTGGCCTTACAAGTCATTGTAAGTGGTATTAATACTTCACGTGATCTTGATTCTATCCCTCTGTTAATGCAGCCCAGCACTGTGTTGGCTTTTTTGGCAGCTGCAGCACACTGCTGGCTCATATTTAAGTGATTGTCCACTAGGACTCCGAGATCCCTTCACAGTTACTACTATTGAGCAAGGTACCCCCTATACTATACCTGTACATTTTGGTTTTTCTTGCCTAAATGTAGAACCTTACTTTTTTCACCATTGAATTTCATTTTGTTAGATAGCGCCCAATCTTCAAGTCTGTCCAGGTCCTCCTGTATCTAAGCCTGTCTTCTGGAGTGTTGGCTATTTCCAGCTGGTGTCATCCGCAATTGATGAGTTCCCCATCTATCCCCTCGTCCAAATCGTTGATGAAGATGTTGAAGAGCACTGGGCCCCAGGACAGAGCCCTGGGGCACCCACTGGCACACCTCCCTCCATGTAGATGCGTTCCATTGAGGACCACACGCTGAGTACGGCCGGTCAGCCAGCTACGAAATCCATCTGGTGGTGATGCTGTCTAACCCACATTTTTCTATTTTATCAAGTAGTAGGTTGTGATTACTTTATCAATGCCTTACTGAAGTCCCAAGTAAATTATATCCACAGCATTCCTCTGATCCACTAATTTGTCACTTGGCAAAGAATGCAATAAGGTTTGTCTGGCATGATCTGTTTTTTGACAAACCATGTTGGCTTTTAGTAGTGATTTTGTTTGCCTCTAGGTGTTCGCTGATTCGTTGTTTGATTATCTTTTCCAGAATCTTCCCAGGTATTGAGGTCAGGCTGATAGGTCTGTAATTTCCTGGGTCCATTTTTTTCCCTTTTTTGAAGATGGGAACTACATCAGCTCTTTTCCAGTCCTCCGGTAATTCCCCAGTGCTCCAGGATCTTTGAAAAATATAGTTCAAGATCAATGAGCATTCCTTGTGTTTCATACAGTCGACCATCAGAAACATTCACCCTACCTTACTTCTGCCTTTCTCGGCATTTCCCATAAATCAACCAATTCTCCCTCCATAAAACTAATGAGAAAGTGCCAAATCCAGTACCAGCTACATTCTCACCCCATCAGTGTTTCACTGCATTATTTTTTTTGCAGCAAACACCAGTTATTCAATTAAAAAAAAAAAGATTTCTGGCAGTGGAGATTAGGGCGAGCTATTAATATATTGATACAATGCCAAGACACCATGGAATATTCATTCTAGCCAGAAGAGCAAGAAGCTCTTCCCAATCCAGTGGACTGGTAAAAGGAGACTTATCAGCAAAATCCAATATTCAACTTTCATCTTTAATTTTACATTTGCAAACTATCTTCTGCAGTATTTCCTCCTGAATCTCAGTGAATCAGAAGTCAATTGACTCAGCTGTACTAATCCTGGACTGGTGCAAATGCCACAGGTAGAAGGATCTTCAGATCTCTTGAAACACTTGTCAATTAACTTTGGGGATGCAGAAATATTATGACAGCTATAACTACAATTTAATTTACTATTTATTACAAAATAAATTTATTGCAATAAATAAATTTATTGCAAAATAAATGTAGAGTTGAAAGCTCCTGTTTAGAGATTCTCCAAGATATTCCATTCTACTCCAGGTTTTCAGCACCACTCTGCTCCCCCAACAACAGGTCAGTAATTCTGAAGAGATGCATTGGAAAGAGTGGGATGCAAGCCTGAAGAAAGTCCCTAAGAATGACCTCAAAGAATGAAATCAATTGTTGATGCATAAAAAATTGCTAGAGAAATGCTGTCATTACTTCATTTCTCCCCTCTCCCCTGTTCGATGGAAGCTTTCTGCACTGCTAAGAGAGATTTCTACAGTAAATGCTTTCCAAGATTTAGCTTAACTCATTACTCAAAAATAAATCCTGTCAATTCAGTGGAACTTGATTTTAAACATGCAGAGGACTCTATTATTATTCTTAAAGCATGCATATGCACTTGGGCATGACTTATAACTTGTTGTCTTCCAGAAAATCCAGGAATTGTAGACATTTATTATTATTTTTCTGGGTACCAACTAAAAATAAACCTTTATAACATAAGGGTTGTTGATACAGAGAAAACTTCCTTGTCAGTTTCACAAGCCGCAAATTTGTGGGCAACCTGTGATTCAGTTCTGCATATCTTCATTTTGCAATTAACAGTTTTCGTGTATATGTAAGAAAAGGGAAAAATCCCTTTCCACAAGTTACATTTTTTTATTCAGATTCAATGCTTTCTTTTCGACATCACCAAGATGTTTTATTAAAATTTGCTGTAACAAAAGACAATTATTCACACTACATTAGACTATTGGTGCATGTGTACCAGTGGCAATTGTTCTCCAAATTTTCAGAGTGAGATATTTTCTCTAAACTTATTAGAGATGTCAAGGACCGAATCTAGCAACTATTTTTTTTTAATTTATTTTTTTAAAATAATAAGACAATACAAACAACATTCCAAAAGGAAAATTAGAGAAAGAAAGAACAGAAAATGCAAAGGAGCAGGGTTTTTTTAAAGCAAAAAGAGGAAAAATAAGAAAAAAAGGAAATAAAGAAGTGACTTCTGATCTTTATCATAAAAAGCACAAATAAACTTGGTAGTTCTTTACCCCCTGTCAGGTTACATGTAAGTATCTCTTCTTCCAATAACCCATATATTAACCCTATGAAAATCCATAAATCATTAATATTTCATTCCTGGTGTCAGCAAAAAGGTCCATATGGGTTTTCAGAAGTTCATAGAAATATGCCTTAGTTTAACTTTGATCGAACAGCTAACTTTGTACCCTTCCCTTTTGTTTATAGAAATATTGCAAACCTGTTTTGTTTATATCCAGTAAGTAGTCATTATCTAGGTCATTCTCTTGGTTTGTCATATGTATTTCTACTTTGTCTATAATCTTTGTTTTATACTCCACAATTTTTAATTTTCCAGTATTTCAACAATTCATTTATATTATTTCTACATCTGATGAGGTTTGTTTTACCTCTTTATCTGGTGGATCTTCCAACATATTTTCCTCCACATTTGTTATGACATCTGTTTAGACAAAGTTCAGAGAAGAGCAACTAAAACGATCAAAGGCCTGGAGACTAAAACATATGAAGAACTGCTGCAGGACTTGGTTTGGCTAGTCCAGGGGTAGGCAACCTTGGCTCTTTTATGACTCGTGGACTTCAACTCCCAGAATTCCTGAGCCAGCCATGCTGAGGGGAAAGGGAGAGGTTTCCAAGCTGAGCCATGCTGGCTCAGGAATTCTGGGAGTTGAAGTCCACGAGTCATAAAAGAGCCAAGGCTGCCTACCTCTGGGCTAGTCTAAAGAAAAGAAGAAACAGGGGTGACATGATAGCAGTATTCCAGTATTTGAGGGGCTGCCACAAAGAAGAGGGCATCAAACTATTCTCCAAAGCACCAGAGGGTAGGACAAGAAACAATGGTTGGAAACTGATCAAAGAGAGAAGCAACTGGAATTAAGGAGAAACTTCCTAACAGTGAGGACAATTAACCGGTGGAACAGCTTGCCTTCAGAAATCATGGATGCTCCATCACTGGAGGTTTTTAAAAAGAGACTGGACAGTCACTTGTCTGAAATGGTATAGCTTCTGTTGCTTGAGCAGGGGGCTGGACTAGAAGACCTCCATTGTCCCCTCCAGCTCTATTCTATTCTCATTCTCATCTATCATTTCTTGTTTAACATCTTTTGGATATAGTCTATCCTTAGAGACAGACACCATTATTGACATTGTAGCTAGCTAGTTTTTGTCCCCATTCTTCAAATATCTCCTGGAGTATTTTGGGTGTCACAACATTTTCTGTCATTTTGTCAATGCTGTCAATGCTCTTTCTTTTCTTCTTCCTTTTATACCTGGAATATTTAGTCCCCTCTAGAACCTTGGAATGGAGTGAAAAGAGGGATCAGCCTAGAATCCCTAAGTACGTATAAGAGAACCAAGTCTAATCCCTTTGAGTGTCATTGATTCTTATCTAATTCTAAGCAGGTGCCAACTTACCTGTGCATAAGTTTTTAGCAATAAATCAGTTTAATTGAAACTTTAGGTGTGGACCTGGTCTTTCGCATCTGATATGTAGTATCCAATTTCTAAATCATAAGTCTCAAATTTCTTTTATGACAAGATAAAAAGTTCAGTTCTCACAAAATTGCTGTTTATATAATTATTTTCAAAAAAATTATAGCAAAAGTCCTAATTTGTCTGGTTCTTTAATTAATTTATAACTTTCTTAGATTAAGGCATCATTTAGCTTTTTGCTCTTTATTTCAAATTCTGTAAATTCTTAAACTTATAATTTTTCTTTCATTCTAGAATACGGGTGTCAAACACATGACATATTTTGCCTTTGTGGAGTCAGGGTGCGCATGGCCTGCATGTGACACATCCAGCCCATGGGCCACCAGTTTGACACCCCTGTTCTAGAATGAAGTCAAACTCACTAAGTGCTATACAAACTTGTAGATCTGAAGATCTGTAAAAGCCTTAAGGCAGTTAATTAGGTAATTTCTGAAAGTGATTAAAAAATGAGGTTGGTGGACCCAGGGGTTGAGAATGTAATAGATTTTTTTTTCATCTCACAGTGCTTAAACCCATTTTCCTGTGATCTCCTCATGAGCAACAGTTATCATGAGCATAAGTGGATGATCTTCCATTCTCTTCTTATCCAGAGAGGTTTAAACATTCTTTATTGGCCAAGTGTGATTGGACACACAAGGAATTGTCTCCACTGCATACCTACTGATCTATTCTCTGGTCCTTTGTTCATGGGCACAACATTATTTCCACTCATTCAGAGATATGCTAGCTCTCCATTCCTCCCTTGGAAGTACTCCACATAACATATTTCCTAAGATTGCTGGCAACCTAGGTTTGTGAAAAGCCAAAGATAAATTTAACTTTTCCATCACAATAAGTCACATATAACAGTTGGAAAATATTTTACAGATTTACTGAAGTCACCATAAGAAAGCAATAACGTTTTCCAGGTATGTGTTGCAGTTAATATAGTTTCAGCAGATTCACAAAGCTCACAATTCACAAAAACTAATCATTCTAAAACTTTACACACTGAAATGCCTTGCAGGTCTTAGCTCAAATTCACATTTGAGAATCTGCAGAATGTAGATTCTGTAGGTTTTATAGCAATGAACAAAAAAATATTGATTTTACATGTTAATGAAGGGAAAAAAACATGTTTTAACTCTTGCAAAACATGCTTAGTGGCTTATCTTCAACAAATAAATGAGAAAATATTTACTAATTTGGAGGAGACAAATATTTAAAGGCAAATTATGTTTACAACAGAGATCCCTCATCCAGTTGATTGATATTGTGTTTGGGTGTGTATTTGTAAGAACATTTTAAATGGCATAATTCATTACAGACTTATATTTAAAGTTGGGTTGCCCATATTTTTTCTTATTTAACAGTGATTATTCTATGTATTTTCAGGTAAGGAGTTTAGATTTCCCCCCCCCCCAAACCTCTGTCCTTATTGTCTTATATTACAAAGGAATGTACAGTTGAAACACATGATGCCACTATTTTTATTATTACTTTAATTGTTAATCCAGGCATTAGAACAGCCTTTTCCACCTTGGTGTCCTTCAGATGGAACTGTATGCTTATGATTCCCAGTCAACATTCCACTTATGGGAGAGGGAACCTTGGGAATCACTATATATCTTTCACCCTAACCTATTTAACAAGATATAAAATCTCATAAAAAGATTTATAGAAAGAAACTGTGTGCATAATCATATACTTCCTTGAACTTCATACAAAAATAGATCTTTGAATTCCATTCTCAATCTGATTTTGATAAAGGGAGAAGGGAGTGATGCTAATGTCAGTGTTTCTTAGCAACTAATTCCATCACATTTTGCCACTCCTATAAAAGTCACCATATACAGTAGATGTCAATGCTGCTAACATCGGATGTTCTTGCTTTGACAACAGATGGAAATGTAGCCATCTTTTCTCTATCGCTTTTAGAGTTCGTTGATGCTGGGAGGGGGAATGTGGATGAGAGTCCAGCTAGTCATAACAATAATAACTCAGCCATGGGAACCCAAGGTTATTAGGTCCAGAGTTGATAGAAATTTGGTGGGCAGGAGAGATGGGGAGAAAGCCCGCACTTCAAGTTAATTGGGGAATGTGATTTATGACTGTTAATTGGAGGAGGAAATTGCACTTTGCTACTTTGTGCCAGGGGAGGGGAATTCAGTTTTTGGCTTCAACTATGTAGTGCCGATACTTTGTTTCTCGAATAAAAGATTCTTTAAGGAAAACAATGCCTCGAAATTCTTTTGAAGAGATTCATCTGTCGGAACCATGACAGTAGATCTTCTACCAGGATGTATTATTTATGGAGAAATTAAGGTCCTAACATGTTGAAGAATGGGTTTGTTTAGATTTCCTGGATGGATGGCATTTAAATATAATAAACAGCAAACTTATTTTTTTTTTATTGAGGAACTCTTTTGTACATCACCAGAGGATGTGGGGACATTTTCTAACAAACGGATTCAATGTTGGCAGGATAACAGCAAAATCCCAAAAAAATATCACTGTCTTAGGTGGATATATTCAAAATACCCCTTTTAGCTGGGCATTAAAAGTAGAGGGTAACAATGTCTTCCCCTGAGAAACCTCATGGCTTCCCAGGATATAGTTTGAAAGCTACATTGCTATTAAGCAATGAGGCAAATGGGATGTTTTGCATTAGATAGGAATGATCATTCAGAGGCCATTCTCCCCATTTCTTTGGTGCCCAGTTGGCAATATAAAATATTCAATCTGTACCAGATGGGAACTTCTTGACACAACATTAACTTTAGTGATGCACAGATTTTGTTCTCTAATATATTCTTCTGGTTAATTTTTCAGTGTCAGGTTTATAGTGTTCTGTCTAGTTTTCTGGATATTTTGTCTGGCTGGAGATATGAATTGCTAATTTTAATGGATGTAAAACTAATGGAACTGAGAGAATGATTCAATCATGTAAGTATTCAGCTTTTTTATTAAGATGCCAAATGCAATAAACTGCAGGTTGGGTGTCTTTGATCTCTCTCAAAAGGAGGGGAAAAAAACACTGTTATCGTTATTTCAATTTTATCTGTCTGTATCTCCGTGAAATCTAACTATCTAATAAAAAGCTGCAACTTCATCTAGCAGCATAATGTGGTTCTGCCATGTTTGATTAACATGACAGAGTTTAAATCATAATTTGCATGTTTGCTGTTGTATCTCATTTATTCAGAGTCCCTCTATTTTCTAATCGGGAAATGCTATGAAGAAACAATCCACTATTTTTCATTGCCAAGGCCTTAGTTTAGTTCCAGGCAGAGGTCCATCTCTCCAACTCCCTCAAACTAATGTTTCAGTTTGATCAGCAGCTTTAAAAAATTAGGTAGCTCTTTGTAAAATTAGCAGGTTGATCTGGAAGCTACTTTCCTTTGGCTTAGTTTTGTATGTTTCCAGTAATGTCTGGTGAGATGGTGGGAGGGAATCTATTTCCCCTCCATTTAGTTTTGGAGGATGAATGAATTTGCTTCTGCTAAAACTCTAAGTTCTCCTATATATTCTGATTATACTCAGAATTACCACTACCTTCTACATACAAAACATATACACAGAGACATACGGTATATAAAACAGCAGAAAGTCCCTTGTGCAATGTGGGCTGAATTTTTAATCTTATTTAATGATTTGGCAAGTGATCCCCAAAATATAAAGTTTAACTATCCTGTTGGATGGGGTGGCCTTTGTTCAAGTTTTCTCCTTATCCCAGAACAATGGGGGGGAAAGGAGGGGCAGAATTATTTTGCTTATATATGAGTTTTTGAGATGTTGCTGTTATAGTCCCTTAGTGCTGTGATGAGTGAAGGATTAATATTTGTATGAGAAGACCATATGCTGCTATTCAGCTGGCAGACTGTAGGGAGATGTTCTAAGCTTCAGATGTGGTTCATAAATAACTTCAAGGTAATTCATAAAAGGTAGTTACACTTTAAGGAAGCCCAAAACGGCACTGCATTTCAAATACAATAAATATTTTTGGAATTATATCAAAGGAATTACAAAGATTACTAATTGTAATCTTTTCTTTTCTTTTCTTTTCTTTTCTTTTCTTTTCTTTTCTTTTCTTTTCTTTTCTTTTCTTTTCTTGGCTCTGTAATCCCAGCTGCACTGTCAAGCCTTCAGATGAACATCCAGAAGGATTGAAAATGGTAAGAGAAAGCAGCTCCACATGTGGTCCCACTCCTTTCTCCTCCCTGGCCTCCATGTATTCAATTAGAGGGGTGAAGGCAAGCTGTCTCTGCATTACACATTCTTAGGAAACCTAGAAAACAGGCTCCCGAGTGAAAGGAAGCTGCAGTTGTGTTCAGGCAGATGAGATTACAGTTCTTCTTCAGTCCTGTAGTGGAATGGAGGCCAAGGACAGAAAGAGGCAGGGCAGGGCAGGGCAGGGCAGGGCTATAATACCAATTACTCCATTTTAACCTTGCATTCATTCACCAGATTTTGCCAGCTCACTCTCCTGCAGCATCAAAGTGGCGTAAGAGTTGTTGCAATAGAGAATTTGAATTGTTGACTCACTATTTTTTTATCAATTAGTCATCATGTTATAGTTGATAAAAATTCAAAGATAAAGGATTAACAAGTATGGTGCAGTGGTTAAGCCATCAGGTAAGAAACCAGAAGACTTTGCATTTTAGTCCTACCTTAGGAACAGAATCTGCTGGGTGACCTTGGGCCAGTCATTCCCTCTTAGCCCTAGGAAGAAGGCAATGGCAAACCACTTCTGAAAAACATTGCCCCCAAAACTGCAGGGACATGTCCAGGCAGTTTCCAAGAATCAAACATGATTAAACAGAAGAAAAATATCAGTAGTTATCTTTCTTCGCAGGGCTGAGTTAAAAGGGACTTTAGAAGTGATTTTAGTTTAGTTGCTTTTGTTTAATATACTAGGTATTTGATGTCTCACACATAAAGTTAAACTTCAGTGCAAGGTATGAATGTGCAAGCAAGTTCAACAGGGTTCTACATATCCAGAATCTTGAAGTCTTGAAAATTGTGAAAAGTGATTAATACATTACCATAAAGATTCTCAAAGGATCTGAATCTCTTTTCAGATACATACAATATATTTGTAGTCTGATCGGTAATCAGGTACCAAAATGAATAAAGGGATTTGTGGAACAAGTTTCATCACTCTTTTAAAATGTATAGCCTTTTTCTCATGTAGGGATAGGACCTATCTTTCATGTATGGAGAGGATACCATTCATTTCCTCAGATTCGGGGATCTATGAAAGCTGAAAGATGCATGCTGCAGGGGAGAGAAGGGAAAATCCTATTATATGAGCAAGATCTGTTCATATTTCAGCCTTTTATTTATTAATAAAGATATTAGATTTAGACATCCCTCCTAAGGTAGTGAGGAAGCCTTCTCCCAGGAGTGTTCCATCAAGCTGTCTATTTGCTTTTCCTAATTAGCAACAGATTAATCATTAAAAAAAATCTGATTTTTGCTTTTCTCTAATTAACAGAGGTGCTTACAGAAGTAATCATGTGAAGTACAAGAATTTCTGCAGTGCCACTTTTTAAATTATTTCTTCCATTGTCTGAAAATCACAGCAATACAATGACAGGTGCTTACAGAAAAGATTGGGGACCGCTGCTGTACAGTACTCTGTGTGGTTTACAATATCAGCATGAGTGTTATTTGGACCCAGATTCCAAGCATGCTTCAGATAGTATGGAAAAAGACTGTCAACTTCTCTTCTTGGTTATGTGTTCCTGCCACCCTTTACAAAAACAAATACAAAAACAAAACAAAATTTCCCACTGCTATTTTCTAACTTCTTGACCATTGTCAGGAATGATAATGCTCTTGACTATTTGATCACATAAGACTGCATCAACATGTTGATGTCCTAAAGGTAAAGATTTTCCATCTAGTTGGGTCTGACTCGGGGGGGGGGGAGGCTCATCTCTGTTTCTTACACCGAGGGAGCCAGCACTGTCTGAAGACATTTCCATGGTCATGTGGCCAGCATGACTGTAAGCCAAAGGCACACAAAATATTGTTACCTTCCCACCAAAGTGGTACCTTTTTATCTGTTCGCATTTGTATGCTTTCGGACTGCTAGTTGGGCAGTATTTCTTATGCATAATGCCTGGGGCCACAATAATGTGAGTGGGGCAGCTATATTCTAATACAGGGGTCCCGAACTCTTGGTCCGTGGACTAGTACCGGGCCGCAGCATGCCAGAAACTGGTCCACACAAACAAGCAAAGCTCCATCTGTGGGATGCAGGCAGCACACAAAACCACGCCCCCTCCGGTCCATGGAAAAAACTCTTTTCACAGAACTGGTCCCTGGTGCCCAAAAGGTTGGGGACCTCTGTTCTAATAAGTAAATAAATAAATATATTTGATCTGACACAAAGTATAACAATGACATAATGCAGTTGATAGAAGATGTTAATCCCCCCTCCTTTTTAAGAGCTTTTATTGCTTTATAAGTTTAACTTACCCGTTTATTGTAATTTTCTACCAAAAATCAGTGGAAAATTCATCTAAAAAAAAGTGGTCATTTTTTGTGAAATGGGTGGCTACATAAATTTGGTAAACAATTAAATAAATAAAATCTTGAGACAATTCTTCATTTGGGCATCAGATTTTGGTAGCATGATCTTGGTTGCTTCCAAGGTAGCAAAAAAGGGAGCTGATGATAATTTCTCAGTTTCCATCTCGAATTTAAGCTATATGTTCAAAATTATTCTCTCACTCACACTATACTTTTAATAAAATGGGAATGAAAATCATCCTCCAATAAATTTTTCCATCCTATAGGAAAAAGTCCAGTTGCCTTCTGAAAATGCACATTTGGGAAAACCATGACCTGGATGACTGAGAATCTCCATAGACAACCTTCAGTAACGATTCATAATTGGCTATTTTCTAAAAAAATTCTTTATTACAAGGCAAGAAAATTCTAACAACATAAAATATGGTTGATGGTCCAAACTGTCAACTCATTCTCTTATATGTTATATTTTTGCTCCTATCCACCCAAATTAGAAATAAAGCCTATATATAAAGTATATTGCATATATAATGCAATGCGCATGTGGGCGCACACACAAACACATATTTAGAGACAGAGAGAAAAAATATTATATAGTTATATTGCTCTTATGGTCTTGCTATGTAAAGATCTTGAAGCAGTTTTCTTTCTTTTTTTATTAAAGAATGGCTATAATAGGAAATTAATTATAATACTGAATTCTTATGAACAGAACTTTGCAAAATTATTTTCGCTGGATGATGAGAGTGAGAGATCTGTTGGGCATAACTTTAGTAGCAAGTCTAATTGATCACTAGGGCACTCCATGCATTAAAGTATGCTTTAAAAAGAGCTCCACAGATATGTAGAAAAAAATAAAATAAAACTGTTAATGCAATAAAACAGATGTTTTGCAACATCAGGTATATTTGAGAAACAATCAGAATTGAAACACGTCTCTGTTGGCTTGTATAAATGTGCATGTAAGTGCTCCAGTTTAAGTCCCCCCCCCCATTTCCTATTTCTTCTTGCAGGTGATTTCTTCAAGCACCATATTATGTATGCAAATGGCCAACAATCTGAAATCCCGATGAATTCAAAGAAACAGTGGCAAAGAATGTACTTGTGTGTGTGTGTGTGTGTGTGTGTGTGTGTGTGTGTACACATATCTGGCCTTGGGAAGGAGAAAAGCAGCAATGAACATTAAGAGAGGACAAAACACAATTTATGAGAAATTTTCATTTATGAAAAAACGAAAATGTGAAAAGCATTTTTAAAAAAACTCAAAATAAATTTGCCTTGATTTTGTTTGATATAAAATGGGATAGCGAGAAACTGATAGGCTTTCAGGATTCAGTTATTCTACTATAAAATAATAAAGAACTTTCACGGGATCTATGCTTTTTCTGCTCTCAAAGGGCAGCATATTTACCTATATTTGTTTTATCTAAAGTTGATTATACATTAATTAAGATAGTTTAATTACGTTAAACTATACAGTATCAAAGTATACCAACGATACATTTCTTCCTACATAACTATGGGTGGTAGATTGGCCATAGGAGATCTGTCACAAAACAAAAATGGAGCTGCTGGAAAAAAATTGGATCTTCTTTACTTTTTTTCTTCTTCTATCAGGCATGGGCCACATATTAAATTCCAAATAATCTATTATTCATGCCTATGAACAGGAATCTAGTCAACTAATGGTTACCATTATTTTGTCACTACATAAGACTTAACAGAATTCAAGAAGGTTAGAATTAGACTACTTGTAGGAAAGTAGAACCTCTAGGCTGATTCCCCTTCTGATACCACACTCAGGCTTTGCTACGCCTTCTCTTACATTCTCCCTCCTAAAACATTTTTGAGCTATATCTTGTTTGTAGTAACATTTCTGGTTTAGAGGACCAGAATCTATGGAATGTGATCAAATTATTTTATAATAATTCCTGTTAGAAATAAAATCTGGTCTGGTTCCAAGCCAGGAGAAAGATGCGGGAGACAAGCTGCAGTTGGAAAGGAGGTCTCCATTTATTTAGAAATCAGAAGTGAAGTCACACAGCAATCAGTTCTGGGACAGCTGACAAAAAAATCTGATGGGTTTTTATGTTGTTCTAGGGCTTTATTATTTAGATGCCCAGGTTTGTTGTGAAATGTACTTTAATCTGTTCTTGAGTGTGCCCTTTTAGTATTCTAATTATTGTTGCCAACTCCCATTGTGGCTGGAAGGTTATGCCCTGTCCTTGGAGCTAGGTGGGAAATGTAGATCTTAGGTGTCTTTGTCTCTTTGTTTTTTTAATCTGATTAATTCCAGCGTTCTGTGGAGGCTGTAGCTGAAGGTGTTTTGTATATGAATGGAATAGTTTGTGAAACTAAATATCCATTTACAGGGGCTGGCTACTTGAGTGGTTTTACTTCAGGGAAGTCTTTTCTCTTCCAGGAGTGGGGGGGGGGGCATTTCTTTACTAATATAGGGTTTTTCTTATATTAAAAGGGGATGGGTGGGGATTCTCCTTATAATCCTTTGCTTAACAGATACCATCTCTAAGAAATAGCTTCACTGATCAAGGGAATGTTTTTCCCCACATCACAATTAGATTTGCTTTGTTTTAGGTCTGCTACGTTTCAGAGTATAAATGGAGGTAAATGTAAATTTTAGGTCATCTAGTCCATCTCCCTTTTAATGTTATTTACAGTGCAGAATGCAACTATACATTAGTCTTTCATGGATAAAGAACCCATCTCATTAAGAAGTTTTTCCTAACAATTAATCAAGATCAGTTGTACTAAAGTTCCTACTTAATTTTTATGTCTCTTATAAGTAGAGAAGTTTGATCAATCACCCTTCCAGATATTGGAAAATATCCACCATCATTCTTAATGTTCTATTTTCTGTACTAATACTAACCAGGTTTCCTTTTATTGTCCCCCAATCACCATACTGCCCAGCTTTCAGATTCATCGGTGTCTTGTTTGATAGAATATAATTTCTCTGTATTTGTTTAAAATGTGACTTTCACAAGTAAACAACTTACTCTAGTATTACACTACAAACATATGGGGACCTCAGTTCTCTCTCCCCATTCCATCACCAAAACTATTAGAGTTCTAAATGTCACTGGATATTTTCAAAATAGAATAGGATCCCTCAAGAAAAGTGTTCTCCATATTGAAGCAATAGGAACTGAACGACCTGATGTAATGTCAATATACAGTTGAAAATAGTGCTAGTGAATATGTCTTTGTGTTTTCCCTCATGTGGTTGTAATTGCATGACATATGGGACCGGGCAAGGAATAGAGCTTATTATTATGACATGGATTAATGGGCTTCTGTTAATTCATCTTAAGATTGATTTTTTTTATAACAATAAATGCTACTGGATCACATTTATTTTTGCTCAGCCAAGATATCTAAATCTTGTTTATAATATTGTTGCCAAGTTAAGTCTCCCCATCAGATGCTTATACTAGTTTGCGTGCGTGTCTGTATGTGTGTTTGTGTCTATTTTATCTACTTCCCTAGTTATCTAATGTAATATTGTTTGTCAAGTGCCGGGGAAATCAAGAGAATCAGGCAGTTCAAATGAGTATATAGATTTATTGCAAGCTTAAGATCTCTACAAGAATCTGAGCTACTAAGGAAAATGAATGGGAGATAAGAAAGGCATTCAAGGTGAGGTGGATTTAGATCTCTTGTGGGTGTGCAGGGACTTATGACTCATGACGCATTTGACACCCCCTCCCCTCGACCTCAGCCTGGTCATCTCCTACATTGATGGCTATAATCTAGTGTCCTAACCCACTAAGTTCATTTGAAAGGATTCTGTCTTCTCTCATGTTAGGTAACCTACTCAGTGTTGTGTGATTTGCAGTTTTGCTCTAGCCTCATCAGAATCATTTGTGGAAACATTGAAGAGTGTAAGTTGTAGGACAGAGCTTTCTAGCAGCCTAGTTAAAATTTTCTCTTACTTGTTTCAGTTGGTGTAATTTGAGGTAGGCCCAGAATTGAATTTTAAATAGAAATGGTTCTTAACTCTCTCTCAGAATGATCGATAGTAATAGTCAAGCAAGTTCTTAAGGCATGACTTTGAGAAGAATTATAGGCTTTTGCTTTCATTTATCCTGGGATTTAAAGTTATTATTCAGAGGGGGAGGGGGAAAATATGCTGTATTTTGTTTATTAGAGGGAGAGTAATTTTTCTCCCAGTGAAGAATTGCCCTCTATGTGAGATAATACATCTTTTATTTTACATAATAATTTAACTTATATATCAGTGCAGGCAAATAGCATTGGATGGATTTCATGCAAATGAATGATGAGAATGAAAATAATGCAATGTTTATGATGAGTGATTGCATGTGTATACAATATTTTTAATGAATAATTTATCCCTAGCTAGTATGTTTAGAGCCATGAGGATAGGAAAAAGGTATTCTTTATAGATGAATATCTGGGGTACAGAAGAGCCTGGAGTTCTTTCCTGGCTCCAAAAAACTTATCTTCTTCTTTTTCCTATATTGCTGGAAAATTTACTGAGCTACTTCTGCAAATTCATTCACAACTTCTTATTAGAGTATATTGTGGCAATCTAGAAATGGGAGAGCCCTCCCAGGACCTCAGAAACAAGACTAGGTCCAAGATCTAATCCCTCTTCCTCCTTTTCATAATCTCATCAGACCTGAAGAGACAACAATTCCTATTAGGCCAGAGGAGAAGAAACACTAGTCCTTTGGATAAAACCAATAAATGCCTTGCCACTGCCCAGCAGCAGACCCAAAAAGAATATTTCATCAATGTAACTGGGTTGAAAATCACAGACTTTCCAATTCTAGATTGAGGACACCCTGTTACACCCCCCCACACACACAATTCTTTAGCATAGAAAATAGAGGGCATTTCTCAATATTCTCTTCTTTGAAAAGATATGATACTTCCTCCTCTTATGAAATAAAAATAAGTTGACCCACTCTCTGTGCCCATAAAAATCCACCAGTGAAGTAAAGCCTTTGAATTTCCCACTTCCTGGTTATAACTCCTATAAAAGTCCTTCCCTTTCTTTTGTTCTTATTCCTCTTCCACCTATGAAACATTGCTTACTAAAGTGTGACCTCTTTCTTTTATATTTTTCAATGTTAAAACATTTAAAGGTGCAAACTACATGAACATCCCAGTTTTGGGGTTTCAGTTGCCAAATCTGATCAAGCATGAGTAAGGACTCCTATTAGGGATTACATTTTAGAGCAAAGAATGTTCTGTCCCCAGAAGAGGTGGGATTTCTGTGACCAAGAATAATTACTAGAGTGGGTCACAAACTGCTATAGAACAAATGTGTGTCAGAGTTTCAGGATCTTTCAGGACAAAATAAATGGTTTACACACTAAAACGCCCCATATTACACAGGGCAAGACATTAAAGAATGCTATGGAAAAGCTGTGCAAAGTGATGGACAAGTGATACTGTCTAGATAATTCACTGACATAATGGGTTTTCTGTTTATATTCTGCCAATATTGATTGCCAAATTTGGCCTTCTCTACCTGGACAGTTGTGTGAAACACATGCTACCTGATTATAACCCTAGCTCCTGATATCCCATGGCTAGGAAGTTTTACATGACAAACCTCACTGTTATAGATCATTCTGAATTCTGGATTTCCAGAAAAGAGGGAACAACAACAACAACAACAACAACAACAACAACAACAACAACAACAACAACAACAACAACAACAATAATAATAATAATAATAATAATAATAATAATAATAATAATAATAATAATAATAATAATAAATAATAATAATAATAATAATAATAATAATAATAATAATATGACAGCAAGAGGATCACTGGAGAAGTGAAGCTGGTTTATGCAGATCATACATTCCAGGATGCTTATTTCTGTTTCTAAATGAAGTGCTGCATTTGAAATGCAGCAAGGTACTTGAAATAGTGGGGTTTTTTGGGGTGGGGTGGGGTGGGGAGAATCTGGATTAGATTATATTTAAGTGCTTTGAATTGTATGCACATACCTGAGAGCCATACAACATCTGGGAGATGGCTTTCAATTTTATAGCAGCAAGTAAGTTACTGCCTCCTTCATTGGGGGGAGAGAGATATAAAACCAAACCAAATCTCAAATAAAGCAAAAACAAAACTCAAACAAAGCAAAAAAAAAAAAAAACCAAAGAAACCCAGTATGATATTAATGCTGTTGTCCTTTTTAGAAAGAGATTTGATTGTGCCAGTTTTCAGAGGGTTGGGATACAATTGCGAGATATTTAAAAGATGAAAGCTGTATCTATGTCGTTTTGTTTCTCTACCATTAATGTTTGTGATTTTTGTTCCTTCAAAACCATGATTTCAGTGTTAATCTAGTTTATGGTGAGTCTACCTCCTCTATAGTAAGGGAGGGCCTGTGGACTTCTAAGGCTAGCCTGATTTAGAGAGAGAGAATGGCCACATCGTCACCCCAAAGAAACAACAATTATCTGTTATTAGGTTTAGTAAGTGAAATTATGCTGCAGTGAAAGGGGTAAATCATTGAAATGCTGACGTGGAGCTAGAATCAGTGGTGGGATTCAGCCAGTTTGCACCAGTTTTGCAAAACTGGTAGCTATTTTTTTGTTGCCCAGGCCCAGAACGGACTTCTGGAAGTGGCATCCACACAGAGAACCTTTTGTTCACATATTTGAATCCCACCATTGGCTAGAATACAGCTCTGTTTCACTACTTCCTGAACTGAGATACCTTCAGAGGATGGTTGCTAGCGCAATATCTAAGCTATGCAACTGTCTTCATGCAGCATTCTAATTAAACAAGGTAACTTGTGACCTATGGATGAATGCAACAATTTCTACCAGACTCTTTCTCTAAAAGTGAACAAAAAAGCCGATTTTAAACTTGTAAAGGCAAGATAGATTTAGTGGAAGTGTGTGTGTGTCCTTTAAAAAAAAAAAAAAAAGCTTACAAAACTGAATGATCAAAGATGCTTAAGCATATCTTCAAAAGCAGTGTGGTGGGTTTCCCACAATTAATAAGGCCCTCTTCTAGATTACTACTATTAGCAATAGAATAATATGAACATTAAAGGTGATTCCCCCCCCCCCCAAATTGGGTATGCTAGATATTACTTTTTTGTTAACACAAAAAGTATATTTTGGGATTTTACCAGTGAGAAGGGTGTGCCCTGGGTCAGGGGGCAGAGCACAAAGTTTGCATGAAAAAGGCCCAGTCTTGGTAAACTTTTGTTAAGAAGACTTAAACTATCAGATTGCTTAGTGATCTTCACAAAAATTAATTTGCTCAAATGAGTTATATCTCTGATATTATTCAGTATGAAGGCTTGTGTTTTATCATATTTTTCATATTTATACATGTGTCAAAGCACATTGGCCACTAGCAAAATTTATCTGGAAGATGCATGCCTTCAGAACCACTCAGTCAATAAGTTTTATGCCAAGATGTTTGGGCTAGATCAGTATCAAAGAAAGATTGAGGAAATAATTCCTCTTTAAAATAGGTATTAATCCATCCAAACACATAAATAAAAGAAGCATCTTGTTATCTTATTATGAAGAATCTCGACCGCCCCTATGTCCCAAAGCCCTCTGATGCTGTCTCACAAGTAGACAGGAAAAAGTCATTAATCTTACAAGAAAGTGATATTAATTAGTTACCTGGATTTTACTTTTAATATATTCACAGAATAATAAATGTGAAAGAACTATTACATGAAACAAAATGTAGCTTCTGATCTGTTACTCAGTCTTATACCAATAAACTAAAATTAAAGCAAATAAGATAGATCACAACACATAGATTTTTTTATGTGATATATCAGCTAGTCAACTAAACAAAATTAAATAAATTGTCAGTTTAATAATTGTGGGAATGAAAAGAAGGATTGAAGAGAGACATGTGATTCCTCTTCTTCTCCATTGGGACTTCTGAAGTGCAAACATTAGCTAGATAGCATTACAAATAAGTATTTTAACTTTTATTATTCTTCATTCACTTTGCCTGTCAAAAGAGTTTCACTGGGGATATCATGAAACAATGAGTAAAAGATATTCTTATTAATTAATAGGAAACAACTCTTTAGAGCAATCTGCCTCATGAGGGTATAACTGAGATTGCAAAGAAGTATTTGAATGTAACATGAACAATGATGTCCAATCTAAGATAAACTGGGGAACATATGTACAATAATCTGTATGTCAGATAGTTCAATTACTTGCATTACTAAGATATATCAGGCTCCCCTCCCCCCACTTGTTCTTGCTTTAGAAACCTTAAGGGGCAAAAAAATGACGCAGATGGAATTTTTGTAGAAACATTTAAAAAGCTTTTCAAATCATACAATATTGTTTCAGAAGAGCAAGCATCTATGATGGCAATGAACTTAAGGGATACATTAAAGAGACACCAGCATAAGTATAGGTGCTCAAAAACATTTCCAAATGTAAGGTTTTCCATTCCCTCCTGAAAACAATGGAGGGGGAGGGAAATGAATGAAACAAATATTAATATTTAATAAAAGTTGTCAGGCTGAATCACCTTTTCCCCTCTAAAATTTGAGGTATGTTTATGATCTCCTCCTCCTCTTCCTCCTCCTCTTAAATTTGCTGAATATTTTTCTTCTTTTAATAGGATACATATATACAAACATGCAGAACAATACAAGGGAGACTTTCATAAGTATTCAGCTTAAAAATGAAACTAATGTTAGCAAGGTGATACTGTACTGTCCCGCTCATGCAAACACACACACACACACTTGTATGTGTGTGTAAGGAGTCTTTATTAAGGCTTCCAAGCCTGAATTAGTATTCCCCAGCAATTCCCTGTGCCGACACCAGCTCAACCCCAATGAGTTCCCCAAGCTACACAAATAAAGCCCACACTAGTTCTCAAGGCAAAGAAGAAGTCCAGTCCACAAGGCAAAAGCAATTTCCCAAGACAAAGGAAAGTTCTAAAACAAAGGCAAGTCCACAGGCAAAAGCAAGGCAAGGCAAAGGCAAATCCACAAGAGAAGGCAAGTCCACAAGCAAAGAGAAGGCAAGACAAAGGCCACAGCTGAAGAGACACAATCTGAAGTTCAAGGCAAGAACACACAGCAAGGAAACAAACACATTGTTTCCAGCATCATCTCCATCTGTCTATTGTGCTAAATAGTCAGCTTCTGGAGCAGGCAGAGGGACAAGGCTGTCTCCTCATGAGTAGTCAGGCTGACCTTCACTGTTCCTGCCTTTTCTCTGCCCTCCATGTTCTTGGATCAGGTGCAGAAGGCGGTTCCTCTTCCTCATCGCTGACTGGCTGCAGCTGTGTGCTCTCCCCACCTGAAACTTCAGGGCTGTCCTGCTGCAGCTGTGCTTCAGTCAAATCACTCTCCGACAGCTGCTTGGAGCCATTGACCAATTCCCCTCCTCATCTGCCTGGAACTGGTTCATCCTCCTCTGAATTGGCATCTGGAGAGGTATTTGGAGAAGTGTCCAGAGGAGTCACCACAGATACTAATGGAAATAATGTGGACAAATCAACATTAACATATTTTGAAAATCACTGGCAATTGAAATGGCAATCTTTATATCTGTAGTTTCCCATACTGGCAATCAGGTTTCAAATAAGTGCATAGTAATAAAAAGAAATCTGAAATATACTGAAAAGAATGGTAGTTTAAGATATTCATAGAAACAGAATTTAATGAAACTTTGGAACCTTTGTCAAATCATAACACTTTTACAGATAAACTTAATTCTAATGCACAGAGAGTGATAGGACATTATGTGTAAGAGTTTGTGGCAACTTTTAAATTCTTCACAGCAGGAATACAATGTTGTTATTTTTTAACTTATATCAGACTTATTCCCAGCTTGATTATTTCTTAGTATTTCAGTTCTTAATTGATTGGATAAGTATCTGTAATATAGGGACATATTGTAATATCCACTCATGCCATTGCAAGAAAAATGTTCTATTTTTTACACATGCAATTTAAATGTATTTTTATTAAACAATTTCCACATTTTACAAGTTTTTGAGACTTTATTTTTTAATAGCTACTCCAGAAATAGAAAGGTTGTTTAGGATATTTTTACAGCATATGTTTGTAGTTGGATTTTCTTTTTGCCTCATGGAAAAGAAGAATAAAGGAAGTTTTCAATATGCAAGACTACATATATTAGAACTCTGATATCTCCTAAATTGGGAGTTAACTCCCATCGCACCTTTAAAGAATATTTATTGAATCATATAAACCAAGGATATTGGGAGCATGGGAATATAATTGAGAGTTATTATATGTTGCTGATATTGTTATTAATAGTTATACATGTTTGATACCAATTTTTTATAGTACAATAGTTTGATGTATGTATGCATATATGTATGTATGTAAACATACACACACACACAAATCTATATATAATATTACTATAGATATACATTAGTTAAAAATCCCAGTGGGTTTATGGAAATTTTAAATTGCACTAATATTACTTCAGAATTAACATATATGCCACCCAGTTTTGCTGGTTAATGAGATGGGTGGCATAGACATTTAATAAATAATAATAATAATATGCAGAAGATTTACCATGTTAATATATTAATGTAATATAATGTTAATATATTAATATTAATATATTTAATGTATTTTAAACAGATGGATAAATATGTATAAATATAAGGGTGGGCTCCTAGATTTAGATTGGGATTATATAATTATTATATAATGATGATTAACCTTCTTGACTTTAAGCTATATTAGTGAGCATGGATTTTATTTTATATTTCTTGATGGAAATTCTAGTGATCTAGTCCCAAAATTATTCTAAACATAATTAGAAAGTTAGTATGTCTGAACCTTCTGACATCATGGCAAGTACTTATTTTATTTATTGATATTTTTTTTAAATAAAGTTATCTTTATATTTCAGCATTTATCGTAAAAGTATAATTTTGACTGTTGGTCATAAAAGTATAATTTTGACTGTTGTTCACAAAATCAGTGCAGACTTTGTGATGAGCTGAAACTAAAAATATAAGCTATAACAACTATATTGAGAGCCAGTTTGGTGTAATGGTTAAGGCATCACTCAATTTGATTCTGAACTATATGCTACAAATTTGGAATCTGTCATTTTATGAATAAATAACTAGAAACCACCACCCCGCTTCATTTTTTTATAGAGGGAATGACACTGCAATTCTGCATGTAACATCTTAGATGTTATGTCTTCAGTCTTTGCCTTGGAATAATTCTCCATCTGTGTTCTCGGGAGCCAGTAAATGTTACTCAACATATAGTTCAACCTATAGTTACAAATTGAGCTGATTTCTACATATATTATAATTTGTTTAATTTGCTATTTTCTGCTTATTTTTTGTTTTGCTTTCCTCCCTTTCCTCTTTATTCTTTCTGGTAAAGCCAATTTTTATTCTAAACACCATGCAACTAATCTAAATATTGGCCTAAACACAAGTAACACTATCTTGCAAGTCTAACTGTGCTTCTCTCAACTCCACTTTTACATTCAAGAGAATTAAGGAAGGTCAAAACTGAGATACTTTTTCAAATTACTTTCCTGCATTGGATTCAGATTTATTTTATATGACCATTGCCTGGGTTGCATCTATTGTTCCTGTTCTTCAGGATGATTATCATAACTTATTACAGCATCGTGGGAAAAAAACAACAGATTATCAAAAAAGCAAATATGTAGTCTTCAACAACATGCAAAGAACTGAAGTTCCTGAAGTCACTGTCTATTAAATTGCTTTAAACATATTTATTAATATTAATGCATTAATAAATACTAATAGGTAAATTTATTCATATCAGTATGTTTAGTATATTTTTAGCAAAGACAGGGGCCATGCAAATGATTAATCTCAGTTTATCAGTTTTACTGCTTGTTTAAATTATAAAGTATACCCCTTGACTCTGCGGATGATATGATCCAGTAGCTTCATTGGGCTGTTTTGCAAATGAAAGATTTACATATTTGTTCTACTCTTCCTTATTTTTAAAAAGCAACTTCCTGGTAGAATTTTAAATAACTAAAGGCAATTTTATGAAATTGTAGTTAGAGGAGAACTGACAGTAAGGGCAGCATGAATAAAAGAACCTAGCAGGCCTTTCCAGTGTTTCTTTCACTGTGTAATAATAGTAATTTATATATATATCAAATGGAACTAATTTTAATTGAAAATCTTTCAAGCCACTGTATTTGCTATGATTGAGAATAATGTTAGTAAATTCAAGGCAGTTAATGCTCAGTTTTCAGAGCATGCCATCACTTCCTGTTGGATCAACATGGCAGAAAGAATTTAAGCCTGCTTGGAATATTTACACATTCATTTTACAATTGCTGTCGGGCAGATCCTACAATGAGAGACACTGGAAAACCATGGAGTAGGAATATGTGGAAAGGTAAAAAAAAAAAAAATGGTACTCACAGCATCTATTTTTTAATCTCTCTGAGGTCAACTCAAATATAAACACTGGATCTCCTAAAATTTTGTTCGGTGTTAGGTCACTTTAAACCAAATAAAGTACAAAATGTAGAATACATATTACTGATAGAAGAGAATATTTGTAGCTCAGGATTGAACTGTGGGGTCCTTGGCATTCTCTGAGCTTGATGCTTTTCTTGCAGACATTTCATTACCAAACTAGGTATCATCATCAGTACAACAAGCTCAGAGAGCACCAAGGACCCCACAGAAAGCACATGATCTAGTGAATGAGTGTCAAACTTGATCATGTCACGTGACGTATCATGACGTATCACAACATTTTTTGCCTTTACAGACCCAGGGTGGGTGTGGCCTGTACGTGATGCATCCAGCCCGTGGGCCGCCAGTTTTACACTCCTGATCTAGTGCAAGGAATGGTGATTTTTTTTTGAAAAAAAAGTTTTTAAACTTTGATACTAAGTGAGATGACAATATTATTAAGTATCAATATTGCCTAGTCATCTAAGAGTATGGAAATTAAATGCTAAGCCATATCCCCCCCCCTTTAAAAAAAATCTAGGTATGTATTTAGGTGTGTTATGTCTATCAAAAGGATAATATATCAATTAATTTTTGTTTCCCACCAAAATTTGCTGAGGAAATAGCATTTTTCTGTGTTGAAGGTTTACCATTGAATTTGGTAAGTATGATTTCCATCCTTCAAAAAAAATGCTTTGGACCACAGGTAATTCTACCATGATGAAAGGGATTTGTTTAGGAATATAGTCTAATTGTGTAACCATCTCTTCTTAGTGTTCTCTGTTCAGTTTCATGTATAGTTTCTGCACTTTGAATTCTCCTCCTCCTCCTCCTCCTCCTCCTCCTCCTCCTCCTCCTCCTCCTCCGTCTTTCGCATTAGTGGTATAGAATTCCCTCAATTGGACAGCACTTGTCAAAAACTAAGAAATCCCCTATGGTTACCAGGCAGTGTTTCTGCTCTGCTTGATGCAGAGCTTATGAACCATCTTTAATTCAGCCAATCCTTAAATCAATCATGAGTCTCCTATGAGTCTTCTCAAAGCATATTAAAATTCTTCCAAGGAGGAAAGCTGCCTTTAATGTAACTGAAGCTATGCCTTGGGAATCTGATGCTCCATGCTTCTTACTTTGACTCTGTGCAGGTGGATTAACAGGTCCTTGGATGTATCTGGCACACATTAAGGTCCTGATGATGAGTATATAGTATTAGTGGCATCTGCCAATGAATTAATCTATGATGTTCATTAAACCTTCTTACCTCTCCACCATTGTTAGTTGACTTCAATGTTAACAATGTTCATGGTTAGTTAGGTGACTGATACTGAAGCCTTCCATATTTTGCTGATAAAGCCATGCACAAATATAATCAGAAAAAAAGCTCAGAATAGATACCTAAATAATCCAATAAATATTTTAAAGAAGACTTTGATTAATGTTTCTGAAATTATTTGTCAATCTGATTTGTGGATAGATGGGGAACTCATCAAATTTGCAGATGACACCAAGCTGGCAGGAATAGCCAACACTCCAGAAGACAGGCTTAAGATACAGGAGGATCTGGACAGACTTGAACACTGGGCACTATCTAACAAAATGAAATTCAATGGTGAAAAAAGTAAGGTTCTACATTTAGGCAAGAAAAACCAAATGTACAGTTATAGATAGGGGTACCTGCTCAAATAGTAGTAACTGTGAGAGGGACCTCGGAGTCCTAGTGGACAATCACTTAAATATGAGCCAGCAGTGTGCTGCAGCTGCCAAAAGGCCAACACAGTGCTAGGCTGTATTAACAGAGGGATAGAATCAAGATCACGTGAAGTATTAATACCACTTTACAATGCCTTGGTAAGGCCACACTTGGAATACTGCATCCAGTTTTGGTCACCACAATGTAAAAAAGATGTTGAGACTCTAGAAAGAGTACAGAGAAGAGCCACAAAGATGATTAGGGGACTGGAGGCTAAAACATATAAGGAACGGCTGCTGGAATTGGGTATGTCTAGTTTAATGAAGAGAAGGACGAGGGCAGACATGATAGCAGTGTTCCAATATCTCAGGGGCTGCCACAAAGAAGAGGGAGTCAAGCTATTTTCCAAAGCGCCTGAAGGCAGGACAAGAGGCAACGGATGGAAACTAATCAAGGAGAGAAGCAACCTAGAACTAAGGAGAAACTTCCTGACAGTTAGAACAATTAACCAGTGGAACAACCTGCCTCCAGAAGCAGTGAATGCTCCAACACTGGAAGTTTTTAAGAGGAGATTGGACAACCATTTGTCCAAAATGGTATAGGGTTTCCTGCCTGAGCAGGGGGTTGGACTAGATGACCTCCAAGATCCCTTCCAACGTTGTTATTATTATTATTATTATTATTATTATTATTATTATTATTATTATTATTATTATTATTATTATTATTATTATTATTATTATTATTATTATTATTATTATTATTATTATTATTATTATTGTGTCATGGTGTTTATCGCTTTGTGAAATATAATTAGTTTTGAAGATATAGATATGATATAGATGTAAATGTTTTATATATATAAAATATAATATCTTTCTATGGTGTGTGTGTGTATATGTGTGTGTGTGTATGCAATAATACATCAAGGGATTAAGAATTACTACTAAACGTAAACTAAAAATGAGTATAAAAAATCATGGTCACCCAAAGGAATTGTACCCTGTGTTAAATTCCCTAGTGACTAGATGACTCTTTTCCCTAGACATATTGCTATTTTTTTTCTGATATAGGTATCACACAGAATGAAATATAGACTGTATGTCTAGTTAAACCCAAATTTTGGATGTGGTGCCCAATACATGTATTAGAATATAATTCTACAAATGTTTTCCAGTTTGAACTGAAATATGCTTTTAAGATCAGAAGTTATTCTAGACATTCCACAGCTTACTTACCTTTTCTTCCATTGAAGGGTTCAGATAATTTTTCCTCTAAGAGGCATATAGTATCCTTGTAACAGTTTTTACATATCATATTAATTCAGTGTGCTTTGGGGGGGGGGAGTGAAAGAAGTTCCAATCCAACAAAAGTTTGTAGTTGTGTGAATGAACGTATGTCCATTTGTAAATATGCATACAGTCAATGTGCTGGGAAAAGTATTCAGTACAATCTCAATATCCACAAACTCAACAGTTGTCTTCTTCTTCCATATCCAAACAGATCATTCTACACTCAATTAATGAAAAAGTGTAACAATGAAAAAAAAAAGATTTCCAGATATAATATCCTTAACACATTAGGAACATTAATCAGTTAACATCAAATGATAACTTTCGATGACTCCTTTCCATCTGCCCTAGACTTTTACATTCACATTTCTTTTCATGCTTCATTTGCCCATTATCAGGGAGAATATGTACAACCATTTTAATAAGGAAGGGGATGAACTGTTAAAGTAAATTGGTTTTGGACTTGGATGTTCAAATTTCTGACTTGAAGTGACTTGTAGAGTTTCACATTAGGTTACACTTGAATTACTTGCCATGAGGTCATGTTCATTCTGATGTAATAAGATCTGTTCACAATACCATTCATTAATGAGACTTTGCCATACAGTGTATTCATTTGTTAGTCTGCTATCTCTTCTATAATATAAAATTGTTATATTATGGCAGTAGACAGCAAATGAAGCTCAAAAATAATTTCAGAAACATTAATCAAAGTCTTCTTTAAAATATTTATTGGATTATTTAGGTATCTATTCTGAGAAAAAGTTTGGGAATTTTGAACCAAACACAGGTTTTAATACAATTTTCCTTCCTATTGGATTCAGTTTAATACTGGCCCACAGTAATTATGTAGGAGTTGATTGCAACAAAAATAAAACTGCTAGAAAATCCATATTTTCACACGTTTCCCTAGTAGTGGGCAGTTCTGTACATGGAGTTTTTAAAAGTATTCTATCACTGAATTCTCCATTTCATTTTAATCTCTCCCAGAGTTCAGCTGTCCCTTCCAATCATTAAAAGCCTAGCCCATCTCACCTAGCATGCTCAGTCTCTACTAGATCAATCTAAAATTGTTTTTTTAATGAAAATTTTGGACTTTTGCAAAGATTAATATTCCTTCCTTTGCAATGATGATGCTCTATAAAAAATTGTCTCACAACATTTTTTTTTTCATTTAGAAACATTATTTGAGGAGTGTAATTTTGCCTGTTTTGACAACAACAACTAGATTAACCACCAATGTATTTGTTATGATGTGAATATAAAATGCATCGGGTCAATTTTTAGGGCTCTCAAGCTTTTGCCAAGATGGAATTGTCCAGATGTGTTAGTTTACAATTTTCAATCGGCTTGAGTGAGAATGTGGGGGATTATATACTAACACATCTGGAAAGCACCAGATTGGAGAATCTGACATATATAGAGGCTTCTGTGCCTCTAACAAGAATGGCAAAACTTAATCCCTTTCCATTACTCTGAAACCAGATGTCATATATGAGGAGCGAGAAATAGCTGTCAAACTGCTTAAGAAAATTCTACTAGTGCCAATATATCTGTGAGACTGACATTACCATGACATGCCTTCCTTCCTCCCTCCCTCCCTCCCTCTGCATCAGGCTAGAAGCCCTGAGTTCTAATTCTGCCTTGAGACCTTGAGACCACTCTCTCTCAGCCCTAGGAATGAGACAATGGCAAACTATTCCTGAAATCTTTTCAAGAAAACTGGAGTGATTTGTCCAGGCAGTCACCAGGAGTTAAGGCTAATTTACATAAACACACAGACATTCAACACACACATAGAGGAGGGAAGGATGGAGGGAGAGAGAGAGAGAGAGAAAGAGAGGAGGGAGGGGGAGGGGGATGGAGAGGGAGAGGGAGTTAGATCACAGCTGCTTCTTTCATGGGTGCCAATAGTTCAGAATAATTGCATGTATTCCACTGTTAACATCAAGCCCAGTATTTTTCCAATTATATTCTGAAAGACCTAGATTTCCTTGCAAAACTATCATTTGAAAAGATAAATAATGGCAGTCCAACTCTTTGCTCACCTACAGTAATTCCTCTTGAGAAAAGAGTAGTGTGTGGCAAGTGGGAATCAAGGGAGTTTTCTTTATCCATTTTTGATACAAAGTATTTAATTCAAATTTCTAATTTGACTCTTTATTCAACACTGTAGTGTATCATACCTCATAATAACTGTACAGAAGGAAATGCTATATAATGCAGTCAACAAACATGCTGTGCAGTTTTATCCTACGTTCCTTCTACTATATGGGACACTGATACTCTCCATATGCCATATGTAATTTAATGTGTTGCTGGTAGGCATTTTTATATATTTATATTAGAATATAATAACAGAGTTGGAAGGGACCTTGGAGGTCTTCAAGTCCAACCCCCTGCTTAGGCTTGAAACCCTATACCATTTCAGAAAAATGGTTGTCCAATCTCTTCTTAAAAACTTCCAGTGTTGGAGCATTCACAACTTCTGGAGGCAGATTGTTCCACTGATTAATTGTTCTAACTGTCAAGAAATTTCTTCTTAGTTCTAGGTTGCTTCTCTCCTTGATTAGTTTCCATCCACTGCTTCTTGTCCTGCCCTCAGGTGCTTTGGAGAGTAGCTTGACTCCCTCTTCTTTGTGGTAACTCCTGAGATATTGGAACATTGCAATCATGTCACCCATAATCCTTCTCTTCATTAAACTAGACATACCCAATTTCAGCAACTGTTCTTTATATTTTAGCCTCCAGTCCCCTGAACATCTTTGTTGCTCTTCTCTGCACTCTTTCTAGAGTCTCAACATCTTTTTTACATCGTGGTGACCAAAACTGGATGCAGTATTCCAAGTGTGGCCTTACCAGGTTGTTATAAAGTGGTATTAACAGTTCACGTGATCTTGATTCTATCCCTCTGTTAATGCAGCCTAGCACTGTGTTGGCTTTTTTGACAGCTGCATGTATTTAAGTTTGCACCTTCTACTTACCTTGCACAGGCAGTGTGCAGGGTGTTGTACATGATGACCTCTAATTCTTTTATTCTATGAATCTACCCACATTAAGTTTCCTGCCTGTCCCTACACCAAAAGTGTGGCTTTTTTATTATTTTTAATGTATTGAAGCCATTTCTTGAAAAATTATAGCAAGAGTGGGATGATGTTTTTGAGGATCGTGGTATTGTCCAATAGTAATTATATTTACTTGCAAGTAAAAATAATAAAAAAAACCTCCTGTCATTTTGTTATCTCTGTGATCTTTTAAACAAAGAATGTTGGCATTATAGCTGTATTGTTATAATAATATTATATGTATTTTACAGTTCATGCTCTGATTAGTTGCTAACTGCTTTTAGAAAATGGTTGTTTTGCCTTAAAGCAAACAAAGGGCTTATTGAATGCTTCATGCATTGCCTATAGAAGCAGCTTCAAAGGAGGGAAAACCCTCTCAGTGAAATGTGAACTATTTATCTTTAATCTGACATCATTTTCCATTCCTTCCTTCTAGACAATACAGATAAGCATCACCAGGTTGAAAAGCTGCTATGATAACTTTTTAATGAAAAATCCAAGACAGCTGAGAGGTAACTTATTTTTCTTTCCATTCTATTATGCAAAAGTCCTATCAATTTATTTTTATAAGGCAGCTTCACTCTGCTGTGTCTCTGAAAGCTATGTGGTGGAAGATGAAATAATAAAAGATAAGAATTTAAAAGGCAATGCTAACTAGGATGTATGAAACAGCCCCTCTCAAAAGAGTAGATGAGGGGGTGGAACCAAAGGCAATTTTATAATTCTCCACCCCATTTGTAGGTGGCAAATCTGAGTCATTT
Source organism: Azemiops feae (assembly GCA_023970755.1). Classification (NCBI taxonomy): domain Eukaryota; kingdom Metazoa; phylum Chordata; class Lepidosauria; order Squamata; family Viperidae; genus Azemiops; species Azemiops feae. Next base: position 409,278 of record JALGBA010000241.1, read on the forward strand.
GTTGATTTATTTCAGGAAGGCACATGCCTATAATTTGTAAGGGGGAGGGAAAAGATGCAATGCTTAGCATCTGCATCTTCAGTGGCTTTCTTTTTCTGGTTTAAATTATACATTGTTTAAAATGGCCAGCTGTGTCAGTTCAGGATTCACGCTGGGATGTTACAGGAGAAAAAGATCCCATTTTTCATCAGTATGGGACTTTTGTGCAGTTACCTGTAGAGCTATGAACTTTGCCCATCCTAATTAGAAGATAAACAAGTAGCTTGTCCAGATTATATTCCAGAATTTCAGCAGTTCCAAGAAGGCTTCACACCCATTTGCACTACTCAGGTGACCTTGAGGACACAGATAAACCTCCAAGTGGCCTCAATCACTATCTAAAACAGAGGTGTCAAACTGCCAGCCCACAGGCGTATGCATCACATGGAAGCCACGCCTACCCCAGCTCCCGCAAAGGGAAAAAAGTCATGATACGTCATGACACGGCATGTGACACAGCGAGTTTGACACTCCTGCTCTAAATTAATGCAAATGACTAGCTGTTTGCAAGGAATATAAATCCTTCCATTCCCCACCATCCAGTCAGAGCTGAAGAAGCTTCTTGGATGAGAAGTGAAACATCTTCAAAGAAAAACAGGAAAGTTCAATTGCCTCTTGAAAAAGTACCTTTGAGATTCCAGAATTACCTTTTTTCTAGAATCAGCAGTTCAGCTTTTCAAAATACTTATTTTGAGATTCCAGAATTACTTTTTTTCTAGAATCAGCAGTTCAGCTTTTCAAAATAAATATTTTCTCAACAAATATTTATTTTCAAGAACATATGCTAGGGATAATACAGAATCAATGACAATGGACTTTTCAAATTTCACCTTTGAAACATATAACAAGCCATTGATCTACAGACTACAGTGATCATAGATTTGAAGGAGATGGATTGAAACCAATTGATGGAATCAAGACATAAATAATGTAAATCTAGGCTTTTGAGGCTGTTGATGGACAAGGGAAAGATAGAAGCAGACTATTTACAAGGTTCTGATGCAAAGAATTTTCCATGAGTACTGTTGCAAAAACAGTCTATTTTTTTAAGGCACTAAAAACTCAGACAATATTTGATTTTGAGGACTTATGGACAAAAAGGAGGACATGTTTTCCTTTTGCCAGTTGTCTAATAACTCTAGGTATATAAGCATTTTAAACCATGCATGCAGTTATTTGTATTGTTGAAGTTAGACCATTTCTGTGTCAATGCAACCCCTTTTTAAAAGAGATTGATCCAGCATAAATGAGATATTAATACGAAATATTTTGAAATATTTTCTTGTAATAATCTGACTACAGGAAGTGAAAAGAAAAGTAGGAGGGGGGGGAACTAATACCGTATGGCATCTGATCAGATTATTACATTATGTTTATGTGGAAGGATTACAAGTATCTCATTTCAAATTTAAGAGTAGCCAAGAATGTATGAATATGAATTGCTGACCCCTCTCCTTCTGCTTATCCTTTCTCTTCTTTGTGTCCTTCCTATTAAATTCCTTTCCCAACAGATTTAAGGAGATGGCTATAAATAAGAAACTGGAAAACTTTGTCTCTATATTCCCCTATTCCTTTTTTATGCCTTTGCTGAAATATATTGTACATGTGAATAAAAATATACTGTGGTATAAAAATAGAGAAGATTCATTTAGTTTAAAAATATAGCTTTCTTCATACGATGTTTTGTGATTCCTTCACCCTTCTTATAAAGGGTGTAAATGAATTCTCCCACACACATTGCTCTTAAAAGACCTCCTTGATTGATAGGAATTGGCAGCCAGTTCCTAAAAAGAAATTTAAATTTGATTCACCATAAAAACCATGTCTTGGGATCCATGTCCTTGGTCAGCCAGCCAGTCATTGTCCCTACCCATTGCAATAAATTATAAATAAAGCATGTTGATTGCTCTTGCAAAGCATTAAGCGAAGCTACAATTAAAGCTTGTTGACTGGGAACAAATCAAAATGACATCAGATGAATCGTATTAGACTGTAATACATGAGGTCTTTAGAATTAGTATCTATGTCAAATGCAATGGTACATTTAGGATTGAAACTTGAGGTTTAGGATCTCATAGCTATGAGGTCCAAATTATTAGTTTGAGGGCTGGAAATAATAGAAGCGGTGATAATATCCCACTGTGATTAATACAACTTGCTGCAGTTTCTTTTTTTCCTGTATAAAAAACATGAAACAGTTGCCTAATTTGGGTGGGCAACTAGGTTTTTTTGTTTTTTTTACAACTGCTCACTTTAATTATTTTACCTCTAATTTTATATTTACCAATAATAAGTTCTAAAACTGCTTACTTATCCCACTGTACTAATACAGTACTGGAACTAAGACTGTTATCAATTATCAAGAGGCATTAGAGGAACAAGAAATGTTTTATGTAGGTTATGTATTGCTTTATTCCTAATATTGGCTTACATTGTATTAGATTTTATTGCTTTGTCTACAATGTGCTTAGATATAAGAATACACTAAAGAAATTTGCTACTATCATTACAGTTCATAGTGGGGTTTTCATAACATCATACATCCATCATTGAGATGATATAAACATTATTACATTATTCTGGCATAATGATTGGATGACTTTAGGAGATCCCATAAGCTGCTAGTGGGATTTGACAACTGTCAACCAATATTTGATTTTTCTTTCCCTGAGTCAAGCATAGGGCATGTGATGATCTCTAATTTTCATAAATAAAGACAGTGATGGGAGATGATGAGAGTTGCATTCCACCAACATCTGGTAGGCTGCACCAAGGTCCTCTTGAAACTTATGAGGGTTTTTCCTAAAAAGTAAGATACAAATCTATCAAACTGAAATTATCTATTGATGCTACTAAAAGCATAAACAACACTTCTGATGTCTCTCAAACTAGGAGGTATTGCAACTTTTTTTCCATTGCCAGCAATTTGGTGGGCACGGTTTTGGCATGATGCATCCGGCCCGCGGGCCGGCAGTTTGACACCCCTGTCCTAGATGCTTTGAATGCTTGTCAGGATGTCCTCAATTTACTGTATTTATTTATTGGTGGACATTGGACTAGACTTCCTCAAATACATCTTTTTTTTTCCTTGTTCCTTACCACATACAGTAAAACCATAGAGGACTGATAGGTTCAAAGAGAATGATAAAGCAATGGCAATGCCATGAATGAAAACATTGGTCACCTAACATTTTATCTAATGTTTGTGACATTCAATTTTCAGGGAAGGAAATGTAATTTCAAAAGATGTCCAATTCTCCTTCCAATATTATGCCAGGTTTTTTTTCCTCATATTTGGGCTGTCATTTTCCGAATTTGTTGCTAGTGAGACAAATTTTTGCCCCAGATTCGCTGCTGTAAGATATTATAAAACATAAAATGAAAAACTAAGTTGATTTTGATAATTGGCCTACCTAAATTTTCACTGACTGGCAACAGCTTTTTATGGTTTCAGATGAGAATATTTCCCAGCAATACTTGAACTGAAACTTGGAACTCGGTTCTAACTCTAATCAATCAATTTTCTCCTTTATGATGCATATTCTAAGCCTCAAATCCTAGGAAGTAAATCAATTTTATAAAGGACATTGGAATAAATATTTCTAGTTTGGTTCATAACTTACTCTTAAAACAAAGAATCAAGCAAACAAAACATTGGTATTTAAATTGATGAGAATACATGTCTGGATTAAAATATATATATATGAAGGGAAGACATCACTGTTATGCTAATGGATATTAGGCTGATTTAAGTCCTGTTCCTGAATGTTGAAGCACGATATCTTTTCTTTTAAAGTCTGGTGGATTAACACCCCCCCCAAAAAAAAAACCCCACACATACTCTATACTTATATCTTTCAAGAATTGTTTGGGAACGGGCATTTGTATGGCTAATGTTTGGTTAACAATGAGGTATTCTTGACTCTTTACTAAGTTTTAGGACAGGAAGCTTCAGTTGATAAATGTTACACTAAGTGTCAATCACCTAAGGGATTGATTGTGCTGCAGAATATACCACCTGAAGTGTTTTGAATAATGATCTCAAAGTAAGTGCAGGAAATCGTCTTCCTGCAAAGATATTCCCAGAATGGTAGCCTAAAGGGGCCAAAGAATTGGCTGTGCCAGAATTGTGTAAATGAAGAAATGGTAAGAAAAAATGCTAAAGCAGAACAGTAATTTGAGAGAAAAAGAATCACTGAAATTGCTAGCATCATGAAACCACTAGGAATCTATGAGGTTTTCAAGGACACTGCAAAATGGATCCCAATGTAGTTGTGCAATCGCCTCTCATAATACACTCCAGAGGGTACAAGTAAGGACAGAGGGACAAATTTAGTCATTCTGCATTTTCATGCACACTTCTCTTATTCTCAACTGGCAAATCAATATGCTAATCAAAACTTAACTACTCTTCAATATTTGGTGATGCAATTATCCATTCCAAAATAGAAAGATAATACGTATTGCTGCATGTTTCATTTTCAGCTATGCTTTTAAAGATTTTACAGTTCTGTGCTTTGTAAGACTTATATTCTTTTGCCTTTTTCTTATCCTGCCCTGCAATGTCTACAAGTGTTGCTTTTTTTTAGCTGATTTGTTTATGAACGCTACCAAGGTCACTTCGTATTGGGTATTCCTGGCCATGAACATACATGAGGAGCCAGGCAGGCCTATGTGACCATGAATGTTTATACCCAGGAGGAGGGAGAGGTCAACCTAGAGCAGACATGTCAAACTCGTGATGTCACGTGATGTCGCACAACGTGTCAGGACAGTTTTGCCATTGCCGGAAATGGGGTGGGCGCGGCTTCCACGTGACGCATCCGGCCTGTGGGCCGGCAGTTTGACACCCCTGACCTAGAGTGAAAAACACCTGGGAGGACTCCAGTCCCATTCTCTTTTCCACACACAGAGAAAAGCTCTGAGAATTCCTTCCATCTTTTACAAGGGGCACCACTAGGAATCCATGCAATTTGCTACCCATGATTTGTGGTTGTTATTACAATAACCAGACTTTCTTCTTTTCAGTAATAGTTATATCAGGCATGTTATGAACAAAATGCCTGTTTGCTTGGATCTTAAACTCATGTAAGATCTTAATCTGCTCATTTTCCAAAACACTCTCAACTTGATAGTCACTGTACGTATGCTACGTTCAAACCTCTGGCAAAGTTTCCAAGGAATAAGTCTAGCAACTCAGTCATGACACTGCTTATAGTCAGTTTGTGAAGTTTTGCTGCAGTCACTGTTCAAATTGTCATTTTGTTCATCCTTTTTACTATTATTTCTGAATATCATTAAGAAGTACTACACCAGGTTTTTTTTATGCAGAGAAGAAAAACAGATCACGGACTCACCAAGTCTGATCCTATTTGTCTTAGCAGTGAATTTTCCAAGTTCATAGATAATATCTTTTTTAAATATTTCAAGTCAAATATTTTAACTGAAACTTCCAGTACAAATCGAATCTCTTTAGCACCATATATTTTGTGGCTCCATCTATTTCCATAATAATAATAATAATAATAATAATAATAATAATAATAATAATAATAATAATAATAATAATAATAATAATAATAATAATAATAATAATAATAATAATAATAATAATAATAATAATAATAATAATAATAATAATAATAATAATAGCAACAACAACAACAACAACAACAATAATAATAATAGCAACAACAATAATAATAGCAACAACAACAACAATAATAATAGCAACAACAACAACAACAAAGATATTCCAATGTAGAGTCTTAACATCTCTGCAGGATTGGAAATCAGTTTTTGGACTCAGTCAAGTCTCTGGTCTGAATACATGTCAGCTGTTGCTTTGTCTTAAGCTTGTGTACTTTCTTTACAGCTAGTGGAATTAATTTTGATAAAACAATTTGCTAGCTCATGTTGCAAATGGGCAAAGAGTTTGAGCGAGCTGAGTGCTGAATTCATCCCAAAGCCGTAAACCTTACAAGAGGCTTTTAAAATAATTAATAATTTCAGTAAGTTCATTATCATTTAAGATCTATTTTAGCTCCACACTTTAATATTCTGTTTTTGTTACACAGCTATTTAGATAACTGCCATTCACTGATAATAAGTCATTTATTCCTCATTAACTCTTAGGATGGATGTAGATATTCATTACTGCAAGACAACAGACTCATTTAGCTGCATACAGTACTTGATTATGCACTTGGAGCATTGACTTGAATGCAAATGTGTATTTCACATAGGTCTCATTTACCAGTTGCCCTCTCCAGCAGCTGAGTTATCCAGACCATTATTTGCTATGTTAGGCTTTTTTTTCCCTCCAAGACTGGCATTTATGTAACTAGTATTTTTATTTCATTGATCTATTGACATTGGAGGTTTATTTAACCTGTTTACCCCCTGAAAGCAATTTACACATTGAAACAGTATGTGTTTTCTACCTCTGTTGTGAACTGTTACAGTGCAATCATATACATGTCAACTCTGATTTAACTCCATTTACTACTAATTCTAAGGTAAATATGTATAGGATTAAATCAAGAAATAAATTAGTTGATTAACCAATTAATTAATGGGGACAAATCTTAAATTCTGAATGCTGGAGTTTCATGTAAATGCTACCCTGCATTTTTATCAGATACCTATTCTTGGTTTAAATATTTGTAACAGGAAGTAAAGCAAAACATGTTTCTTTCTAATGTTCCATTCAGCATTTAAAAAGGACACTCTCCACATTTTCCTGAAAGAAAGATGATAGGAAATAAAAGAAGGATGGAGGGATGGATGGATGGATCATAGACAAAAAAATCCTGTTCAGTCGCTAGCTTCACCTCAGTTTATCAATACAGTAGATGAGGTTAGATACTTCCGGTTGAAACCTATTCTGGAAATTTGTCTGTAACAAATACAATTAATCCTTGACTTACAACAGTTTATTGAGTGACTGTTCAACGTTACAACGGCACTGAAAAAGTGACTTATGACCATTTTTCATACTTACGACCTTTATAGTAAGCGTCCCCATGATCATCCGATCAAAATTCAGATGCTTGGCAACTGGCTCATACTTATGACTGTTGCTGTGTCCCAAGGTCATGGGATCACATTTTGCAACCTTTTGACAAGCAAAATCAATGGGGAAGCCAGATTCATTCAACTACCTAGTTACTAACTTATCAATCGCAGTGATTCACAAATGTGATTAACAAATGTGGCAAGAAAAGTCATAAAATGGGGCAAAACTCACTTAACAAATATCTAACTTAACAACAGAAATTTTGGGCTCAGTTGCGATTGTAAGTCAATGACTACTTGTATATTGGCATGACTGTGTGTGTGTGTGTGTGTGTGGTAGAGACAGATAGAGCATTCAAAAATCACTTTTGCCCAAAAACAGATAGGGCTTGAATGAATGGATGGATACAGAGAAAGAAACATAGACATTAATTCATCTAAAATAAGCTATTTATTTTATATATTAACTGATCTTCATCTGCTATGCTAACTTCTAACCATTCTCCTTTCCACACACCAACCACCGTCACATATAGAAACACTCAAATGCATACACACAGATTGCCCTCTCAAGCAATACTCTAAATAGTTTTCAGAGATATTTCTATTGTTGTGTCCGCAGTCATTTATACTTCATCTTCCTTTCATTTTCTTTTCAACAGCAGCCATTTTTTAATCAGCAGACTTGAAAGACAACTGCCCTTGCCATTTATAGGAATATGATCATTGTCAGAAATGATTTATGCACCTTTTGGTGCTCTGTAAGCAGTAAATAGTTGCTTAATTCATTAAAAAAATCAAGAGGTTAATTTATTGAACTGGTTAATACCTTCATTTAAAATATTTGTTATTTTTTGAACCATGAGGTTACACTTCCCCTCTAGAACCAATTTCATAGCTTTAGAATCTATTTCTGGAAGATCAGATGGCTGTCATTATGAAGAGGATCTTTTATGAATGACATGTCCAAAAATTCTACTCTAGATTCCTGAATATTTGCTTCCTCTGTGAAATAAGCTTTGGAGATTTTTCCCCCTACTTTATTTTCTGGCATTTGCAAGTTTAATTTATTGCTACAAGAACACATGACTATACATGACTTGCTGGTTGCCCCGCTAGATGTCAGGAAGTCTGAAGAGAGGAGTTCCCTTATAATATCTTTTCTTAAAATTTAATTAATCTATTGGGAGCCAGAGAAACTTTCAACCTCTGAAACATGATAGCGTTGTGCAGTGAAGGACAGGATACTCACTCCACTCAACTCCTGTTCTCCATGTTTTAAGTAAACACACTGCCATGATAATTTCATCAACATTTTCTTCTCTTTGGGGAAAAAAGTGATTTTAATGTCCTTTTGATCAAAGTTAATGAGAAAGGTTAAACAAAATTATATTTAGCTAGTATATCAATGGTGTCTCTTTTTAGGAAAATAAATCCAGTCTCAGTTCTTCATGCCTTTATTATATACAAACATGGATATACCTTAGGTGGCTATTCCTTGAAAATTGAACTGATATAGCGTGTTCGTTCAGGAGATCAGAGCATATTTCACAGAATCCTATGTTTTCTGATTGGCTGATTTTATATTTAAAAAACCAAGTAATTTCTGCTACAAGTCCTATATTTGGGACCAGTTATCTGAGAGATCACTTACATCTCATGTTTTAGAATCAGTGTAGAGAGCCACCTCATTGGCCAACAGCAGGATCAGTAAGGTTAACAATAGGGCTTTCTCCATTATGAACTATCCATTATAATATTGGGCTCACCAATATTATAGGCATATCCATGTATTTTAATTCATTCCTGTCTCTCTGGCTTTCACTCAAAGAATAGTATTATTTTAAAAGTACATTTTATTGAGACCCAAATGTGCTTTTCGAAAGGAAATTGGACTTTCTTGATTTTTTCCTGGTAAATGTTTCACTTCTCATCCAAGAAGCTTCTTCAGTTCTGAACTGAAGCTTTTTCTTGGATGAGAAGCAAAATGTTTTCAAGGAAAAAACTAAGAAAGTCCATCTGCTTTTTGAAAAGCACCTTTGGGACAACCATATTCTGGATCAGGGATGTCAAACTGCCGGCCCGCAGGCCGGACACGTCATCGGGAAACCACGCCCATCCCATTGCTAGCAATGGTGAAAAAGCTCCGATACGTTGCGCGACATTACGTGACATCGCAAGTTTGACATGTCTGTTCTGGATGATTGAGAATCTTCATAGACATTTTACTGAAACATGCTTTCTATCAAAATATGACTTTATTGTGATTTGAACAAGATAATCTCAAAACAGGGCTAAGGAATTGATGTAATAATAATAATAATTTCACAACATACTCTACATAACCCTAATTTAATAGATGAATTGAGTTTCCATCTACATTTTTATCTTACGAGGTATAGATAATTTACATAAAATAAAAACAATTCTAGTTATAAAATTTGTCTTTTTTAAAAAAAAAAACACCTGAATGGGCTTATGAAATTAACAGAATCAAAAGTGACACATCCAAATCAGCAGCATAGCAAATTCAATTCATAGAATTAGTGTATACTGATAACTTTTCAAAGTGATTAAGGTAGTCCTTAGCAGCAATCAAGAAATATAGGGAAATATGCCTAGGTCCCTTGCTATGTAGAGTTTTGTGCTGGATATATACTAGAAGAGTTGCTTTCTCTCTTTTAGTGGGAGATTTCAAAAGAAAAAGAAAATTGTGACATGTTCAGTTTTAGAATGGGATTTGTTCCACCCTAATTTAATTATTGCATTGATTAAAATGAAAGATGGTTGGAGAGAAGGTTAAGGAAATCACCATCATTGCCATGATCAACTTGATTAATAGGAGAAAAGAAATCACAACTTTTTGTTTCTGAGAGTCTTATGAGTTTTGACTTCTATACCACCCAACAGAGAATACATTGAATATTATGTTGGTTACTGTGAACTCAGTTCTACTAGTAAAGCCAAATCTGACCCAAACATTTTGTTGCCTCAGCAAAGGACAAGATCGCACTTCTCCTTTCCTTTCTATAATTAAATTGGCAAATAATTCTTATATCAATGCTGGCAATGAGACAATATCCTACAGGGAGGGCAGTAAGCTTTTAGTAGATGGCATAAATTACCTCATATCTACATGGCACATCTTGTTTGGTCACTATCCTGCTTGTTCATTGTCTATCAGATAATGCAGTAAAAACTCATAAGCAGGCACACTGCTATGCTTGAAAAATCTGTGGCCTGGGGGTAGCTGCCTTCTTTATTGCTTATCCAGTTGAGGTCAATAAGTCTCTAATTAGCTGAACAGTATGGGTTGTCACTTTGAAGGATCAGAATGCCAGAAGTAGTGAAGATGAGGTCAGTTGGAATTAAAAGAAAATGATTGGATAACTGTAACAGTTATTCTTCTTCTTCCCATTATGCATGATATGAGAGAACTACCTTACTCTATTTAATTTTCTTAACATGGTAACATTGAATTTACCATGTTACCAGTGGACTATTGGTGTTATTTTTTTGTTACAATTTCTCTAACATAAGTGATTTTTGTTATAATTTCTCTAACATAAGTAATTCCTCAAATGAGAATCCTAGTCACAGACCAAAATATTGATCTATACTGAATAGGGAAATAAAGATTTGATTTATAATATCTCCTCAGTATGGTTTTGTATCACTTTAGAACCAGCCCCATCTAGACCTGTGCTGACACTTGACTTTAAGTCACTTTGAGTCAATTTCTCTGCCAAGATTCTGCTGCACTCTATTTGCAATGGAAGCAAAACTGTCATTTTATTTGAAGCATTGAAGTTTTGCAAAGCCAACCATGGAACTATTTTCTGCTTGATGTGGCCTCACCTGTGGGCTCACCTGCTCTTGGTTTCTAGATTCAAGGCAACCATTAATCTCTTTCTTCCTACCCTATGGAGCTTCCATTTCTTCTTCCTGGAATGTTGTTCCTTTCATTGTTTACTATGTATCTCCTATTTGCTACTTTAATCAATAAGGCAACATACAACAATATGGAAACGCTTCCGAAAAAAGTTGATGAGCTCTCAGTTCTCACCACAGCTGAGAAGGGCTCTTGAACACTATGAAAAAGGGGTGGTTTGATAGCTTTGTAGCTCTTTCTTTCAGCATGTTTGGATTTTATGGTAAATAGGCACAACCTGTACTGAAAATATGGGAATGGGAGAAAAGTAATTTATTCTGTTCTGAGTGAGTGGAGGGGAAGGAGATTTTTGTAATTTCAAAATATGTTGCAATTCAGTGGGCAGAGGCTATTGGTGTTATTGTTATTTTGCATTCACTTGTTGATCACTCTTTGTCGTATAGTGATCGCTGTGTGTTCCTAGCATTTTGAGGTCAGCAAAGGGGAAGATGATGGCAGGCTGGTTTAAAGCAGTTTTGGAGGGATCAGAAAGCAAAAATGAAACATGAAAGGTCTTGTCATGAAATGGAGAACTGCATATATTGCTTTGAACTCTGGGAGAAAGATGAGATACGGATTTAATAAGTAGATGAATTATCTTACACTCCCCACTTAAACATAAAACTAAAACAATTTGCCAAATACTTAAACTCCTAACTTCTAAAACATATTAGGGGGGGTAAAGAATAAATATATCTTTCATGTTTAGTGACTCTATCATTAGTTGCTCTGTTATTTCATGAGCTGCTCTTTATAGTTTCTTACTATTTCAACAAAAACTTTATTATTTTTCTTAAGGTGAAGTTTCTCAAAGATTGGGGCAGGACCCACTGAAAGGACATCAGTAATTTACAGGGGAGTCCTAATTTTTGTTACTCCTGATACAACTCATGCAAGTGAGCATTCAAAGTGGGAGCATTATTAAAATTCTTGATGGAAACGAGATGACGGAGATGATGTCCCAAAGGTGCTTTTTCAAGAGGCAAATGGACTTTATTGTTTTTCTTTGAAGACTTTTCACTTCTCATCTGAGAAGCTTCTTTAGCTCTGACTGGATGGTGGGGAATGGAAGGATTATATTCCTTGCAGTCTGCTGGTCATTTGCATTCTTTTAGAGAGTCATTGAGGCTACTTGGAAGTTTATCTGTGTCCTCAACGTCACCTGAGTAGTCTAAATGGGTGTGGAGCCTTCTTGGAACTGTTGAAAGGACTTTGTTGTAGACTGGAGATAGATGATGTCAGATCCCTCCCCCTTTATCAACATCTATCATCATCATCTTCTTCAAAGAAAACCAGGAAAGTCCAGTTGCCTCTTGAAAAGCACCTTTGGGACAACTATGACCCGGATGACTGAGAATCTCCATAGACAGAGATGAAGGAGTTGGAGATGAGATGGTGGCCCATATATTGCTGAATTGCATCTATCAGCAATCCCATGTAGTATAGTTGATAGTGAGGGGTGCTGGGAGCAACTTATATGGAGAATAGAAAGTGGCTTAAAGTGGATAACAGAAATACAGCAGCAATGCGGCAATTATAGTACCTGAAGTTCTCATGAATTCTTTTCCTGACAGTTCCTTTTTTAAATGAAACTGAAGTCAATCCAGGGCTTTCTACTCAGTTACATTCTGGAGGTCAGAGACTTATATAGTGAGATAAGTTACTGTGATAATATGTGGTTTCTCCTGAAATGCTAATTACAGGGATTATCTGTTCAACAGCCCATTACTTCCTGTTTTTTTTTTCTTTTTGCAAATTCTTTCTTCATTTGAACATACTGAGCACATTTTAAAAATTTATTCTGTACTTTATATTCTTCATTTCAGATGACATTATGCTGGGGTGTATGTGTGTATGCATGTTTAAAGCACACAATTCTTTAATATTCTTTGGATGAAAAGCAGGAGAATTACAAAGACTGAAAGGAAACTTAAGCTTTGACTCTCATTCCCAAGCAGAGTTTCTAATTGAAACAGCTTAATCTTTGCTAGATAACTTCAAATAAAAGCAAGGAGCCAAGGAAATATAATAATGGCTTTGACTTATGATAAAACAGCATAACTTGGATGAAACTAGTTTGAACTTATCAGTCATATTTCATTTTCTTCGAATGATGATCATTTTTTTTTCTGCTGACAAGAAAAAAATGTGCTTGCTTCAAACATTAAAGAACATATTTTATTTATAGCCATACAGGCTTGAAATTCTTCATCTTAAATCCATGCTGAACTTTAGGGAAACCTTTAAAAACTCAATTACATTTAGAAGAACTGTTGCTCCTGCCTTTGGGGTACAAAACATATAATACTGTAGAATAGGTAACACTTGTTTTTACAGCCTTAATATCCACCTTTTCTCATGCTTTTCTTGAGTTATTCAAAGTTTACAGTTCACATTTGATGCTGGGAAATTACTCTACATATCAGAGTTCTGCATTGGAGAAATCAGACTATAGGGACATTCAGATCTCTGTTACCATGAATATTGAGAATGTGTGGTTCAACCTAATATCATCCATACATGTCCATCCATTCTCATATATAATCAAAGAGATAGATAAAATTTTTAGCTTTATGACTTTGTCATAATCTTTGGTTAATCCATTCAACATTGTGATTAAGATGGTCTGATCCAAGCATTGTCTTGTTGACCGTGCATATCCCAAATATTACTTAAATATTGGTGCCAATATGGAAAGCCCTAAATGCCCGTGGTCCAAATAATTTGAAACACTATGTGTATTCAATTTTATAATGATATTTCAAGGATCTGTATTATCACTGCTGAAACCTAGAGAGAGAAAGTCTTCTCTATAAAACAGGACAAAATACAAAATGCTTTCTAGAATAGTAGAGTAGACTATAGAGCTGGAAGAGATCTTGGAAATAATTTAATCCAGTTCAATACTGAGTGCAGGATACATTAAAGCATCTATGACAAATGACTATCCAACCTCTGTTTTAAGACCTCTAGAGAGGGAGAGATCTCCACATCATGTGTTAGCCTATTTCACTGCTTGTACCATCAGGAAGCTCTTGCTAATTTCTAATTTGAATTACTTCTTTGTAGCTTTATCTCAATGGTTCTGGTCCTACCCTGTGGAGCAATATCTTCCCTCAGTCATCTCTTCTGTGGGGGTAAGTTTAAGAGTGTTTCATAGACCGTGACTTCCAGATCTCTGACTATCTTGATAGTTTGCCTCAAATGCAATCTGATGTGTCTCTGTCCTGTTTAAACTGTGGACTCTAATCAGGGCAGAGTTGAATGGAAAAAATATTTTATGTGATATGGACTTAATGTTATAACAACAACAACAACAACAACAACAACAACAACAACAACAACAACAACAACAACAACAACAACAACAACAACAACAACAACAACAACAACAACAACAACAACAACAACAACAACAACAACAAACAATAATAATAATAATAATAATAATAATAATAATAATAATAATAATAATAATAATAATAATAATAATAATAATAATAAAATTGGAAGGGACCTTGGAGGTCATCGAGTCCAACCCCCTGCTCAGGCAGGAAACCCTACACCATTTCGGACAAATGGCTGTCCAGTCTCTTCTTAAAAACTTCCAGTGTTGGAGCATTCACGCTTCTGGAGGTTGTTCCAATGGTTAATTGTTCTACTCCAGAAGTTTTCCTCAGTCAGTGCTTTTCTCTTGACTAGTTTCCATCCGTTGCTTCTTGTCCTGCCCTCAGGCGCCTTGGAGAATAGCTTGACTCCCTCTTCTTTGTGGCAATCCCTGAGATATTGGAATACTGCTATCATGTCACCCCTAGTCCTTCTTTTCATTAAACTAGACATACCCAATTCCAGCAACCGTTCCTTATATGTTTTAGCCTCCAGTCCCCTAATCATCTTTGTTGCCCTTCTCTGCACTCTTTCTAGACTCTAGTCTCAACATCTTTTTTACATCGACAGCATTTGCCTTTATAGCAGTTCTATCATACTGCTAGTTCATGCTTAATGGGTAGTTGACAAGACTGCCTAGATCCTTTTTCATATGTACTATGTAAAAAGTCTTCCCCACTTTATTCTTGTGCCTTTAATTTTTTTAATTGACATTTTATTGACATTTTTCTCTACTAAATCACATTCTTCCAATAGTCAAGTCTATTTAGGACTTTTAAAAACTTTTCTCGTTCCTCTAAAGTATTGGCCTCCCATCCCAGTTCTTGTCTCATTTGCAAACTCATTAGTGTCCCTTCAACTCCTTTACCCAACTCACTGACCTTTTTTTTAAAAAAAAATGAACAGCAGAAGGCCTAGGACAATATACTTTGCTCAATATTTAGCACCAAATGGGAGCTGTTAATGAGCACCCTTGAGGGTAATCATTTAGTCCATTGTGTATTCATCTGACTGTAGTGTCTACTTCTTTTTATCATTTTATTAAGGACAATTTCATAACTGACTATTGAAAGTGTTGTTGATGTCCAGATACATTATGTCTATGACATTCTCCTGGAATATTTAGGTTTTGATCACCAGGAGGCAGAATGTGACCAGTTTCAATCTACTAGGTATCATCTGACATACATAGGTAGATGTTATTGTATATACGGCTCAAAGACTCTACTGGGAATTGAACTCGTAGACCCTTAAACTATAGATTACTACAGTGCATTAATTTTAGGAACTGCCACATTGCACATTTACAGGTATATATGTGTGTGTGTGTGTGTGTGTGTGTTTTCGTAGATTTTCACGGGTACAGGTATGCTGGTCTTGGCGTATTCGGGTCTTTTCCCGTGTAAGATTGAGAGTATCTTGGCGACATTTCGACGAGGTCCCACTCACCATCTTCAGGCTGGTGTCTTCGGCTTCGTGCTTGTGCGAGCAAAGCGTGATCGGAGCTGCCGTCCTTCTATAAATATTGGAGGGTGTGTATGGCGTGTTGGCTTTGTAGCTGTAAGCGGGTTGGTTGGCTGTGTTGTTACATCTTGATTGGAAGATGGAATTGATGTAAGCAAATTAGCTGATGTAGCTGTAAGCGGGTTGGTTGGCTGTGTTGTTACATCTTGATTGGAAGATGGAATTGATGTAAGCAAATTAGTCAGTTGTTTGGTAACATCCTGTGTGGCTGAGGTGCTGGCTGTGTGCCCATTGTTCTTTTGTACCTGGGTAATGGGCTGTGTGGTAACATTCTGAGCTCTATTGTAGTGATATCCTGAGTCCTGTGCTGCCACATCATGGGAGGTAGGCTGCGTTGTAACATACTGAGCCTTTGCGATGTAACCTCCTGAGTTCTGTGATGTAATGTCCTGAGTAGATGGCTGTGATGTAACATCACGGGCTTTGGTTTGGCTCCGAGTTTGCGGTCTGGCCATGTGTTTATGGCGTGTGTCAGTTTGCTTTGTGTGGGGGTCAGCGGGGGGTGCAGCAGTTGGTCTAGATGTACCAGTTATCTTCACTTCTTCAACTAATTCCTCTCTGTTGATGTCTCTATGATTCTTTGATCTGTTTTACTGACTTCTGGCCATAATAAAAATTTTGTCACTATCCTGTTGGTGAGAATTAGATCCAGGACAGCTCCTTCCCCCTCTTTGTGACAAATGAAGTTGTTAGCAAGAGAAGGCAAGAATTTATTAGCTCTCTGAGTCTTTGCAGTTAGATTCTCAGCAGATGTCAGGGTAATGGAAATTGTACATTATCATTATCATATGTCCTTTTTAAGATTGATCAAACCAGTCCTCTGAAATAGTGAGAATTCATCCATATTTTCTTCCTACTAAAGTAGCTTAGAATAATTCCCCACAATTATTTTTGTTTCATCTTTTCTTCATTCTTACCCACATATTTTCAATAAAGTGTTCATGTGCTTTGATTCTTGAATTTGTGTGCACATTTTCTTTTCTTTTCTTTGAGTACAGTGCAGTATCTACCAACCCTTCTTTTGGGTATATCCTTTTTGAATAAATTAGATCTTTCAGTGCTATGTCAAAGATGAATATCATTCCACTGAGTTTTACTGAAGCCTATTACATATTTGACCCAGGATTTAAAAATCCTCGCACATTTAATATTTCATGGTGATTTTCCATGCCTCAGATCCAGAAAGATCTACTTTGATCATGTTGTACCAATCGTACAGAGGAACTCCTTTGTTCTCCTCATGTTTTTGAGATCAAGAAATTGTCTGTACATACCAGCAGCACTCAGATGATATGAAATAAAGCCTTTAGCTCAGTTCCTCTATGTAGCTGGGATCTTTCCCAGGCTTATCCCCCTGGAATTGGTCCAGTGTAAGTTTCTTTCTGCAGCCCTGTAAGTACCACACTGCATCTACAGTCCATCTCAAACCTTGAGAAAGGATTATTGAAGATAGAAACCAGAGTTTAGATGGCCATTGCCAATTACTGGGTTAAACTAGCTTTACAACCTTATGGTTTGGCCCTTCTGAACCAAAAGGTACCAGTCTTCACTGAAAAGAATTCTGTGATATAATATCTTCAGTGATGGGTATTATATTGGCTATGGGATGACATCAAGCAAACCTCAATATCAGACAAAAGATAATTAACATAGAGTGTCCTACCCATCCATTGGCTATTCTTGAAAGAAGATATAAGAAACTTCTTATGGCATAAGGATGGTACCAGGTGTCATTAGATCAGCTGACATTATAACCAATGTCCCCTATATTTGCCCATTTTATAGAGAATCTTGTGACAATTTTATTACTCTTCTCTTGTGCAGTTTTATACTTGGCTGTTTTCAGATGAGAACTCTGCCATTATGTACAGCAATGCAAAGTTCTGTGCTAATTCTGTGCCATATAGAACATGGCAGACTCTGATAGACTTGAAGTCTAACATAAGCAGACCATAATCTTCAGGTTGTTAATAGAGTCCCAGGCTTCATAGCCCCACATAAACAACCAGGATTTAGAATAGTGTTATATATGCACCCATTAGTATCCCACTGGTAGGAAGATAGGAATATCTTTACCCACATTTCTAACATTTAATCTAATGTAATCTGAAGCAATTATCCTAATTACAGAGCTTTTTATCAGTAATTGTTGTATTCTAATTATTCATCTCTATTTTCAAATTATATAGTTCTTAGTGTTATTAGGTTCCCTGCCCTCACCCCAGTCCTAGATTTAGGCCTAAATTCATTATTTTATAGTTCAGGGTTTTATGTTCTTAATTGCATTTAAGTTGTTTTGAACTTTTTCTATTTTGTATAATTTGTCATTATTTACTGTCAGTGCTTATGCTTCTAGTACACCATTCCCCAACCTTTCTGGAGTGGTGGTCTGGCATGGGGGGAAAGAGGGGGGAAGAGGGGATGGTTTCGTGCAAGGAGCAGGCACTCACACAGGCATACAGGTTCATTTGTGTAAGTGGTGGGCAAGCACACCCACCACTCTCATGAGTGGGCTGTGAATAAGCATGCCCCAGCCCACCACTTACGCAACCTGGTTGCGAATAGACCATGGCCCGGTAGTGGACTGCTGCCCACAGGTTGGGGACCTCTGTTCTAGTATATTCTGATTTTGCTGTTTTGCAGTCTTAGTTTAGTCTTCTTTTTGTATATACATACGTATGTATATTGGTCTTGGACTGCAACAATAAAGATTTGCTTTGATTTATTTCACATATTTGCCTACTTGAGTGATAATCTCCAGTTCTTCCTGTTTAACTCCTATATTCTGTGTCCTATAATAGAAAAAAAAATGAAATTCTAAGTGGTCCTATTGTTACAGTTTTATGGGGAACCTTGCACCTTGGCCTTCTGTTTCTCTATCTGTGGTTTACCTTATTAGCCCCATGGCCACATTTATAGTAATGGGCAGTAGGAATAAACTTGAGGAATAGGAGGAAGAACCACAAGCAAGGCAAGGCTTAGATAAATGAAATTTGAGCCCAAGACAAAAATGAAATTGAGTAAGGGGAAAGGGAAGGGAAGGGAAGGGAAGGGAAGGGAAGGGAAGGAAAGGAAAGGAAAGGAAAGGAAAGGAAAGGAAAGGAAAGGAAAGGAAAGGAAAGGAAAGGAAAGGAAAGGAAAGGAAAGGAAAGGAAAGGAAAAGGAAGATGTATTAGGAAAAATTTCATATAAAAGTAATATAAATAAAATGATGGAAACAGTTAAAATCAGGAATAAATGCTGCACTATTTCTGGTAGAAATGGAAATACTGGCATGATGGAACAGATGATCATCCTTATCCTTAAAAATAAACTTTGAAATTGCTTCACTTGTAGTAATATTTCATTCATTTTCATTCTCTAAAGAGTAAAAAGTAAATTAAATATACTTTTGAAAATATATTTTGGCATTGGCAACATATTGGAAACACACATCACTCATATAGAATGACAACATAAATGCTATGCCAAGAAACTTATAATTAAGGTGATCTTTCATAAAAGTCTTAAAATTAAAGTGAAAACTTGACAAGTTCTGCCTGGAGGCAATTGTAATGGAGAGATGGCTGGGCAAACTAAATTGTAAAGAAATGTAGCATTATGTTTGTGTAATGACTGATAGCTGCCTTCTTGACCAAAATATTTCAAGTGGTGCATACAGGTTAAGAATAAATTAGTAAAAAGAGATAATGACAAAAAATATCATAGTAATTACAGCAAGTCAAGCTAAAACAAATGCAATACGATTTCTAATAACTACAGAGTAGACCCCCCAAATATGTTACATTCTGTGACACAATATTAAGCTTTGACTTTAAAGATGTGAATCTTATTGCTTTGCACTGCAGCTGCAGAATTCACTTTCAGACACTGAAGAGTTACCACATTTAAGCCTAATCTACTTTACAGGGTTTGTGTAAAGTTGTTTGAGGAAGGAAAAGAGACAAGTTAGATAAGCAATGGTGAAAAAGAAAATAATGTTGTTTCTTTATTGGGAGATACTATCTTAGAGTCACAGCAAAACAGGATTGGCTTGGTTAGCACTTAGAAGATTTCAAAGCCATAGAAAATCTCAAAGCCATAGACTCTCCTGGAGATACTATAGAAGGTACTGATCTGACCAAGAAGGAATATGAAAAATGAATTAAAAAAAACAGTTCATGGATTTTAGATTTTGCAAAGCATTCATATTGGTCCTAGGACATTACTGCATCATATGTTCCAACCTGTGCAATTCATAAACCACTAAGACAAGAACCGCCTATTATATTGTAGTAACTGTGAGAGAGATCTTGAAGTTCTAGTAGACAATCACTTAAAAATGAGCCAGCCATGTGCTGCAGCTGCCAAAAAAGCCAACACAGTTCTAGGCTGCACAGTTCTAGGCTGCACAAGGCCACACTTGGAATACTGCATCCAGTTTTGGTCACTACGATGTAAAAAAGATGTTGAGACTCTGAAAAGAGTGCAGATAAGAGCAACAAAGATGATTAGGGGACTGGAGGCTAAAGCATATAAGGAACGGCTGCTGGAATTGGGTATGTCTAGCTTAATGAAAAGAAGGACTATGGGTGACATGATAGCAATGTTCCAATATCTCAGGACTTGTCACAAAGAAGAGGGAGTCAAGCTACTCTCCAAAGCACCTGAGGGCAGGACAAGAAGCAACAGATGGAAACTAATCAAAGAGAGAAGCAACTTAGAACTAAGAAGAAATTTCCTAACCGTTAGAACAATTAATCAGTGGAACAACTTGCCTGCAGCAGTTGTGAATGCTGCAACACTGGATGTTTTTAAGAAGAGACTGGAAAACCATTTGTCTGAAATGGTATAGGGTTACCTGCCTAAGCAGGGGGTTGGACTAGAAGACCTCCAAGGTCCCTTCCAACTCTGTTATTCTATTATATTCTATATTTTGAGGCCAACTAGATGCTTCATAATGCCTTCCTGATAGTCCATGACCAGCAGAAATTCTACTGGAATGTCATCTGTAATGAACTATGGTGCACTGATAGATAACCAGTCTTAAAAAGGGGTTCAGGGTATATTGGGAGGCATACATAGTTGCTAGAATGCATAATAAATGTAGCTTATGATTTGGAGGGTGGAAGGAAGCGGGAATATTCCAAAAATACGATTTGACAAAAAAGAAATCATGTCAAATGAAAAGCATTTGCATTCATTGTTAATTCTCTAAACCTCTTAAATGGCATAGTTTAATGCAAGCCAATGATCCTAGTGATTAAGCCTTCATTCTTATACTACTTTTCTCATTAATTAAAAGTGGCTGCACAACTAATGAAGGGAAATCAACTATATAAAAAAAGATCAAAATAGGGGGAAAAAACCATCCTCTCTACGTGATTTACACCAAACAAAATAAAAATATATACCAATATTTCTCACACATTCATTTGTATAGTGTGTATGAAAACAATTCTATGAAAACAGGGCATATTATTTCTATATAAAATAATGAGCTATGAGGAGCACAGATACTCTTGGTATCTTCGCAATGTTTAACACTGCAAAATCCATATGTTTCAGTTAGCATAGCCCTTGGTCAGATACCAAAAGTGTAGTCCAACACAAAATATGTAGAAGTAACAGGTATTTTAAGAGACTTAAAAAAATATCAACTGAACTAGCACCACTATCTGAATGTCTTTAATTTGCTTTCATATTTTTCAGAATAATATACCCTGGATTACTCAATTCATTTTTTTTAATTTAAATAAAAGAAAGAATCATATGTGACTACAAAAGAAATTCCTGTGGTCAAACCCTTTCAACCATTGCTTTGAGAAGAACTCTGAAGAGGAGTTCTTTGGAAGACCTGATTATTATTATTATTATTGGCAGATAAATGATGTTTATTTATTTTGCTTATTTATCTATTTACTATGAAATTTATTTGCCACCCTATCTCATGTCAAGCACATTTGGGCAGCTTACAGCATAAAAACATTAAAAAATTAAAATCATAAAATATAAGACAACAAAGCAGGTAAAATAAAATCATTAACACAAGATAATGAAGGAGGGAGCCAGATACACTGGGAGGAAGGGGAAAGGGGGCTTTAGCTTTTAATTAGTCAACCATTTCCAGTGTGATGCTCCCCCATTGGGTCCCCAAGCCATCTGGTAGAACCAGGTCTTAAGGCTCTTACAAAAAGTCTGGAAGGTAAAGGGGCACCCTCAGGGAATAAGATGTCCCAAAGGGCAGGAGCCATGACAGAGAAGGCTCTTCTCCTGGACCAGCAGTTATAACCAGCAGCTGGAAAACATGAGACTGCTCTATCTTCTATGTAGGGAAGTTGCAAGTTGTCTTAATACTGATTCCTACCTGCCTGCAGATGCTGTACAAAGGGGCAGGACTTCTTGATCTATTTTGGCTGTGGTTTGTTCTTCAAGCTTGTTTTAATATAATCCCTGAACGTTTCATTACCAAACTAAGGTAAGTAACATTTATCAGCAGGATTTTCTTGTCCTATTCTGTTTAGCTCATAACCGTCTTGTGTGCCAGTGTGGTCAGTTGTTTGCTGCTATATTTGAATTCCGAGCGGCTGATTGGTTCTCTTCCAATCTCTTCCAAAATCTAAAACCCAAGCTACAAAAATTTCCTATTACTTCATGATCTTTCTCCATGAGGTCCTCCTTGACTCAAAGATATGTGCTCTGCTCCCACGAAGGGCTACCCAAGAGTTCACCTCTCATTTTTCTCCAATTCAAAATCAAAACCAGTTATTCTGCCCAGAATGACAGAAATGATAGGAGCAGCTATAAAAATACAACAAGCAAGCAAACACAATTTGGCAAAAAAAAAAAAAGTAGTTTCTGCACATGCCCAGCCCTTCCACTGATTTGAAATGAGGCAGCTTTTTGTTTTGTCAAGATGTTCCATCCCTTCTTTATTCACTCAGTTAGATTTTGGGAAGCCAAAAGAGAGTTTTACACCAAATAAAGCCATATTCAGCAATAATTTATCACTGAAGCTGTCTGGTGTTTCTATTTTGATCTCTCAAGAAATCCAGAGTAAGCACATTCCAAGTGAGAAAAAATAAAT
This sequence comes from Azemiops feae, assembly GCA_023970755.1. Classification (NCBI taxonomy): domain Eukaryota; kingdom Metazoa; phylum Chordata; class Lepidosauria; order Squamata; family Viperidae; genus Azemiops; species Azemiops feae. The sequence continues at coordinate 432,242 of JALGBA010000241.1, forward strand.
GAGGAAGGGGACAGTGAAGGAAAACACTGCAACGGTTATTTAAAGCACAATAATAGGGGTGTTGACAATTGAAATAAGTGGGCAAATTTTCATACTGTTAATTTTTTACAGCTTCACAGAACAACTGCCTTGATAACACATAATAATCAATAACGAAGGAGTTTAAATTGCAATCCAGCCTTCTTGAATGAAAATAAAAGTTTTGTTAGTTGCAGCATTTAGCTTAATTGAACAATCATTGAAGACCCCCTATTCAGAAGGATGCTGCTATTCTGAGGAATGAAAACATTTAGGAGGATCAGCTTGATGGTTGTATAGTTCGTTTTCTTTTTTCATGCTAATTACTCTTATGAGGAAGCTACAAATAGAACTGGGAACGAGACTGCATTGATTCCAACCTCACATGCAGCAAGTTTTTAAATTCCTCTTTCAATGAACAAACATTTCTGTGAAAAGAATGTTAAAGCTACTTGTAAAAATTACAGAATAATAATAATAATGATAATATAGTTGAACAAGAAAAACATGGCATTGGAAGAATATCTGAAGATGTACTGAAGGTAGTACACCAGGAAGGCTTACTGAATACTACAAAAAATAAAGTGGTCTACAAGAAAGACCAAAATGAAGAATAAGAAAGAGACACAGCAAGGGAAAGTATTACATGATCAGTATATAACAAAACTAGCATGTAAAACAGATAATTACAAAGTCTGGCAATAGCTAAGAGCAGAAAAATTAAAGAAAGGGACAGACTGGCTAATTCTGACTTCAAAGATCAAGCTTTAAGAATAAATGCATACAACGCCTGAATTGAGAAGATATCAACAGACAGCAAATGCTACCTCTGAAAAAAAAAAGATGAAAAAATAGTGGACTACCTAGTTAGATGCTGCAAAAAGATCATACAGACTCACTCCATGTCATACAAAAGCATGACAACATAGCAACAATGTTGCATTGGAATATCTGTAAAAAAATTCCATGAGTCGGAAAGAGCCAAACACTAAACATCTGGTCCCGGTGACTGACCCAGATTGGATCTTGCAAAATACAATTTGCCTGTAAGCCAGAATTGGGGGGAACACAAAATAGACAAATTAATAGAAAATGAAGAAGCTAAAGTATTCTGGGATTTGAAAATTCAGACAATTACCTGCTACATAACACCCCAGAATTAACAATTGTCTAAAAGACAAAAAAGTCTGGCAGTGCCTGGAGACACGCAGAGTAGAAGAGAAAAAACGGGGAAATCACAAAATAAAAAGACCTGAAAATAGAAGTAGAATGACCGTGGCAAAAGAAAACAAAAGTAATAGGCACCTTGGATGAAATCTCAAAACATCTGGAACACCACTTGAACCCCACAGGCATTGACTGAATCACCATCAATTAATTGCAGAAGTTAGCTTTATTTGGAACAACTTACATCCTGTGATTGTATGTTTAACCACAACATCAAACAACATCTGTCTATCCCAGGTCCTTGGGAGGGACTTGATAGAGGAATACAAATGCTAAACTCACTAAACACCCAGCTGACCATGCAACCTACCATAATAATAATAATTTTCCTATTCACTTGTTTCAAATATAGTTTATAGTTATCCTGCAATGTTAAAGTCTTTCTGAACATAGTTATGAATGCTGATATTGTATTTGAACAGTTGGGCCTTTTCTCACTGGAATGACCTGTTCATCAGAAGTGATATCTAGCAAGCCTTTGAAAGACCCTGATAAACTTGGAAGCAGAATGTTCATTTGAATCCCCCCTTATCCCTCCCTATCCAACTCACCCACTTTCTTCTTATTGCATCCTATATATTAATTTATTATTTTTTCTCCATTATTTTTCTCCATTGTACTCCAGATTACATTAAATGGAATGGTATTTGAAATCGAAAACACTGAAAATAAATCTTGGGGTTGTATTTAACTTTTTGTTGTACCAAAATGAAAAAGTGTATGGACATCTAACACCATACAAACCATACTTTTCATATCTTGCCTTCTTGTTGTCCTTTGTGGAGAAAGTCAATCTATGTGGTCACCAGGAGTCAAGAGTGATTTTCTGTCACATAATCAATCAATCAATTGATCAACCAATCTTTTTAGCCCTGAAGTGCTCAGGATTCTGCTCCATATTCTACATATCTGAGAATAAGCTTGGGAGTCATGCATCTCATATTCCAGTGACCAGCTGGCTTTTTCAAAGATCCACATCTCCTGCTGACACAGGCATGAAGGTACTCATTGAGAGTGAAATACAGGATGACAAACAGGATGACAACTGCCCAGAAAAGCTAATGCAGTCCTAGGCAGAAGCAATCGAGGGATAGCACCAAGTTCATGAGAACTGATAGAAAAGTGTGAGGATACACTTGGAATAATGGATCCAGTTCTGGTGTCCACAATACAGAAAAAGATCCTGAGACTAGAAAGATCACAGAGAAGGACGCTGTGATAATAAGAGGTTTGGAAACTAAACCATACGAATAGTTAACGGAACTAGGTATATCTAGCCTAACAAAGAGAAGGGTTAGGGATGACATGGTAGCCATCTTCCAGAACTTGAGGGCTGGTTACAGAGAAGACAGAGTTCACTTATTCTCCAAAGTACCTGAGAGCAGAACAAGAAGCAATGGGTAGAAGCTCGCTAAAGAGAGATCCAGCCTGGAACTAAAGAGACATTTCCTGACAGTGAGAACAATTAATCAATGGAACAGTTTGTCTCCCAGAGTTGTGGGTACTCCATCATTGGAGATTTTCAAGAAAAGATTGGACATCCATTTGTCCAGGATGGTATAAGGTCTCCTGCCTTGGACTAGGAGGGGACTAGAAGTCCTCCAAAATCTATTCCAGCCTTATGATTCTATGTTTCTATATTTCTTTGAAAGCTTCTGTCCCATCACAAAGGCAACCTCCACCTAATTTCTTTTAAAAAGTGACATTTCTGAATTTCTGATAGCACAAGCAATCTTCAAAAGTCAGGTTGCTGGGAATCATAAACGTAGGGACAGAACATGCTGGTCCCTGGCCACTAATTTTCCGGTCATTCACTTTTTGGCACCAGGTGAGTCAACACTCTCCCACTCTGCCAAAAAGCTCTTTCTCCTATTTCTCTCCTCAATTCCTGGGTGCAAGGAGAAATGAATGGAAAAGAAAGGGTAGTGGGCCTTTTCTCTGCCTTTTTATGGCTGGACAAAGACATTAGTATGGTATGATTTGATCAGTTTGATCAGTGGAGGGGGAATAAAAACTACAAAAGGCCATCATTGGCAAAGTGTGCCTGGTTACATCTGTGATAAAAATTATATTGGAAGAAGATGGACAAGCCAATTTTGAAACTGGATAGCTCAAGATATTGTCAAGCTTCCTCAGCTATAGAGAAAACTTAACAATATCTGTAGACCAAGGCAACCTCATGTGGACATTTCACATCAAAAGATGGAAACAGGGAAAGGAATTACACTGCTGTTATGCCTCTGTTAAAGAGGTAGAGATAATAATGGAAATTATTTTATGGGCTAATTGTCTTGGATATCATGAAGAACACCTTATTAAAACAAACTGTGCTTGTTTTATATTTTGCTTTCTTTATATTCCTAGTCACTCAGAATGATCATTTAATAAGCTAAGAAATTCAGAAAGCAAAGTAATAACTGGTAGTGCATTTTAATAACCATAGATCCACTTTCTGTGCATCTTCTATAGTGTGAGTATACAAATTCATAGACTTCAGCTCCACTTGTACTGAATTTGAATGGCATCAGCCTGTTTGCCCATAATAATTTACTTATGTCAACAAAAGCATTGTTTGTGACAATAGTTGTATTTGTTTTGTTTTTTACCTGATTATTAGCACACTCTTCCCTTGAAATATACTTCAACACAGTCATTATGTTCCGGTAACACAGCATTTATCAACCGGGGAATGCTTTTTTATTGTTTAATTCTGCCAGTCAAGCAGTGAAATAGGTGAATCTGAGCAGTTATTTATGAGTCAATAAATAAAAATCAAATGTATTTTATTCAGGGCAGAATTCCATAAAGCAAGTACACTAGTTTTAAGCTGTATACTTGTAATAATGTATTTCATGGCACTACATATTTTAGAGCTCATCACCTCACAATATTTTGCCATGATTGTTCTGGGCTGTTTCTTCTTGTGTTATGTTTACATCCCGCTTCTTTCCCTGAAGGATCTTAAGATACTATTCAGACAATTTTTAAGATGCCATCTCTTTAGTCACTGGATATTCCTATATTATAAACAGCAACACAGTTTCTCCTAGTAATGTCTGAAGAAATTAAATTATGTATTTGGAACTCACAACATCCATTATCCAATGATAACTTTGGATCTGTTTCCTTCAAGCATTGCTTGTAGCACTGTTGAAATACCAAGCATAAGATGTTTTAAAGAGCCCTCTATTGACATGCCACTGTATCATAGTGTATGCCAGACAAATCTGTGACTCATTGGCTCATTCATTGAAAGGATGGTAGTGTAGTCTAATGTGACCAGAATGCTGATGGAATGTAGTCTGGATTCCCAGGAGGGATGGAGTGCATTGCAGAGGAGCAAGACACAACTCAGTTCAGATAGTTTGTATGAGAGAAAGAGGGTGGACTGGATGGTCCTGCAATCATCTAAGAAGAGTACATAATGAGCAAAAAAAAAGTTGCAAATGAAGTTCAATAAAAGGATAACAGAAAAACCATAGATGGCAAAAAAAAAAAACACCAATGGTGTGGGAAGAAAACTGGCAGGGAGCATATGAAATCACAGTCATGGGACTGCAGGACACTTGAACAGCCACAACTGTGCAAATAAAACTAGTATGAACATCACAGAAATTTCAATTCCACAAGTGTAATGGTGTCCTGGATATTTTTACTGGATTTAAATATCTTTTCAAAAATTGTGAATTGTGGTAGTATAATGCACCATTTGGCTTGTCGTGAGACTAGACTAGGCTAGACTGGAAGAGAGAATAGAATAGAATAGAATAGAATAGAATAGAATAGAATAGAATAGAATAGAATAGAATAGAATAGAATAGAATAGAAATAGAAATAGAAATAGAAATAGAAATAGAAATAGAATCATAATGAGAGTTTTAGTAGCATAAAAGTAGGTTCATAGAGCTGGAATGTAGCCAAAGGCCACATAGTCTAATCTACTGCTCAGTGCAGATTTGGCAAAAGCTTTTTTGGATAGATAGCTACCTATCATTTTCTTTAAGATCTGCACTTGTAATAGTATATGGGAACGTCCTTGGGAGACTTTGGAAAGAAATACTGCCTAGGGAACAAGCAGTTGCAATGCAATTGCCCATAGATGCACAAGTACAGAAAGAAACTAAGGAAGGATCCTCCCTAATGTATCAGACTATAAAAACAAATGGTGGGAGATTTGTATTCTGTGGCTTGAAAAAAATAATACAGTAAATAAATAAACAGGAAGATACTTACATAGCAAGTAACTTAAGCAGATTATTCTTAAAACTCATCATAATTCAGCAAGATTTGCCAGTTTGATCCGGTGATTAAGACACCAGGATAGAAACCAGGAGACTGAGAGTTCTAGTCCTTCTTAGGCATGAAAGCCAGCTGGGTGACTTTAGGCCAGTCACTCTTCTTCAGCCCAACTGACCTCACAGGGTTGTTGTTGTAGGGAAATAGGAAGAAGAAGGAATATTTAGATATCTTAACTGTCTTGAGTTATTTATAAAAAAATAATACATGTGAGAGAAAGAAAGAAAGAAGGAAAGAAAGAAAGAAAGAAAGAAGGAAGGAAGGAAGGAAGAAAGAAAGAAAGAAAGAAAGAAAGAAAGAAAGAAAGAAAGAAAGAAAGAAAGAAAGAAAGAAAGAAAGAAAGAAAGAATAATAATAATAAAAATAGAATAAAATAAAAGATAGATCTTTCAAGAACTAATGTAGGATTGGTTCGGCTGACTTAATGAGCCTAGTAACATTGTCGAGAATCTGGGCCCAGGAATGTATTTATGGAGTCACAGTAAATGTAATGATAATTATCTATTCCAGGGCTAGTAATTTGCAGTTTGCAATCTCTCACTCTGGACTTGTACTATAACAGGGACTACTGCTCTTCTTTGCCCTAGGAAACCTTTTGATTCAGGAATAGCTGGTGATAAGTCTAAACCAAGGGCAAAATTGTAAAGCACCTTTGGCCTTTAATACCTTTTTGTTTTGATTTGTTTTAGAACACACATATACATATACAATCACTAGTTATGGATTTACAATCATGCCCATTATAGCTCAGAGTTGCCACTCATTTATTGGTGCTGCTTTTCTTTCTTTCTTACTTTCTTTCTTTTTCTTTTTCTTTTTCTTTTTTGGAAGACTCTTTATTAGGAAAGGAAATCAGAACTAATTTTGTGGTGTGAAGGATAACCTTTCCTTCAAAAACTTCGAAAGATTTCAGGATTCTTTGTCTGCCTCTATGCACACAAGCCCATGCACGAAACACACGCCCTTCTTTTTCTTATGGAAAATGACATTCATTTCTGGCTGCCTTCTGAACCTGTTCATTTTGATGAGGTATGGTGTAAGAAATGATACAATATGGAAAATGTTATTAATCAGAGCTATTCACTGAGGCTTTAACTGTGACCATTGTTGAAAAGTAGAAAAGTTCAGTCTCAATCTGATTGGCTATTCCTGTCAACCTGGGCTCTGAATAAGGATTCTGCTGTGACAGATAAAATGCATACAGGGGAGAAAAAATATTCATGGCTTTTAAAGAAGGAAGAAAGAAAGAAAGAAAGAAAGAAAGAAAGAAAGAAAGAAAGAAAGAAAGAAAGAAAGAAAGAAAGAAAGAAAGAAAGAAAGAAAGAAAGAAAGAAAGAAAGAAAGAAAGAAAGAAAGAAAGAAAGAAAGAAAGAAAGAAAGAAAGAAAGAAAGCTGAGCTATTTATATATTATTTCATTGCAGTTATGATTGTGACAAACCATGTTTATGACTTGAATAAGCTTTTGGATAGGAGCAAATATGAATTGTATGAAAAAAAGGATTAATAAATAAATGGGCCTCTGAAAAATATTGAATAAACCCAACAGTTGTTTGGATTTTAATTCACTGCCAGCTGGGTCAGACTAAGAGAATCCATAGCATAGTGTTTATCAGAAATGAAAATGCTTGAAAGTAAGCCTCTCTATTCTCCCCCTGCGTCCTTCCTTCCTTTCCATCTCTGCTGCCTGGGGTCTCCATTATCTTTCTTCATTGGTAAGCTCCTTGTGAGCTGCAGCATTTGTCATGATTTAATCTTGTATTTTTAAGATCATTAAAGTGCTCCATAATCCACTCAGAGTGCTGCTATAATGGAGTGTGAAATTGTTAATAAATGTACAAATTGACTGATAAAGAAGTTAATGTGAACTTGGCTAAGTTTGTTTGTGGGCTAATAGGGAAAAAAACATGTCCATCCTCTGGTGCAAAGCTGAATGTAGATATTGCAATAGCAGCTGTGGATTGCCTGGTAGTATTTTCTTCAGGGCACTGGGCTGTCAAGGCAGTATACTATTTCCTTCACTGGATGTAACCTTGCCTTATGAGATATTCTCTTTACTGTAAAGCATTACTATGGCATCTTTGCATTCTGCAGTCTAGCATGTGATTCATTAAAATTAAGCACAGGTTAGTAACCGAAAAGTGCAGAAGACACTAGCCCCCAGTATATCATATGTCTAGTTTAATGAAGAGAAGGATTAGGGATGACATGCTAACAGTGTTCCAATATCTCAAGGGTTGCCACAAAGAAGAGGGAGTCAAGCTATTCTCCAAAGGACCTGAAGGCAGGACAAGACGCAACGGATGGAAACTAACCAAAGAGAGAAGCAACCTAGAACTAAGGAGAAATTTCCTGACAGTCAGAACAATTAACAAATGGAACAACCTGCCTCCAGAAGTTGTGAATGCTCCAACACTGGAAGTTTTTAAGAAGAGACTGGACAGCCATTTGCCTGAAATGGTGTAGGGTTTCCTGCCTGAGCAGGGGGTTGGATTAGATGACCTCTAATCCCTCCTACATCCCTCCTCCTCCTCCTCCTCCTCATCCTCCTCCTCTCCTCCTCCTCCTCCTCCATCATCCTATTATTAATTATTATTATTATTATTATTATTATTATTATTATTATTATTATTATTATTATTATTATTATTATTATTATTATTATTATTATTATTATTATTAATTATTATTATTATTATTATTATTATTATTATTATTATTATTATTATTATTATTTCATTTCCCCCCCAAAATGTAGGCATCAAACTGTTCAGAAGCAGTCTTCAGTTATCTGAAAAAGACTGAAAATAATGTCCAAATTGTTTCAATTTTATGGGTGTATTATATATAAAGATAATTTTATCTTACTCCTTCAGCAAACTAGATTGAGAATATGTGGTCCAGAACAGTAAATTTTATTTTAAAGAGGAAAGTGGGCAATAATAGCAAACTATATAGGAGAATAGGCTATTCTCTATGCAAAAGATTTTCTATTTTCCCCCCAAACCTTTTCGGTACATATTGCTAGATGCTGCCAGAGGCTGAACTTTATTTTATACATGCATGTATTTAATTGATCAAATATTAAGATATTCTTTGTTTCTCTCCCACCCATTTTCTTTTTTTTTTCCTCTGCCCATTTTTATGTAATTTTGGATTTGCCACCCAAGACAAAATGTAACCTAGGCACCCTTCAAAAAGTTGCCTGTTTTTTTTTTTTAATGAGGGTGACAATTACTTCCCTGTTTATTTTGTTTAAATTGGGCACATTTTGCACTGAAACCCTGGTGAAGTACAATATTCAATTATTCTAAAATGGACTTGGCTGCCTTTTCAGAGAACATGTCTCAGAGTCTGCAAATCAGTAAGAAAGATATGCAAAAAGAATGAAATAAGCCAGCAAGCAGGTGGTCTCAAAGTGGCAAAGCCCAAGAATAACATTTTAATTTATAGCAGAAAAGCTGACATTCGAAGTGTTTTTACTTGCCTCCTGAAATGTGTGGCAGCTCTAGAAAGATTCCAGCTGGCCTCCTCCTCCTCACAAATGCACTGGTACCCACCCAAGCAAATTCACACAGACTATTCAACATAGTTCATTAAAGATCTAATATTATATAAAAAAAACCTTCGCACCATCTCAAGGTTTTTCACCGAAATCAGCTTGTATGTAAGGTGCTTGTTATTAACTATAGAGTAGGGAGATATTGAGAAAGTGTGTGCTCTATAGGGGCACTAGGATGCTTTACAGACTGTTGCTTGTTCTTTGTAGCATTTGGAATTATCATGTGGCTATATGATAATGAGATATCACATTGCATTTCTAGAAAGTGGTCAAAGAAGAAATAACCTCTGCTGTGATTGCAGAAGGATGGATTGAGGGCAACCATTGCTACCTTGTATATTTTTAAAAGTGAACAAGATTCTGCCCCTTCCCTTCTCATTAAAAACAGAATGCTCTATTTTCTCTGGGTAGGAACCATATTCAACTTATTTTGCACTTTATTGTTATTACGATGGTAGTTGCCTACATTCTGAAGATATTGAATAAAGTTGTTATGAAAACAAATACAAAACCACAGGACTAAAGTAAGAAGCTGGTCTGTTTGCAGTACTGCCAAGAAGCAATTGTTGTTATGTTAATACACATCATTTTTCTTTTGTTGGTTTCTTTTCTGATTAAAAACAGAATGCTCTATTTTCTCTGGGTAGGAACCATATTCAACTTATTTTGCACTTTATTGTTATTACGATGGTAGTTGCCTACATTCTGAAGATATTGAATAAAGTTGTTATGTAAACAAATACAAAACCACAGGACTAAAGAAAGAAGCTGGTCTGTTTGCAGTACTGCCAAGAAGCAATTGTTGTTATGTTAATACACATCATTTTTCTTTTGTTGGTTTCTTTTCTGATCAATTGTTTTATTCCCCCAATAAGTAGTAAACCCTCAACAGCTGGTTGATTTTTAATGGGTGAACTACCTGTGTAGTTTCTTTGCCCAACCAATCTTCCTCTCATGTGACTAATTCAAATTCTGTGTATCATCTTTGAAAAACATGTTTCCTCTCTCTATGCACTTGCAAAATATTCAGGAAGTAGCATTCATTTATTCTACAAACATTGGAGAAATATCATTGTGCAAATACTTAAAAGTGCCTGGACTTGTATGATGTCTACACATTCTGTCTTTTCATAATACTCACAAATTAAAGGTATCTAACATTTTTCTCTTCAAATGAAATTAGATCTATTCTTCAATGGAACTTTGTAGTAATTCTGTGCAATACACTAGGGGGATGAGATCTATTCTTTAAAACAAGGTTAGGAAATGAGCTATTTTTTTTTCCTTTTTATTTCTTTTGTGTGTCTGACCTCTCTCACACAACATGTCAGTTTGCTGTACAACTTATGAGGCCAGTTTTGATGAGGTTGAATCAAGTAATTTCAGGGATTTTCTTTTAAATATTTTGCCTCATCTGGACACATTTCTATACATAAACAAGGCTATAACAAATGTTGCAATTTTGGGCAACATGTTGGCATCAATCAGAATGCCTTTCTTTTCAGGATTGGCAAAGAGATTGGGGAAAAGGCACCCTTTTACATGTAATGTACTATCTGTATTTTTATGAAATGTCTTCCCCATTCTGGTGTTATCCAGAGGTACTTGGATTAGAACTTGTAATATTCCCAGCATGACTGAAACAACAAACAAAATTTGTGGAAGATTTGTCAGTGAGAGACCTAACAGAGCTGGGTATATCATATTAGATAAATATGTTGTAATAAATGTATAAGAGGTATGAGTAATTTGTATGTAGTTGAAGATAAAGCTTTTGCTTTCACATGTGGAGAATTGGCATGAAGCCTTTATGTATGTTTTTAACATTAGAAAAAAATAATGTTCCTGTCCAAGACACGATTCTTCAAACTAAAATTGCTGAGGTGCTGCTTTGAAGCAGATCACATTCAGGTATACTCATTTTGTTCAATGGATAATACTGTTTTAAATGGTTCCACTGAGGTTTATGTAGAGCTGTTAATTTAACAGCCATGAAAAGCCAATGATTTTTAAATACTTTTAACTGGAAAAGCTGTCCCACTGCAATTCGGCCGGTAAACAGATGTTCCTCAAGTTAATGGGGCAGCTGTTTTGTCTTCCATAGCATAATCTGCAGAACAGGTATAAAGAGATTGAAAAAAACTGAAAGGTTGTCATAGAGACAGAAACTCTGAAGAAAAAAGATAGAATCTGGAAAGAATAAAAGCTGGTAGCTACAGAAGATTGAATGATCTGTATATGCTTCAAGCAAATGGAATCTATCAAGTAAATTCATGCAATGCCAACTATTGCCACAGAACTTCCAAAAGCTATTGTATGGAGATCAAATTTATTATCACAACTTCTTATTTGCATAAGATGTGTGTGTGTGTGTTTACCAAAGAATAAGAAAATCTGACAATCACTGCAGTTTTCAAATGGAGAATGCAGTTCTCATTGTAACTTGAATAGAGCTAACATGGCTACCCAAAAGGTGGATTGCATCCAAATATTCACAAAGTCTTTTAGGAGTTTTAATGAGCTGCAACTTTTGGTTGGTGGGATCCGGGAGATAAACTTCTCTGTAGTGGCCACCACCTTTGGAACATTTTGCCACTGGAGGTGAGATCTGCCTTCATTAAAACTTGTTTTTAATGGTTGTCTTGGCACCCTGATAGGGACACTTCAAGGCTGGAGGTGGTGGGTGCAATGACACAGAAGACACCACCTCTATACAGTCCAAACTCTTAGTTTTTAGTCTGTACTTGACTCTTGTAATTTTAAGTTGTTTTTATATTTATATTTTTATTATATTATAAATTACTTAGACACTTTGCATAATGAGATGAATGACATATAAATCTAATAAATAAATTTTAGTTTAACAGGAATGTCCAATACGGGTGGAATGTTTCTATATATTATTCACTACTGACTTACATCATCTCTTGAAACAACACAAAACATTTTGCTCTCATTTTTAAAGCCTTTCTCAATTATCTGCAGGACTAATTGTTGCACTTCCTTGTTGTTGAGGACTTTTAAGAAATAAATGGATGTTGTTGTTTTTTTTAAAAAAATAAAAATCAACTCTCAGCCACCAATTACAAAGTTCTTTAGCTTTCTTACCTTAAACCCCCAAATCTGTAAAGAATAGCTGCACCAAAATATTGTCAGATTCTTAATGGATAGGTCTCTCATATCGTTACACAAATTTGTGCAAATAAAGCTTGGATTCTAACCTTCCAGTAATGTTGAAATATTATTGAGGATAAAAAAAAATAATTGACAACTTGAACATGCATTTGTTTTTTTCCATAACTATTAAAGTCATATTTTTGTACAGTTGAAAACTCCGATTGTCACCTCATCCAGGATCAATGATGGACGATCCCCAGCACCAGAAGATCAGGTGTTAAAACAGGAGGGGACCTTTGACACTGTGGCACAACCATTTCTGGACCCTGGATAAAAATTGTCTACACTAATTGGGTTGAATGATAGTCCCTTGAGGAGGGGGTGCACCATTACCTTCTCAAGAGCTAGCAGGATCACCTTCTCACTCAAGGAGGAATTAGCACTATCTAGACCAATCATATGTCCTTTCTCCCTGCACCCCCACCCTTAGTCAGCTAAACTAGCCAGGAAGGCGTAGATGTAATATGGAAGAAGCTGAACACTTATAAGAACTTTTCATCAGATTCAACAGTTTATAATTATTCCCATGCAAGACTAGTCTCTGTTCCCTCTACTGGCCCTACTTCAAAGGTAGAGTCCAATGCAGAGTGAATCCAAGTGATTTTATCTATCAGATGGTTACCATATTCACCGCAGCAATCCTATACGTTATCTTGGTATCTTGGCTTATGCTTCATCAGAAACCCAGCTGTGTGCATCTCAGAAAAGGGAACCCCCTTCCTTCTAGTCCCAACCACATTTCATTAATACACATCAGAACAGCCCTTTCGACTTCTGGATCAGGTTGCAGCGCCAGCGGACGTGCAAAGAACTTGTTCTCTTTGCCGTCCAGTTTTCCCCCACTGGTAGACCCTGGACAGGGTCGAAAGTCACCCTGGAGGGGCGACCACCGTAGAGGAGGGCACTCGTCAATCGCGGAGGGAGCGGCAGCTCCCTCTGCGGTCCGAGAAATCACCTTTGGGCCGACGGGGAAAAGATCGGCCAGTAACATGGCCGATCACTTAGCTGCTCCAGCCGAAAGTCACAGCAACATCTAAGCAAAAAGAACCACCGTGGAAGATCCGGGTGAGACCTTTCCTTCCCTCTTGTTATTTTCTTTACTTCCCTATGAAAAGCCTCTAGAAACTATTCCCTCCCTTGAAAAAGCAGCGTTCGAATACTTGAGAAAAAAGTAACTAATCTTTATTGTGTATTTGAATTGCTGGAATTCGGGGGATCCTGAAAAAAAAAAAAAAAGCCTTACTGGGACTCTTTCTCGCTGTTTGCTTGTTTTCAACTTAAGTGGGAATTTTTAGGGAGGGGGGTGGAGTGTTTTTCTTTCCTCCCCCCCCTTCTGAACATTTTTATCTACTTTAAAAAGGAAAAAAAAACTATCCTGGCTACTGGGTGGAGTTATGTGGATTGGAGGGTTACAATGTATCCAGGAAATTGGCGTGAAGCCCAGAAAGCCTTATGGTAACATTGTAACCATGGTAGCGGAACTGCTGAACTTGGCGCTATGCCCAGACATTGCTTTACCTTTCTTATAGAAAAAAAAAAAAGAGAGAAGAAAAATGGAAGCTTATCCACAGCTTAATTATGGACTCATACTAGCAAAAATCTTGGAAACGAGAGAAGAATTAAGTGAACATTTCAGGACACTTAGGAATGAGAATGTTCAGAGTTAAAAACTGAGTTTCAAACTCCAACTGATCATGATACACAATTGGACTTACAACTTAATGAGATGGAGGATTTACATTTACAATTTACTGAAGAGGAAGATGTTACACCTTATATACAAAGGATGGAGATTTCTGAGGACCAAAGGCAGAACTTAATTGAAACATCTATAGATTTAAAAACAACAGAAATGGACTCTCTAATACGAGACATTAAAAATGCTGACAATACATACAAACAACGAATAATCACCATACTGACTAAGACTGATGACATAGTGCAGACAATATTGGGAAAAAGAGAAGAAGACTATGCTCAGACGCAACTGTGGGAAAATGTGTATAATCAAATATTAAGATGGGAGGAGCTAAAGGCCCTATTGTGGAAACCTGCTTGGCATAAAAAGAAAGCTAGAATTAGGTTTAAAAATGAGTGTTAAAACTTTATTTGATGGGTAAAATGGTTTTTAGAGACTTTAAGTGAGCTAATATTTTTGAGATTTTTAAGGTTTAAGATTTTAGTCTGATTAATATTGATCTGAATTATGAATTTGATTATGGCTTGGAATGGCAACTATGGAAAACTGGAAAAGTTAAAACTAAAGGAGTTGTATTGAGATTGGTGAAATATTAATGATATTTTTACTTGCAATGATTGAAGAATGGATTGATTTATAAAAATGTTTGATAGAGTATAGGAAACAGAATATAGTGGAGAAATTTTAAAATATACATATATACAATAGCTATACGTTTAGCTTAGAAATAATTAGAAATAACTTAAGTTAATGTTTAAAAACGTAAAGTTATATTCGTTTATAAAATATGTACGTGAAATAAAATAAGAGATAGAATCTAATTGAGAAATATAAAGTGAATATTTGGAGTAATATGGTCTGTATTATATGGATACCCGAATTGTATACTATATGTCTATGTTATGCTAATTGGAATATGTTAATAGTTAATTAAGCTCGACGGGTGGAAATACTATTGATAGTTTTGTTTTGTTTGTTTTTTTTGTTTTTTTGATTGATAAAATAGAGAGGGAAATTTTAAAAAGTAACCTAAATTGTTTATGTATGACTATATGTTTTATTTTGTTTTATGGAGTGCCCTATCTCCACGATGAGTCCTAAGCACTTGGCTGTAAAATTAAAAAAAATTCAATAAAACTTGTTATATATATATATATATAAAAGAACAGCCCCATAACTTGATTATGGATGAAGATGCACTTTTATCAGCAGCTGACAAACTAAGGCATTGATTGTTTGCCAACTAGTGCCCAGGACAGAGATTGGGAGGCTTGAATGTGCCACAGAAACAATATATTTTCATATTCATATCTTCCCCTGTCCATCACTACTAGACTATTGTAGCCCACCCTCAAAACTTCAGAAACTTCCCCTTCCCCTTTCCAATTTGGTCAATGCCTAGACCCCTACACAACCTTCAAGCAAATCTAAGAGAAGCACTTCTACCAAAATTTGCAATGTCTCCAACTGACCAGGGACGCGCACGCGCACACACACACACACACACATTGCCTTTAACTTAATCTCTCACACAATGCCTTCAGCAAGCCCCTTCTTCCTGGATTGATATGAATCCAAGCACATATAGTCCTGGTAACTTAAAGCTTCTTCCCCCACCCCCACCCCTGGTCTCACACAAGAAGATGGCTGGCAGAATCATCCTTCACAATATTCTTCTTGATGACAAGTTCAATTCCCAAACAAAGTATTTCCAAGTCATAATGATTCCCAATTTAAACTAGCATAGAAATTGGCCACTTCAAGGTTCCATTTCGTTGTCTATTTTTATGTTACTGTTCCCTCTCTCCTTTCCATAGATACCCCCAAATTTTGTGAGAAATATAATTTCCCTAACTCCCTCAGCCCTGCCAGTTTAAGTTCAGATTCATTTCTGTATCATAGTTTAAACTAAGTCTTTCATATTTGCTTGTAGTCTGTTTCACTCAGATGTCTGAGCCATGCTGTTTTGTTAATTAAAATGGGTACATTCTTCTTTGCTATATTTATCTTTGGCCTCTTCAGCACTTGCATTCTTACTCTAATGCTCTCTTTGCTTGAAAATGACTACACTGTTCTCTTATACAGTATAATGAGTTTTCTGGGGTAGCAACTTTACTGTCCCTTGGCAGCCCTGTAAGCAAGAAACCCACAGGATATCTGCTAATTTACAGAAGAAAGATAGATGCTTTGGGGCCATATTAAAACTGGCTTGCCAGCATACACACAAACCTCTTTTCTGCTGCAGATACACCCACTTATCATAGGACAGTTAGATGGATCAAAGACATACAACTAATAATTTAAAAAAAGCTAAAATGATGCATACAAAGACTTTGATTTTTCTTTTTTCTCCATTGATTAACAGGAAGTGGGATTTTAGAGTCATCCCTTTGAACCCTGGGTATAACTGGAAAATAAGACAATCCATTCCAAAAAACTTGGAATGTATCAACCTTGAAATGTATCATGCTTCTCTATTCTGATCTCTGCCAGATCTGAGAAGCTGTAGATCTAAAATATTCCAGGGGATGCCACAGTGGATATTTTCATCGCCTGTATCCCACATCCATACAACTTGATTGTTTATCTGTTAGAGTAGGGATGTCAAACTGCTGGCCCACGGGCCGGATGCATCATAGTGAAACCGCACCCACCCCATTGCCGCCAATGGCAAAAAAGTTGCGATACGTCGCGACACGTCACATGACGTTGCGAGTTTGACACCCCTGTTTTGGAGAATGAATTACCACTCAATATGAAGGTCTTCTAAACTTCTGAACCATAATCTCCAGGAATCATGGCTTAAAAGCTCAAGTCTAACTTTACGTTCAAAGTTATACTGTAGCCTAGTTCAAATGTTTTAGTAGTAAACTCCCTCCATATTTATTAGAGAGGTTGACTAGGGATTGGTTCAGGACTATAATAAATAATAAAAAAAGAAATATGTAAAGAAATAACTTCCAATCTTCATCAAAACTGTATAAACAAATTTTATACTCTTTAACCCCATAAGATTAAACAGATATTTCCTCATCACATCCCATATCTCTTACCTATAAGCAAATCAATAAAACATCAACTTTTAAATCCTTGGGTCAGCAAAAAGTCTACAAAGGGTTTCTAGAATATTCCAATACATAAATAAATAAATTGTATTTGAAACTTAAATAAACTGACTTTATATTCTTATCTTTTACTTCTGTCTTAATGCTTAATTCAATCAAATGTTGTCATAGGATTTGATTTCTCTTGAATTATTTATCTCATCACACAGAATTTTTCAAAGTTTTACAAAGCCTCTTTTGTATATCCAATAACAAAACATTTATCAAGTTTATCATTTTTATTTCCTTTTAATTTTTTAAAACTTCAGTCCATTTCTTATATATATGCCTTATATATGGAATATATATATTCCTTTTCCAAATCATTCTCTTGACCTAGTATCCAGATTTTGTTACAACTTGCCAAGCTAATCAAGGATATCTAATTGCCAGGATAACCAAAATAAATCTGTTTCCCATGCCAAGTTATTTTTATAGTTATATTCCAAAATCTTATACTAACAGTCACTATTTCAAATTTATCTGGATCTTTCATCCATTTATAACTTTCTTAGATCAAAATCTTATTTAGCTTTTTGCTGTTTATTTAAAAATTCTTTAAGGTCTTAAGCTTGCAATTTTTTTCCCTTTTATTCAGAGTCAAAGATAAAGTTACCCAATGAAGACTTTCAAACTGGTTGTTCCAAAGGTCTAACTACCTGTAGAATAGTTGATGGGCAATTTCCAAAAATGATTAGAAAGTGAGGTCTGTGAACTTAGTGTCTTTCAAAAGTCTCGTCCATGATTGCAAGCAAGATGACTGAAGATTTCATCTCCCAGGGGATGGAAAACTGCTGCTCTAAACTCTATTAATGAGAAGAAGATATTTAGAGCACATGTGGGTGATGTCCAGTCCTCTCCTTATATGGAGAGATAAGGTCCTTTGGTCTTTGGGGTAGTCATTGGCTCCTTTTTCATGAAGCTGTCTTCAGTTTGACATACCTCCCCCAGAAGTTCCCCAATTTTTGTTTATGTCTGAATATTTGTTGGCTGTGTTATTTATTCAGTATATAAGTTGTGCTACAGAATAGGAATTCTCAAATAGAATTTTGCTTCTAATTTCCCAAATGGTAAAAAACACTGAGAAAACATTGCTGGTAGTAGAGCACTGAAACTTTAAATATGTAACAATAATGGCATTCAGATGCCAGCAGCACTGTTACCAAGAGTTGCCTTATAGTGAGATGGGCTGAAAAAATATTAATTAATTACTAAGAGTTTCTTGTTCCGCATAACAGCTTGTGCCTACTAGCAGGTTGTGTACATGAGAGAGAATAGTTCATACCCTATTCCTTTCAGTGTTAGGGAATGCTTCATACAGTATGTTCACATGTACATGTTGGAAACCATTACAAAATAACTACTATGTTCATATTCTCTTCTTCTGAAGATTATTTCTAATGCAATTGTTCAGAACCCATGTCATTCCCACACTAGCCATTCTGACTTGATTAATTAGCTCCTCCAGAAGGGTTAATCATCACATAACCACCACTATGGACTATGTAATTATGATAACATAAGATTTTCTCAAGAGCTCTGTTGCCCATGATATCATCATCTTGCCTGTTGGACATCATAGCTGGAAAATTTACTACTGCAGAAGAATGAGCAACTGAAGGGAAATCTTTCCAATATGATTCAGAACAGTTCACAGCCCCCCATGGCATGTGAATATTGTCTGCATAAACCAGAGCAATTGGTGACCAAGTTTGAAAATAGAAAATTTTTGAAGTGCCAGCAAGGAAATTTGTTGTTGCTATTGCTACTGATTCATTCCTTATTTCAAACAGAAATAAAGCTCAATATGCGCTACATAAGGGTAGACCTTAATTTTCAATTGGCTGCTGAGGGGACCATTTGAAGTTATGATGGAACTCTGGGGGTATTTATGACCCAGATTTCAAGTTCCAATAGCCCTCCCCCCACAGTCATGTTGACCACACTTTCAGTGCTTAACAACCAGGCCTCATTTATGGCCATTTGCAATGTACCACAGTCATGACTATATTTTATGAGTTTTGCTGAAAATCAGCATTTACTTCCAGATTTCCAGAAAACCAGCCCATAATAAACCACTGGTTCATTTAACAACCACAACATTTCCTTAATGACTGCCACCAAAAAGGTTGTAAAATCAAGTCTGTCACATGGTGATCCAATTTATGACCATCACGAATTGTGACCATCATGGGCAGGTTCCATTAAGGTGGTAGCTCGAGACTATGAGAATTATAATTTTCACAATGAAAGAATTATATGTAGAGCAAAAATAGTTTTCTTTATTCTGAGTCAGATGATTGTTGTAGCCCATTTCCTACTGTGGACTTCAATTCCCTCAAGTCCTTTTATCAAAGCTGCTGTTACTGAAATTTGGGCTTGACTTGAGTCAACCTTCTCCAATCTGATGCAATCCAGATGTGAAGGACAAATATTAGAATTCCTAGCTAATATAGTTACAATGAAGCACCAAATGGGAGTAAATGTACTTCTTATGAAAAGAAAAAAAAGTTGAAAATAGGTTCATTCATTTCTAAATGAGACTATTAAGAACTTCTTTGATTTATGAGCACAATTTTTACATTAGGTGAGTCCCTTGTACTAGATTTAATAATAATAATAATAAAGTTGGAAGGGACCTTGGAGGTCATCTAGTCCAACCCCCTGCTCAGGCAGGAAACCCTATACCATTTCAGACAAATGGCTGTCCAGTCTCTTCTTAAAAACTCCCAGTGTTGGAGCATTCACTGCTTCTGGAGGCAGGTTGTTTCACTGGTTAATTGTTCTAACTGTCAGGAAGTTTCACCTTAGTTCTAGGTTGCTTCTCTCTTTGGTTAGTTTCCATCCGTTGCTTCTTGCTGTTAATCTAACTGCTTGCTTTTTAATATTTATTCCTAAACAATTAGAAGCATTTGGGGATAGCACTGTACAATGTACAATATGAAACATCAACCTGCACATAAGTTAACAAAATAAATTTACAGTTATTATGTAGGACTTGCTGAAACATACAATTATCCAAGGGGAGGAAAAGAATGATCTGAAAGTGAAATTTGTTGTATCAGATTGAGGGTCAACCAACAAATGATCCAATAACAAATCCTGGCATAAAAAAATAGCTTATTCAGGTGGTTGGGAAATATTCACATTTTCAAAATAATGTGAGAGGTTCTAAAAAGTCCTGCCCTTTCCAAAATCACTAATCTCAGCAAAATCCATGGGTTTCTTCATGAAAGAAGCTTTACACAATATGCTAATTTTCCCAAAAAAATAAAGACCATTGTAATTCAAAATTACCCACATGAAGGCTTTTCCCCATAGACATCTGCACTAGATGATGAGTTATTCTGTGGGGGTCAATTTTGTTTAGCAGTATTGGCAAAATGTGGCGCTTATCACACGGAATGTGCTGGTTTCTGAGTAACTAAACAGGGAAAATATTTCATGAACACAAGCTCAAGTTTTTGAGTCAGTTTAATAATTCAGTGCTAACTATTGTAATTTATGAACAATACACTAGATTAAATTGCAGAACTGAACTTCTTCAAACATAACCTTTACTTTTATATCACAACTTAGTAATATCTGAGAGCCTTAGAATCTTATTTGGTTAACAACATGATGAAGATGAAGATGAAGATGAAGATGAAGATGAAGATGATGATGATGATGATGATGATGATGATGATGATGATGATGATGATGATGATGATGATGATGATGATGAAATATTATTATTATTCAGATTGTCTTGTTTCTTTTTTGATATATCCAACTAATAGCATGTGCATGCATGGAGGAGAAGGAGAAACCAATTGCAGGACTCTTCTAGAATATGTTTCCCTGCCTTTATCTTCTGTATAGATAAATATTTCAGATAGAGCAGGGGTCCCCAACCCCTGGGCTGGGGACCGGTACCGGTCTGCAGCCTATTGGGAACTGGCCCATGCAAGTGGTGAGTGAGCACACAAAGCTTCATTTGCACATGTGTGGAAGCTAGGTTGCATGTGCAAAACCATTCCCTCTCCCCCCCCTGTCACCACCACACCACTACCACTACTGCTACTGGTCCGTGGAGCAAGAAGCATTGGGGACTGCTGAGATACATTATGGGAAGGCCTAGCTTTCTGGAAAAGGTTTTAGTGCCTGGAAAGGTGAAAGGAAAGAGAAGAGGATGATTAGTAGCAAAGTGGATGGGCTCAGTTATAGTAGCAATGTTTGCACCATAGAGAGGCATAAAACAACAGGTTAGGGACAAATTAAAGAAAATCTATCTACAGATCAGAAAGCTAACAGCAACGCAACAACAACAACAACAACAACAACAACAACAACAACAACAACAACAACAACAACAACAACAACAACAACAACAACAATAATAATAATAATAATAATAATAATAATAATAATAATAATAATAATAATAATAATAATAATAATAATAATAATAATAATAATAATAATAATAATAATAATAATAATAATACAGTTGGACAAAAATGTCACATCTAGACTAAACACATGGCTGCCTGTGCAACCAATCATAATGAAAAGCAGCTGTACACAAGCAGTTGTACACAGGCTATACACACAGGTATAACCACAAACGTTTTAAAAATCTTGCATAGTTTGTCTTGCAGTCTTAGCCAGAGAATTCAGTTTTTAAGTACCTTAGAAAGGATGATAATGATGGGAATGATGATTGAAGAGGATAATGATGATGGTGATGATGATGATAAATATGATGATGAGTGGATCACAGCTATTAATTGCAAAGTTAATTTTGCATCATTCCTGAAACTTCATTTGTAACTTATAATAATATTCACTTAAAAACAATGCATCCCAGTTATCATTACCTGACACAGTTTGAACACTGTATGCATAATCAGCCACTTTGCTTATGTTGAAAACTTGTTCTATACACATTTATATTGCTTACATTTGGCCTGTTAAAACCTAATTTACAGTTTCTCCCCCAAGAGGATAACAAGTTATGCCTATATGTCCCTAAGAAACAGTACTCTCTGTAACTGTGATTTTTTTTTAATGGTAAATTGGTTCTTTGATAGGAAAAATAAACACATTTATGCTATAGGGAAAGAAAAGTTGTCTATTTCTTCTGTTTTCTAAAGAAATGTGCCCTAATAAAATTAGTATCTATAGACTACTGTATATTCAAAGTTTTAGATTTTGTTCTTGTTGCTTTTGTATTTTGCACTAGAAATGGGATTTTAACTGAGGTGGTTGCTGTTAAATTCATGGAATAAACTTCCTATAATGATAAATAATAATAAGTAGTCACTGTTTTGGGGAAAAAAGAATGTAACATTATAACTGATGAAGTAATAGTAACCAACAAGTCAAACAAAAGTTTCAGTCACAAACTGGATTTCTATGGAGTTACTATTGTATTTTGTAAGGGTAAGCAAGGTGAAAACCAGAAGGTTGCTAATTTTCTCCAGTAACTTTCAGTTTTTATTCATCTTCCCTGTCCTAATTTACCAATTAGGAATATGTTCAGGCTGTTCTCATTTATAAAAGACAAGACAACCTGTGACCTGTTAGGTCATCCATTCAGAGATATTTCCTTACTTAAACAGAGAAGCAGAATGAAGACGAGTGAGCAAAAAAGCAATGGAAGCAGGAGTGACTTCTGACTTCTTGCATCCTTTCCTATTGACTTTGCTTGTGAGATGCTTGCAGAGAATATTTGAAATTCCTCCTCCTCCTCCTCCTCCTCCTCCTCCTCCCCCTCTCCACCTGACCTGTGGTACTGCCTTCCACTTTGCTGGGGAGAGGGAACAAAATAATAACCATGGGCAGACAAAAATGCAATGAGAACATGAGTGACTTCCAACTTCCTGCTCCCTCCCCATTGAATTTGCTTGTGTGAAATTGGCAGGGAATTCTGGAAATCATTCCTTCTTTTCCTTGGTTGACCAGCAGAAGTGCCAGTCGCTTTGCTGGGGGAAGGAGGAATAAACAGAGCCACATAGCATGAGAACACTACACCTCCATTCTCCTGAATGTTGCTAAGGGCCCTCTCCCTCCATGGAGGAAAAGGGCTCACCTATTGATTTCCAGTTCCCCCCAGCAGGCATTTGAATCACTCTCTAATTCTTTCCTTGTCACCTGTCACTATTAAGAGATTTCAAACTTCCTGGCTATAGTTGTTATTTGCTGCTTTATTATTTCCAGTGTTTCCTTGATCTTCCTTGTTTCTAAGTGGTATTTCTTTATTAGGTATTCTTTGGTCTTCTTGTTCTTCAGCTTCTTTTCTTTCTTCTGTTCTAGCTTGCTTGCATCTGATCTTAACTTGCTGATCTTATTTTCCAGTCTAACCTTCCATTTTTGTGGTGCTCTGTTTGGTTTTCTTTTTCTTCTTTGTTGATTTTGCATCCCAGGTATTCAGTTATAACTGCAGCTGTGCTGTACATTAGTTGGTTTGTTTCTTGCAGTGAATATTTGATATTGCAGTATTTGCATCTTTTAATGCTTGTGCTAGCTGTTTCTTTGGAACAAGCTTCAATGTAGGCAGCCTTATTCTGATGTTTTTGTGCTGTTCTAGATGCTCAGTTATTCTTTGTTTCAGTTCTTTTATTTCTTTAGTTAGAGGGCTTTGTTCTTCCTGAGGAAGAGGCGCCTGGTTTCCAAATAAAAACAGTTGTATATTTCTGCTGGATTCTTCTCCTGCCAACTCTCCCTGGTTTGCCTCTACATTCTGAGTTACTTCTGGCAAAGCTTTGATTTCTTTGTCCTGGGTAAACCTTTGCAGTTCATCCAATTCTGCTTCTGTGAATACTTTATTTCATATTATAAATTGACATTGAACTGCTAGCCTCTGTTCTGTTATTTCTGATTCTGGATATTGTTCTTTCTAGAACTGGTGCATTTGGTTTCAGATATCCTCTTCTTGTTGGACTTGATCTGTAATAACAGATAAATATTTCTTTGTTTTCAATCACTGTGTATTTGTGATGGGAAAACACCTTTTCTTCCAGTAGTTCTGCAGCTGCTGGCCCTGGTTGCTCAGCCAACAGTCTTGAGTCCTGTAGCCCATTTTTCACCAGATATCCAGGAACTCAAATGTCTAGCATGGACCTTGTTAACCTGGGTAACATCTGAGCTGGTATGGCTTTCTGAAATTTACGTCTACCTTATGTTTTATGGGAGAGACATTCTTTGTTTGACTCCTCTGATGAGACCTGTCCAGTATGGATGAACCTCTGGCATAGCCCTCAGTGTACACAAACCCCACAACCACATCAAGGTAGTGTCTCACTGGGGGTTTTGTTGTTGCTATTGTTATCATTATCATTATCTTAGGCTGCTCATTCTGTCCATTTAATAGGAAAAGAAAACAGAAACCTTCAGTTTCCTTTATTATTTATTGTTTTTTGTTCATCATAGAAGTTAAAATAACAATAATAGAGTTGGAAGGGACATTTGAGGTCTTCTAGTCCAACTCACTGCTCAGGCAGGAAACCCTGTACCATTTCAGACAAATAGCTGTCCAGTCTCTTCTTAAAAACTCCCAGTGTTGGAGCATTCACAACTTCTGGATGCAGGTTGTTCCACTGATTAATTGTTCTAACTGTCAGGAAATTTCTCCTTAGTTCTAGGTTGTTTCTCTCTTTGATTAGTTTCCATCCATTGCTTCTTGTCCTGCCTTCAGGTGCTTTGGAGAATAGCTTGACTCCCTCTTCTTTATGGCAACCATTGAGATATTGGAACACTGCTATCCTGTCACCCCTCGTCCTTCTCTTCATTAAACTAGACATACCAAATTCCAGCAACCGTTCTTTATGTTTACCTTATACTTCCTTCCATATTTCAGATTATTTACATCATAGTTGGGTCAAAATAAAAATATATTAATTTAAATGTATTGATAATTTGAAAAAGACAACTTAAATGTATTTCTTTTTAATTATTAAGCAGCACTAATATGTGTTTCAGTCAAAGTACTTCTTTTCTGATTTGTAATAGCAAGAATGTTTCCAAGGAAATATATATCATATTGATGATGGCAACAAATGAACTGAGATATTTTAGGCAGTTGTAGTTATTTTTTATTTACTTGGGGGGAAAAAGTAATTACTAGGTTTATTTTACATGAAACAAAGCAAACAAGAATGGACAAAAGACTTGTTTCTACTCTAAAATGGATTTTTTTACTGTTTGTTTTACTTGTTGGATGATGATTCTAAAATATTAGATAATAAAATTTATTTGTAATTTTTATTCAAATGCAATTATGCAATAAAAAATTCATATTGAAAATTCTTATATTTTCCCATACATCTTTTCTAAATAAACAAACAAAATAAAAAGAAATCATAAATTCAGCTTTCCTCTAGATGATTCTTCATTATTTGAAGAATGAAATAGCTAACACCTCCCCCATGAGGCTTGCATTCTGAATTTTCTCATCTGTGATTGAGACATAGATACCGTGTCTTTTGATTTTTAGATTCTAATCCCTCTTAGCCCACTTATTTTCAGACCTTGGCAGTCTAAAAATATGTTTTGCTCCATTCATTATTTCTGTTTTGCTCCATTTAGCCAACCACGGAGACATTCCAGTGCTTTTATAATTTCACATAATACTTAAATATTACGAAAGTACCTATTGAAAGCATTTAAACTTTCAATTTGTATAAGTTGACCTGATCAACATTTTCCAAACAAAATATAGTTCTATTGAACTACAATTATGAGATAAATTTTCCCAGAACAACAACAGCTTTCAGAATATAATAAAAAGGTTCATGTAATATATGGTGATCAGAAGTATGTTAAGATAAAATGCATCTTTTGTGAGAAAATGCATTAAAGACACAGATGGGTTTTTTTTTAAGAATTGCAAATGAATAATGTTTTTTACAAACTTATGACTTAACACATAAGTTTGACTGTTGCATGAGTAGAAGGCTAAGTAACTTCTAAACCTAACTCTTATAAATTTCTTCCAATATTGGAGTGTCTTGTTACTAATTACTGAAGAATAACATTGGGAAGGTCATATCATTCTTATATTCTGTTAGTAGATTTCCTTAAATATCTTATTGGCCACTATGAAGAAAGAATGTCAGATTATATAAAATTTGATTTTTCCCTTATGGCTATTTTTCATTCTTTTATGTTATGAATCAAATGTTTTATTCCTAGTTTGTTATAGTCAAACTATAACCAAAATGGAAAGGGTAAGGAATTAAAACAGATCTTTTATTTATTTACATTATTTTAAATATATATTTATTAAATTTGCATTCCACTAAATTCAGCGGGGAACTCTCAGCAGTTAACTATGATAACAAACAGCATACTGTAGTTCATATTAATTAAAACATCCACAGCAAACAAAGTTATTAACATTAAATTAAATATGAAAAAGTGAAATAGATCAACAGCAACATTCAAACAATGAGCTCAGATAATGCCATCCTATTTCCAACAGCTTCAAGAATGCAATCCAAAAAGAAGCTAAGGGGAGGCTCTTCCACAAGGCATGTGGTATTATTGAGAAATAGCATCTCTGGGCTTCAGCTACTATTAACAGTTTTTCCCCAGGGGCTGGGGGGGGGGGAGGCAGATAGGTCGATGCTGCTAGAGAAGTTGGTTTGGCAAGTGCCTGGATTCTAAGAAGTAGGAAGATTTGTAGATCAAAATCCGCACTTTTAATTGTACTCAGAAACCTATGGGAAGAGAATGCAAGAACTGTAAAGCAGGTATAATATGCTCATAAATGACAAATACCAGCTACCAAACAGGCCACTAGATTGCACCAACCCGTGTTTCTCAGCATTCGTCAAAGGCAGTCTCATTTAGAGTCCACTGAAATAGTCCAGCTGAGTAGTGATGCAGGTATTAGTTATCACTGCCAAGTCCTTCTCCTTCAAGTCAAAAATTTGTATATCACCCAAAGCTGGCAAAGAATCTTGTCACCATGATCTACATTTGCTCATCCATTAGTAGTCAACAGAGATGGCCATGGAGAAACTATGGTGTGATAGTTCCAAACCAGGTTTTAAGTCCAGAAGGTGAAGAAAGCATTAGAAAGAAATTCAGGTTGACTCCTTTTTAACTCCAGGGTATAAGCAGGAAGGAATGGACAACATAGGATTTCAAAATTCTATTACTATAGCTTATATCAGTAAAGTAATGTTCAAGTCATTCTTCAGTCTGTTTCCTGACCTCAACTATCCTAAAGGGCTGACACCACATTAGATTCCACCCATGAATGGTTGGCTGAAATCTAAATGACAGCGTTGGCAAAATGCTGTATGAAGCTACCACAGTGCCAATTGGAGATACCTGCTCATCTCTCTCCAAAAGGGGAGTTGACCATTCTAAGCAGAGCTGTTGGCTGGCAATCTGCTAGTGTGGTAAGGTAGAAAAAAATGCTATTGTTTCACAGTCCTTATCACCTTGATATCATCTTGAACTTCAGTTTGCAAACATGCTCAAACAGCTTCAATTTTGTTCAACTTCCTCCACACTCTAAGTATCACGTATGATGCTTTATATCTTGGAGTTTTTCAGTAAATCTGGGATCAGCCAGTAGAGGCCTTTCAGAAGCAATCATATCAAGAATCCTTGTCATGTTCTGTGTCCAGAGTAGACACTCATACAACTATCTGCCAGTACATCTGAATCCATCAGTTGTATATTAAGATGTCTGACCAGGTCAAGGTTGACTCAGCCTTCCATTCTTCCTAGGTTGGTAAAATGAGGGCCCAGTTTGTTGAGAGCAATATGCTGACTCTGTAAACTGCTTAGAGAGGGCTGTAAAGCACTACTGTATGAAGTGGTATATAAGTTTAAGTGCTATTGTTATTGCTATGTCTCAGGTGACAATCAATTTTGTCTGGACCAGATATAATGCCTTCCATATAAAGATCACAACCAAACTGCTCCAAGGGAAAAACCAAGGGTACCCTGGTTGGATCCAAGATTTCATTGTTATCATAGAACTAATGAAATCAACACACTTTGACATAGTGATTACAGTAATCCAAAACCAGAAGCTTTTGCAGGATCCGGCCAGATAATAGAGCAGCTGATGCAACAATAGGATTACCAGCATTTCCTAGCATCCCCAAGCAAATAAGGTGTTGGCAATTTCCAGTCCCTAGGTCCTTCTAACATTCCATCACATCTAGAAATATGCACACCAGAACCAAAATCCTAACTATTTCAACCAGGTAGTGCTATCTCATTTGTAACAACAAAAAAGTGTTTCCATTTTAAAGCAATGATGCAGAATCACCACCGACTTAGTAGAGATTCTCGTCCAAGGGCCAATCTCTCTGTATATTTCTACAGGTTTCAGCTCCAATCCCAGCTTTCTGGTCTAATTATGGTTCCTATGTTGTCCAAGCTGGTCTAATTATGGTTTCTATGTTGTCCAACTCTATCTTTGCTAAATGACACAATTCATATTGCTTCTAAAGGGCCCACCCCTCTCATCAACTGACTTACTAATGAGTCAGTTCAGCTGGAAACCAGGCTTCTTCAAAGAGTAAGGAATCTATAAAGCAAGTGTTCTCCATGAAATGAGCTCATTGGACCCGTGTGCTTAATAGCCAATCAACACACACTGAGAGTAGATTACAAATGTTTATTCTGTGCCGAAGAATAGTGTAAGGCAGGGGTGTCAAACTGCCGGCCCACGAGCCGGATGCATCACGCCAAAACCGTGCCACCCCATTGCCGGCAATGGGGAAAAAGTCACGATACGTTGCAACAAGTCATGTGATGTTGCGAGTTTGACACCCCTGGTGTAAGGGAATAATTTTCCAAAGCAAGCACAAGCACTTAAAGGGAGGGGAGAGGAGGTTTTCATACAATTTTGCATACAGTTTCAACATACAGTTTCAATAATAATCATAAGATTGCAGAAGCTGTAAATCATTCATACATCAATAAGCTTCAAACTTTAATGCAAGATATCCCTCCCTTTTGTAAGATTCCTGGGCTATCTTACAGAAGCCACAAGTTGTTGTTTCAAGAAAAACATTTCCTCCCTGCAGGCACACATCTTGTTGTTCAAATTGTTTTTTCTGACAAAGAGGGGAAGATCCTTGGCATAGCAACATGGTAACTTACCAGCAGCTCTCTTCTAGTCAGATATTCTCTTTCTCTCCTACAGCTTTTTTCCCCCCCAGTCTCATTCTACAATTTTCCATTGAGTTCAATTTATGCCAGTTTGCCATAGATCAAGCTCCTTAACCTTATTGCTGGGCTGATGATGGGCTTCTCAGGTTTCTGTACTGTGAAATTTTCATCTTTGACTGGTTATGTGAGGGTTGATTCAGGAATTCCTGCCTGCCATGGTAAACATGGGTCTGTCCCAAGTCTCATGGTTTCAACTCATGTGAGGACCATATACTAGAGCAGCAGTCCCCAACTTTTCTGGCTCTGTGGACCAGCAGCTGTGGCAGTGGTGGTGAAGGGAGGGAGGGGATGGTTTCATGTGTGCGTCTGCCGCTTGCGCAAATGGAGCTTCACATGCTTGCCTGCCATTTGCGTGGCCTGGTTCCCAATGGATCATGGACCAGTACTGATCTACAGCCTGGGAGTTGGGGATCACTGTACTAGAGAGAAATTGGTGCTTGATCTGAGGATAGAGGTTAAGATTAATTTGGGAATCATCAGACCTCTTTGTTCTGAGCTGAATCACATCAGTGGGATCCAGATGGCCCTTTAGGTGTAGCTTTGGGTGTAACTATAGAATATAAAAAAATGAAGTACCTTCCAGTCAAGTTTGATTCCTGGTGATGATATCCATGAAGGCTTTTAGCAATGCCTTTGACTTCTTCCAAGCTATTTTCCCGTCTGGATTGCAACCCTGATATTTATGGATGATTCCCTATCAAAGTTATTAACCAAAACTAACCTGACTGAGTTTTTAAAGTTTAAAGTTCAGAAAACTACTGTGATTTGCTGGAATTCGGGGAACCTTATGGAAGACAATGGAGTGTTTATATCACGGTATTCTATGAAATTAACAAATCATTATGAACAATCTTTTCTGACTGTCAAATTTTCAGTGCCTAAACTGAGTTGTTTTAATCTCATTAACTCTGCCTTTGCAATAAAGCATGACAAAGTTATGATGAAATGTCTGAAGTTCCTTCTGTTATATATGTATAATAGGTTTGTCTAAGCCTTTGTCCTATGTTATGGATTGTTAGCTGCCATGATTTAGAGTCCACTTGGTTGCTATGCACCCTTCTGCCAACTTGTTTTCTGTTGCCTTTTCTCAGAGTTTGTGCTGGATAGAGGTTTTGGTTGCTAGGTAACACATTTTTTTTCCTGGTTTCCATAGTGCCCCCTTCAGAAGAAGACAGACCAAGCAGAGACAGATTCTCCTCTAGCTGTTGAATGACTCCATAGAGACAAATAAATTTTATTCCAGAATTGAGTTGTGATTTTCTACACAATTCTTTTATTGAACAATAAATGCATAACTGTTAGTGGTTTGCACAGCTCTTCCATATCTTCCCCCGAGGTTACACTGTTCTGTTTTCCCAATTGACTTTTTTCTTCCTTCTCACGTGTCATTTAGGAGAGAAAAACAGACAAAAAAAATGTAGCTCTAATAAAATCTATCCAGGCATCACAGTACAGCAGGATCATAAAGAATCCAAGACTATCTCTCTATAAGGTATATTTGTTTACATATATGCACACATATAATAGACCCTGCAGTAGGAAACCTGGACTTCTGCTGCTGATTTGGTTTCAGCTCCCCGTAGTCTCAGGAATGGTAATAAATTCTAGGAGTTACTGCTTATATGTGCATATGTGTTTATGTGATATAATGGAGAAAAAAACATGCCTGAATAGATGTCATGACAGCAAGATTTTTTTCAGCTCTTTCCCATGACTTTTTTTTTTGGGACATAAGTGTAGTCTATTCAAGGTTAAAAATGCTACCTAAAATAAAACAGCAAATATTTTACTTGAGGCAGAAGGTCCCCAAAGCACCACTTGCTGTCCTGATAAAAAATACCTTAATCAATATTAAGAAACCATTGTCCAAGTATGTTCTTATTTTCTTTGGGGGATGTCAAGAAGTTTATGAAACTTCCTTCAATTGAAAAGAGCTAGTTTGGGCACAGGTTCTTTCCTTCAATGGCTGTGAGTTATGTATTCTTGCCTGAGTGAAGAATAGATGTGGTTCAAGCTTGATTTGTTGAGTTGTTGGTGTCTTCTGGACTTGCTTTTCTTCTTGCAAACCAGGTAACATCATCAGTGCCCAAATTTCTTGCCAGGGAGATCCTGCTAATATTGAAAATGATTTTTTTTTAAAAAAAAAACAAAACTGATAATATGTAGTTGCAATTCTCATACAAGACTTGCAGTCATTTTCATCCAAGCAGTTATGCCTATGATATGGGTGATCAAAAATCAAGGAATGATAGTAAAAATCTCATTCATGCAGGTTCCTGACTACTTACCTTTCAATGAACCATTGGAGGGGACTACTGATATTTTGGATTGCTATAGAATTGAAATGGGAGAATTAGATCATATACTTCTGATTTCCTCCCTCTCATCCCAAATGACTCTCAGCACACATGATTCCGGCTTATGTGGAAACATTTATGGTATGCAAATTGTACAGAAATTGCACAGAACATACGGAAACCAGTTTTTCAATGCTGGCACAAACATGCCTTGAGCCTGCATACATCTTACCTTCACAAGACTAATGAAACTGCATCTGGAACGGTGGAGGAGTGTAACTGAAAGGTAATTGCTGAGTATCTATTATAATAGCAACAACAAAAAATAAACAAAAAAATTGAAATATTAAAGAAATATGCTATCATAATTAAAAATAACAGTCAAACATGACTCTGGGTGCTCTGCTGCAAAATAAGCAAAACTCTTCAAGATTTATTTCATCCCCCCCCACCTTGCAATGTCTCAGCTTAAATGACCATTTAGCTGAGACTATTTCTCAGTACAAGAATTTTGTCTTGAGATAAAAATATAGCTTGCATCCTTAAAGAAAAATATAACTATCAAATGTCCATTATGTTTGTTCCTCGTTGTATTTTCCCCTTCTTCTCTAGCAGAACCTTATTTGTTTTTTTCTAGATTGAAAACTAATTGTTTCTTCATTTTGCTTTGCAAAAAATATTTTGTTTACTTTGTTTTCTTTTCTCCACTATTTTCATTAATAAAGGTGGCTTGATATTACCTCTGCCTTTTTGCATTTACCATGTTAATGTTATTGCTTTCTGAGGGCAAAGTCTGAATAGATTTTACAACTATTATTATCCTTCTCATAAAGAATTGAAATTAGCCAGATTCCCTGGCCAGAATTTCAAGAGAATTTGTTTTTCTACATAGCACTTTATCTCTATAAGGTTTACTTTCTAGAGCCTCTTATTTAGGCATGTGGTCTTAGCTTTTAGACCTTAAAACCAACCACTCACTCTTATCCTAAGAATCCTTTTCTATTACAATTCATCTCTTCCAGATACATTTTCCAATATGAGATTTAAGAAGATTCTATTCCCTTTCCTGTGTATCTCTATCAGCTACCTTACATTGATCCATCTGCCAAAAATGCAATGAATAACTATTGTGCTCTTATATTTTTTCATGATACTAGCCTGACAAATCTAACATTTTCTCTTTACTGGAGATCTTTTCCTCCCTTAGACTTTAAATATATATATATTTCTCCATATGCATCTTTTAATTCCTGCCAAGTTATATTAAAAAGGACAATTATTTCTACTGGTGCTATGTATTCAACTTATGCTATATATTCCAGTTTTGCATCTTTTATGCATCAAACTGATTTTTTTTAACCCAAGCATATACTAAGAGCTACATTAAGTTTAGGAAAACACCAGTCTGGTAGCTGCTTCAGTGAAACTCTTTATAGAATGGAGATAAATACAATTCCCAATCAAGTCTCTGCCTAAGGCACAAAACAAAACAATTAAAAATAAAGAATATTCCTGTGCTGACCATCCTTTTCATTTTAACAAGGTGACTTATTGGCAAAACCGATAGCTGTCAGGCTAAAACCCTTAATTAACAATGAAATTTGGACTAAAATATGGGCGATATCCATTGATTAAAGAATCAGTTGATTAATTACCTGCCATGTAACCAATAAATTGGCAAATGAATCATAAAGGATTCTTTCTTCTATCTAAAATCCCTACAGCAATAAGGTGCAAAAAACCCAACATTAATTAAAAGGTTCTGTTTTCAGGCTTATCATTAGAATAAATACATGGATTTTAGCTATGATCAGTCCAGAACAAATTTCATTTTATTGTTGCCTGATGCAGTTTGGAGAAGTCCAGAAAGGTCCAATTCAGGTCATTTCAAAAAGTGGTTCAATCTGACTTGGGCTCCAAGAATTTGGGGTAAAATGGGAAGAAGGGGACAGAGACCTCAATTCTTCATCTAGCGATCAGCATAATGGCAAGAAATTTAAAGGCAAAGTAGACGGTTATGGGGAGAGGGATGAAATTTGCCAAGTTTCATGGAAATGAATAGAAGTGTATCTATAGGAGATGACCAGGGTGCGCCGAAGGGAGGGGTCAAGTGTATCATCAGTTTCAAGTCCCTTTGTGCCCACAAGAAATCCAGCCCACCTTGAATTCATCAACTCTTATCTATCTCCAATTTGCTTTGACCATTAATGATTCAGATTCTTATAGAGAGTATTCGCATGCACACCTGCATTCATTTGTACCACTCCAGCTCCTGATTTATTACACTTGACAATCTCTCTCTGACATATAGTTCTTGATACTTGATTTATTATTATCTTTAATCAGATATAAATTATTCTTTCAGGATAACATTCGATTAAATTTTCAGTGCAAAATATTTCCATGGTGGGAAATATTATTAAACATGTTAGACCAGGGGTAGGCAACCTTGGCTCTTTTATGACTCATGGACTTCAACTCCCAGAATTCCTGAGCCAGCATGGCTGGCTCAGTAATTCTGGGAGTTGAAGTCCACGAATCATAAAAGAGCCAAGGTTGCCTACCCCTGTGTTAGACAAATATATTGAGAGGAGACTGTGCAAATAAGACTGTGTTTGTAATTAATAGTGATGCTTTTTTGGAGGAGTGAAATGGATCTAATTGTCAAAAATTAAGATGGAGGTTGTTTCCATTCTATTCTCAATTATATTTCTCTACCTTGTGTTGTTCAACTGAATCTGATGAAAACCTTGAGTTTGGGTACATTATACTCACTGATTGTTTATCTGGAGATCAATTATTATTGCATTTAATTTTATAATATAATTAATATTACATTTATATTTCAGCTTATCTGAATTGAATGAAGTAATTATTTTATCAGCCCTATTTTTATGTTAAAACTTCTATATGTAAATATAACCTCTATTGTGGGAATAATGTCCTTATAGCCCACGTGTAGGCCGCCATGCGGCTGCACCACGTGGACGAAAAAAGGAACAAAGAAGAAACATGAGTAATCACCCCATTGGAAACTCCTCCCAGTCACAAACGGCTTGTAAAATGTGCTCACTGTCACGTACTTATATGCTAATATGTAACCGCCCCTGCTTGCCTCCTGTAACCACCCATATTTTGCTGAGCTAATAAAAGAGTTTGCCCGAACTTGTTCTGGGCTCTCTCATCCCGAGGAAACCCTGCGTGGTGTTTTCCTTTGCTGTTCTGGCCCACTTCATGGGAGGCCCGCTGGTCGCACAAAACCGCAACTGGTGACCCTGACGCGATCACTACTAAAGTGATACGTCCTTGGACCTCCCGGACTCACCGCCTGGAAGAGGCTGTGCACACGATTTTGTCCGAAGCAAGACGACAATCCCCTCGTGAGTATGGGAGGAAAACTTTCTAAATCGCAGGCAGCGCACTTGCAAGAACTTAGAGAGTTGACCAAGCCTACAATTTTTATTCTCAAAAACAGCGGTAAATTATTGCCTGTGTTGAGCAAAGCTGATTTGATTAATTTATTGTGTTATATTTGGAAAAACTGCCCGACTTATCCGGAAAAGGGCTCGCTTAAAGTGACTATGTGGAAACGATTGGGTGTGTATTTCCATGAGAGTCCAAGAGTTCCTGCAGAAATACTATCGTCATGGCGAATTGTTCTGGAATGCCTCAAAGTCCATGAACAAGGGCTCACGGAGACATCGGACTCCGTGACCCCCCCACCGCCTTACGGGAAACCAATTCCAAAAAACAATGAGGCATTTCCCCTTACCACCCCCTCGTCACCCTCTGCTCCTATCCCCATGGTCGATGCTGGCCCTTCTATTGTTACTCCTGCTGTTCCTCCCATGAGTGCCGTGGCTGCTGCCATGACGGAAGCTCGGAGTCAAGGTCTGCTTGATGCTGACGAATTGTCTGAGTGTTCTGCATTTCCTGTCTCTTTTGTTCAAAATGCTGTGGGCACCATGATACCTCAATTTGAAGCTTTTCCCCTAAAAACAATCAGGGACCTGAAAACGGCGGTCTCGATGTACGGCATCCAGGCCCCTTATGTTAAAGGCCTTTTTAATTCCCTGGCTGGTTCCTTCATTCTCACCCCCCAAGATTGGAAAGATATTTTGAGAATGCTTTTGACGGGACCCCAGTATGTGGTGTGGGAGTCGGATTTTCGCCGAGAGGCTGAATCCGCCGCCCGTGTTGCCGGGATAGCTGCAGTCACGGCGGATGCCATCTCGGGCTCTGGTCCGTTTTCGCTTGTTACTGCCCAAATGCAGCTTCCCCAAGCAGCTTTCCCTTTAGTCAGCCTGGCCGCACTTAGAGCCCTGGACAAGGCTGATGACTCTGGAGCCCTTCCCACTTCTTCTTTTTCAAAAATTCTTCAAGGTCCCAGTCAGTCCTTTTCTGACTTCATTGAGGAGCTGCAAAAAGCAGTGGACAGGCAAATTACCAACCCCACGGCGCGTGCAGAATTACTTCTTAAATTGGCTTATGAAAACGCAAATACTGACTGCCGTCGTGTTTTGCAACCTCTCGCTGCTAAAACTGACTCCACTCTGGCCGATTTCCTTAAAGCCTGCCGCATAGTGGGCACTAATGCCTTTAATATGGAATCGCTGGCCATGGCTTTACAACAGGGCGCAAAACCTGGCGGCAATTGTTTCAATTGTGGCAAACCTGGTCATTTTAAGGCCCAATGCTGTGCCCCGGGAGGGGGGGCATCGCGTCAAGCTCGACAAGGGGTAAAACCAAAAACCGTTTGCCCTAAGTGCAAAAAAGGGTTCCATTGGGCTAATCAGTGTCGTTCTGGATCAAATTCCCAATCCCAGTCGGAAAACTAGAAAGGGGGCTAACAGCCAGCCCCACCCAAAAGGCTGTACAGCAACTGCCGCCATTTCCTGCTTCTCTTCTGCTC
Organism: Azemiops feae; assembly: GCA_023970755.1. Lineage (NCBI taxonomy): Eukaryota > Metazoa > Chordata > Lepidosauria > Squamata > Viperidae > Azemiops > Azemiops feae. The sequence goes on from JALGBA010000241.1 coordinate 468,718, forward strand.
TCTATCGTCCTTGTTGCTGATGTGTCACTTGACGCGGACTTTCCTAACACGCCCTATCTGATCCCCGCCTCGCTCTCTGCCCCCCTCCCCTCTCTTACATCTGCTTTGTTACTTCCTCATGACTCACTCACCTTACGTGGTGCTTCATTTCCCCCTGCACTCTTGACATGCTCTATGGAACCTACAGTCTTGCTCCAAATTATTCCAAGCTACCCGATTTCAATAAAAAGGGGAGAGATATTAGCAAAACTAATAATCCTCCCACCGGAGGACCCTCCCACTCCCTCTGAAACCACAGAACTTTTTGCAATTACAAAAACAATGCAACATAGCCGCCCTGCTATGGAATTCCATATTAAGGGTCGCCCTTTTTCTGGCATTCTAGATACCGGCGCAGATGTGTCTGTGATCCGCACTGCCGAGTGGCCTTCTGATTGGCCCACCGAATCCTCACCAGCAGTCTGCGGCGTGGGCGGTACTCAACTTGCAAAAAATAGTAAGGATTGGTTGCCGGCTACATCGCCTCAGACCTCCACGATTGCTCATATTAAGCCAGTTGTTTTACCTCTTCATATAAATTTGTGGGGCCGTGATCTGCTCCACCAATTCGGTGCAAAATTACGCTTGGAATAATTATGTCACCTCCATCACCTCTTCGCCTTTCTCTTAAATCTGACATTCCTGTCTGGATTGACCAATGGCCTTTAACTTCTGAAAAGGCCACTGCTCTACGCACTCTAGTGTCTGAACAACTTGCCCTAAAGCACATTGAACCCTCATTAAGCCCATATAACACCCCAGTTTTTGTTATAAAAAAGAAATCGGGCAAATGGCGTTTCCTCCATGATTTACGTGCAGTGAATACTATTATACAACCAATGGGGGCGCTGCAATGCGCCTCCCAAACCCAAATTTAATTCCAAAAGACTTTGACCTTATGACCATAGACTTAAAGGATTGCTTCTTCTCTATCCCTCTTCACCCGGATGATATGCAGTTGTTTGCCTTTTCTGTACCTGAACTTAATATGTGTAGACCAACTTCTCGCTATCAATGGCGTGTCCTTCCTCAAGGCATGCTAAACAGCCCCACCATGTGTCAATTTTATGTAAATGCTATATTAGAGCCATACCGTGCCATGTTTCCTCACTTTCTTGTCTATCACTACATGGATGATATTCTTGTCGCTGCACCCGGCCCTGTGGGGACAGTTAGCCAAACACTGCCTATTCTCACTACCATGTTAGCAGAAGGGGGACTTAACATAGCACCAGACAAGATACAGCAAAAGGAACCTTTTTCATATTTAGGTCACAAACTCCTTTCTTCTCACTCAACACCCATTTTTCCTCACATTTCTTTACAGAAGGATACCACATTAGTGCAGCTCCAACAATATCTAGGTACCATAAATTGGATAAGACCTTACCTTGGCATTTCCACCAGCCAATTGGCACCTCTCTTTTTTGCTCTTACTCAGGGAAAACAACCCTCAGACATCATACGCCTTAATGTGCAACAGCTAGGTGTCTTGACACAAGTAGAACAAGCACTCCACACACAATGGGTGGACCGCTGCATCCCTGATGAGCAACTACTCATCATCATCATAAATACGCCACAGATACCCACTGCACTTCTGGCACAAAACCCAAAGCCACTTCTTATACTAGAATGGCTTCACCTTCCTCACACTCCTAGAAACACAATCAGCCAAAAACCTTTTCAAATTGCCTCTCTCATCTCTAAGGCTCGCCTTCGAGCGAAAGCCCTTGCAGGGATAGAACCCTCTGTCCTGTATGTACCATGCTCTCTCACCACATGGGAAACCATGTATTCTAACTCTGAAGCTTTGCAGCTCGCTCTCACTGAGTGGCCTGGAAAGATATCCTGCCACCCTCCTGCTGATCCTCGCATTCAGCTCCTAAAAAATATCCCTGTTTCATGGGACACCCAATTACAATGCTTTCCAATCCCACATGCTGTCACACTCTTTGCAGATGGCAGTAAACGATTTGGTGCTTGTGCCTGGTACCTTCATGACCAGTGGCACACAAAAATCACTCCACCGCAACAGTCTGCTCAACGTGCGGAACTAGCCGCAGCCATTCTGGCTTTTCAAACGTTTCCTACCCAACCTCTAAATCTCATTCTTGATAGTCTCTATGTCACTCAAATAGTCTCCACTATTTTTCAATCATACCTCTCTCCCTCCCTAGACCCTGATCTAACTTCTTTATTTTCCACCCTACAAACTGTAATATCCAACAGGAAACATCCTTACTTTGTTACACACATAAGAAGCCACCAGCCTTTTCCTGGCTTCTTGCAAAAGGGAAATGACATTGCAGACGCCGCGGCCTCTGCTACCTGCCTCATGTCTCTTTCTCCTGTCTCCCCTTGGGACAGTCATGCTTATTTCCATCAAAATAAAAAGGCGCTTGTGAAACAATTTGCATAACCACTGCAGAAGCAACTGCTATTCTCCAGCAGTGTGCCACTTGCAGCAAGCAGGCTCACTCGCTCCCAATGGGGGTTAACCCCAGAGGAACCGAGTGTTGCCAAATCTGGCAAATGGATGTTACACAATACGCCCCATTTGCCCCATGGAAATATCTTCATGTTTCCATAGACACTTTCTCTGGCTTCATCATTGCTACCCCTCAACGGGGTGAAGCCACTAAGCATGTCATTAATCACTGTATTCGTTCATTTGCAACGTTGGGATGCCCAAAGGAACTAAAAACAGACAATGGTCCTGCCTACACAGGAGCAGCCTTTGCTGCCTTTTGTAATCAGTGGTCTATTGTTCACAAATTTGGAATTCCATACAACTCCCAGGGTCAAGCCTTGGTTGAGCGCGCCAACCAGACGCTAAAACATGCGCTGGAAAAATATAATCAGACACAAGGGAAACTTCCCCCTAGCCTCCCAGCTTTGCAAAACAGGCTTAACCTGTGTTTATACACCATTAACTTCCTGAACCTGATGGGCACTCCTCCATCATCCACAGCAACTCATCACTTCTCCGCTTCTCCTGCTACAGCAACATCCAGACCACTGGTGTACTTCAAACGACTTCCTGACCCCACCTGGAAAGGTCCTGCTGAACTCATCACCTGGGGACGGGGTTACGCCACCATCCAAACCAATGGTGAGACTTTGTGGGTCCCTGGTCGCCACATCTGTCCCTATCATTCAAAAACAAAAACAGAGGACCTTTCCCCATCGGACGTTAACAACTTGGGAAAGAGGGTACGCAACTGTGGAATTTCGGAAAGAAGTCATTTGGGTCCCGGGCCAACTGGTGAAACCTTACCATGGCAAAACGAGTGATGTGCCTGGGTCTAGGACTGACACTGATAATGCAAGCCCTGATGTATCAGATGGATCTGAATCAAGGAATTCCTGAGCAGGGAGCATGGCAAGATAACACCTACATAAAAGACATTGGTCAACTGGCCGTGGCAATGAACAAGACAAATTGCTGGATGTGTATGCACATCCCACCACAAGGAAAACAAGGTTTGATGGTGCAAGCAGTCCCTTTGAATAACACCAGCTGGCTAACCTATGACAACACCACACAGCCCATTAAACAATTATCAAGCAAGACAGGGATGGTTCTAGCGATTGGTCATAGGTTGCAGGAAAAGGCAGAGATTTGTTTTGAATACAAACCTGGTGATAGTACAAACAGCACCAAATTAGGGGTTTATCCTTTTTGTAATAAAGTCATACAGATTACTTCCCAAATGACTCGTAACAGGACTAACCTCAATGGAACGGTTAAAATATTAAAGGAACAGATCCACAACTACACACAGTATCAATGCATATATCAGATGTATACCTGTAATACTGGAGTCCAATTTGGAGGAAGTTGCTCTCCACCATGCCCTGTTAACACCTCGGCCAATGACATGCCTAATAAGAAATGCGGACAATATAATGTTTCCAACAGCAAGGTCATGACATGTCGGTGGATTTCCTCTATAGTCAAGTTGATTAAGACATCAGATAACTCCACATTTCCTATCATTGATCATGGACTATGGTTTTTGTGTGGCCGACGAGCATATTCACATGTCCCACCAAGGTGGTCTGGCTGTTGTACCTTGGGATATGTATTACCATCTCTGCTGGTCTCTGACACCCTGCCTGTTGGACGTCTTCGCAATAAGAGGGAGGATGTTAAGTCTCCATTGAATTTAAACTGGGGCATTGCTATTGCTCGTGGGATGATACCACCACTAGGGGTCGCTATGAACTATAGGGATTTGCATGCTTTAAATAATTGGACTGTTGTAATGTTTAATGATACCATCAATGCGTTCAAATTAGTAACTAAGGAATTGACTGAGGTTAGAGAAGTAGTATTGCAAAATAGGTATGCCTTGGATTTTATGTTAGCTTCTAAAGGTGGCGTCTGTGCACTGATTCACTCTCACTGCTGTGTATACATCCATGACTATAAAATGAATATCACCCACACGGTACTACACATGGAAGACATGATCAAAAACAACCCCCTTAAGACCGACGGCCCTGATGCCCTGGACATATGGGGGGCATTATGGTCCTGGTTACCGGACGGCTCTTGGCTGCGCTCTCTGATTCCTACAATAATAACCATAATCATTCTTCTGATCACGTTGTGTTGTTGCATTCAATGCCTTCCTTCCCTACTGCAGACATGTAAAGGTCTTTTGCCTTCCCAAAGAAAAGATATGTTAATAGCCGAAAAACAATCACTTTTAAGCCTTGAAGGCCTACGTATTGAAAAAACAAAAACAGAGGAGATGTGGGAATAATGTCCTTATAGCCCACATGTAGGCCGCCATGCGGCTGCACCACGTGGACGAAAAAAGGAACAAAGAAGAAACATGAGTAATCACCCCATTGGAAACTCCTCCCAGTCACAAACGGCTTGTAAAATGTGCTCACTGTCACGTACTTATATGCTAATATGTAACCGCCCCTGCTTGCCTCCTGTAACCACCCATATTTTGCTGAGCTAATAAAAGAGTTTGCCCGAACTTGTTCTGGGCTCTCTCATCCTGAGGAAACCCTGCGTGGTGTCTTCCTTTGCTGTTCTGGCCCACTTCATGGGAGGCCCGCTGGTCGCGCAAAACCGCACTCTATAACCTTCTTAACTTATATTATTGGCCAATTGCATAGATTTAGCAGATGTTTGTTACTAATGATGATTTCTATTTTTTTCCCTCCATTGGATAGAGGAGTGGTTCATTTTGACAAATCTACAGTAAAATCACCCAACTGAAGCAGTTTCAGAAATCCAGGTAGTGGACTTGTTTCATACAGCAAATCAGGTTGAATGGCTTCAAAAGGCTTAAGAGATTTAATGTTTTTTTCTGCTGCTTCTCTAGTTATTACAGATAATATACAATCACACAACTTCACTTTAACACGTGTATAAAATGTTAGGAGAAGAGTTGAGTGATCTTTCCCACAGTGAGAAAAGCCTATTAAGACAAAACACCAGAAGGCAAGACAAGAAGCAATGATTGGAAACTAACCAAGGAGAGAAGCAACTAAGGAGCAATTTCCTGATAGTGTAAACAATTAACCAGTGGAATGGCTTGCCTTTACAAGTCTTGGGTACTCCATCATTGGAGGCTTTTAAAAAGAGACTGGATAACCACTTGTCTGAAATAGTATAGGGTCTCCTGGTTGAGCAGGGGGGTGGACTAGAAGATCTCCAAAGTACCTTCCAACTCTGTCATTCTGTTAAATTCTCTGCTTATCAGAGATTTGTAGTGACAAGGCCAACATATTGAGTTTCATTCATTTTCTTAACCTTAAGCTCATTTAATGTGGCCATCACAATCAGCAAGCTTCAGAAATCACAATGCTGTGGCTGAATTTGGAAGTTGAGGGGGGGGGAAACTGTTGTAGGAAAAGGCAGAGAGTAATGATTTACATATGATATTAAGAAAATTACATGGATATGATCAGAAAACCACCAGGAGTTGAACTGAAATAAAGGGTATCTTTAACTTTTTTTATTTCTCCGAAACCAAACATCTAAGCTTCTCCAGTTTGGCTTCAAGGCTTTCAGCATTAGAAGTTTCAAAGCAGACTTTCCCCTCTTGAATCATGATAGGAGTCTGTAAACCTTTTCTATGATAATGGCAGGTTTCTTTTTACAGCTACAAATCTGGATCAAGAAATGTCAGCTTTTTGATGGCAGAAATGAAAGTGCAGACGAATAAATAAGAGAAGAAAAACAAATCAAAGTCTGTGAAGTATATTGAAAAATAAATATACAAGACACCATGAAGAATAATACATTCAAAAAGCAGCAAGATTTATCAGATGCAATCCATAATGTAAACAAACAGCAAATCCATGTGGGAAAAGATGGAGAAAATGAAGAATACAATAAAAAATAACCAATGAAAGGTATGAGCAAGACATTGCCAAGAGAACAAAAAAATAGATCCAATTCATAGATGAAGGCACCTATAGAATAATCACTAGAGTTATTTTATTCACAAATAAGGTACTTTCAAATAAAGCACAAATGAATGTAGTTGTTCTACTCAAAAACTGATGGAGTGTTCTAAGATTTCTAGATGAAAACTGGGATATAAATAAATAAGGATGGCCGTCTATATCAGTGCCTCTCAACCTTGGCAACTTTAAGCATGGTTGGCTAGAGAATTCTGGAAGTTGAAGTTTACATATCTTAAAGCTGCCAAGGTAGAAAATTTGAAAGTCTCACAGCTACAGAGGGAGGCAGGGTCAAATCCAGAATACTCTTATTCATGTTTTTGGCCTCTGCCCTTAGTGTTGCTTACTGGAGCTTACGTGACTGTTTGTAGATAGTAATACTGCAACTATCCTCTATGGCTGTGAGGTAACATGTGTTATCTTAGCATGAAAAGACAGAGGCAATTCTCTAATTCTATTAGCTATGCCAGAAGAAATACAAGGCAAGTAGATAGCAGAGAAAGGGTAAATTAATATACAACTGCAGGCTTATGAAAAAATTACCCAAAAGCTGAAATGTAGTTCACTCAGAAGAACAAAAGTCAGTATAAGGAAGGGAATGATTCTACTCAGGACCAAAGAATAATATAAAGAGGAGCCAGGAAATCTAGAATTTTATACCTGCTGGGTAGGAATGAAATAAGATGCATTTCACAGGAGTAGATTGGTTATAGTTGAGTTGATGAAAAAGGCTGCCAATTTCTTTGAATTATGTCTATTTAGTAATATACTAGAAGGCTGTCCCTTGTTATATCCTCTAGATCAGGGCTTTTCAACCTGTGGTACGCGTACCACTTGTGGTACATTAATGGGTGGCAGGTGGTACGCAGCCCTGCCTAGCCAAGTGTAGTGGGGAAGGGAAAGAGCCAGCACAGGCAAAGATTTACAGTGAGAAAGTCCTCTGGAGCTGCAGATTTTACTTATGAATGGAGCCATTTGGGGAGGCTGCCTTAGCTGGCAGCCAGTACTTACATTTTTTTTTCTTCCTTAAGTGCCACCTGGGCTCCTTAGTTTCCTTTCTAGCCAGTAGCTAATTCTTAAAGGGGAAGTGCCTTTTTAAGCTAGTTCACTCAGCAGCTTGTCTTTTCTGTCTCTGGAGGCCTTTTCTTGTTTGATCAATATATGGAAGAGGGAAAATATGGGGGGGTTCAAATTCTTCCTTCAGAAGGAGATGGGAATGAGAAAAAGGGAGGCAGGGAAGGGAGGGAGGGAAGGAAGTCCCGCCTTAGCATTTGGCCACCAGCAGCTCTGCCATTGACTTTGCTTGTCAAAAGGTTGCAGAAGGGGATCACATGACCCTGGGACATTGTGACCATCATAAATATGAATCAGTTGCCAAGCATCCAAATATAAATCACATGACCCTGTTGCTGCAATGGTCATAAGTGTGAAAAATGGTCATAAGTCATTTCAGTGCAATTGCAACTTTGAACAGATTTTTTTTTTGTCACCAAGTTTTTGACACCTTGCTAGGTGGTACTAGAATATTGCCATATCCTAAAAGTGGTACAATTGGTAAAAAGGTTGAAAAGCCCTGCTCTAGATCAGGGGTGTCAAACTGCTGGCCCATGGGCCGGATGCGTCATGATGAAACCGCGCCTACCCCATTGCTGGCAATGGGGAAAAAGCTCCGATACATTGCACGACATCACATGACGTTGCGAGTTTGACATGTCTGCCCTAGATTCCTCAAAACACAGGAAATGGAGATTTTTAAATCATATTTCCCTTAGTCCAGGGCTGGTATTTTGCAGTCAAAGGCTATCATCTCAAATAATTCTAGACACCTCCTTTTTTTACAACATTCTCGATAGGAATTACCTTTGAATTGGTTATTAGCATGGGTTCCAATTATATGGGTCACGAGGTACTCTCTCAGAGACATCAAGCAAAAACCATAATCAAATGGACCAAGGACAAGGACTTAAGCAGAAGCAATTCAGCAAGGTCAAAATTCAGATCAGAGATCAAACTAAAAAGAGTTTTATTAACTTCCAATGACTTTTCATTTTTTAAAAAAGGTAAGACTCAAAATCCAGATGACTGAATTGAGTCAGAGTACTAAATACATAAGCGAAGGCTGCAATAGACATTGTTTCCAATACTGAGTGGGGTTCAGTTAAAAAATTTTCATACAAGAGTTTTCAAGCCTCCATTGCGGCCAACTGGTGTGTATTAATGTTGTTTAGTATGCAAGACATACTGAAAATAACAACCATTCCTGAATAGAATTCATCCCAGAAATCTTTCACTGCTGTGCTTTTGTGGGCCTTTGGTACTCAATACTGTGATATGGGCAATCCTTGGAAGTTATGCTAGAGGATCTCAATAAACTTATAAGGATGAGTTCTTTCCCAGTGTCTATGCTGGAGCCTAATGAATTCTAGTAATTGACATGCTCAAACTTAATTCAACCTCTTCTCAAAGGACAAACCATCTGAAGAAAACATGACTTGTTGAGTTATTCATAGCAATGTTTTGTGTCCAACCTACAGCCATAATAATACAGAGATGGAGAAAGCTCACACCCCTCTGCTAGAGTACCTTATCTTGTTTTTGAGCTTTGCATGGAAGGGAAAATTACAAGGTTCTGGAATTGATTTGGGGGAATAATCCCTGTCAAAATGCCCTTCAGTCTCAGTTGCTGAAGTACACTAATTAATTTGGCAATTAGAACTTGGAAAAACTCTAGAATCTGGAGTTAATTCTCCACAAACTGACATGATGTCACTTGGATTGGTGAGATCCAGAGTTGTCTTCACTTTTTACTTAGATTCTCCATTTCTAGAGGTTGGAGCACAGCTATAATTATAAGATTTAAAATAAGATTTAAAAAATAAGATTTTTTAAAAAAACATCCAACCCATTATTGCCCAGAGAGTCTTTTTAGCAGAATTAGTAAGATCTATGTTAGAGTCCTTTCTTGGAGATTTTTAAATTGACTGGAAGAAGGAAATTTCTTAGAAAAAAGAGAAAGAATTCCAGACAGGCTGCTCTGTTTGAGATAGAGAACTGATTCTCTCCCATTTGATTGAAAAACACACTCAGCATCTAATTTGATCCTTTTTGCCCTGGCTGTAGCTCTCAAACAGTTTTTAACTTCATCTCTAAACACTTTGAAATAAACGCAAAACATCTTCAATCAATAGAAGGTTATTCTCCCTATTATATGTATGGCATAGGATCAGTTTGAAGGTGAAACACAGGCACCACTCAAATGCAGCACTAACCAACAAAGGACTTAAACAAGGGTGCATTTTTACCCCACTACATTTTAATGATCTGTGTCTTAAATAAGGAAGAGTCTAATCTCTTCAAACTGCTAACAGATCTACAGTATACAGTATCTGTAACACAATGCACAGATGATGCTGTTATACTGTCATGGATAGTGATAAGCCTTAGAACAGGGGTGTCAAACTGACGGCCCGTGGGCCGGTTGTATCATACGGAGGCCTTGCCCACCCCAGCAATGCAATAAAAGTCGTGATATGTCGCAACACATCACGTGATGTGGCAAATTTGACACCCGTGCCTTAGAAGAACCATTGGAGGACTGTTCCACTTCTGTAAGTAACAGTCATTACAGTTTAATTACGTGTAAACAGAACTTTGCAAGAATTCCAAAAATTATGTTGGGTCTTCAGAGGACATAAAATAGAACAAATCTAGGAAAGGACCCAGCCTCACTGCTGCCAGCTACCTTACACAGCTAGAAACACCCAGTTATTGGAAAGCTTTCTCTCTTTTCCAATGACATGCTCTCTGTCTGCAGTATTAGATGATAAATTTTAAAACATTCCATTGGCTGAAAGGCTTTGATCCCGTGATTCTGGAAAGGTGAAGATACAGAATGGCTTTTTTTTTTCAATCTTCCTTTTACAGAGAAATCCAAATCAGATCTATCCTAGCTTTGATTAGTAGGTTGATTTGATTAGGTTGCTTGGGTGCTCAAATTCAGCCTATACCCAGATATTGTTCATAGACAAACTGCCTTTTATTACAATGCTTGTAGTTAGGTTTTGTGCAGCAGCACAGCAGATCCATCAGATTCTGATGAACCAATTTTCTGCAAGCCAAATGCATTCTATGTAACTGTATTTTTTTTAAAAAAATCTCAATATTAGCGCTTTTCTGTAATTTTAGATGTTATTATATTTAATATTAATTTTATGTCTACATTATAATTTAATCTAGGCTGCATCCTGAACATTATTCATATATTAATCAGGTTGTTTTATACATGCATTTTAACTTTGTCTTAAACTTTGTATTATTTATCATCAATTAATATAGAATTATATTTTACAGAGCACTCTACTAGTACTGGTCTATGGCTATAATAAACTTTTAAAAGAAGAAAAAAATAGAAGAAGTCCTTTGTTTTATGAATTTAATGCTACAGTTCTAAGGCAAGTGTGTTTGGAGACAGGCCCAAACTCAGAGATGAGACAGCAGGATCCAGTTGAGTCCAATCCTTTATTTTATTAGTTGACAGAATCATGCTAAACTAAAGCTATAACTTTCTACCTACTAGATATATTCTGAGAGATTCTAGAGTGTGGCTACCCTGAACCTCTTCCCCCCTCCGTCATCCAACTCAAGGTTGTTCAGTCTCTTAATTCAGATATCTCTCTAGGAAAGTTCTGTGTTGTCAAGTCTCCTCCAATGCTCCTGCAAGTGTACATTCCACCACATGGGGCTTATAAGCATTGAAACGAAGGCATGGCCATGTGTGTTCGGATAGCTTTTCACCATCAAGGTTGGATATACCTTATCCAATAGACAAGATTTCATTTTTCTTGAAATCACCAATTGATTGCAATAAATTATATTTTACACCAGCATTATACCTCAATCAACTTAGAAACAACAAATTTCAGATGGCATTCCCACTTTTGTGGGTTAATATCTTACTATCAATAGAGTTGGAATGTAAATACCACAAAATTTCATATGCTAAAAAGCTCTAACCTTGTAAAGTCAGGAGTATTGAATAATGGAGTCATAGTTTACTTTATTGTAATTTTACTATGATATTTGTGATGAGCTATTAAGACTTCTTAGCCCACTTCCAAGTTGACTATAAGAATTCCTCCTTCATTTAGCACAGGGGTGTCAAACTGCCAGCCCGCAGGCTGGTTTCATCATACCGAAGCCGCACCCACCCCATTGCCGGCAATGCAAAAAGAGTCGCGATACGTCGCGACATGTCACGTGACGTGGCGAGTTTGACACCCGTGATTTAGCAGATAAAGATCCAAAAATAATTCTTGCTGTTGCAAAGTTTTTGGAATTTTTTGAGCTCCTGAAAGACTGGACAGTCCGAGCCATTTTAAGCTAAAAATAGTTACGAGTAAATGAAATCATATTAATTTTATCAAGCCTAATATAAATATGATTACATTCTGGCCATTCAATTAAAATAGATAGACATTCTGTCTGATTGCATAAATATTATGGTTCAATGCATCAGATTTTAGGAATAATGGTTGAAAATAGTTCTTTTCAATTGAATAAAATAAATCCTTTTATTCCTAGTCTCTAAGAAGTTTTTGTAACCCTCTTCCTTCCATAAATGTATTTTAAGATGCAAAATGAAAGCCACGCCATTATTCAAGATATTTAACAAAATGAGAGTACTCAAATACATAAAGGAAATCACATTTCTTGTAGCAAGTTGTTTAAGGAACATATGACTTGTTACAGAACTTGTATTATAGAACTTCTCATTTGATGTCACCTAGAATAAATTCAGTCAAAACGTAACCATTGTACCAATTTTATATGACATTGCAGAATCTTTGGGCATTGTAGTGTCAAAAAGGTGGCACCTTTTTCACTGTTTATGGCTTAATATGGCTCATGGTTGGTCTATTGAGACTACCTAGACCCAATTAAGCTGTCAATGAAATGACAAAAGAGAAGATGTCTAGTTATCACAGAATATAAGTACCTACCTACAGTTCATGGTGGAAAACCACAGAGCTCCTGTCCAGCTTCTCAAGTAAATAAAGTGCATCAAAATCAATAGTTCAATGTGGCAGGGCACAATCATTCTTTTTTTTTTTAATGGCAGTACAACTATGTTTATATCAATTCACCTTTGACAAAAAGTCAATGTTCATAGTTTATTTCCCATTTAAGTGTTATAGAGAGCAATATACTAGTACAGATATGCAAACTGAAGTGTATGAACCAAAGCATGCATCTGGAGCAAAAAAAGAAGAAGGGGGGGGGACAGCATATTTGGCAGATGGAGTTCATTAGGTTTATGACTGAATTATTTTGTCACTTCTTGTGATATCTCCTCTGATTCTCAAAGCAAAATGTGTAGTGGAGAACTTACTACTTTTTTTTTTTTACTTTTAAAAATGACTTATCTGTCCAAAAGATAGGATCATATAGATTTTCATAGCCACATCCTCTCCTATCCTTGTTTCGCTGTGTGATTTAGGACACACCGCAAAGGATTTTTCACACACACACACACCACCCTCTTTGGAAATATAATATTCAGGTGAAATTCTGAACAGGTATGGTATATTTTAGATAGCAGATGGGAGAACATTTCCCCCCCCTAAATAAACCAACTTGAAACATTTATTTTATTTTGTTTTTAGCCCAGAGTGAGAGTGCTTCTCATGAAAGCAATTAGTGATACATCCAGTATTTTTGAGACCTTGTTGCAATGTCTTAATGCTCATTTCCTCAAATCAATGGCTTGCATACATGCCCTTTTAAAACTGGTCCTTAGAAGAGGGTCGTGGCCTAATAATAATTACTGCATGTGGTTATTATGCTACATCCCATTCTTAAAGTAATTATTTTTCAACAAGAGCATATAAAATAACAATAATTAGTTATATGCAGGAAAAAATTATCTTGAGAATCTGGAGTTGAAGAAAAATACTGTACTCTAAGAGATAAATGAAGAAACAGTGACTTGCAGACTGGGCAAAGAGACACTGCCAAGGGAATAGTCAGTTAAGAGAAAGCATAGCCCACAGTTGGATAGTGGGTGGGACATGAGGATTAGGAGGAACCTTCCTTAGTTTCACTGGAAGGAAAGGAGACAGGGGTGGGAGGGAAAATTGTACTTTCAGACCTACAGGATTCTGTCAATGTAGCTTTACAATAAAATAGAATTAACTCATTTGGTTGTGAAAGCGGTGTGGTGGCCTAGAGGTGGAATTCTCACCTCACAATCAGGAGGCTGAGTTTGATCCCAGGTAGTGGCAGATATTTCTCTCTCTGGGCCCAAAGAGAAACTATCTGCTGTGAGCTCCGTGAAGGAGTCAGGAAGGGCATCTAGCCATTTAAACACTCCGCCTCATTCAGTCACTCTATCTCCACCCTAATGCAAGGATTACAAGGTCATTAAAAGAAAAAAAACCTCATCTGGTTGTGATTCCTATCTGGTTTACTCTATGAAGTTTACATCATCTGAGGCAAAAATAGAGATATTTCACACACACCCCTTCCACCATTTTTCTTCTAGGCTTTTCCTAACTGCTAAATTAAAGTGTTAAAGTGTTGTCTTCTTTGAGGCAGCAGAAAATATACCAATACGCAATTCTAGTAGATTCCCAATAGGCATTTCTCCTCTGTTCACTGTTCACTGTTCAATGCAATGCCTTTCCCTATTTAAGTTAATAATAGAGATATCTATTATCTCTATCATAGCTATGTTTCTACCAATATAGTTTTGGATGCGGTTCAAATTCATGTATTCAATTGTAGTTAAAGAATACTTTCCATTTTGAATTGTATACTGTATTAGATTTACCTTTATAATATAAAGTTATTCTAATCATTAAAGTATACACTTATACCAGGCTTTATCTTACTAAAGTGATATTTCATCCTTCTTAAATAACAGGAAATCATATCTCTATGAAATTTCATGTCCCCATTGTTGATCCCTATTCTGTCTTTACTGGGTCTGTTCTGATTCACTATCAAATGGTGCTGTCTTAATTATCTGAATAAATCATGGGACAGGCAAAAGAACTGACTGATTTCTCCATGTTTCCTGTCTCACTGATTATCTTGTCATCACCTAATAAGGAAAATGCCTCCAAGTCAAACAAGGGGACTGTCCACCATCCCTGATCCTCTTTATGTAATATTTGACTTGAATAAAGTTAAAAAAAACATAGCAACAACAGATTGAAGTGACAGAGGAAGCCCACTCACAAGCAGCACATTTATTGAAAATTTATCTTCCCTTCCTTCACTTTTCATATAGAAGCAACCAATGTCAATTTCCTTTTTGTTGTTTGAGAAGCAATGGGGGGGGGGAATTGCAGTTCCCATCATTCCACTCTCTTAGCCGTGTCCTGAATTGGAAAGGGCCATAGAGTTAAAACACATATAGTATTACTAACTGAGTAAGCTAGAATTATTGTGCAATTTTGTAAAAGCGCCACTTAAATTTACTGGCGGACAATTGCTTCCACATTGAATGGAAAGGGTAAACTTGAGCTTTTAGTAGGAAATTATTTGCATGAAAATGGAACAGTACTACCAGAGGCATTCAAAGGGAATAAAACTAATAGAGCTGTAATTCAAATCCAAGGACCACTAGCAAAATATCTCTGATCCCGCCCACCACTTACTTCAACTTAGCTGTGATAGGTGGAAAAAAAGTTGGAGAATGAAGTGTTTGTATTTACATATGAGTGCTCCTGAAATAGAGAGTCTAGCCTCAACAATGATTTATAACTTTATCAAAAGAGAGATGTATTTACAAGAAATGGATTATATGGATAGGCAAAACCTAGCATTTAGTGGCATCCTACCAGGAGGAAAATCAAAGAGGATGTGCTCCATGTATATCTGGGACTAATGGCAGGAGAAATTGACCTCAATTTACAATCCCTTGGAGAAGGAGTTGACAGAGTGATTGACAAAGAGGAGGCACAAAATAAATCTTTAACTCTGTCTATATCCTACAGGGCCAGCTAGGTATAGTTGACTTAAGTGGAAAATTTTAGTTTAACACTGAAGCATTAAGAATGCCTTATCATGGGCAGGGCACGAGATGAAGGCAACATTTCCTGCCATCAGTGAGAAGAGTGACTGATGGCAGGAAGAAGACTGCATTCTAACCACTGGTGGCAGGCTAATTCTACTGATTGCCAGCAGTTCGATTCTCACTGGCTCAAGGTTGACTTAGCCTTCCCTCCTTCCAAGGTCAGTAAAATGAGGACCCAGATTGTTGGTAATATGCTGACTCTGTAAACTGCTTAGAGAGGGCTGTAAAACACTGTGAAGTGGTATACAAGTCTAAGTGCTATTACTATCTTCATGTATCATCTCCAGCATTGAGTAAGTGATAGGAATATTTGGGAATAGGTAAGCTTTGAATTCAATGGATCTAAACTTGGCTTTTTTCAGCCATGTTTATGGGGGGGGGGGAAACACCTCATATTTTCTTCCAGTGAGAGAACTGATAGCAGCAGTTGCTTGAGTGCAGAACTAAAGCACTTGGAACAGAACATAAAAATCTTCCTAGCTGTTTCTAGACTGCAACTTTTCAGTAATGTTAATTGGCTCCAGTGAGTTCTGTCGAATAAATAAAAGAAACTGAAAAATTGAAAACTATTTGATCAGGAAAGTGGGATAATTTTGCACCTGCTCTTAGGTCTTTAAACCTTTTGTTGAATCCTTATTTGTATGGACAGCATCTCAAACTGCAAAATGCTAAGTCTGGAGTCCATAACATCCATGGCATTCATTGAGAGAAAAGGATTTTATTTCCATTTCTGTTAAAAGCTGATGTAAATTATAACCCGAGGCATCCTCTTATAGTTTTAACAATACAGATGGCAATATCAATTTGAAAGTGATATTTCAAGCTCAACACATTTATAATCCCCTCTATTATTTAAAGATTTAATTTAGCTAATGTCTTAAGTAGGCATACATTAGAGGCTGTATGTATTCATCATTTATTTTGACATATTACCTGTCAGAAATAGGAGCCCAATGAAGTTCTATTAGAAATATTTATTTGAAGTGGCTTTATAAAAAATTCCAAATAGAATGTTTGAGAAAAAATAATTTAGTGATGAAATTTGTGATTTCATCTGCAGGATATATTTAGCCCACTACAAAAGTAAACCTATTGTTATGATTAGAAATACTGGAAATATTTATGGAGGTAAATTATTGAATAGAATGCAATCTAGAACTATCCTCAACTCATAAAAGATCAGTGGTTCTGGATGCTGTTAACATTTCTCATTTCTTGGAAACAAGGATTGAACATTTTGGTTTTTAGATAATACTTACCCTGTTAAATGCAACTAACCCAGAAACACTTGGATTCCCTATAATTTCCAATAGTCTGTCTCTTGATTTCTTTGTTCTGCTCTAGCCTGGCTGTACTTCATACTATTGCTCCCAATCTCAAATCTCAAACAGCACTTATGCTCACCCATTACATATATTTTATAGATAATACATCTTGGCTTGGTGTGTGCCTGGTCCCACTTTTGGAGCTTCTAGAGTCCTCTAAATTCATAGCAAATTTGAGTAACATTTTTTAAAATGAAATAATAGAAACAATGAAGCATTATCACATTATTTTTAAAAACTTTTCCCCGCAGCTCTTTCCCTCTAGTGTTCTTGCTGCATCACTGTCATATCCAATCATCCAGACTCAACTTTAATGACTGTCTAATAAATCTTCAAGTTCATTTGTGATGTATAGTTGCAATGTAATTTGCTGCAATTTTAATTTCCTCTCCAGATTTCATGCATAACAAAGCCCAGATGGTCATACCAATGCAGACTTTTTGCAGAATCACATCAGACCCCAAAGCAAAGAGCTACTCTCTTTGCCTTGTCCAGTTTGTTTATTTATTTATCTCAACTTATATGGCCATCCATTTTAAATTCCTGACTCTGGGTAGCCAACAACAGTTAAAACGTCATAAACACTTAAAACTGAAAGCAACACAGAAATAATCAACAACTGAAATAAAAAAAAATAGAACTAACAAAAGGGAATCAATTTATCCATTGCACAGGCACTGCCACACTTCTTGATCCCTGAACTTGGTGACAAAATTATCTCATTAAGGCCTTATAAAAGTCCAGTAGAATAAGAGCCAATCTAATTTCTAGAGACATGTTCAAAAGGGCAGCCACCACAATAGAATAAGCTCTTTTCCTGGGTCCTGCTAGATAGCACTTTCAACTACCTGAGACTTTGTAGGTCCTACCAGGTAGACCAGTCTTGCCTTAAGGAAGGCTGGGAGATGTTTTCAATAGCATCAGCCAGTAAGAAGACATGTTTTCTTCCTCACCCCCAAAGTTGGTAATCCTCAGCATTCCTCCCTTTAAAGGTCATCTGAGTGCCTCTTTCTGAGCAGGGGAGAAAGCAACACTTAAGTGGGTTCACTTAATGATGAAAACAGGAAGTGATGCGTTATGACTGCATCATTTATTGACCAAAATTCCGGTCTCAATCACCATTAACTAGGGACTACCTGTACTGTGTATCACAGGGGTCTTCAAACTTGGCCCTTTTATGACTTGTGGACTTCATCTCCCAGAATTCTGGGAATTGAAGTCCACAAGTCATAAAAGGGTTAGGTTTGAAGACCCCTGGTGTATCACATGCTTTAACATGTTTGTATCTGGCAGGCAATTTTGAGACATTCCCTTAAGCACCATGAAATGGTTTCTTTAACCTAAGGGATGAGAATGAAACTTTGCCATGAGCAAATTGTAGGCTTTAATAATTACACCGAAAGAGCAATTGAAGATAATAAGCTGGATGTGGTGAACTACCAACAGTATGCTGCTGATACTCTGCATCTGCACCCCTGTTTTCCCCTCCTCCAATGATATCATGAGGATTCTGATTTGGTGTCTGGCACTGTGAAGATGTGGATGAAAATAACAAGCTTTAAACCAATCCTAGCAAGACTGAGACACTTTGGATATTAGGGCTTCATAGTTCTGGGAGATTTTCCATCTTACTTTGGGCTTTGATATTTCACTACCCCAAATAGAACCAGTATGAAATTTGGGCTTCTTCTTGAACTCATGGATCCTCTCAGGGGATAGCCATGGTCAGGATTACTGCATATAACTTTTTGTTATTCATCAGTTGCACTCATTCCTGATCTGGGAGATTCTGCTCACAGTCACTGATGCTTTGATCACCCCCTCCCCACTGGACTACTACAATGAACATTATATGGGACTGCCATTAAATAACATTTGGAAGTTGTAGCAGTGATATAGGCAGCTCTTTAATTGTTGTATGTTATAATTCTGCTTTGCAAGCTTTATTGCCACCTGGTATGACCCATTAATCAGTCCACAGCATAGGCCAGATTATTTAGGCAGCTCTTGATTATCTCTACCTATCCCAATAGGTCCAGCAGGAGAGGAACACTCTAGGTCTATAGAAAGCATAGGAAATGTCTTTGAAGGAAAAAAGAAAGAGCCACTACGAAGGAAATGGTCAGATAGGGGAGAATCAGCCCAGATTTGAGAAAGCCAGAAACTAATATGCATTTTCTAGGAGAACCAAGCTAGAAATAAGCAAACTCAGGCTCCTGAATACTATTGTTGTTGTCATGGGACCATTTAGATCCAGAATTACTTTGAAACTAGCTCCCTCGGTGAAAATACCATTAATTAAAAGCTGAATGATAGAATATATTCATTCATTTATTCATATAATAATAGGTTGACTGCCAACTTCCCCAAAACTCAACAACAATAATGATGATTATGATAAAAATAATACTTTATTTTTAAAAACAGAAAGCAATCCAGCCTAAACCACATGCTGGGACATGTGAAACAAATACATTGATAGTGGGTAGGAGGTGCAAGCAATTTTTTAAAAAAGATTTTGATACTGTAGAATCCATGGCTATTTAGCTCCTCATTCTTTGTGCTAAAAAGTCAACAGATGTGCAGATAACCATGAATCATCTTCAAAATGCTTCTGAAGGATTTAGGAATGGAAATAGTGCTAATGTGGATGTGAGTGAGCTAGTCATACTGAGATCCTGCCTACTTTGGCAAATATATAAGCTACTGGGGCCATCGTAGAGACATCATCTTGGACAGATATTCTCTTATCCTCCAGCATAACAGAATGAATATGGCTTTTTTAGATTTCAGGCATTCTGTTTCCTATAACAAAAAGAAAACCTCTTGAAGATATCAAGATATCTTCTCCATCACTCAGATTCAGACATACTACCCTAGCAAGGCACTATCTCTCCTTCCTTGAACATGCAACTGTGGTTCTATCCTATTGTTGTCTCTTTAGCTTCTCCCAAAGGGAATTTAACTATGTTTTCTCCTCAGTCCAGCTCTATGGCGAGCACTCCCTCTCAAATGCCTCTCTGCGCTGGAAGAATCGCTGGCTTTACCATGTCAGGCACAGCAAAACAGGAAATAGATGTGGTTGCTAAAACAAGCAAGCAAACAAACAAATATATCATTTATAGTTCAACACTTATTCATTCATTTTGCCATAATGAAACAAGAGTGCATTTAAGGAGAAAACATTTCTCTGTTGTCTAGATTCTGTACCACTTATGTCTGATTCTCATTACACATTCTTAATTTAATTTTCACAGAGAAAAAGATCCTCATGTGTTACTCTCAAGAGTGCAATATTAATAAGAAATCATTCTGATAATTTTAAACTGATGGAGTACCCTATTATAAGCTCCCTATTAATTTGGTATTAAAAATTAATTTGCTTGCCGTTTAATTTGGAATGCGGAGTAAATAAACAGATGTTTTTCATCGAGAATGGCTTTTCAAATTTTCTAGTGAGCATATTTTGGTTTATCCATTCAAGGACTAATTGTGGCGTGCTGGGAGATGATTGCTTGGAGGAGCAAGGAAAGTTGTAGCATGCATGAAAGGGAAGATTGATTCTCTCTTCCTGATCTACAACCCATCCCTCTGAAATCACTGTAATAAGGATTAAATTAAAGGAATCTTGTTTGGAATCAAGATTAATCAACTTGCTGTGATTAATCAACACAGGAAAGGAGGGAAAGAGGCAGCAGTCAATGAACAACATCTAACTCTGCATTTCCAGTCCCCTTCTTATTACATGAAAATATAGATTTGTACTATTTGTATAATCAGCACATATCTATTCACTTCATTCAATTTCATGAAGAGAAATAAAGAGAATTAAAGATTTTTTTTTCACAGCAGAAAACAAGTATTGGGGAAAATCCAGCATGCCTTTATGACAAGTAAAGTTCATTACAGGAAGTAGGAAGATAAAAGCTGTGAAATTTTAGGTACATTTAAATCAAATGATTTAAGGGGTAACCTGAACACAAAATGACAAGAAGAAACTTTGAAAAGCACGTTGTATTCCATAATATCCCAACATGAATGACTGTTGAAACATTTCAGAAAAGAGAATTGTTTTATATCCAGCTGATTTAGATATGCTTCAGATGTTTATAATTATTTCTGTCAGGGTAAATCCAGGCAGTTCAATCTCAGGTGCCAAAATCTACACAAAGAAAATTTGCCATCATGTTTTCAGAATTTGCCTGAAATATCTTGTCTGAAAAGAGCTTCCATTGCCAGGAAAGAGAATCTGTTGGCATTAAACAATAATCTCTGACATGGCATATTTGCTCATTTTCAAATAGGGACCATTTGAACTCCTTGTGAAAATGAAGTAATAAACACAAGTATACCCCAGTCCACATGTTGAATCCTTCAGTAGGTGGTCAGGGAAAGTGTGATTGTTCATAGACTCTTCTTATGTCTGCAATATGAAACTGTCCTCTGGGCACCGATAATCCACACGAAGTTTTCTCCCATTTTAAATCAGTCATATATTTGGCCTCATGGTGGAAATGTTCTAAAAATGTCCAAATCCCATTAATATCAGGATGATGTGAAAGGTACCTCTCTTTTCAATTCTATTCAATCTTTATTACAGTCACAGACCAGCACACAGAAAAAATAGACATTAAAATAAAGCAAAACTGAACAGAACAGGGCATAGTAATACATTACAACTGATGGTGAAATGATGATTTCAGTGGATGAACAAGATCTGACTAATTTTACAGACAGTATAACAAAACTTAGCTACATTCAGAGAAACTAAATTATACTGATCTGACAATAGTAGTTGTACATAAAAAAGATAAGAGTTTCCAGGATATTTAATCAAGTAACCTCTATTTTCATATTTGTGTTCGACTGGGTCTATATATGAGCATGCAAAGTAATCTGTATATTTATACAAGATCTATGCAGCCTTTTGGCCAATCGTTTCATTCAAAGGCACCCCAACTTCAGGATTGGCCAAATGGCTAAGTGGCTGGATTAACTATTTAGTGGACAACAATGAGACCACTGTAAAATCGGCAGAGGAGTTCCTGGAGAAGATCAAGTCCTTGAAGGTGGAGGATGACAAAATGATGGTGTCATATGACGTCACCTCGCTCTTCACCTCTATTCCACAAGATCTCGCGGTCACGGTATTGAGGGACCGCCTCCAAGAGGGACAAGGACAGCAGCAGGACTCCCTCCATACCGAGGGAGTTATTAGTGCAACTAATAACCGTATGCCTCAAAACATATTTTGTCTTCCAGGGAAGAATGTATGAACAAACCAAAGGGACACTGATGGGGTCAGCCATCTCGAGTGTCATAGCGGAGGCGGTCCTTCAACAACTAGAGAGGGTGGTGATGATGAGGTACCACCCCAAATTTTGGGCTCGATATGTCGATGACACCTTTGTGGTGATTAAAAAACAGGATAAAACCAGCTTCATGGACAAACTAAACTCTGTTTACCCTGACATCAGATTCACTGCAGAGGAGGAAAATCAAGGCGCCCTGGCTTTCCTGGATGTATGGATTAAACGACAGCCCGATGGGTCCCTACAAATGGCTGTCTTCCATAAGCCAACCCACAGGGATAGGATGCTGCATTACAGAAGCAACCATCTGGTTGCTCATAAGGTCAGCTGTAATAAGACTCTATTCAAGTGGATTGGCTCGCATTGCAACACAGATAAGACCAAAATGGAAGAAAGAAGGTATCTCTACTGGGTGTGCAGACATAATGGCTACCCGGTTGAGTTCATTAGGTGTCACAGCAGACCATACGGACCACGCGCGAATGTACAAGCCGATGTGGCATCAACGCAACCGGCACGGACGACTCTGCCATACATCAACGGCATATCAGAGGCCACGGCCAGACTGCTGGCCCCCTTCAATATAAGGGTGGCCCATAGACCTGACCAGACCCTACGCGCCAGGATCATGCGCCCAAAAGATCCACTCCCCATTGGGGAGAGATCCTCTGTGATATATAGAATCAGATGCAAGGACTGCCCCAGCAACTATGTAGGAGAAACCTCCAAGAGACTTAAAACCAGGGTCCACGAACATGAATTGGTGATTAAGAGGCAGGAACAACACTCACAGGTTTGGACCCACATGGCCAACCATGGCCATGGGTTCGACCTCGCCAATGTGGAGGCCATATCCTGAGATGCCACCAAGGGAGGCCGCCTGCTCAAGGAAGCCTGGATGTCAGATGAAAACTCCATCAACCGACACATAGAGCTTGGCCCTGCATATCAAATGTTGAAGGGGTAGGGAGGGCATCGCACCAACCGGCAACAGAGGCAACCAACACACACTCTGCAAAATTGGAAGGATGGAGCAATAGAAGGGACTACTACGACCCCTGGAGAAAACAACAAACTGGAGTTGCACCTTACAGGCAAGACAATGCCCCAGGCCCAGCTGAGCACAAAAAGAAAAGCGGGGGTGATTGAATGCTACCAGACAACCAACCCCTAGGCATTTACACACAAGGAGGCATAGGGGTGATGAGCAGAAGAAGAACAGGGGAAGCCCACCCCATAGATCCCCCAGACATCCACAGCCCAATCCAGCTAAGACAGGGGGGAGGGAGGAGGATAATGAGCAGGAACAATCAGATAGCCAACCCCGCGATACACACAC
This sequence comes from Azemiops feae, assembly GCA_023970755.1. Classification (NCBI taxonomy): domain Eukaryota; kingdom Metazoa; phylum Chordata; class Lepidosauria; order Squamata; family Viperidae; genus Azemiops; species Azemiops feae. The sequence continues at coordinate 492,250 of JALGBA010000241.1, forward strand.
ACACATACGGGAGGAGGAGGGAGGAAGAACTACAAAGTGCCAGTCGGATGACCACCCCCGAGCAGTCACACACACGAAGGAGGGGTAGCGGAACTTGGGAGGAGGAGAGGGACACCAGAGATACGCCCGGTGAAGGACTGGGCGATAGAGACGCACCCACGGCCAGTGACAAAGAGAGCAATGAATAGCATGTGCAAACCGCAAAACAACTATCTCCTGCGCTCCCACACGTGCGCTGAGGAAACTACACATCTAATGAGCGGGGGGGGCGACCTTAAGAGCACGCCTGGTAGACAATCCACCAACAGATAGAGGGGCCCATCCGACAGCGAGACAAGAGGGGGGTAGGGAACAGGAACAGCCCCCAGGTGTTTGCACATGGGCAAGGAAAATGATAGGGCTGGCTAATAGGAAGACGCCGAGTAGTTTAGGGACATGGAGGCAAACCAAGACGAATGGGGCCATGGTGATGGGGGGGAGAGAAGCAGGAACAGTTTGACATTTGATCCTCCGGCACTGAGCAGGATGAGCAGGAGCGATCCGACACTCTATCCCCCAGCGCTAATACACATGCCAAAGGAACAGTAGCAACTGGAGAGGAGAGGACAACTTTGGAGACGGCCCCTTTAAGAACGAGGCACCCGACGCTGATGAGTGGACCAATGACCAGGTCAAGGGCCCGGGCACAGAAACAGCCAGTCATATAAGAACGGACTCCCAAATCTCACATTTTATGCTCTGACGATGTCGGCAGTGTGGCCGACGAAAGCTAAGCTTTGTAAATTAAACAGTCTTTGTTTAAGATTTTTATCCTGGTGATCGTTAATATTTATTTGGTTTACGATATATATATATATCGTATATATATATACTCATCTCGAGAACAAAACGCTTAGCTGACGAACAACACCTAAAAACTGAACTACACACTCTCATTAACGTACTAACATCCAACGGATTCCAAAGAAATAAGATTACCAACCTAATCCAAAAAGAAACCCCCACTAAAATCCAAGACAGAGAACAAGAAAACGGCAAAGCCCTCCTCCCATACATAAAAGGCACCACAGACAGAATCAGCAAGATCCTCCACAAACACAACATCAAGACAGCATTCTGCACAAACCGAAAAATATCCACCATTCTAAGAAACCCCAAAGACAAAATTGAGTTAGAAAATCAAGGAGTATATGAAATCCCATGCACCGCCTGCCCCACCACATACATCGGACAAACCAACAGAAGAATAAGTGCACGCATTGAAGAACACAAGAACTCAGTCAGAAAAGAGGAACCAACTTCTTCCCTGGTCCAACACCTTAAAGCCCCAGGACATAAAATTGACTTTAAAAATACCAGAACTATCGCCAAAACTGAACACTTTAACAACAGAATAATCAGAGAAGCCATCGAGATAGAAAAACGCCCACACAGCATGAATAAACGAGATGATACTCCCGCCTACAGCCATTTGGAAACCACCCTTATGACAAACGAGTCCCTAACACAAAGAATGACACTAGACCCACACTCACGAAAACCACCAGGATGTCACCACCAACACATCCACGCAAAAAGCAAACCCAAACCCACACCGATGATGAGGCACGACCACAAACCAGAAACCAGACCACAGCTGCATCATTAGCCATTTCAAACCCTCCAATCCATACATGAAGCAAACTGACACCCACCTTGATGATATGGCACGACCACGAACGCGAAGCCAAACAACAGCAATGCAGCTCTCCATCTCAATTCCCGCTGCAACTCAGACTAATCCGAGCAAGATGACGAATGAGACTTCGTCGAAACATCGCCAAGACACTTCCAATTTTACGCGGGAGAAAACCCGAATTACCAAAGACCTACATACAAACACCCGTGAAAACCTCAGAAAACTTATATATATATATAAAACTTCTAAATTCAGTGAATCTGCATACATTTGAATCGTTCACTAAGAAAATATGCATATGACTGTGTATTTGTTGTAGATTTTACATGCATAAAAGTAAGGCAAGTATTTTTCCAAAAGGGGAAAAAAAATGTTTATTAAAGGTACATACAGAAGGAAAAGTTCTACAAAGCTATAGCCCATCCGTCAAATATGTATGAAAACTTATATAAAATGTTGTTGCATAATATTTTGTCATGCCTGGTAAATAATGAACCATAACTCTTTCTGACTGAATAATATCAACAAACTAGAAACATTGGCTTGCACATTCCTAGTCTTCATCATTAAAGTTCCCCTTGAGACAAATTCAACACCTGGTGATGTTGTGGACACATCCATATCATTTTCTTGGAATTGATTTGTTATTGCTTTCTTTGGGTTTTCCTCATCTTCCCTCTACTTAATTGAATCCAACCCCACATAGTTGGTTCTCAAGAGCGAGGTAGGTGCTTCCATAAACCACGACTCAATCCAGATTCTCCCATAGAAAAACAATCAAGCATGTTTTAATATCCTTCTGTAGTCCTTTTCTGTAGAATATTCCTATCATATAGGTTTAGTTGCCCACATAGTACCAAATGAAAAAGAATGTGTTGATCAAGTATGTTTGGTTGGCTTATTATAGATACATAATCTTTAGATTATGATTAGATTAGATGTAGTAGTCAGGGGTATCCAAATTTCACAACGTTAAGATTTCTGGATTTCAACTTCCAGAATTCTGCAGCCAGCCATGTTTAGTTTGGTTTGGGTTTGGGTTTGGGTTTGGGTTTGGGTTTGGGTTTGGGTTTGGGTTTGGGTTTGGGTTTGGGTTTGGGTTTGGGTTTGGGTTTGGGTTTGGGTTTGGGTTTGTTTGAGGTTTTTACTTTAGCTCCAGGAATGTTATGTACTGTTATATACACATACATTTTCTTTCGTGAACTAGAAAGAAAATAATGAAATTTTGTACAAGAGCCCAGTCAATTCATAAGAGTCATGCAGCTATAAAGAGCACAGGCTGAGGAATAGCATCAATTGAATTTTATTCTGGTTACTCTTTTAGCTGTTTTCTTTAAAAACTTATGATCTCTTTTTGATCAGTGATGATAAAGCTATCCACCTCCATTCTGATTCTTAGGTCTGCTGTTTTTAAAACACAGTGGAAGTTGTTCAAAGGCAACACAGCTAACTCTTTGGAATGTTCCAATAAGCTTTATACTGAAGACATTAGATGTCCAACTACAATTGATATGTTTGAGAGTACACACTGCAATTGTTTGTTGTAATTGTTCTCTGGAAAGTAATTCTATAAAGACTCATTCTGGGGGAATCATGGTATGAAAAGAACCACATGAAGGCTTACAGCTGTTCCCCTGCTTTTGCCATGTAATTATCTGTAAAGCTCTACCATGCTGCAAGTAGATACATAATCTCATATATGAGAATTGATCCTCTTTCTCCAAAAGAAACCAACTGTTTCCTCCGACTGCAAGATTCTGCTGGCTCCAGATTCCCTATATTAGACCATCAGGAGTGTTAGTCTCATCCAGTGTCTTTTTTTTGTGTATATGTTATTTGGGGAAAACACATGTACTTATGTAATGAGAGTTGACGAGTTTTTGATTTATGTGGCTACCTCAAGCAGTTTTTTGAGAATCTGGATATTGCTGTTGCACAATGCAAAGTACATGGGTCCCATGGTTTCAAATAAATGAGACTGTTGTTGCTTTCATTTTCCCTTTGGGCTTCTTGGAAAGCTCTTTTTTTCTTTTTCAAACCACATTAAGGCTTTTAGGGCTAAAAAATATATAGTAAAAGCATTTATGTTCCATTTAAGCAGATAGAAAGTTAAAAAATGGAGGCCACTCTAAGTTGAAAGAAAGGAATGCCAAGCAATGATTTAATATGTGCATCGCCATCTAATTTTGATCAAGGAAGGAACTTCAAGGTCACTTTCCAAATCCTGAATAAAAAGTAATGTATACCCCAGGTGATAGCTCTGACTTCAAAGATCTTCTATGAGAGGCTTGCTTGTTGATTTCAACACATATATAAGTATTTTTTGACTTACGATCATATCTGAGCTTGGAAGTCTGATTTATCTGCTGTTCTTGTTCTGGCTACAGTTCATCTATGCCTTTTTAAACATTCATCTTAATCAGCCATCAGATAACCATACCCAGAAGTCAGAATTCAATTGTAAGGTAATGTTAAACCTTCTCACCGACATATAGAAACTTTGTTTGGTTCTTTCTTTAAAGTGGGACAGATTTGTATGTACACACAAGTTAAAATTCTAAATTCTAGTTATGAGTTGATCATTTCATTGAGGACATAATAAGTCCACAGGACAGCAGTGGCTTGGGATTCAGTCCCAATACAATGGAAGGCTCCTAATTTCAAAGCATCTATGAATTTGGAAGATATAAAAAATGAATGAATAAATAAACAATTTTGATGAATTTCCTGGAAAGAATCATGATTGTTTTTTTAATATACTCAAGTGACTTGATTTGCATTTTTATATCCTTGTGCTGACTTAGGAAAGGAAAGCATTGCTCATGGTACATGGTCATTCCATTTTTTTTTAGATTATTTTATGGAAGTTAACTTTTATGTATTTTGGACTATTACTGTTAAAAATCGTCCTCCTCCTCCTCCTCCTCCTTGCTGATCAATAAATATCAAGAGTCATACCTCTACCTTGCAATATTTACAGAGCTAAGGAAATCAGCTTCAATAAAATAAAATGAACAGCTTCATGTTTAGAAAAACCTAAACAGCCATGTTCCCTCAGCCATAACTCAGGCCTGTTATGGCAAAATAAGAAGCAAAGAATGACTTATATCTTGCTTTATTTGTAGACATAACTGCCTACAAATTTTAAGACTATAGCAAGATATAACTAGGTTAGCCTAGTGGTTAAGGCACCAGGCTAGAAATCAGGAGGCTGTGAGTTCTAGTCCTGCCTTAAGCATGAAATCCAGCTGGGTGACTTTGGACCAGTCAGTCTCTCTCAGCTGAACTCATCTCGCAGGGCTATTGTTGTGGAGAAAATAGGAGGAAAGAGTATTGTGGATCAGCATTTTGAGTCCTTTATAAAAATATTAAAGCCTGGATATATTAATAAATAAAATGTAAAATATCTGTGATTAAGACAGGAAATAGAGTATAGAGGCGAATCAAGAGTGAACAATGAACTTAATTTGAACTGATAACAAGACTTTTTTTTTTTACCTGAAATTTTTAGTATTATTTGTAAAGGCATATACAGTATTTAATGATAACATTGTTTGGAATAATGATGTATATTTGCATTTTTGATGTTCTTCACTGGACCACATGGAAGAAGTGGCTTTCCATCCATGGCTGATGGAAAGTTATGTGATTTATTTCAAAAGGAATTTTTGCTACTCTATCTTCAAGATCAAATTTCTGTTCTCGGTATGTTGTCTAGCTGGAAAACAGGAGGGGTGAAATGCTCAGTGAAGGGATGCCTATTTCTCTTCTGGTTTTGCACAATGCGGCTACAGTATAAAGCACTTTATTGGATTTTTGCTTAATGTGTAATGTGGACCCAGCTATTATAGTTTGCAAATAATGATTTCTGTCTCAGCGTGATATACAAACTCTGCCATTCAGTTCTATTTCTCCAACTTGTATGGCAATAGAAGGTAATGTTCAGATGGAACTGGAGTGTTATTAAGAAATAAAGCAGTGCAGGGTGTTGGCACACAGTGGTGCACAGGACATGTTGGGGAGGCATTGGTAGAGTGATAGAGATGGGAGGTGGAACTTCTAGTGATTAGCTTTTCTTCAATTTCTGAATCTCTTGGGGTGGAAATATAATATTCATGTGATAGAATTTTCAGTACAGAATATGTTGTGTTTATTAAAAAGAGGCAGTTGACAAATGATCAAAAGGAGACCTTAAATTGTTCGAGAGTTCTTTTTAGTAGAATATGTGAAAAGAGAAAATTAGTTGCTTAATATTTGATGTTTTGACTTTGATCTTCTGCTATTTATCAGCATCTCTTGCATGGTCCCAAATGGTTTTATATTAACACATCTCCAGCTAGGACATACGAATTAGTTACCAGAGTAATTGTAGCATTCCTTGAGAAGTCTGTGACTAAATGGATGCTCTATGCACATGGTCTACTCAAGGGGGACAAGTGATACAAAACCATGATGAGATGTTTGCTCTGCCCATTTTATACGTTTGTTGGTACATTACATGCACCTACAAAATAGATGGAATGTGTTGCATAATGGAACAACTCTGCTTTAGTTGGTCTGACAGAAATTGTGATCCTGCGGACATTTCTAGACTGTCCTCTGATTCACTTTCATTAACATTAGTTGGAGATAACAATTCTCCTATTGTGATCTCTGCACCATTTCTAGAGTGTAGTAAGAATGAATTACTATCCCAGTAAGAACAGCCCAAGAAGAATTAATTAGTATCCAAGGAGGGTATAAATACCAAATCTCCAAAACAAAGCAACAAGAATACTGTAGGCAGTTATTATCTGATCCAATCTAAAATTAAAAGTATTGTGAGTATAAGGCTATAGTATACCTCAAAGTTTGAAGACAATTCTCAATTTTTCTGTCCCACCCACAATTCTATGTTATGTTCATTTTTTTTCCTGCAACAAGTAATTACATATGTGCAAGCAGTGGTATTATACCATCATAAGCAGAAGCTGTAGTTTGTTTTGAAGTTAGCATAGGTTATGTAGGATTGGAAATGATTTTTTAAAAAAAACAACTGAAGGGATCTTTTCTCAAGATTGTACTACAGCTGTGAAGGGCAACTGTTCAATTTTGGGAGAAGATGCAGCTGCTTTGAGCAATTGCCAAGAGGTTCTTTATGATTTCCCCCGTATTCACCCAAGCCCCCTTTTCCCTGTGAGAGAACAGAAGTCTATACCCAAGATAAATATCATGCTCAGGGTTGGTATTTTCTGCTTGACATGCAACTCACTTGTGTTTCTGACATGTGGAGATTTGTTTCTGAAAGTCTCAAGCCTCTTCTTAGCTTGCAAAATGTATGTTTGAATAGCCACATTTCCAATCTAGGATAGTGCTATTATTTCCAAAATAGAAAAGTTGTTTTAATATAATGAAAAAAGAGAATTTACATTGCATTCATTGAAGTTTATTTCTATCCTGCTTCTGGTCTTTTCCTCATCCTAGCTCCTAGCATGTAACTCAAAGGTTAAATGTTGCCTTTGGCCCCAAAATGTATCCTGAATAGTGTTGATTGAATCTGTCAAGTTTAATTTTATTCTGTTCATATATTTTTTCAAACTTGGGTTTGTTCCATCCTGATTTTACTGATTTTCTTTAAAAAATGTTTATAGAGGTCTCCAAATATGTACATTTTAACATGCACGTCTTACCAATTATGCATTTCTATGCAACATTTGCCTTGATGTGGTGAGACATCAACTCAAGGTTGATCCCACTCAGCTGGCCACTGATGTAAGTGACTTCTGTGGAGGAGCAAAAGAACGCAAGAAAAGCACTGTGGTTACTCTACTCTGACAATCAATTGGGACACTGTGTGCTTCACAAGCCACTTTGCTTGAACTGTCATCAAACTAAAGTGCTCCTTTGAATAACTAGTTATAGATTAGTGTGTTTTTATACTTTTGACCAAAGGATATAATAGCTTTCTTTAGGGGTTCATTGTTTAATGTATTGGGAAAGAGTGGAGGTTAATGCACTACTCTCCTCAGACACTATCTATGTCACCTTCCTCATGCTGTGGTTAAACATCTGCAGATAGGATGCTTCTTTGTCAGTGTACACCATCTGCATAATATAGAATTAGAAATGAACATGTAGTTCCACCAAGCAACCTATTCACCCAGTGTTCCATCATGTCTGCATGAGAAGAATTAATTATCTAAATTAGTTACATTATTTCAGCAGAGAAACAAGTACACAATATAAGGAAATCAAAGGCCCCTCATCTTGCTTCACTAGAAGGAGGGTCCCCCCCCCCCAGTGGCTTATTCACCCATTTGAAAATGCTTTATTACAAATCAGCTTTGTTAATGTTCAGATTTCTGTACTTAGTTTCTCCTTTGAAATCTACCTTCAACCAATACAGACTGAATATCTGTATTGCTGGTCTTCTATTCAAGAATCGGTGGTCCAGTTAATGGAAGATAAATGTATTAATGATTATTGCTGCATGTCCTACTTAAACAGTCTTTAAGAAGTAAGAGATTGCACTAAGGGACAGTAGATGTATTGCTAAGAAAGTTAGACCTGGTGTTTAAGCATTAACATGAAGGCCACCCCCATAGTTAGTCTAAATTTAAAGGCATGCAAGGAAACGCCTGTAGAGTTTTAAGGAAAGGATTGTGGTAGCATGCTTTCTAAACTATTTTGGGCATTCCTCCCTGCATTAAAAAGGTGAAATTTTGTGGAAAAACAGAACTTTTGGTATAACTGCTTACTCCATGATATCTTTACTCTAGGGTGGAAATGTTATCAGATTGCAATTTACATGTTTATCCCACTCCTTAATAGCTCTGAACAAGGATATGGCATGCATCAGATTATTTTGGTCCCCTTTAGTTTTTTTGTTTCAATTATGACTAGGTCATTTGTATGGAAGGCAAGAGAGATGCCCTGAACCAATTTGAGAGATGCCCATATACTCTTTTTAAAGTGCTTTATGTACAACATATCTGTTCTAGAAGAATATGCAATCCCAACTCAAATGAAGTAAAATGTTAACGGTGTCATTAATTAGATTATGTCATATATATCAAATAGGGGGGTCCCCTCCCTGAGATCCTGACATCTAGTGAGACCTCAGAAAACATGACTTTTCCATGGCTATCCATAACTTGTGGAACACCCCCCCCACACACACACACACTATTGATTTGACAGGCCCCCACCCTTCTAGCTTTTTGGAAGGTCATTAAGACCTGGCGTTTACTGAGACACTGGAATTATATAGGTAGACTCTTCCCCAAAACCGCCCCACTCCCGCCCTGCCCCTGCTCTGCCTCCTGCCATGCCCATTCTGTCCCTGCTCCATCCTCTGCCCGCCCTGCCCCGCCCCCGCCCCACCCACCCACAGGGCCACCAACCACCTCCACAGCCCGCCACAGATCACCCAGTGCCATAGCCACCACACCCTCCGCCTGTGCCCCACAGCATCATGCGTGCGATGGGGTGCGAGGGTGGAGTCTTGTCCCTGCTGCCCGGCTGCCATGTTCTTGGCTACGCTGCTCCATGCAGCCTGTTCCCGGGGGTGACTCTCCTCTGGGGGGGGCTGCTGGTGAGGAGGAGGCCATGGGCGGAGGTGGGGTTGGGGCGACGGTGCGCATGCCCACAGAGAGGGCTCTGAGTGCCGCCTCTGGCATATGTGCCATAGGTTCGCCACCACTGATCTATAACAAGCTCTGCGAACTATTAGGGAGGAGCTGTCTTCACTCTCTTTCTCTCACACAAATTATCTGAACTGAGTTGCCTCTTGTTTCTCTGGAATGACCTTCCTCCCTCCTGGGAATTTAGACTGCATCCCATCACACAACTGAACTTGTTGCTTTTTCTTTAAAAAGAGGATTGATCTCTTTAAACAAGGCTGATGGCAGGCAGTCTGATGCCACATAAAGGGAGAAAGAGATTACACTTTGACTCCCTGATTACCATAGAGTAGGTTTGACCCTGAGCTTATGGTTGGTAAGTGTTATTGTTTAGTGTCCCTAAAGAAAACAGTAAATCAGGACCTCTCTAAGCAACTAAAATCATGAGGGTTAGCAGTAGACCAAGATACCTAAATACTGCTAGAGAAAGCAATAGATCAGGACCTTTCTAAGCAAGTAGAAAAGTTCTGGTCTATCAGATCTAGCCCTAAGAAAAACAGCAACAGAAAACAATAGCAGCTGTACTAAAGGAATGTAAGGGCATTTCAGAACTTGACCAATTGCTTTGAATTGAATGTTGTAATCTTTTTAAAACTGTAGATGTGTTTTATATATGACAGGCTCATTTGTGACTTTATATCATAGCTTCATGTGGGGCTTTTGAGAAATTGATACATGAACAATGGGCCATTGCTTTAATTTCATTCAAATTATTTAAATGGCATCCTGTTTAAAGAGCATTCAGTCTGAAGCCCTCCTGAAAAAGCCTTTTGAGGAGTGCCGGTACTTATCTATTCTTTTGCGGAAACCAGAAAATTGGTGAGTCATAATGATGCATGGAACTCATCTCAGCCACAACGCACCTTTTATTTATCTGCCACTGAAAAAATGTGCTCCATACAAGCTTACTTTGATTTTTGTTAGACAGAAGGAGAGCTTCACCTTCTTAGGAGCTACATTAAATGATCACAGAAATATATCTTAACTCTCTATTTTTGTGTCTCCTGACGCCAGAAGATCAGATATGGTGTTTTCCCACAGGGGAAGAAAGTATAGTGAAAATAAATTGTTAACAGAGAAATGTTTTTGAAGATTAATGAAAAGAATAAAATATTTTCTCTACAGATATTGGGGGCATACTGCTCAACAAAATGATCAAAAATTAAAACTTTTCTTTTAATGAAAGTTAACCAAAATAACAATGAAACCTAAACCTTTTGTATTTGTTTGAAAAAAATCAGAACCAGACATTCTCAAATGTTTGGTTTCAATAATATTACTATTAGCAGTGTAAATCTGAATAGAACCCTAAGTAATATATTACGACATATACTGCCCACTTCAGGAAACAGTACCTCCACTTTTCTTTCTATAATGTCTTGTTTTAGGTCCACTACATTCGTGATAGCACTGATGTTAGAAATTTCACCAGACCCAGCCAATGATGGGACAATGTGATGGGAAAAAGCACAGTATCCTAATCTCAGAACTTGAATACATTCTTTGGAATGTTATAGAACAGGAAACTAGTAGAATGGCTGTGTATTAAAGTAGTCTCATACATCTAGACATGTTCAATCTATTTTCAGTAAATAAATACAAAACTGCTTTACCAAAGTTCTTTAGCTGACATGAGAGGAATCATTCTGATCTTCTTCTTCTTCTTGTGCCATATCCGTTATCGGACATTGGTGATCATGTTGGCGATCCTGTATTTATCAGCAGCAACACAAAAAAGTGCTGCTGCGTTTTGTTCAAACCAGTCCCTTAGATTTTGAAGCCATGATGTTCTTCTTCTGCCTGGACCTCATTTGCCTTCAATCTTTCCCTGGAGGATTAAATGGAGTATGCCGTATTTTTCTGGGTGTCGCATCACATGTCCGAAATATTCTAACTTTCAATTTTTAATTGTTTTGATGATTTCCCTTGGCTTTCCCAGGTGGCTTATCACCTCCTCATTTCTGATCTTGTCAACCCAGCTTATACATAACAGCCACCTGTAAATCCACATTTCAAATGCTTCTAGTCTCTTCAGGTGGCTTTCTGTCAGAGACCAACTCTCTACTCCATAGAGCAGGATAGAAAAAATATAACATCTGACAAGCCTGATTTTCAGTCTTAGGCTTATGTCGTGACTGCAGAAGACCTTTTTCATTTTGAAGAATGCTGTTCGAGCTTTCTCTATCCTTGTCTTTACTTCAGTGGTCATGTCCCAGCTTTCATGTAAATTAGAACCGAGGTGCGTGATCCTTTCAACTTTTTCTAATGGTATTCCTTCCAAATTTATTGGTGGTAAATTAACGGGTTGTTTGCTGACGACCATGATCTTGGTTTTTGAGGTGTTAAGCTTCAAGCTGTATTTTTCAGATATTTCTGTGACTCTGTTGATGAGGAGCTGAAGGTCTTCATGCTTACTGGCAAGCAGAACTGTATCGTCAGCATATCTTAAATTGTTGATCCAAACACCGTTTACTTTGATGCCAGCATCGATGTTCTCCAATGCCTCATTGAAGATTGACTCAGAGTAGATATTGAACAACAGTGGAGACAGAATACATCCCTGTCTGACCCCTCTTTGTATTTCTGCATCAGCTGAGTATTTTTGGCCTAGTCTCACATTTGCTACCTGATGCCAATATAGATTCTTCATTCTGATATATTGGTTAAAACAGGCCTCAGATTTGTAACATATACATTAATTATTTTGCAAATTATTTTGTAAACATATTTCAAACTACATTGCCCTGCAGAATATGACTGGGTTTGCTGGATCCAATCTGGGTTGGTCACCAGGACTGGTAGGTTTTGTCTTCCAAGCTTTTGGACTCATGCTGGAGCCTGTCTTCAGGAAACTTCTCTGTGTGCTCTGGGCTGTTCTGTGTATGATATTTATATGGGGCTGTTGTGTGTAGCTTTTTAGATGTAGTTTGGGGTGTTAATGGCTGGCAATTAAGTTGTTGGCTGTTATTTCCTTGTGCTGCCAAGCCCCCACCACCTACAGTAAGTACTTAATAAGCTGGGGATAAATCAGCACACCTGTTGATTGACGAGGGGCCTGTTTCCTCTCTGGTCCCAGTGATCAACCTAGATTGGATCCTGCAACATTATCCTGGGACACATATATTTGCCTTCATTCATGACTAGGTCTATATGCATTTCTTCCTAAACAAACAAGCATCTCTTTAATCTTAATCTAGAAAACCTCCTCTCTCTCTCTCTCTCTCTCTCTCTCTCACACACACAAATACACATCTTTGAATAATTGAATAAATAAATTATATTTGATCACATGATTCTGTGATACATAATGTATTTTCTGAATGTTATGCAAATAATTCATGCTTTTAGTATTTTTAACATGTGTATATAACTTTCAAAATTAGAACATCAACACCTGTTAAAATTAAAATAACCAGAGTTATCACATGGTGAGTTGTTAATAAGCAATATCTGACTACCCAGATGACATGTTTTCTGTCAGTGAAACGTATTTATTTTCCAAATTTTGTAATGGAGAAACATTTTGTGTAAAAATCTGGCCTTCAAAGGATACATACACTAGCACTGTAGAAAAACGCCTTTGGGAGATCAGCCAAAATGCTGGTCGAAATTACAGTTTCACTTTAAATGATTGCACTTACATAATATGCCTTTGTGTTAACTATAGTTAAAGCATTCACCTAGATACATACTGCACCTGGACAATTTCTTAATTTGCTTTCTTGTTTCATATCATAGTAACCTTTTCACTGGCCAGTACTTTTACTATTTTAATTTGTACCAGTAATATTTAGTGACGCCTATTTGTGGAAGAATAGAAGGAAGAAATCACCAGGACTCCCACAAACCTTAAAATTAAAATAAGAACAGTGCAAACACTGCTATGGGAGCAGTTCCCTTTAAGAATAGGTTTTTGATAATATGCACAGCTGTGTCAAATGATTTTATATGTACAGTGAAAAGGAGAATGATGAACCATGCCATTTAGTGTACAGAAAGCATCTTTTTGTTCTTTCCTTTTCATTGCTCTTTATTTTCCTTCACCAACCTTGTAACAGTCCTTGAACTCTTTTTCCCATTGTGATATAACAATGAAGCCTTTACAATGGGTAAGCAATCAGTTTGGGATTCATCAGGAGCTCTTTCAAGTCAAATTGGCTTGCAAACCAATTTTTCTGATTATTTTTTTCCTCTCTCTTTAACTGTTGTTTTTAACATCTGCAATGTTGCCTCATACATAGCTACTATAATAATGGCAAGCTCCTATCCTAAGGATGGATTTTTGTGAAGTCAAGATGGCCCCGTGCATTCAGAAAACAGAATATCCGCTAAAATATTATTACAAGAACATCTAAAAGGCATGGACGGAGAAACACTGTCTTAACAGTCCAAGACGAAATGGACAGGAAATGGAAAGCAACATGCTGAAAGAGGTTATAACTGATTTACTGGAATAGATAACATGAATCTCTATGCTAAAAAATATTTTAGTGGTTTCCACTAATAAAAAAAAAAGTGTAAATGTAATACAGATAGTCCTCGAATTATGAGCCCAAAATTTCTGTTGCTAAGTGACACATTTGTTAACTGAGTTTTGCCCCATTTTACGAACTTTCTTGCCACAGTTGTTAAGTGAATCACCGCAGTTGTTAAGTTATTAAGTGAAACTGGCTTCCCCATTGACTCTGCTTGTCAGAAAGTCACAAAAGGTGATCACATGATCCCGGGACACTGCAACCTTCATAAATATGAGTCAGTTGTCCATATCCCACCCCCAGGTCTGTTTGAGCTATGCTTGGTTTGGATTGTTTGCAATGTTGTGGTGCTTTAGAGCTTGTGGGTGGTACCATTTTACACTGGTCAGAACTTTTCACTTTCCTTACCTCCTAACACCTTCTATACAAAATGGAAGTCCTTTTCTGGAGCCCTGATTTCTTCCCTGCTCCTTTCCCATGTGTATTTACAAAACTTTCTATTTCATATTCAGAAGCTTTGAAAGATTTTATTATTATTATTATTGTCTTCTCTGCAGGCCTCAGACAGATTCAGCCCATTTTTCAAACTCAAGTCTTTCTTTTAAGCCGGCTTTTCCTTTCACATTTGGTCCAGATTTGATTCTGTGGTGCTTTCAAAATTATATCACAGCTGGACAGACATTGGGTGGTGCCTTCATATAATTTATTTCCAACATCCTGTTGGATTGAAAAGAATGAAATCAGAAGGGGAATAGAGAAAGAATGTGATGGTCTGAGGGGGGGGGGGAGTTTAGATAGCTGGTAGATATTTTCTATAGGTTTATATACTGTATGTTGCTATTTTGGGTTAGCCTTTTTCCCCCCAATCTAACTAGTCCTGAGTTTAAGAAAATATCCCACAGGAAACTCCTATTTGTTGATTCCCTGTCAATTCCTTTTCTAACTCCTATGAACACTTTAAGTGTTTTGACAATTTTTGAATTAGCAGTGATGCAAAGAACATCTTCATCCTCCATAGACCCTATACTTATTTATAATCTTATTAAATCCAAGAAATTGAAATATATTAAATAGATAAATAATAGATAAATAATAAGATAATCTTCTAGATATGAAGAAATAGCTTGATTTTGTTACTTGTATTCATCATCAAAGACTGAAAATAGATCTATCCCAAGCACCAGTTTCACTCATTTTTCTCAACTTTACTGCAATTTCCTGGGTTACAGACATGTGAAAAAAATATTATATAAATATCATTGTATTGAAATAACATATATTAAAACTGAGAAGAAGAAACAATAGATGGTCTACATGGCAAGATTTAATAACATGTTACAGGAATGAGCTAGTTGTATATGAACACTTAATGTTCCTCAAATGTCACTCATTTAATCATTATTCAGTATAGTCTTTTCTGATTATATTAACACTATTATATTTTTGCTGTACTTCTGGTTGTTATATTTCACAAATAAAATATTTTAAGAAGAAAAAGTTTGGATGTTATTGTGGACTTGACAGAAGTACTGTACTATTCCTGCACTGTTGCAGTAAGGTTTAGGATTTTTTTTTTGTTAATCCAAACAAATTTCCCTAAACACTTGCATCTTGTTTTTAAAAAAAACATTTTGTCTATTTACATAGTACCTTTGGATGCAGCCACCTGAAACTTCCTGACCTGGCAATGTTCTTTTACTTCTGTTCTCAGAACTAACATTTCTATTTGCCCATCTTGTTTGGCTTAAAAACTAAATAGGGAGGACAAACTGACTTTTTCAGATAAGGCAATTTCTTTTAAGAATTATATTTTAGAACAAAACAAGCCCTGGCTTCAGTATGTAATAGTAATAATCACCCCAATGTGTCACTGTGACAGTGTAATCATTTTATTCACTCACATTAATAATCCTAACTTTTACTTGAGAATCTTCACACTACATATAGTTCTTGAACTGCAGAAAATTTGAAAGGAAAGGGGAAAGGGGAAAGGGGAAAGGGGAAAGGGGAAAGGGGAAAGGGGAAAGGAAAGGAAAGGAAAGGAAAGGAAAGGAAAGGAAAGGAAAGGAAAGGAAAGGAAAGGAAAGGAAAAATAAGAAGTTTGTGTAGAGGTAATGTTTGCCACTGTGAAGACTATCTTTCTTTTCCAAAGAACATTGTGGATACTGAAAAAAATCATTGTATATATATCAACATTTAAAGATATGTAAAAATAATGTATGTAAGCATTCAGTTTGAAAACTTTAAACCACACAAACCATTATTGGTATCCACTGAATGTTGAACTGATGTCATAGTCTCCAATTGATATGTGAACAGGAGAAATAGAGAATAGGTTTTCTTTACATCAGTGTACAAGAACTCGTAGTCATCCATCCTAGTCGTTAGCTGGATGTAATATGAAACCATGGATGTATAATACGGACGTTTGGAGAGAATTGCATTTGGAAATTGAGTATCATGTTGGAGGACTAACCTGCAAAAAGTTAAATGTAATTAATTAAAACTAACTAATATGATTCTTTAGTTCATCTCTTGTTTCATTACATGAACATTCAGTCACAATTTTGGCAGAGGGAGTGTTTCAAAGGGTTTTGAAATCAAAACATGAGCATCTGCAAGATGTGGGAGTGCAAATGACAAAGTATGCATCCCAACATTGCAATGATATTTTTCTCCCTTTGGAATATATGGCCTACATCATGTCCACATATATAAGGGGGAGAAAGTGAGTTGTAATGTCACGATGCACAATTTGTTCTTTTGACCAAATATTGGCTTACTGTGTTCTTCTGGTTCAGGTGTGGTCCTGGAGAGGCAGGTTCTCTCTTTATATTACATAGGATTTATCATTATGAGAATGTACTGCCTCTTCCCCTGGCTTTATACATATCACCTCCTTTACTTCAATGGGATGATCAGGAGGAGAGTAAAAATGTTATATTAGCCTGGAATAATAGCTGGTGTGTAATGAAGTCAACTTTATGTTTAGCTGAGGTTGGCTTATTTCAAAAAAAATCATATTCAAGACTAACCATGGTTTATTGGTTTCAAATGATACACCAATGATAGTTAATATATAAAAACACTACAGATGCTTTCAGATTCTTTCTTACAGCCAGGTCACCAGAAAATGGGAGAAGTGTGGGAAAGCATAGAAAGAGAGCCTGTGTTGGTTCCTATAATGGAAAACAAACAAGTTTTCTTATCACTGGAAGTAAAATCTGGTCTGGTTCCAAGCTGGGAGAAAGATGCTGGAAGAATGAATTGGAAGCAGGCTGCAGGAAAGGAGGTCTCCTTTTATTTAGCAATCAGAAGTGAAGTCACATAGCAATCGGTTCTGGGACAGCTGACAAAACTGGTGCGTGGATGTGGTTCCAGGGCTTTGTGATTTAGATGCCCAGATTTGTTGTGAAATGTACTTTATTCTTTACTTGAGTGTGCCCTTTTAGTATTCTTATTATTGTTGCCTGACTCCCATTGTGACTGGGAGTTGTGTCCTATCCTTGGAGCTGGGTGGGGAATGTAAATCTTAGGTGTCTTTGCCTCTCTGCTTTTTTAATTTGATCAATTCCAGCCTTCTATGGGGGCTATAGCTGAAGGTATTTTGTTTATGAATAGAGTAGTTTGTAAAACTAAATATCCATTCACCGGGGCTGACCACTTGAGTGGTTTTACTTCAGGGAAGTCTTTTCTCTTCTGGGGGTGGGGAGGCATTTCTTTGTTTATAAGGGGGCTTTCTTATATTAAAAGGGAGGTTGTGGATTCTCCCTATATTATGGTTCATTACCACCAATCAATAAACAATGGAATCTAGTCAGATAAACCTTATTCATATGTACATCTTTCAGAAATAAAAAAAAATAGTATTTAAATCTTCCAAAACTGTCTTTGAAAGAAGGTAAATGACCGAGGGAAGCTTAAATATTGCCATCTCGCTAAAGCATATTGTCTTTTTATTGAAACATGCAGCATATTCTTAATATTTTCTCAGAAGGAAATTACCTTATAAATGAATTTCAATCTGAGAAGCCAGCTCCATCAAGCTTTGCTTCTCTCTTACTCATCTCATTACTCTGCTGTGGCACAGGAAGAGACAAAGTAAAGATGTTTCCTTTTCCTTTTCTGTGATGTCTTTTGAAATTGTACAGTTAAGGAGAAGATCTGTCTACTGATACGTAGGCCACACCGGGAGCCTTTGAAAGTGTAGAATGGATATATGGATGAAATAAAGGGGACTTTATATAATACACTATGACTGCTAAGCTTGTAAGGTCCCCTAAGTGCCTTATTGATGGAAGGGCATCTTTATAATCATCCTCTTAAACAAATGCATAATATTCCCTCAGGTTTTTCTCTAAATAAGCATTCTTGAAACTCTAGCCAGCGGCTGTAATGTTATGTATGTTTACATTTCCTTTAGGGTTAAACCCCATATAATTCAATGGGACTTGGCTGCAAGGAAATATGCTTAATTAAAAATGTTTTAACTCTCAAATGTGCAACAGTTTATGTACAATTACACGCACGCACACACACACACACACACACACACACAGAGAGAGAGAGAGAGAGAAGGAACAAAGATAAATAAATGTAGATAGCTCTGCATGGAGACTTTTAAAATAAAACATGCAAAAATAGCCCTAAGCAATTTTTAGTGAGTATTTTTCAGTAAAATCTGTTGAAGCTTAAATAGTCTAGCTGCAGTCCTATACACTTTCTGCATTATCTATAATCTTATCCTTCCAAAACTCAAAGGGGGGTATTTGCATAACAATTCCCAACCATGTCAATTCTAGTGCCAGAGCAGCTTAAATGTAGTTGGAAATTTGTCTCACATTCATGGAGGTCAATCTTTGGATTGCAAACTTCCAGAAGTGGGAAGAATTATGTTTAAGTAAACACATATTGGAAGAGACCAAATGGTGCTTTTATAGATTGTTTGCAGAGTTTTAAAACTCCTAATTAAAAATACGTATGAAATGACAGAGAATTCCTTGTTGATTTTCTGTAGCGAGAATGTAAAATTGGCTTATCTTTGCCAGTTTGCACAGGTGCAGATGTGTTTGATCATATGGTGTGCTTACGAAAAACCAAGGCACAACTCCAAATTGCTGGCCCAGATGCTTGGCTCCTTGCTGTTCACTCACTGTTTTAGATGGGGCAGAATATACTGGTATTTGCTAAACCAAAAGGCCATATGCAAGATATGCAAAGGAAAATTAGACCACGACTCCAGATTTTCATTGTCAGTTTGCCTTTAAGAGTAAAAATATAATCATATTTTATCCTGGTTTATCTACACTTAAGCCTAATTCTCTGCCTGCTCCCTTGATACGATTCTAACCCAAGGAAAAGCTACTCTCTTCTTTCAAGTCTTGCCTTTTTCCTCAGACTTTCTCACTTTCTTGATATCTGGTGCTCTTTCCATCTATTACAGGCATGTCAAACTGCCGGCCCATGGGCTGGATGCATCATGCCAAAACCACACCCACCCCATTGCCGGCAATGGGGGAGAAGTTCCGATATGTCACGTGACATGACATGACATCGCAAGTTTGACATGCCTGATCTATTACGTCACTCTGCTCAAAACAAGCTCATGTGAATTGTTATTCATTCATCTTCATGTTTAATTAGATTCTCTTGTTTTATTGCATCAGTAAAAAGATCTGTGTATCATTTAATAAGACTTAGCATTGGGAATATATGTTTTAGATAGCTATAGTTTCAATATTCTTAAAGATAAAGCCTTACATTTTAAAATAGAAAGAGAAAAATAGCTGAAGGTGGGATTGATGCAATTCTATGATACAATGTAGGCCTGTCTAGTTTTTAAATCAGAAACTAAGAAGGAGAATGTATGTTATTTCAATCTGGCAATGCACATTGGGATCCAGACTGGACAGATCTTTTGATGCAAACAGAAATGTGCACCACCATCTGGGCCTGTAAATTGTGTGCCATTTAATGCACAGAATTAAAACTGGATCAAGGGTACATATGTAAAGATAGCTTTCAAGAAACCGCAGCTCTTGGACATATTGTTTTGTTTTTGTTTTTTTCTTGGCAAAAAAATAAAAATAAAATTTGTCACTATTGTTTTCTACTTTTTCCTCCTTTCCAATCTAGCCAACTAGACTGATGTCTAAATACTAACCAGGACTGGGCCTCCTTAGTTTTGATGAGATAAACTAAGATACTATGAAAAGAGAAGATATTAAGTAGTTTTCTGTTCTGTCCTTTAAGGCAGAGGTCCCCAACCTTTTAGGCACCAGGGGCCGGTTCTGTGGAGAGAGGTTTTTCCATGGACTGGAGGGGGTGTGGATTTGTGTGCTGCCTGCATCCTGCGGATGGGGCTTTGCTTGTTTGCTGGCATGCCGCGACCCGATACTGGTCCATGGACCAGGGGTTGGGGACCCCTGCTTTAAGGTACTTTTTGAATAGGAGTCATTAGAATCTGGATGATTAAATGTATAATAATCTATCTGAAAATAAACCAGCGGCAGTTAGCCAATTTATGCAGTTGAAGTCCATACATCAAGGCTATCCTAACTTTGAATAAAACATATATAGGTATTGTTTTTGACAATTTAATAATGTCATTGATGAGGAAAAAATGTTTTCCAGTGCTGTATTTAAACAAGAGAGAGTGTATGTACTCATTGTCAAATGCCAAGACCAATGCTTTATGTCATGTCATGCTGCTTTGATGGCTTCTTTCCTTACCAATCTTAGATATATTGATCATGCTTTTGGATCATCTCTGGCATTGGTAGGATGGGGGATGGGCATCCATCTATGTGCTATTAAACATCTCATGGCTTTTGATATCATCAACCATATATTCTTCTGGATCAGCTTAGAAGATTGGGTGAGGGCAGCATGGTGTTGTGCTAATTTGCCTCCTTTCTGCAGGTTTGTTTCCAGTCATTGGTGATTGGGATATTTTTATATTGTGCATTCACAAACAGATTAAAGTTTCCATTTTCCCCCCTTAGGAAGCAATGGACACATGATCATGTAATGTTGTATTGTTTACTATGAAAGAGGAACAGAGGATGCAAGGTTGTTATTTTTATAGAAGGAAAAAGCAGAGATCTTCTCTTCCTCTGATCAGCACAAAGAGAGGAAAGAGCAGAGATAGTCCAATCTGAAGGTGACTAAGGCATGAATGATTGTAAATAGAGCCTCCTGATCTAGCAATGAGCACAAACTGGCATACAACACAAAGCTGTACAAAGACCCTCCTGGCCATTATTGCCATTTGTTCTTTGAACAGTAGTAATGAGTCTAGGAGGATTCCCATATCATGCACTGGATCTGTCCTGAGTAGTGCAGCCTCATCTCATCTAAAGCAGTGGGCAATACAATCTCATCTAGCACCAAAGATGGCATAGTCCTAGATGGTAGGTCCCAATACCCAAAACTGATCAGTCTTGCCAGGATTCAACTGAAGACTGTTGTTCCCCCTCTAGACTCTCATAGCCCCCCAGACCCTTGGATAAGATATTCATGGTGTTACTTTTCCCATGCCTTGTGGTTTGTATTTTTTAATTTTTAATGATATTTTAAAAGTTTTAATAATTATTGTTTTATTTTATTTTTTATAATTAGGGTTTTTATATTTTATTCTTTTATTTAGTTGTATGCTGCCCAGCTTCACTCCTGCTTGCAAAGAGTATGAGAACTCTGCTGCTAATCTTTTCTTGTGAAAAAAATCATCAATGGTCATTGGACAATAAAGTGCCTGTTGCTGATTAAGAAAGGAGAGGATTAAAAGAGTTCTTGCACCATTTTGAAACAAGTGCACAGAACTCTTCAGAGAACCCAAGAAGGAAAACAAAATCTAGCGAAATTCAGTTTACTTTCCCTCTTTCTTGAATTGCAAGTGGGATTTGTTCAATGGCAAAGAGACAAAACAACAACAACAAACCGAAACTCTTGCCTCTTTCACGTGAACATTTGGACCCCACTTTTCCTCGTTGTAATCCCTGCCTAAATAGAATTGTGTGATATTGTGTCATAATTTTTTTTATTGCCCGAGTCCTGTGTGTTTTATAATAACTTGATGTTTTATATCATTGTAATTTTTATTCCTATCTTTGCACATTGCTTCAGATTACCTTATTAATGATAATAGATAAACGGCTTGTAAATATTTCAAGAAAATTAAGAGTGTGTAAAACAAAATCACTGGAAAATTTCACAGGGGTAAAAACATTCACAAAACAATGTATCCTGGTGCCTCAGTGTTCGTGATAAAGCCTACTTTCTTCGCTTCTCTTGTGTGTTGAGGATAAATCGGGAATTAATTTTCCTCCTTCCCTGATAAATAATACATTTTAAATTTTCAATAAACGCATTTGTGCCCTCTGAGTATATGAGAAGATTCCCCAAGTGGTGTGCCATATGGCAATTTTGGGTGTAAGCCATGCTTCATGCTGATGCACTAATTAAAACAACTGTGACTTTAAAGACATTGCATGGGTATTACCACAAGGGGTTAATAAGATCATGTATTAATAATGCTACAGTGTTATTTTCAGAGGACTGTAGTTGGAAAGAACACAAGCTAACCAAGAAAATAATTGGAGATAAATTCTGGAAGATTATCAAGGAAAGCCTAGCTATAAGACATGTCTTGGCATCCTGAAACAAAGAATAAAAATAAGGTCTGGTCTGCATATGTAATGGATTTACGAAGTAATATGGATGGATTGAATCATAACTCTGCAGCCCCAAACCCTGATCTTTAACTGAAAGTACAATTAAAAGATCAGTATTTGAATTTGGGGGGGAGGGGGGAGGAGAGGGTCTATTTCTACATTTAGCTTATGAATACATAAGAAAATTGTCCAGCTGCAAACCCTTTTTCATTTCTTATCACATGTTCATTTTTAATTTGCACAAAGTAATTTTATAGAGGCAAAGATTTTTAAGGAGCCCTTTAGGCAATTAGCTCTAACTCCTTGCTCAGTGCAGGAATCCAGATTAAACCATTCAGAACACATCCGATGAAAAGTAGCCCACTACCTTCTAGATAAAAGATTATATCATCAAACTACTCTAAGATCAGAATTACCCTTTGTATAACTGAAACTCAATCCAATATATCAGTTTATAGGCAGGGACATTAAAGAGAGCAACTCTTTGATTTATATGATCTACTTTTTAATTTTGTATAACACTTGTATGGCGTGCATGGAGCTATTCTAAGAAATTATGGTAGGGCTGGCTGCAAGAAACCTAGATTTCAATATTATCATTTGGACAATGCACAAAGTGCTTTGGGAGAGATGCAATAGTTCTCATAAGAAAAAATGTGGGTTACCGCTGGTTTAAGTATAATATTTGAACCGAGATAGGTGTGACTTAATGAAAAGCCATGTTTACACAAACCATGGCTTAGTGGGCACTATGGGTAGTCATAATAAACTTTTCCCTTCCCTGACATGCATAATTTTTTAAACTAAAATGTGGTTTCAAAGGTTGCCTGAATTAAAGAATGGATACTTTTCTAAGATACTTCTAAGAAGCAACAGAAAGAGTAATTAGGTGTTCTCTAAGTCATAGCTATAGGAGTTATAGGTATGTCATATTCTATCTCTTTTTTCCAATGAGTTTTTGAAGCATAGCACAAAAACAGATCATCAAAATCTTCTATGGTCAAATATAATCATTTCCCCCTGCCCCAAGGAAAAAAATGAGAAGAGTATTCATTCTGTGTAAAAAAAGAAAAAGGAAAGGGAAAGAGAAAGGAAAAAGAAAAGGAAAACTGATTCTCAGATACACAACCCCTCTAGATTTGTGCTAAGATTGTGGAAACATATTCACCAGAATAACTTCTAAACTTAATAACTTACAAGTGGTGAGAATGGCCGAAAAGATCATTGGCAGTCCCCTCCCATCCAGGACATAGCACAGAAGCGTTGCTTGAGCAGGGTCCGTAAGATTATCTGGGACCCTACACATCCTCTTCACGACCTGTTTTCCCTGTTACCTTCTGGGAGGAGGCTTCGTGGTATCCGTACCACAACATCCAGATTCAGCCATAGTTTCATTCCATACAGCATTAACCTTGCGAACTCTCAAGCTTCCTTCTTGCGTTATATATTCAAGATAGACAGTATTTAATATTTATTTGTTACGTATATGTAGGGGTGTGGGTCTATACATATGTTGTATATAGTATGTTTTAGGTGTGTCATGTATGTGTTTCACTTTGAGAGCGGGCAACTAAATTTCATTTTTGATGTGTGCCGTTGTGCCCACAGTAAAAAAATGACAATAAAGGTTATCTTATCTTATCTTATCTAAGTCTGCTGAAGAGCTTTGCAAACTTCCATTAATTTTTGTTATTCCATAAAATAATATTATCTAATAATAATAATAATTTGCTTCTGTACAGTGATAAATAAGAAAGTCAACTACAGTGATTAGTTAATACAATAATCAGAAATTCATAAAAGGGAAAAAAAAAAAGAAACTGAAAGGCCAAACTCAAATCTAACACTTCCTAATGAGAATTACTGTACATACAGTGAAACAGAATATTGCTACTTGCACAGAGATAGCCGTGTCCTGATCCATTCAAATACAACCTCTTCCTGCCAGCCAAAAAAACTTAATAATTGAGGTTATTGCATTAGACAATCAGTTAGCATAAATAAAAATCACAGCTATTGGTTTCTTTCTTTAGTTTCACCTGAAGATGGACATAATTATCCTGAAAATGGGACATGACCATATTCTCCCTTTAATCCTATGGAAACTTAGTATATTACTACAGTGAAGGGTTTTCGGTGAAAAAGAGATTGGATAGCAAAGAAACATTTTGTTTTGGAGAAAGCTATAAATTGGCCTCTGTTGCAATGGTTTGAGGTTTTAAATCCAGCTCTCTTAAATTAAAATTTAAAACCTTAGTTCGGACTCTATAAGGACTTGTTGAAGGACAAAGCTTGATCAAACAATAAACTGAAAAATCTCTTCTCCACAAAGAAGCAAACACATTGACATGGATTGACCAAACCAGAGAAGCAATACACAAGATCACTTTTATCCAGCATTTTAATTAGCAGATTTCATACAAGCTACAGTAGAGGTGAAACCAAGCTCCAGTTGAAGAACTACATTAAAGCACACAGAGGACATGATTCTTAAAGATGTTGGCTGTATTATTTTCAGTACATTTGAATTTTTAGAGAGACAGAACAAGCTGGCTTCAGGGATGGATGGTCAACATTTGATCAATGCATCACACTGAGATATTGAGGGAAAAGAAATATTCAAGCTGTTCTCATGAAGCCATTTATGATACTTTATCTATTTAAAGGCATGCTTTATTTGACTGCTAGCACGGAGAAGCACCAACAACCTCTTGTATAGATTGATGATTACTGCATCTGATCACGATGCTGCATGAGAATATTTATATATAAGATGTGTTGCCCTTAGAAGTCTATGTTCCATTTCCAGCTTGAAGGATGTCAAGCAATCGTGTATTCTTATTCCATTTCTGTTCAGTTTTTAGATGGACTCCATTGTAAAAATTCTGTCTAAAATAAAGTTTCACATTCCAGATGGAACTCAATTCCCATATGGGTTTGGAATGGACAGTAGAATCCTGCCCAGGGAGAGAATCCTCATGCCATCTCAAACAAATGGCTGTATAACCTTTGCTTGAAAACCTCCAATAACAGAACAGGCATAATTCTAGGAGGCAGGCTGTTCTATGACTTGATAGCTCTCATGATCAGGAAAGTTCTTGTAAAGAATCTTGATCCACTGTTGTAAAGCTTCCATACATTGTTTCTTGTCCTAGCCTTAGGTACAGTGGATAATAAATCCTCATCCTTTTCCTGTCACAACTTTTCCAGGATTTGAAGACCATTATTAACTGTTTGCATAGCCTTCTTTTCCTAAATAGCTTTAATTGTTCTTTATAGTGTCCAATCCTCTCACCATCATTTTTTTTCTATTCACCCTTTCCAATTTCTCAGTATACTGTGGTGACATAACTGGATGCAGCATTCCAGGTACGATCAGCATGCAGCAGAATTATCACTTCCTGTGACCTAGACACTATAGCTCTGTTGATGCAACCCAAAATTGCATTGCCACGTGCAGCACACTCCTGGCTCATGCTTAATTCATGGATGATCATGTATTGATCAGGTCCTTCTCATATGCACTGTTGCTGATATTACCTGTCAAGCATCTAGTTTTTCTTATCTATTCAGAGCTTTACATTTCTTTCCACTGAACTGCACATTGTTAAATAAGATCTAATATTCAATTCTGTCCAAGTTCTTTTGAACCTCAAACTCGTCTGCTGGGCTTCTTGTAATCTCTCCTAGCTTTGTGTCATCTGCCAATCTGATGAACATTTTTTTTCCTATCCCCTTTTCGAAGTCATTTATGAGAATGTTGAAAAGCACTGGATCCAGGACAGAACATCCACTGTAAAACTCCAGGGTGGGTTGGTAGCCTCCGTCGCAGCTGGTCAATGTGCCTGCGAAGCACTCGACCGTCTTCCAGGGCCACTTCGTATGAGAGCGGCCCTGACACCTTGCAAATGACAGCTACCATCCACAGTGCCCCTTGCCCATAGTTGCGCGCCCACACCGGGTCGCCAACTTGCAAGTGCCTCGGAGCCTTAGGATGCTGTGCTTGTGAAGCAACCCTGTCTGGATCTAAGCGATCCAGCTTTGTGATCAAACACTGCCCCCATCTTAATTCAGCTGGGCTTTTGCCCGTAGAAGTGCAGGGCATTGTGCGTTGGCAAAGTAAGAAATCTGCCAGCCTATGGTGCCAGTTGCCAGTTGCAATCCTTTTCAAGGATTCCTTAGTCGTTCTGACCATGCGCTCAGCTTGGCCATTAGAGGCCGGGTGAAAAGGAGCCGAAGTGGCATGCCTAATCATATTAGACCTTAAAAAGGACTGGAACTCTGCAGAAGTAAATTGAACCCCATTGTCAGAGACTATGACATCAGGGAGCCCATGCGATGCAAAGATGCTGCGTAGAAACTGATGGTCCTAGCAGTAGTCATAGTGGATACTGGAGTGACCTCTAACCATTGGCTGTCCACGACTATGAGGAAGAGTTGCCCCTGAAAGGGGCCTGCAAAATCAATTTGGATTCGCGACCATGGGGCTTGGGTAGTTTCCCATCTGTGGACCGGGGCATGTGGCATTTCTGGCCTTGACTGCTGACAAATAGTGCAGCTGTGGACCTGGGCCTTGATATCTTTATCGAGCCCAGGCCACCAAAGGTAGCTACGTGCAAGTGCCTTCATCTGGACTATTCCCAGATGTCCCTCATGCAGAGAATCAAGGATTCTAGCCCTCAGTGAGGTCGGGATTACAACCCGGCTGCCCCACAAAATGCAACCCTTATGAGCGGATAACTCGGTCTTTTTTCTCCAAAAACTCTGAAAGTTAGGCCCCGGACACGTTTCCAACCATCATGTGAGCACCCAGTTTAACATGCAACTCAGCGTGTTGTCTGAAGCTGTTTCGGCAGCCACGTCCCCTGCGTTAAGGGGAGACTCCGGCAAATCCTGGATAGCCAGGATGTGGTTAGCCGGAATGGGGTCTGGCTCTAATTGCGGCAGGGGCAATCTGCTAAGGCCATCTGCATGGCCCATTTCTTTGCCCGGTTTGTGAACTAGACAGTAACTATAAGCGGAGAGGAATATTGACCACCTCAACATCCTAGGAGAAATAATCTGGGGTGTCTGCTTGTTCGTAGTGAACAGACCCAGAAGTGGCTTGTGGTCTGTAAAGACCATAAATGGGTGACCATGCAGATAGTCATGGAACTTTTTTATGCCCGCTACAATGGCCAATGCCTCCCTATCGATCTGGGCATAATTGCATTCTGTTGAAGACAGGGTCCTAGAGTAGTAGGCTATGGGAACTTGTGTCCCGTCAGGCTGAAGATGGCTTAACACAGCTCCGATCCCATACGGGGATGCATCACAAGCAATGCTGATTGGTAGCTGCTCATTAAAATGGGTCAACACTGAATTTGAAGATAACAGTGATTTGACTGCTGCAAAGCTTCGCTCGTGGATGCTCATCCACTTCCATTGAGCCTTCTTGTCCAAGAGCCGGTGTAACGGCTCTGACACTGCGGCCTTGTGGGGAAGGAAGGCATGATAAAAATTAAGGAGTCCCAAGAAGGCCTGAAGTTCTCCTTTTGTCTTGGGACTGGGTGCCTGCTGAATTGCGTTGAGCTTGGATTCAGCAGGGTGAATGCCTTCGGCATCAATATGGAACCCAAGGAACTCTGTGGAAGTAACCCCAATTTTACATTTTTCCTGCTTTAGTTTCAGGCCCGCTTTGCGGAAACGCTGCAAGATGACCCTAAGCCTTTCAGTTAGGATTTTGACTGATTCCCTGGCTATGAGGACATCATCGAAATACAGGTTCACATCTGGAATGTTGCGGAGCGTGTGCTCCATTATGCTCTGAAAAATCCCCGGAACTACACTAACCCCGAACTGTAATCGCCGCACCTTGAAAGCTCCCCTGTGGGTTACTATGGTCTGGGCCTCAGTTGTGGCGTCGTCCATCGGCAGCTGCTGATAGTCCTGTGCCAAATCTAATTTGGCAAAAATGCGACCTCCCTGTAGAGATGCCAAAATATGGCTGACAACAGGCACCGGGTACGAGTGATGCTGGAGGGCTTTATTTAGCGTGCATTTATAGTCGGCACAAATGTGGACCTCTCCGTTGGCCTTAAGTGGTGTTACAATGGGGGTTTCCCATGGACTGCTATCAACTGGCGCTAAAATGCCTTGTTGCAACAGCTTGTCCAGCTCTGCATTGATTCTTTGCTTGAGGGCGAAAGGCACTCAATGAGGTTTGATCCTTATCGGTGCAATAGTAAGATCAAGCTGGAGGGCTATTGGGGGGCCTTTGTATTCCCCTAAGTCAGGGCTGAAGACGTCAGCAAACTCTTTGCAAATGGCCGAAAGGCCCGATGTTTGCACGCTGTTTAAACCAGTCACTTGGATGCCTAATGCATCAAACCAATCAAGTCCAATGAGGCTAGTGTGGTTGCCCTCAACAACTACAACTTCCAGGGGGCCCTCAAACCCCCTGAACTGCACCCTTAGAGTAGCTTCTCCCTTGACTGCTACGCGGGAGTTTTGGAAGTCTGTTAATACAAGATTGGATGGCTTGAGCTTAACTTGCTTGCTGCTACGACTACAAATTTGCTGGAGGGTCTTTTGGGAAATTATTGATAAAGCTGACCCCGTGTCCAACTCCATGTCACAAGGAACCCCTTGCAACTTGACTTTGAGTGGGCGATGGGCACCCGTCCTAAACACGCTCCTTTGACTAGCACAAAAACCCACCCTGTTTTGTCTGGGAACCCCGGTACCTTTCCGAGGCAACTCTTCTGATGAGCATTCTCTCCTGTGACCCCTACAAACAACGGCGATGTGGCCTTGCTTGCCACATGCCTGGCAGGTTGCCGTGTGGAACCGACATTCCACCCATTTGTGTCGGCCTCCACACCCAATGCATTGAGCAAAGGGAACTGTCTTGTCAAGTGGTCGATGAGGCCTTCTTTCAGGTGGTTGCTGTAACTGATCGACTTCGTGGTCTGATTCGGAGTCTTTGACTCTCTCGGCGTCCTCCTGGTGGACGGCCTCCGTGCACGGAGGGCTCTTGGAGAGCCATAGGGCCTTGATGGCTCCACCACCTGCTTCTTTGGCCGTGATCTCCTGCAATGCATCTTGAAATGAGATAGTCTCTTTTGCAAATATCTTTTGTTGCAGCTCTCGACTCCTTAACCCACAAACTAAACGGTCCCTCAGTCTTTCCTCGAGGTCTTTGAATTTGCACAGTCGGGCTGCTTGACGAAGAGCAGCTATGAAGTTGGCAGCAGGCTCGCTGGGACGTTGGTCTTGCTGTTCGAAGGCATGCCGCCAGGCAATGACCGATAGCTTGGGCTCAAAGTGTTCTTTGAGCATCTTCTTAAGTTCTGAGTACGCAATGGACTCGAGTGGGGCTGGCGCAACCAAGTTCTCAGCGATATCAAAAGTCGCCTGGCCGCACACACACAGCAGCGTCACGGCCTTCAAACCGTCGTCTCGAACTTGGTTTACCCGCAGGTAGTTTTCAACTCTCGCAACATAGGAGCTCCACCTCTCTGGCTGAGTGACGTCGAATTCGGAGAGTTTTCCGATCTTCACCATGGTGAGTTTTTCATGGTCCTTTCAATGCCTCGTGCTGCACATACTTCCATGGGACTTCCAGGGCGGATCCTTGGAAGCACTCTCCTCCAGCATTTCTGTACTGGCAGGATAGAGTGAGGGGGGGAACGCCGTTCCGACCAAGCATCTGCTAGGCCTAACCCCTGTAGTGACTCAGCTCTTTGGGTCGAAGGCAGCACGATCCCATCCTCATCGCCAATGTTATGTTCTCTGTTCGATGCGGCATTGAAAAGGCAGCAGGTGAAAAACTACTTTCTTTATTAAAGTCAAAACAGAAACTAACAAGCACATGCTCCACCCATACTTATACACTCAGCCTAAAGGCGGCAGCCAATAGGAACACCGTATTCTCCCGCTTAAATGCATAACGAGTAGTCTGCAGACAGGAAGTCTGGCCTGCTGGCCACGTGGTCTGCTAACTGTTATTACACAGTTTTAAGCAACTCAATTCTCAGATTTTAACTCAATACATTACAGCACCTATGTTGGGGACTATGAATTCATTTAGTAGTGGGACCATCCACACTTTTTCACTTGGTAAAGAAGGAGGCTATGGCGTATTAGGATGTAATCCACCCAGAACTGGAAATCTGAATCCATTCAAAACAGCCAGGTGTGCTACTTTATGCTGCATCTTATCTCACTGGCTCAGGCTGTCTTTCATAACTTTTTGTCATGAAGCAGAACCTGAAATTAATTATTCCAAAACATGCGTATCGAGTTGGCTTGTGATAGTGTGTTTCCTTTAGTCTCAAAGAAAAGCTTCCTAATGTTTAAATCTGCCAGCAAACATGCATTGATTTAAGGCTAAAGCCTGAATGGTGCTAGATGAAGCATTGTAATACTGAGATTTGTTTTTTCCATTCCTTATGAGTCATGTGTTATCAATTTATATATTTAAATTCATGCCCTCTGATAATATGGGAATTGGCATAGCCCCTTTTCTAATTTAAGATTTAAACCAAATTCCCAACTCTCTGAAAGTATATTAATATAATGGATTGTAGCATCCTTATATGATAAGTAGTAGAAGTATATCATTTGTCTTTAGTACTTGGTTGGGCCCTCTGATACTTTCCTTTAGCATTCATTCATTTATTAAATTCTTTCATTTATTTAGAGCATTTATATCAGATGCTTTTATCACCCTTTTTTAATTTTGAAATGCCCACAGAAGGGTGTACAGAAGTGTAAGAACACACCTATCTTGTTTTCAGATTTGCAGTCGCAAAAGACATGACCCAGAAGGGCTAATAAGGATATAAAAAGAAAACAAACTAATTTGGGGTGCAGTTTTTAATAATTTACTATTGGCATAATGGTCAATTTTGGAAATGCATTCATATATTTGACTCTCCATTTTTTTTCCTTTCTCAAAATCCCTGTGCCTTAGATTTTCATCAGAGTTAACTTTCATCCACAAAAGCTTAAGCAAGATCACTGGCAGTAATACATTTACTTGTAAGGTGGCATAAGATTTTTCATTTAAGAATATAATTACTAAAATTCTGATGGGCTGTCAGACATGGCTTTTTGTTGAATTTCGCTTGATGAGTCACAGATTGTGTAAGCTGGTTTTGTGAAAAAGATTCCATTTGGTTTTTATCTCTATGTATTTCTACAAGTTCACTCCACCCTGCCTTTATCTGTCAGTAAACCACACATCATATTGTCACTCAATTGTTCTCCATTTATGGAAAGCACATGTTGAGTATTCAGTAGCAAAACTGGAGCTGCCCATAATCACAGAATATCAGAAGAGTTGTAAGTTAGTATGAAGATCTGTACAGTGAATACTCATGCCTGATCACAGAACAAGCTTTTGACCATACCAGCATAACTGAACTGAATTCTCAAAGAATCCTTTCAGGATCTACCATTCTAATTTCTAATGAAAAGCACCATTTTTTTCTTTTAAAGAGGTGGTTTTCTCATCACTTCAATCCTTTTCTGGGGAGGGCCTGAAATTATTCCTCCTGAATATTTTGTGGCATCAATATAATTTCTGCATAATAAACAAGTGTTACATATCAAAGAGACAAGCTGAAAAATCCTGGGTTTATGTGCTTAGCATCAGTAGTTAGAAAGTTCCTGTGTGCCTCAGTGTTGTGTTTTAATATTTCGGCTGCATGTCTTTGTTCTGTTCTTACGGAGGTAGACATTGAAGAGACTCAGTAGTAAAGGAACTTGGTTTATTCATGACACACACACAAAACAGAACAGAAAGCAAAACTGACTCCACCCTTTTATACAAGGAGCCAGGGAACTGTTAACCAATAGATGCATGATTTCTTCCCGCGCTAAACATGCATTCCCGGGTTTTCAGGCACCCAGTCTAGCTAGCAGGCCACGTGGTCTGCTAGCGTTGTTGGTGCACGCCTTGCACCTGCTGTCTTAACAACTCAGTACGCTACACCCCTCCCCCCTTGGTTGGAAGGATAATGCACACCCTGAACAAAATAATAATGACAGCCTCCCTGTGGAGACTACCAAATCACTCCCAATAGCCTAGGCTTAATTTCAATGCCTAGGACCTCTTTAGGACGTGGCACTGCCACTCAAGGGCAGACATTGTAATCCTAGCAAGGTTGTTCTTTTGAGCGTGTTGTGAATTCTAGGCTTCACTGACAGAACCCTCACGTAGTCCTGCAGGAACTTTGGTGGGCCTCTGGCCCGCTCCGATCTCCTCGGAGGCGCCGCTAGTGCCCAGCCTGCAAGCTTGCCCGCCGGGCTTGGCAGACCGGGACTTGGGGACCCGCTTAATGCGGTCGGGATTGGAGCATGCAGGCTGGCCAATTGGCGCAACTCTGCATGCCAGTTTGGGGTGGTATTCCCCATAGGGGTGGTATTCCCCTGGTCGGCGTTCTGTTGCAGGGTGGAATTCCCCTGACGGGTGGTATTCACCTGGTCGGCATTAGCAGCCTATTGGGAGCGATGTCCCGTAGGCGCGAAACCCGCCATTGGAGTGGCTTGGAAAGCCAATCGCGAGCAATGTCCCATGGACATGGTGCCCGAGTCAGGAGCCGCCTCACTGGCAAACCCTCTTTTGATAATTGCAGTGATCTGCTGTCACTGCTTGGTTGATCTTCCCGATCAGGATCAAGGGCTTCCTCCCCCCTGAGAGCAGAGCCAGGAGCGGAAGAATGGCTTGGCAATCTCCAACGAAGCTGGTCAATGTGCCGTCACAGCATGCGACCATCCTCCAATGCCACTTCGTATGAAAGAGGCCTGGTGACCCTGCAAACCACAGCTACCACCCACAAGTTGCGGGCCCAAACCAGATCACCCACATTCAAACGCTGCGGTGCCCACGGCTGGGACACCTGTGATGCACCCCGGTCCGGGTGTAACCTATCTAGCTCAGTATTAAGTCGGTGACCCCATTGGAGCTTGGCGGGGCTCTTGCCCGTAGATGTGCATGGAGTGGTGCGGTGGCAGAGAAGAAAGTCCACCAACCGGTGATGCCAGTTGCCGTGCGTGATCCATTTTAATGTCTCGTTGTCCGCAACATGCATTCTGCTTGGCCATTTGACGCCGGGTGGAATGGTGCCGACGTAGCATGTTGAATTAAGTTCGCCCGAAGGAAGGACTGGAACTCCGACGAGGTAAATTGAGCTCCGTTGTCGGAGACAATTATGTCGGGAAGGCCATGAGTGGCAAAAATGCCGCAAAGTACTCTGATGGTGATAGTGGAGGTCGCAGCGGACACTGGAACTACTTCCAGCCACTTAGAGCGACTGTCCACCACAATGAGGAAGAGCTGCCCCTGAAAGGGACCAGCGTAGTCAATATGGATCCTCAACCAAGGAGCATATGTTGTTTCTCACCTATGAATGGGCACTTGGGGCATTTCTGGCCTGGACTGCTGACAAATATGGCACCCTTGGACCTGAGCTTCGATCTCCTTATCGAGCCCTGGCCACCATAGGTGGCTGCGCGCAAGCACCTTCATGCGGACTATTCCTGGATGTCCCTCATGCAGAGAAACAAGGACTCTAGTCCTCAGTGAGGTCAGGATTACTACCCTACTTCCCCACAGTATACAACCCTTAAAGGTGGATAGCTCATGCTTTCGTTTCCAGAAACTCTGGAATTCCATGCCAGGACATGTGTCCGGCCTTCCCGATAACACCCAGTTCAACACGCGTGTTAGCATGTTGTCGGTAGCTGTTTCTGCAGCTACATCCCCAGCATGAAGGGGGGACTCAGGCAAATCTGAATAGACAGAATGTGTGTTGCCGTTGCAGGATCAGGCTCTATTTGTCTTAAGGGCAATCTACTGAGGCCATCTGCGTGGCCCATCTCTTTGCCCAGTTTTTGAATCAGGCAAAAATCGTAGGCAGAAAGGAATATTGACCATCTCAACATTCTAGGAGAGATGATTTGGGGTGTCTGCTTGTTCGTTGTGAACAACCCCAGAAGTGGCTTGTGGTCCGTAAAGACCGTAAAATGGCGACCATACAAAAAGTCATGGAACTTCTTGATGCCCGCTACGATTGCCAGTGCTTCTCTATCTATTTGCGCGTAGTTGCGCTCAGCAGCAGAAAGGGTCCTGGAATAGTAGGCTACAGGGACTTTTGTCCCATCAGCCTTGAGGTGGCTTAAGACAGCCCCGATCCCATACAGAGATGCATCGCAAGCTATGCTAACTGGTAATCGTTCATTGAAATGAGCCAACACTGCATTAGACAACAGTAAGGCTTTGACTTCAGCAAAACTTTTCTCGTGGACGTTCATCCACTTCCATGGAGCCTGTTTGTTTAAGAGCCAGTGTAATGGCTCTGCCACTGTGGCCTTGTGAGGGAGGAAAGCGTGATAAAAATTAAGGAGTCCCAGGAAGGCTTGAAGCTCTCTCTTCGTTTTAGGGCTGGGCGCCTGCTGAATCGCTTTGAGCTTGGATTCAGCAGGGTGGATGCCTTCGGCATCTATGCGAAATCCCAAGAATTCCATGGAAGTAACTCCCACTTTACACTTTTCTTGTTTTAGCCTCAGGCCTGCTTCGCAGAACCGCTGCAAAATGGCCCGGAGCCTGTCAGCCAGGATTTTGACTGATTCCCCTGCGATGAGGACATCGTCGAAGTATGGGCATACACCAGGAATATTTTGAAGCGTGCGCTCCATGACACTCTGGAAAATGCCAGGGGCGACGTTAACCCCGAATTGCAACCTCCGCACCTTGAAGGCTCCCCGGTGGGTTACAATTATTTGAGCCTCTGCTGTGGCGTTGTCCACCGGCAACTGCTGATAGGCCTGGGCCAAATCTAGTTTCGCGAAAATGCGACCTCCCTTTAGCGACGCCAGAATATGGCTGACTACTGGCCATAGGAGTGTTGCTGTAAAGCTTTATTCAAGGTGTATTTATAGTCAGCACAGATTCTGACTTCTCCATTGGCCTTAAGTGGCATGACAATGGGGGTTTCCCATGGACTGCTATCCACAGGTTCTAGAATGCCTTGCTGCAACAACTTGTCCAGCTCGGTGTCAATTCTCTGCTTGAGAGCAAAGGGCACCCGGTGAGGTTTAATCCTTACTGGAGCGATAGAGGGATCCAACCTCAAAGCAATTGGTGGCCCCTTGTATTTCCCTAACTCTGGGCTGAACACATCTGAAAATTCTTTACACACTTCCGTCTAGCTAGCAGGCCACGTGCTCTGCTCATTCAAACATACAAGTCAGCAACTAATGCTATAGCAATTGCATGTATTTATTGCAGGCATCTGTGCTTGCATTGGCAGTTTGTAACAAAAATAGCCATTGCCTTGAAAACAGCAAACACCTAAGCTAAATCCTCTCTTCTGTAGGTTCAGTTCAACTAGACACTTACTATTCTAGAGGGAGGAAGTTCACCACAAAGCACTTGGCTAAAAATCTTTGCAATTGACCACACACAGCAATTATTTGTATCCAGAGGATAAGATCCAGATCAGCTTTAGCAGGATGTCAAAATTAAATGGGACCCAATTGAGATATAATAATAATGGAGGATGAAGATAAAAGCAAAGGACTTCCATTATCTAAAATTGGCCAGTACTTTGTTACTTTACAGGAAATTGACAATCTTCACTTCGCCCTAAGATAGTTGATGGCAACCATGAACTGCTTGGGGAGAGAAGTTCTGTCAATATTTTTAACAGCTTAATTAAAAATGATTATTTTTTTTTACATTCCAAAGCTATAGTAAATAAAGTGACCTTCAGTCTTTTGAGAAAGAGCACTTATCCTTAGTCCAACTTGCAATTAGGAATGATAACTGATTATTACACAAGAGTATTAGAAAAGATCTACCCATATATCTTTAGCTTGCTAGTTTCCTAGCTGGTAATATACAGTGTAGCTATGTCTTCCTTCACTTTTTGTTTGTCCCTTTTTTCTTAACATTCTCTCACTTCTACTTTTCTTTCTTGAAATTATTTGTATATGAAATGTAACCACAAAAGCAGTACATTGGTACCTTTTGGATATAGCAGCAGAGGATAAAATAAAGCCAAGTTAAATGTCTAGGTATATATTAACATTTAAAAAGGCACACTTTGCTGAGTATATCTGTAATAGGCTCTGAGGCAGAAGAGGACAAAGAGCTACAGTCAGAAAAATGGTCAGATAAGAGAAATCTGAGTCCAAATTAGGAATATAATTTGAGAAAACATCTCAGACTTAACCCTTACTAGTTCTCTTTAGGTAAAACAGCAAAGGGGGATGCATTTTCAGAGTCACAAGGTTCTGTTTCTATAATCTTATAATAAAAGTTTTAATGTTATTCATGACTTTAGTGTTCCAGTCCATGCCTACATCAAAAGACTGATAATATCAGACTGGGAAACCAAACCTGCGAAATACATAGCAATGGCAAAATTAATTGCATATATTCATATGAGATGTTTGAACAAGTTTAAGAAAAAATGGCTTCCCTATATATCATACATCACACAAGAAGGAACACTTAAACATTTTGTCTTAGGCAAACAATATATATTTTTAAGAGGAAAACAATTAATGTAAGGTCTGTAATCAGAAATCATTTAAATGCATTTAAACATGTCGATTGTAATGAACAGTTGAAGTAAAATAGAGGGAATATGAAATCAAGTAATTTTCTATTAATATTTTAATTGTTTTTCTTCCTCCCCCCTTTTTCGTGCAATTGCATTTATCCTTAGAATAACGGTGGTGATATTAACTTTTTGTTCAGATTTTTTTAATAGATATTTTTAGACTTCTTAACAGCGATATAACATATTTAGTTCTATACAATCAATTAATCAATTAGGGGACCTGGTGGTTGCAGTGGATTATTGGTGCTGGAACTGCTGGCCAGAAATGGACTGTATTCCATTTCAAGCCCGGTTCCGTGAAACAGAGTGAGCGCCCATCACTCATTCTCTAGTTCCTGCCCACCCAGCAGTTCGAAATCATGCAATATTGAGAGTAGATAAATGGGTACAACTTCAGTGGGGAAAACCTAGTTGCATTTGTGTGTGGGGAGAGCAGAAGCTGACACTGGACCTGGTCTGACATGAGACTGTTGGAGGAGGCCAGAAGAGCCAGCAACCTGAGTGCTACTAATTAGCTGGTGTAAAGCTAGTTTGCCCTCCAAGGTGCACCAAGGATTGGTGCACAAGCACCAAACAGAATAAACTAGCAATCTAGGCTGTCAGGACTACATTGTGTCTAGCATTTGTAGATTTCCCTGACGTTGTATGCCTTATGCTAAGTAAATAAATCAGTTAATGAAGGAAATACCAAGTTAATTTCTATCACCAGTATAAACTCCTTGTTTTTCTCCTGATATTTTCTCCTTCTATTCATTTTTTTTATTTTACTTTCTTCTTGGATTATTATTCTATTTTTAAAATGTTTCAATAAAAAAGATCATTAAAAAAATCTAGTTATATATTTTGAATCCTGTCAACTAGCATCTCCAACAGTTCTTTGATGGTTGGGCAATAATGGAGAGAGTAGCACAGATGTCTCTCTCTCTCTCTCCATCTATCATTCATCTGCCTGTTTTGAGCATGTGCTTGTATCTGTAGATAGATCCATTATTTAAATTCACAGGAGTTTACTCTCTGGTTATAAACATTTCTGAACATGCTAGGTTCAATGTTTAAACTACAGTGAAGTTTAATAGAAGTTCTTGAACTATCTGAATTGCAACCTTGGGTTTTTAATTCCAAATGTAAATAATCTTGCAAATATAGATTGCCCTTCAAACACTTACTGTGAAGTAGGAGTGCTATCAAGAAAGGGAAAAATAATATTCAACCCCTGACTGCTTATTTTACTCTAATGCCCTTTATGATCTATCATCTCTCTGGAAATCCTCCCCTTTTCACTTGCTGGAAAAAAAATATAGATAATTCTTCACTTGTTAACCTCTGTTTCAAGTAGATGCTCTGAAAAATTTCTTGAGTGATGTTGGCTTTTCTCACTTATCTTTGGTAATAAATCCAGCACCCACTAAAAAAATTGCATATAACTGATTTCTAAACTTAGCATAAGTATTCTGAAAATATCAGAAAGGATAAACCTTGTCCAAAATCTTACACTGAAATAGCTAAAAAAAAAATCATTATTTTTTGCAGGTCTTTGTTTTCTTGTCACATGATTAGAGACATAAAATGAGAGAACTTCTTATCTTAAAATTTCAGATGATTAAAAATGCTGAAATAGCCTCCATACATCTTTGTAGGTCTTATTACAAGGAAAAGGAAATATATGGTTTTATTTATGATATTTACGTTAAAACACTTATGATCTCTTGGCATCAGAATATAAAGATGCCTTTGAGGTGGGGAAATATAACAAAAATATGATAGTTTTGTACAGTGAACACCACTAATGATGCAGATAGATCTCATGGTAGAAAGAAAGATAACATTTGGGCTATGTCTACTTAAATCTTAAAAAGTTAGTCAGTTGAAATAAGGGAGAAACAAATTCCATATAGAATATACTTTTTTTCCCAGTTGAACTGGGATTTCACTTCCAAGTGAAGGCCCAGACTATAAAATCCACTTCCTCAGGAGTTGTGCTTGTGCTGTTTGGAAAATCTGTAAATACAGATATTCCTCTACTTGCGATCATTCTTTCAGCGACCATTTGAAATTATTACAACACTGAACGAAGGGACATATGATCTCCTCCTGAAATTCTAACCATTGTAGCACCCCCTCCCCCATAGTCACTTGACAAAAATGTGGGCGCTTGGCAGCACCTGCTCTTATAACCACAGGAGTGTTGCAAATTCTCCTCACTGCGGGCTGGAAGGCTTCAACCAGCTAGGCCCATTGGTGTGTGAGCCTTCCTTCTGTCATACCACTCCTGGAAGGCTTGAGCTTTCACTCTACCTTACGACTCTGGGAAAGCTTAGATTGAACACAATCAGTGTCCTTAAACCTAATCTCCCAATGTTGGATTGGGAAGTTAACGCACTGATATTGTCTTATACTGAACTATGATTCATCCATTCTTCGTGATCCATTCTAAGCATGCTTCCTTCAACTGGAGCCAGATCCATAAGCTAGAAATGCTTGTCTATCTTAATAGGTGTGCTTGATATATTGAAAGGATTATCTGTACTTGGGTGCTTCCCAGAGATACAGATTTCATTTTTCATAATTCTGCAGCCAAGATGATCATTGCTGAGGACACTAAGATGATACCCATGTGGGGAACGAATATACCAAAATATTCTTAAGCATAACTTAAATGACTGTTGTGTACCTATATGGTAAGCTAATCAAACTTCTAGAGTTAAGTTCTAGTGCCAGGAAATGGCTTCCTTTTGCAACAATGATAAGATTTTAGACAAGCAGGTTCCATCATTGTAGCAGGAAAAAGCTGGAACCTGGTGGAAATTATATAGGAAGGCTGTTGACTGTTGGTAAAGGGCTCAGTTTTGATTTGAAGCTATGTCTGATAATGCCCTACATTTATAATGGTTTGGCCTTGAGCTTCCTGCTTAACCATTTAGTGGTCAAATCATAAAAGCCAAGGGTTAGGCTTTTAAGAAAACTACAGGTAAACATGTCCACTGTTTTAAATAACGCTCTTCTTTAGCATTTTTTTTAAAACTCCCTTGCCTATTTTCCAAATGCATTATTTATTTGGGCTAACAAGCAGCATTTTAGATTCCAGTAGAAAATCTCTTCAACAACTGGGGTAACATCAGTGAAAAGTTCAATCTATCACATTGCCATCAACCATAATGGCAGAAGTGATCAAATAGTGGGTGATCATTTGTGGGAGATTTTAATACATATGCAAAATAAACAGCAAAGGGCCTTTTTTTCAGGTCTCACATGGCCATAGTAATGCCTTTGGATAGTACTGGCTCAATGGCCTTGACACAGAGATGAGCACTGCCCCCTATAGTTGGCAACAACTGAAGGAGTAAAATCCTCAGGGACTCCTTTATCTTTTTTTTTTAACATGCTAACTTACATAGTGTTTGAAATGCCTTGATCCAAGAAACAAACAAACAAGCAAAAATAAATAAAGCAAACAACACAGATGTCTTAGGTTTTAGTTTAAAGGGCATGGGTGAATTCACAATCACATCTTGCTCACTTCACTTAGCTGTGTAATTATGCTGTAGCAGTTTGCAATACATGGATAAAGAGCCAATTCTGATTGCTGAAGTCAAGTCTGACCTTTTGCTTGGGCTAGACCATTTTTTTCAGATCATCCATACTGATCTTGTACCATTCCAAATTCTTTCCAATAGATCTGCGTGTCTCTTGGGGCTTACCTCTATATTGAATCTTGTTCTCTTGAAGCATTCTTTTAAAAACAACAACAAACATTTCATTGCACCCTCAAGTGAGATTTTTTAACACTTTAAAAATAATAATAATACAGTACTGCTTATTTGATTCTCACTTTATTTAGCAAGAGTTGTAATGCTGAGCCACTGTACTTTATCTTACTCATATTAATAGGCATCTTCCATTCTTAAGCTAATTTATATACCTGATGCAGTTTACAGATTGCACCAATTCTAGGTTATGAAGATTTTAATCAAGAAGGATGTCTTTTTAATCTTTTTGCTCAGCCTCGTTTTGCTTCAGTATTAGCTTGGCAATTATAGGTAATGAATTTCAGGGAGGAAAGCTGAAGGAATAGCACCCTTTCGAAACAGACACCTGGCCTGTGTTGTCATGGTGATTTCCCAGATGCTCAAATAAGGGGAGAAAAACAGCAATTCAATATCCCCATAACACAAGAAGCAAGAATGCTAATTGATAACTGTTTCAGATAAATACAGGCTGGGCTCTGGAGTTTCTCATTGCAGTCGCA
Source organism: Azemiops feae (assembly GCA_023970755.1). Taxonomy (NCBI): domain Eukaryota; kingdom Metazoa; phylum Chordata; class Lepidosauria; order Squamata; family Viperidae; genus Azemiops; species Azemiops feae. The sequence continues at coordinate 533,597 of JALGBA010000241.1, forward strand.
TTTGGGGAGGGATGCAGCTAGCTATAATACCCTAGAAGCACCAGAAGACGGCACTACTTGAATATCACATCAAACTCTTCTGCTCATTAACAGGGTGCATTATTCCTTCAATTAGATGGACATGAAGTGTGATTAACACTGTCATCCTTTGGATCTCTAAGTAACAGTTAGTTGGGACTAAATTTAATATTTGGAATCCTAATTCCATCAGCTGACTCAAAGAGGACTGAGCTAAGAATCTATGGGGAGACCTTATATTCAAATATATTCCGAGGCTCAGCCTCAAAGATAAGATTTTTTTTTCCCTCGCATGTACCTGCTCAATACAAATGCTAGAGAACTCCTTAATTACAGTGACTGTATATTATGGGGGGGGGGACCCATAAAGGACAAACCTGAAAAGGGGGCAAAACTGAAAGGGCTTCATAAGGGATTTATTTTAAATGTTTATGTTTATAACTTTGTTTTACAAAAGAAAATTCAAGAACCCAGGAAATTAATCAGTGCATATATCTAAAGGACAGTTTTCTGAAATACTGTAAAGGTCTACCCTTTTATAATAAAGGACATATGGTTACTGCATCCTTAACATGAAAAACCTACTAAGCATTTGAGATTGAGTGCATTCAGGTAAGACAATAGCAGGTGTTTGAAAAATGAAGGATTTGCTAAAATCTAGTATGTAGCATACTAGCCTTTTTTAGGAATGTATTCCAGATGTAAAGGAGGGGAAAGAGTTCCTTAAATGAAACTATATGCCTGGTGTTTTCATGAAGCTATTTTCTTGGCAACACGATGGAAAACATTTCCCACTGGTACCTTCTAGGGACTTTTTAAAAACAGCCCTAAGACTTTCTGGTGGTGACAAAGTAGCTTAGTCTGAGATCAGCCAAAAAGCTTTTCTAAGCAAAAACCTGGTTCACTTATTTTGGCTTGAGGTTTGGTAACTTGATGTAGACCATGGGTGTCAAACTCAATTGTGTCACATGATGTATCATGATGTATCACAATGTTTTTTGTCTTTCTGGAACTGGGGTGGGTGTGGCCTGTGTGTGACGCATCCGGCCCGTGGGCTGCCAGTTTGACACCCCTGATGTAGACTGTTTCTTATGGCTTTGAAACCAAGCAATAGTCCTCCTTACCCATATTATTTGATTTCCAGCCTTTTCCATCATGCTCTTGCAAAAGTCTCCTAATATATTTGTAATCAGGGATATCTGCAATGTCTGGTCAAAAAAATGGTCCAGACATTGGCCACAGTGTGTGCAAAGATCCATGTGATTTATGTAAACAAGCAAAAAAAAAAAAGCCAACAACTCCAAACATTAAAAGGGCAAGACAAGAAACAATGGTTGGAAACTGACCAAAGAGAGAAGCAACTTGGAATTAAGGAGAAACTTCCTAACAATGAGGACAATTAATCAGTGGAACAGCTTGCCTTCAGAAATCGTGGGTACTCCATCACTGGAGATTTTTAAGAAGAGACTAGACATCACTTGTCTGAAATGGTATAGGTTCTTCTGCTTGAGCACCACCATGTAAAAAAGATGTTGAGACTCGAGAAAGAGTGCAGAGAAGAGCAACAAAGATGATCAGGGGGCTGGAGGCTAAAATATAAAGAACAGTTGCTGGAAATGGGTATGTCTAGTTTAATGAAGAGAAGGATTATGGGTGACATGATAGCAATGTTCCAATATCTCAGGAGTTGCCACAAAGAAGAGGGAGTCAAGCTACTCTCTAAAGCATCTGAGGGCAGGGCAAGAAGCAATGGATAGAAACTAATCAAGGAGAGAAGAAACCTAGAGCTAAGAAGAAGTTTCTTGACAGTTAGAACAATTAATCAGTGGAACAACTTGCCTCCAGAAGTTGTGAATGCTCCAACACTGGAAGTTTTTAAGAAGAGACTGGACAGCCATTTGTCTGAAATGGTATAGGGTTTCCTGCCTGAGCAGGGGGTTGGACTAGAAGACCTCCAAGGTCCCTTCCAGCTCTATTCTATTTCTATTCTAATTCTAATTCTAATTCTAATTCTAATTCTAATTCTAATTCTAATTCTAATTCTAATTCTAATTCTAATTCTAATTCTAATTCTAATTCTAATTCTAATTCTAATTCTAATTCTAATTCGATTGGCAGAGCTTTGATTCCACTGACATGTCCACCATCTTGGCTTTTTTAAACTATACCCTGTGAACACCTCTCCCTCTAAAATAGTACTCTTCATCCTTTTTAGCTAAATTCTGTACTTCTCAACCTCTTCAAATAAAGATATATCAGATTGTTTTAATTTTCAGATAACTGATTCACAACCATTCTGTGTTTTTTTTTACATAGTGATCAATTTAAATATATGCACTTCAGCATTGTGAGGAAATAAGTATGTATTTATGTGAGGAGAATCAAATTCACACATAGATTTCAGTTTTGTTCCAGCTGCTACTGGTTGTTATTTTAAAGAAAGTATTTTCCTGCTCTTGCAATTTTAGAATGTAACTGTCTCATAAAGTAATTAAACACATTGCCACTGATCGCCTGCTGAAGAATATTGACAAATAAAATGCTCAATAATCATAGTATAAGATATTAAAGATGTTTGCAAACACCCTTTGTAAAGCTGTTAACTACATAGCACCATCTCTTGTATATGACTCTTTGTGGGCTTTCTCCTGGTTTATTGAAAACCAAGATACCACAATTGGTTTCATTGTAATAAAGCTTAATGCTTTGTATAGTGGTTGAGAAATCAGTAGCAAAAGCAATATTTCAAAAAGAATAAAAGTTTCAATTACATACCTTAGGCTAAAAGGAAATTAAAAAATAAGAGTTCCCTGCCCATCTGTTCCTTATGGTAATGTTTTTGTTTATTTTTTTAAAGACAGGATTTCTATTCAGGATGATTCAGATTGCCAGTTTTATATCAGCCTAATCTTATGCTTTTAACAAGGCAAAATAAATTAGTGAAGGTTTTTTTTTAACAGTTAAAGGGCTAACTACATTTTTGCACATTTAAAACTATAACTCAGAGAATCATCACTTCAGCATGCTTTCTCTTTCTTCTAATTGACACCAGAATCTGATCTGTTGATATCCTGGTTCAGTGGTGGGGTTCAAATATGTGAACAACCGGTTCTCTGTGTGGATGCCGCTTCCAGAAGTCCATTCTGGGCCTGGGCAACAAAAAATTAGCCACCAGTTCTGCCAAACTGGTGTGAACTGGCTGAATCCCACCACTGTCCTGATTTGAAAGCAATATTCCAGCCCTATCCATATTAGATATCAAACAAGATTTTAGTCTATGAAATTATCATTACTTCTTTAAAATTGGAGTGCAATGAATGAGATAGGAAGGTAAGGAATATATTGAGATTGAGATAATTTCATCTGTACCATGTCAGAAATAAAAGATTATCTCTGAGTGCAGCTGCTCATGTCAAGAGCCAAAATTTGAATAGGAGCAGCTGTTTCTTAATTGGAATTTCTTATCATAGACACACCTGTAACATCAGGTTACAGAACAACAAAAGCTGTTCACACATACGTTTTCCTTCTTAGACCATTATGTTCAAAACAAGAACTGAATTCAACACCGCTCATTAAGTCCCATTCTCTGTGTTACAACTAAACAGGACTCTTTAAGGATTTAATTCCTCAAGAGGAAAGTATTAAACTGATTAAAGTCTGATGGCCCCAAAACATGATTTGAAATTATTTGATTCTTTTTTTTTTACTATTGTATGAATTGCATATATGTCAATCCTAATAATGATTTGAAATAATCTTCTGAACTCATGGTTGGGAAGATATGCAGTGAGGAATTATACTATAAATTACTATGTTTGTTTCTAATCAGAATACTAATAGGCAACTTGCAGACCAAAGCTCACATGCAGCCCACCCTAATTGGAGAAGGAAGTAATTAGGATAGATTCAGGGGAAAGAGGAGCCTGTTCTTAATTTGGCATCCCATTTAGTTGAGAATGATTAGATTCAGAGGGTTATATAACAGGTCACTAGAACTAGAACAAGAGATGAAGAGTTTTAGGTTTGCTCTGATTTCACTCATCCATGGCTTTAGCTTCACTCACCATTAGCACACAGTCTTCAAGTGATATCTCTTGGGATTTAGGAAATTAGGAGAGCGCAACAAAGCCCATTGTGAAATAAATGATGTTCTTGTACTTTGCACAGGAAAGACGCCTGTGTTCACCCATTCCCCTCATTCCTTTGAAGCAGCCCCAGAAAATGCAAACTGCCTGTTCTTTGTGGGAACCGTGATTAGCTTGAACTCTAGTGAATAGGAAGCGATGATTATAAACTGATTAGATCCTGCTTTATCTGAGCTGCTCCCCATTTAAGCTAATCACTGCTTCTTCGGGTTAAGATGTAATAAGAAATTTGTCTCTTCCAACCAAGCCAAAGGAAAGTTATATTCACAAACTCAGTTTCCCAATAAACAGCATAGGCCAAGATAAATCCAAATTGTTTAAAAGTTAATATGCAAATATATTTTCAAAGAGTTCTAAATAAGTGAGGAAGCCAAAAAGTAAAACAAACATTGCTGAATGTTATTGATGTTGTTTTGCTTAGGCTGGCATGTTTTATTTAACTGTGAATTTTTAATATTGTAAACCAATTAGAATATTTTTAGAATTGGGTGGCCTCAAAAAAAATATATCTAAAAATAAATTTAGCAAAACAAAATCATAGCCTGGGAGGGGTATAATTCCTTGAAAATGTAGGTTTTATTTATGTTGTAATATGATTTAAAAAAGAGCCAGTTTGGTATAATGATTAAGGTACTGGTCTAGAAACCAGGAAACTGAGTTTTAGGCCTATCTTAGGCATGAGAACTACTGGCTAGCTGGCTGACTTTGGGCCAGGCACTCTCTCGGCCCAACCCACCTCATAGGGTTTGTTGTGGAGAAAATAGGAGATATTTAGATATGTTTGCTGCCTTGAGTAATATGTATAAAAAAGGTGACTAAAAATATAACAATAACAACAATGTAGCGACGTTGACAGACTCTACCTACCAAGGAAACTGGGTGGACGTGGACTGGTGCAAATTTGTTAGATGACTGAAGAAAAAAAAGGGCATTGGAAGAATATCTGATAGATAATGAAGAAGATGCACTGAAGCTAGTATATCAGGAAGGCAAACTGAGTACTGGAGAGACCAAACTGGCCTACAAGAAAGATCAAATGAAGAAGAGAAAGAAGGCATGGGAAGACAAAGCATTACATGGTCAGTACATTAAAAAAAATAGTAGGGAAAGGAGATAATAATAGGACCTGGCAATGGCTAAGAGCAGGACAGTTGAAGAAAGAGACAAAGGGACTAATTCTGTTTGTATAAGTTCAAGCTTTAAGAACAAATGCATACAGATCCAGAATTGAGAAGACAACAACATATAGCAAATGCCGTTTCTGCAAAGAAGCTGAAGAAACAGTAGACCACCTGGTTATTAGCTGCTTCAAGAAGATCACCCAGACTGACTGTAAGCAATGGCGTGACAAAGTAGCAACAATAGTGCATTGGCAGATCTACAAGAAATATCATTTGCCTGCAAGCAAGAATTGGTGAGCTCGTAAAATAGAGAAAGTCATGGAAAATGAAGAAGCTAAATTGCTCTGGGACTTTAAAATTCAAACAGACATGCACCTGCCACATAACCACAGAATTATTGATAGGAAAGACAAGAAAAGTTTGGATAGTGGATGTGGCAGTACCTGGAGACAACAGAATAGAAGAGAAAGAACTGGAGAGGATCACAAAATACAAAGACCTGCAAATAGAAATAGAACAACTGTAGAACAACAGAAGCAAGCAAAGTACCTTGCACCTTGAGTGCAATCCCAAAACACCTGGAGCACTACTTCAACACCATCGGCATTGACAAATTCACCATGAGTCAATTGCAAAAGGCAGCTTTACCTGGAACAGCTTACATCCTGCGATGCTATCTGTAACACCATCAAACATCCAGATCTGCCTATCCCAGTGCCTTGGAAAGAACCTGATAGGTTGACAAAAATGCCAAATCCAGTCTGAACATCTTGTTGACTGTGCAATTACTCACAGTAATAGTAGTAATACCGATAGTCATTTTGGAGTTGAGTCTCTTTTTATAATCTATTATACAGCAGTATTGAGGAAAGAATAGCATGGATGCATCAAAAATTTGTCTCTAATTTGGTGCAACAGACACAATGGAAAGATGTTTGCCAAAGCCAAGGAGAGCAGTAATGCAGAGCTTTTGCCTTCTTGTCCTTAGCAAGAATGCATTTGAATTTCTCTTAAAGAATACCTTGGGGAAATATATGGGTTAAATATCTGTTACTTTTCATTATTGATTTCTTAGTCTAGGCTACATTCGACATAAGGATAGCAGACAACGTCTAAGACGATATCATGCTGCTCAGATAAATTCTGTGCCTTCAGCTGTTGGCTGTTCAGGAAAGCAACACAAGCAGGTCAGCCAGCCCACAGAGACCCTAATGTAACAAAGCCACAAGGAATTGTGAAAGCAATCCGCAGGGGAGTATGCAAACACCTGTGTTGTAGGCATTTGTGCAGAAAAGTACAGTATGTTGTTATTCTCAGGTTCTGTGCCATTTACAAGGTAAAGCAAGGGACAAATGTAAAGAATATAGCATAATAAAATAAACCAGTACCCATACATCAATAAAATGCTTAGGACTTTAAAAAGTAGAGCCTGCATCTAGAATCTGTCTTCCACAGGTAAAATCCACATGGATTTTTAAACAGAGCTGGGGAATGAGTGTAGGTTACAGCTGAGCTGCCCTTTGGTTGTGATATGGCTAAAATTGACTTAACTGATTTTTCCTCTGTTCTTTAGCAAATTCTGAAGGGGTTGGACTACATTACCTCAAGATTTATCAGAACTGATAATAGATAACAGAATTGGAAGGGACCTTGGAAGTCTTCTAGTCCAACTCCCTGCTCAGGCAGCAAACCCAAACCATTTCAGACAAATAGCTGTCCAAACTCTTCTTAAAAATCTCCAATGTTGGAGCACCCAGAACTTCTGAAGGCAAGTTGTTCCACTGATTAATTGTTCTATCAGGAAATTTCTCCTTATTTCTAGGATGGTTTTCTCCTTGATTAATATCCATCCATTGCTTCTTGTCCTGCCTTAAATGCTTTGGAGAATAGGTTGACACCCTCTTCTTTGTGGCAGCCCCTCAGATATTGGAACACTGCTACCATGTCAATCCTAGTCCTTCTTTTCATTAAGCTAGACTCTTCTTCATATATTTTAGCCTCCAGTCCCCTAATCGTCTTTGTTGCTCTTTTTTGCATTTTTTTTTTTAGAATCTCAGCATCTTTTTTATATCATGGCAACCAAAATTGGATGCAATATTCCAAGTGTGACCTTACCAAGGCATTATAAAGTGGTATTATGCCAGGTAACCATTGTACTATGACAAATTATTTTTTCTATATTTAGGGTTGGGAAAATAAGTATAGCTGCAGTCTTCTATGGCAGATGAGTACAGTCACTTGTAGAGGAGGAAAAAAAAGCATTGCAAGTCTTTCACTAAAAATAAATCAGCTCTTAAAGGGCTGCTTTCTGAGGCATGTCTTTTACCCAGCACATCTCAAAGCATTTCAATTAAGGATAATATGTGTTGTTTGGGATCATTAAAGCTATCCATTTAAGTCCTGCAATTTATGAGAAGCTTAAGCAAAGTGTTTCTCTGTTTCTTACTCATAGATCACACGTCCATAAGAAGCAAAGGCCAGATCCACATTTTCAACTTGCTCAATTGGGAGTCCAACCCACTTTTTTTTTTTTTTTTGAATGCATGATCAGACTTTTATCCCTGATCCACTCCCACTTTTCTACAAGTGCAATTCCTGTCTGTGTCTTGAAGCCCTACTTCATAAGTACTGTTTTCCATTCTCAGCCCCTTTAAGCTCTTCCAGTCTCATAATCTACAGAAGCTTCATTCTAGTCTAGTAATATTCTCAGCTCTGATTGGCTATAATGCTTGGCACACTCCTTTCCTCCAGCAGCTGGTCGCTGCCCTTTATGACCATCCTGGACTGCTAATTTTTGCAGCAGTTTGTCCCCCTCCATTCCCCCCCCTTTCTAGCTGATGGGTGATAAACAAGATGGAATAGAGGGGATGCTATTTCCATCTCTTCTGCCAGCAGGTTTCTGTTCCAACCTTGCATTTCCCAGTAAGTACCCTTTTGATTTCTGCCCACATTGAGTGAAGCATACCCCCCTTTTTTTGCAACCCTGTAAGTGCTGCAATAAGATTCTCCCCTTCCCTTAAAAATACCTTTAAACTGCAATGTAGACATATTGAAATAAAGCCACGGGGTTTCAATGAATGCTACTTCTTTGATTCTACTTAGTAAGCTGAGTCCTCAGTTCTTTGTAGCCACCTACAATGGAACAAAGGAATGAAGGCACAACAACCTGTTGCTCTTGCTTTGATGATTGTACGATTGAAGAAAAGATGGTCCAATGGGGCGGGGGTGGGTGGGTAAGGGTTGGTGTTAGTATCAAAGTAGATAACATGGGAAGGCAATATAAAGGCAATTCTGTTTATAAAATATCTGGAAAATAAAGCTAGAGCTACCCAGACGTGACCCTACTGTTAAAGCCAATCTTTCCTGCATAATTGGGAACGAACAGAAGGGGAAAACAATTCATCAGGGGCTTTGGTGGCCATAATTCAGGCTTTTCTCATTCCCAAACCATTGCAATCTGGACTGGAATTTTTAAAGTAGGAAGAACTAGGAGCAGCATGGGAGCATGAACTGCTATATGGAATTGCTCATGGTAATAGACTTGCCTTGAAGAATTTCTGGTGCCTCAAGTCACATGATGACCTGCCTAACTATGTGGAGTTGGAGATAATGGTGCATTATAAGTACAGTAGTATATGTGGTGGTTTGTTGCTACCTTCAAAGCATATTTCACAGTGCTATTTTTTGCTAATAATAAGGATCTTTTTTTCCAGTGATTTCTTATGAGAAGAATTAAGAGCCTACAACAACTACCTGATCAGAGTTGGGTCAGATATAGCAAGGTGTCAAGTTTTCAACAGCTACTCTACAGCAATGGGTTTCTCTGAATATTTTGACACTAGTGATCACTATCCACTTGAAGTATGATATACAGGGTCAAGATGATTTATAACTTTAACTTACTCATCTCTTATGACATATTTTTCCCCTCTTGAATCCCAGTGAATATAGTATATGTCATAAACTTTCAGAATATATAAAGATATCTTATTTTGACTTTGTTTTCCATATTTGTTCGATATAAAATAACACCTAGATTCAAGAACTTCAGAATGGAATATTAAAAAATACTACATTGTTCAAAAGTGCCTAATGAATCCTCTGACATTATAAATAAGAAGAAAATAGTACCTAGCAAAAGGGAAAAATCTTATAAATCACATACTTAAGGTAACCTTCTTGTTGAAGAAGAAGAAGGAGGAGGAGGAGGAGGAGGAGGAGGAGGAGGAAGGAAGGAAGGAAGGAAGGAAGGAAGGAAGGAAGGAAGGAAGGAAGGAAGGAAGGAAGGAAGGAGACATCTGTTTATCCCATACCCATGGTAAGGTTTCAAGAGTTGGCAAAAATGCCCAATCTAGTCTAAACATCTGCATGATTGTGTGTCCAACTACAATAAAGTAAACAACAATAATAATATGGTGGAAAAACTGTTCCTTGTGCAATAAGACATTGGCAATTTACAGCAAATACTATTTAAAAAAGCATAATTTAGCTGATCATCACAATGTGAAGAAATTCATCAAACCTGTCATCACAAATATAGCATATGAGGTTCCTTTTTCACATTCCTACGATCTGCAACAATTGCAGATTCATGATATAACAATATTAAAACTACAATGAGATATCAATTTTTGGAGACTTCTGTTTTCTTACTGCAAAATGCCTGTCTCAATGTAACAAAAAAAATTCTAGTTTTTGAGTCTTTGGAATCTTTTTTCTATCATCTAGTTGTAGTCTGGATATTTGAGCCTAAGTCATAATATCTCTCTCTAATCCTGCCTTACTAAGATGCACCTGGAAATCATATATTGCACTGTATCATTTTGTTGAAACTGAAGTAGTACTTACAGGACACTCCATCCAGATAACCACTCAAATAGTTACAGGACTCAGAGCAATCATGTAGATATCCCAATTTAATTTGTGCCTTTTCTGACTCTGTTGTAACAGGAATAAAAGGATAGGTCTAAGTGCTATATTTAAAGTAGCTGTACATTTTAACCTGAAAATACTAAGGTCTGACAAGCAAAGGGTGAAATGGTATTGGAATTTAAGCAGATTAATAATAATAATAATAATAATAATAATAATAATAATAATAATAATAATAATAATAATAATAATAATAATAATAATAATAATAATAATAATAATAATAATAATAATAATAATAATATAGTTGGAAGGGACCTTGGGGGAAACCCTATACCATTTCAGACAAATGGTTGTCCAGTCTATTCTTAAAAACTTCCAGTGTTTACATAAATCCAACTTAACAGAAAATGTTCCAATAACGGTGAGTGGATTTTATGCATGTGCAAAATGCACAAATAGACAGCATGTTTTTGTATTGTATATTCAAATTGGAGAGTGTCATATTTGCTCATGCATGCAATGAATAATCCAACACGTGCAACAACCAGCATATGGAAAAGTTCTTGGAACAGAGCACTAGCAACTCTCTGCATTACAAATAAAAGGTATTATAGTCCAGGTAGTTTAAGGAACATTTCATGAAAATGTTTTGTGTTAAAGGTGGTATATCGTCAAGTCCATATTAACATGTGCTATTTCATTGACTGCAGCCCAGTAGAAGAGTGTCCATAATAATTATTAAAATTTACTTTAGATATGAAAGTAAAAGCTTTTGTCAAATTAGATAACTTTAAATCTATGAACGCTTTATTCAAGATATTATTAAAATAAGCAAGAAAATGGTAAGAGAACACCTATCTGACCTTGACGAATATAAATCACCAGGACTTGACAGATTACATCCCAGAGTTCTGAAGGAGCTGGCAGATGTTATCTTAAAACTATTGCACCAGGGAAATACCTGAGGATTGGAAAAGGTCCGATAAGGTTCCCATCTTCAAGAAAGGAGGAAAAAAACAGACCCAGGAAACTACAGACCAATCAGTTTAACATCAATACCTGGGAAGATCCTGGAAAAGACAATAAAAAAACAGATTTGCAAACAACTAGAAGCAAACAAAGTTATAACTAGTAGCCAGCATGGATTTATCAAAAACAGATCATGCCAAACCAACCTTATTTCATTCTTCGATAAAGTGACTAAACTAATAGACTAATACTGTGGACATAATATACTTGGACTTTGGTAAGGCATTTGATAAGGTAGACCACAACCTACTCCTTGGTAAGCTAGAAAAAGGTGGAATAGACAATATCACCACCAGATGGATCTGTAGCTGGCTGGCAAACCATACTCAATGACTATTCCTCAATGACACTATATCCACATGGAGAGAAGTAAGCAGTGGGGTACCACAAGGTTCCGTCTTAGGCCCAGTACTCTTGCATATCTTCATCAATGACTTAGATGAGGGAATTGAAGGGGAACTCATCAAATTTGCAGATGATACCAAACTGGCAGGAGTAGCCAACACCCCAGAAGACAAACTCAGGATCCAAAAATATCTTGAGAAACTTAAACAATGGGCCCTGTCCAACAAAATGAGTTTCAACGCAGAGAAAATCAAAGTCACAAATACAGATTGGGTGAGACAGTAACTGTGAGAGGGACCTTGGAGTCCTAATGGACGATCACTTAACTATGAGCCAGAAGTTTGCAGTAGCAGACAAAAAAGCTAATACAATTCTGAGTTGTATAAACAGAGGCATAGAATCAAGATCACACGAGGTACTAGTACCGCTTTATAAAACCCTAGTAAGACCTGGAATACTGCAGCCAATTTTGGTCACCATATCACAAAAAAGATGTTGAGAGTTTGAAAAAAAATTCAGAAAGAGCAACTAAGATGATCAAAGGCCTGGAGACTAAAACATACAAAGAACGGCTGCAGGACTTGGGTCTGGTTAGTCTAAAGAAAAGAAAAAATAAGAGAGACATTATAGCAGTATTCCATTACTTGAGGGGCTGCCGCAAAGAAGAGGGGGTCACATTATTCACCAATGCACCAGAAGGTAGGACAAGAAACAATGGTTGGAAACTGAACAAAGAGAGAGGCAACCTGGAATTAAGGAGAAACTTCCTAACAGTGAGGACAATTAACCAGTGGAACAGCTTGCCTCCAGAAATCGTGGGCGCTCTATCACTGGAGATTTTTAAGAAGAGGCTAGGCAGTCACTTGTCTTAGATGGTATAGGTTCTCCTGCTTAAGCGGGGGCTGTACTAGAAGACCTCCAAGGTCCCTTCCAGTTCTATTCTATATAAATATGATACATTAAAAGCAAGAAAAAGTATATTATGCTTATGCTCTATTTATGGATCTATGCAGGAGCTAAAGCTGTACCAGGAAAATGCCTATGTGTTCTTGTGAAACTTTCTGCTCTATTAGAAGCAGAAGCCTCTCATCTGAAAAGATATTTAGGTTGATCTAGCTACTAGTAGCACAGTCTTACTTGTAATTGCTCACAACGAAGGTCTCTTGAATTGAACTGGGCTGATTCCAGAATATGAAGGATACAGAAAAATAATTTTCAAAGAGTTTGTAGAAAGAAACATTTCTATGTTTCTTCCTGCGTATTCTGTGCCTCCTGCACACAAAAGCCCTTCAAAAGAGTCTTAGGATCCTCTTTAGCCACACAGAGTGGAAAGTAAAAGGGCAGTGTTGGAGGAGAAAACTGGTCTCACTTAGACTGGCACCTTCTGATTTTGTATGCTTCTCCTTCCTACAATCGGTTCAACACCCTATTCTCCAGAAGACCTGAGTACCTTTGGAGAAGATTTGGAGCAGATGGTAAGAAGGATGATAAGAGGAAGGAACATTTTCCTTCTTTATGTTTTCTTGTAGAAACCAAACTTAATTTCAGAACTACGTTTAGGACCGAGAAGCATGCCTGCTCTATATAGCTGTGTGCCATCTACTGGGTTCTCCAAGTCATATTGATATCTGTACTTCCAATTCCCCTTATTTGAGAAGCTGTACTAAGATGGCAGGTTGTTAAGCCTATTATCTCTTCCAACCATTGGAAGTGGTAAATAGATGTTTAACATCTAATTTCCACTTACTCTAATGGCAAGATGCAATTTCTCAGGTACTGCACTCTACCATTCATTTACTCGTTTGTATTTAAAAAGGCTACTTACTAGATTTGTATCCCACTTTTCATTCAGGAGTTCAAGGTGCTACACATAGCTTCTTCCTTCTCTTGTTTCTCCATTCTACAACAGTCTCGTGAGCTGAGAATAACTCACCCAAACTGCTGAATTAGCTCCTGTCATTTGGGATAAATTTGAATTCAAGCGTCCATAGCATGAATTTAGTGCCTTAAGTACTGCAGCATACTTGCCCTATTTAAGTCATAAGAATAGGAAAACAGAATAAGAGAGCTCCTGGCATACTTTCTTACTATGTTGCACCTTTAAGATGTCATCTATGAAGACATTGATGTATACAACATTAATTATACCCTACAAAATTGTTTCATAGCCAACAAAATCATGGAGAGCAGTACTTTCAATTCACTCATTCAGTTTCAATATCCCTAATAATACTTACAGTGGATCATCTTACACATTATTTTCTAAGCTTCAGCATTATGGCTATAAATATTGTAGTTTAGATAGGTTTATAAAACAGCCCTTCCAGGTTTCAAGATGCCATGCATTAATTTAAAGTTTAGTTGCTTGGCATTTATTTTGCAATATTCCATTTTGCAGAATTTTAGATGATCACAGCCTGCCTCATGGTTCAATTTGTTTTATACTTGACATCATTTATTGGCAATTGGTGTGTAGGAATGAGTTCCATTTTCAGCATAGACCAATGGAGAAATGGTTCTTAACCATGCCTCATACATGAATCATACACACACACATACACACAGAGAGAGACAAATATATAAAAGCAGAAAAAAGTTACCTTTTGTTGGTGAAAAGTTCTAATCAGAGCAGTTCTTTCTATAATGTATTCTACTCAGCATTGTCTCCTAATTATTTACAATGTTAGAAAGCCTAATTATATGTCTATTAAATCTGTACAGCTTTTAGAATGTTGTCTAAAACACTACATTAAAAAAAATGTAAAATAGATCTGCAAATGACCAGGTGTGTATTTTCTTCTTCTGTCTTATTTTAGGGTACTTTTCAAAATATTGTGATAAGTGAACACATTTTTTTACTATAAACAGAATGGTAGGCTAATACCTAATTATACATTAGCACATTTGGTATCTACGTTTACGTACTAATGTTTTCCTCAAATTAATTTCTAATTCAGTATATGTGACAAAGGTACTCTAGGAGTTATATTCCTTCCAAAAGTGTATACACCAGTCATGAGTCATTTTTGTAACAAAATATTCTACACATGGAAGCTTGCATTTTATATTTTATCTTTTAATCTAAACATCTAAAGAGATATCTCACATGAGTTCAGATGAACTTTCTTAGAATATTTTTTCGTAATTAAAAATGCTGATAGTACAGGGTTACTAGTACATTCCTGGCTGGAGTGGGGCTCAAATACATTTAGCCAAACTTGATAAAGAGACTGTTTTATTCAGCTTGGGAAATCAGTGATGTAAATAATTCATGTCAGTTCAGGGCGAAGGTCTGAATGGGATTATGATTATGCAGAGTATAAATGTAAAGTGCACATTCTTATGCATATTTAAATGCACAGATTAATTTGGAAACAACAAACTATGCTATAACAAGTGTCTATGGAGATTTTCAGTCATCCAGGTCATGGTTGTCCCAAAGGTGCTTTTTCAAAAGACAACTGGACTTTGTTTTTCCTTGAAGATGTTTCGCTTCTCAGCCAAGAAGCTGAACTGAAGAAGCTTCTTAGATGAGAAGCAAAACATCTGCAGGGAAAAACCAAGTCTAGTTACCTTTTGAAAAAACACCCTTGGGTCTGCTATAACAACTCACAATTTACATGTTAGGAATGTATACCCAAGAATTGGGAGAATAAAGAAAAGTACACATAAATATGTTTTATTTCCGGTTCTGTGAAAATTAGATCCAATTTGCTTCAAAGCTCACCAGTAACAGAACATAGTGTGCATTCAAAAGTGTACACACACACACACACACACACACACACACACGCTCCAATATCATTAGCAATGAATTAAAATGTAAGGTGGACAGGCATATTTCCAAAATTATTCTTTGAAAAAAGTGATCTTGGATTGAAACATTACATAATACTTTCTACTCATTTTTATGGACCTTCCCTACTGGGCATGAGGTCAGCTGGATGACCTTGGGCCAGTCATTTCCACTCAGCTCTAGCAGTGATATTGAAGTGACAGAAAGATATAGAAAGATTTAAAAAAAAAAAAAAGCTAGAAACAAAGATGGAAAAGATTCTGCATGCAGTTTGTGATCTAACGTCAGATAATTATAGACATTTCAAATATTGCATATCCCAGGGAGTTATATCTGGGACAGAAACTAGAAGCGCATCTTTATTCATTCAGAAATGAATTTCCTTTGAAGACTTAGGTGTCAGAACATATGGCAAGAATAAAGACATTAGTAAGAGATTTAAAATGCTCAAAGCATTTCTCTGCATTCTGTTTATGCATAATCAAAATGCTTCAGATTTGTACCTCAGCTTAATTCATGTTCATGTTATCAAAGTGGCAAAGCAAATATGTTCTGGCACAGTGATTGAGGTAGGTGAATGCACAAGAAAATAATTGGGTAGATTTATGGCATTGCTTGAAATTCACATGCTAAATCTCTCCCCCTCCCTCTTGATTAATAAAAGGAATATAGAAAGCTGAAACAATATAATATAATATAATATAATATAATATAATATAATATAATATAATATAATATAATATAATATAATATAATATAATTAATATAATATAATATAATATAATATAATATAATATAATATAATATAATATAATATAATATAATATAATATATAATATAATATAATATAATATAATATAATATAATATAATATAATATAATATAATATAATATAATAATAGATTTTACTATTCTTTTCATGAATTGTCTACATTTTCTGTCTACATGTATGACATACACAATGTCCTTGATTTGAACCTTGGGAGAAACAAATTTAAAAAATTATGTACTATTTTCTTACACTGAGCTATTTATTTCCACTGGGCCCTTTTTTTTTTAATGTCCAGCAATATATTATTTTATCATGTTTCCAGTTAAATTTTGTTTTTATTTTTTGTTATTTTTTTTGTTTTTCATACCCCAGAGACAAAGTAGGCAGCTTAGGGAAAGAAAATAGTTATTAAATCAAACAATCAAAAACCATCCACATTTCTGCTATATATTAAACCAGGGACATATTGCATGTCACACGAGTGTTATAACTTCTATAATAATGAGGAGATCCTGTTATAACAAACATTGCAGTGGACTTTATTCAGGAAAGATTGAGAAAATGAAAACAAACAAAAAAGTCTAGTTGTTCTGCTTCCATATAGGTTATGCATTTTGATTTTTTATGTATAAGTCTAACTTTGTTTACTAATGTTTTGCTTTATGTGTGTGTATCCAGTGAGATGCATCTACCTAAAAGAAAGCAGTTGGTTTAAATGTAAGCTTAATTCTCCCGGTAGTAGTGGGAGAATTGCCTAACAGGAGAAGGTGATAGCTTGCACTCCGAATGAATACATTGTAAGCTGCTGCCAAAGTGTTTGAGGGCAAATCTACACTGAAGCCTATTACCTCCTATGCTGTTCTTCATTCATTTTCAAATAAACCTAAACAATTCTGCTCTGGATTGTGTTGGTGGAAATAGAGCTAGGCTGGTGCTCAGTCTGAATTATGGCTACCACAAGATCTCATTGGTTGAGTCTCTCCTTGCTTTTCCCTACTTCCAGAGGAGATAAGTCTTAGTAGATGGCTACTTTGTGGACTGGCCCATCCATTCCTTCTTTTTTTATTTTTATGATTTGTCCCTCTTCCCTAGTCCCCATGCCTTTCTTTTGATTTCCCAGATATTTGTCTATATGAAGGCCTTTATCTAGATATATCTTCCCACATTATATCTTCTGATGCTAGCATAGATCCCTTCTCTCCTTCCATTCTTGTCTTTTTGATACCACTATAGCTCATATGCTGCAAAGCAACAGGGAACAGGTTCTTTAATTTTTGCCTTCTATGTAGGTCCAGGAAGATTCCCCACCAAGGAAAAACTGATAATTCAGCTCCATAGAAACAAAGCAGCAGTAGATCTAGTTGCAATATAAATATGCTTTTACAAAAAGGAAAAGAGAAGATTTGCAGTACTGTAGCAGAAGACCATGTTTGCTGGTGTAGAAACAAATAGGATATCCACTTGTAGGTGAAAATCCTGAATTGAGTGTGATTTTCTAAGAAGTGTTGAGAATAATTCCTTAGTTTAACATGCCATTTTGGATCTACAAAAACAAACAAACAAAAACAGACAAAAGTCAACCGTAAACTAGCAGGTAAGTAGAGCAGCTCAATATCCCAGACAAACTGGCCACCTGGGACAGTCAGGCACTATAGCCAATCAGAGTTGAGATTAGTAATTGCAATAGCAATTAGACTTATATACCAATCTATAGAGCTTTACAACCCTCTCTGAGTGGTTTACAGAGTCAGCATATTGCCCCCAAAAATCTGGGTTCTCATTTTACCAACCTTGGAAGGATGGAAGGCTGAATCAACCTTGAGCCCTATCAGGATTGAACTCTACATTCTAACCACTGCACCATCATGCCTGGCATTTATTGTGGTTACAATAGAAGGAAGCATTGTATACTAATTTCAAAGTTGTGGGTTGTAAAGCAGAGGTTTTTAATTGAAATTGAAATTTATTGGGATGGAAAAGGCAGGAAGATGACATCATCCACTCCTATATTGATGAAGTAATGAGTGACCTAAATTGGCAAGGGATCAAATTTCCCTCAGTCAGATTCTTAAACCCACCTAGAATCGAGCCACCATGAGCATTGGACAGAAACAACATAAAGATATTGTGCAGATAAACCCTGCATTCCAGAACAGAAGTTAGAAGATGCTAATGTCCTCATGCCCTTTTATAAATGTCTCCTAAAAAAAACCTGGTTAATCATTTCAGGATTAGATAGATCTTCAATCTGATCCAATAGGTTATTCTTAATAGAGATAGCATAGGGGATGACCAGGCTGAGCCCAAGGGAGGGGTCAAATGTGTCATCAGTCATGAGTCCCTTCAACATCCACAAGAGATCTAAGTCTAGCCCACCTTGAATTCCTTTGTCTCTGATCTACCAGCAATTTATTTAGGCCATTAGTAGTTCAAATTCTTGTAGAGAGCTTAAGCTTGCAATAAATCTTTATAACCCATTTGAACAGCCTGGATCTTCTGATTTCCCTGTTTTTGATAAGGTAGTCTGTATGTCTTTGATTTTTATGGTATTTATTAATATGAATATGGATTTTTATATTTTACACCTGTTCTTTTTATATTTGTTATTGCATTGGATTGTTGTGTGCTACCCAGAATGGGTTTTGGGGAGATGGAAGGATATATAAATTTGATTAATAAATAAATCAATAACATATATCTAGCTCTAGCTCTCTGTATCAGTGTAATTCATGGTGATTTGCTCAGAAGTAAACTTCACTCAATTCACTCAGTTCAATGAGCCATACTCTGAGGAATTTATGTAATCTAAAACCCAGTTAAGAATATTTTGTACTAAGGAATAATAATGGTAATTAGTTGATGTAGGTTTTACTGTAGCTATTTGAAGAAAAGACCATGGAATAATAACATAAAAGTAACATACTTTAATTAGCAAAAGCTGAGTCACTTATGAAGTCTCATATGCTTTGACAATAGAAACAATAGCATTTCCAAAATCTCCATACAGGATGTGTTTTTAGAAAGAAAACTAATACAGCATTCTTAGATGAAGATTTCTGATAATTGCTATTATTTGAAATAATTACATGCCCATTTCTTATACTTATATGAATCTCTCTATTGAATGGTCTCTGGCTCCAGGATTTATTTATTTATGTATTTCTTTATTTATTTCTTTATTTATGCAGGTGTTACTGAATTTCTGGAATAGAATTTTTCTCTCTGATTGTGGGAGAGCAACCAGCCTGGACTCTATATAAACACTACGTCTGACACATACACCCTTGGATATTTTAGAGTCTCATCTGGTCTTTCCCCAGTGAAAGCTGCCAATCTGGAGAGATTCCTGTGCTATAGGCTGAGAACAATAAAGTAGCTAGTTTGAATTCTACACATATGGGTCTGGTTGTTTGTGCCTGACAGTTGTCTAACAACAATTAAATATAGTTTTATATTGTCCTGCAAGATGACCTAAATCCATTTTTTTCTGGAAATGTGCTTATCTTCCATAGCTGCAACAACTGCGGATGCTAGTATTCCAAAGTATCTAGAATGGTTGGGGAAGGGAGATTCATTCCATTCTTTTTTTGGCAAACATATCCTTCCTCACATTATTTTCCAAAAGAAATCACTAAATTCTTAGCAATTTTTTTTGTTATGCACACAAAGTGAAAAGGCCATGTTATAAAGGAAATATATTTCTTGAATAGGCCAGCACTTCGTTTTTCTTTTTCACCCAGGTTAGAGCTCTTCTAAAACAAAGTTCAAATAGATAAAGTGGATTTGGTGCAAACTACTGTCAATCTGAATTGT
The DNA here is from genome assembly GCA_023970755.1 of Azemiops feae. Lineage (NCBI taxonomy): Eukaryota > Metazoa > Chordata > Lepidosauria > Squamata > Viperidae > Azemiops > Azemiops feae. The sequence goes on from JALGBA010000241.1 coordinate 553,514, forward strand.
TTTCAGGATGCATCAGCCTGAATCAATGGAATGATTCTTCTTGCTGTCAGGTGGACACTAATGACATTCTGCCTAGAGTATAATAAGTCCTACATTTGCTGATAGATTTCTATCAGCATCCAAGATTTAGGATGACAAATTGTACACCAGTAGGAAAAAAAATCTAGCTATGAAATATGATAAAATCTATGTCTTTTCTATCCTAATCCTCTTCCTGTGATCAATCAGTTTATAAGCTCTGTTCATACATGATAGAAAAGTTTTAAATGACCTTTATATGTACTTTATAAATTAAGTGCCCTCACCATTTTTTGTGAAAGGAGCTAAATTTTATACTGATATGTGTACAGCCAACACAGAGTGTTACCTATATAAGCCTCACCAGGGATGTATCAAACTTTGTCACCATCAGAATATTTGCTAAACTGATGAAAATATGGTTACATCCTTGCCAGTTTTCAAGAAACTTCATCCAATGTGGAACCTCTACATTTTTGTAAAACATTTCCCTGCTGTAGCAATTCTACTACCAATTGTTAAATTTATAAAAGAAAGCAATTTCTTTCCACGTTTTAGTGATCTATTTTTCCCCTTGAACAAGGAAGACGCAAATTTTAAATCTAGAATGAATAGATTCAATAGATGAAAGCCATTTAGAATCCTTGTAGAGACTTTTCCTGCAGTTCCCCCACAACTAATCCTACTGTGTTAGTTGTTCTAAACTAATGTCCTCCTGCTGTACCAGCAGATACAACCTCCATATGACTGAGATACTTGAGTAATCGTGGTATTACATTGTTAAATCTTAATGAGCTGTAGAGGGCCTGGAAGGACATAAATCAAGGAACCAACAACTCCCTAGGGAAGAAGAGAGAACCATTCTTGGCTATAATTCTGTATCCTACTTTATATGATCTCTACGAGGCTATTTGTGCTGTATTTAAACTTGTGGCTCCTTCATAAGCTACTGGTAAATAGGATGAAAACTACACATCAAGAGTTCTATATAACGAGGATAACGAATGCCCCATGGGTCTCCTGGGATGTTTCAACTGCAGCAAAATACTCAAACTCTTGTTCAAATCAGAAAGGACTATTATTTTAGAAAAGTGCAATAACAGATGGACTTATAATTTCAGCCATTTTATTCATCCCCCTTGCACATCTAACTGTAATTCCTGATGCTCTGTGATTTAGAAACAATGTTCTCCTTCTTTGTGACTTCAAACGTGCATGCAGGAGTTGTTTCATTTTATTTTCAGAAATTGCTACTTAACAACTGATTCATAAATGGAAAAGCCATCCTTAGAAAAGGGGATTCGTGGAATTCCATGAGTCCCTAAAGCAGTTCTGTCTCAGCTTTACTGATTGACTATTGAGCTATATCCCAAGAGATTTCAGAGGAAATTTATTTGGTGTCTTCTTTCCCACGCTTCTTTAGAATAGATGAATCCTTTATGATAGGTGAATTTAAAAAAAAACACACTTTAAAATATTATTGAATATCTTTGGCTACAGCTAATATGAGCTGGACTTCAACAGCACCTGATCTGAAAGAGCCAGCCTTATTAAGGAACTTCCTGGGAAAGGAACAAGTTATTTTGATTTGAATGTGAAAAAATATTCAGGTCTCTTTCTCAACTAAGACAAGCAAGCTAACAGTAAACAACAGCCTAATCAAGAACCACCAAGAACACTCCCACCAACACTGGCAGGGCAAGACACTAGTATATAAAAACAAGAGCAAACCCCATTCCCATATAGCACTGATGATGTTACCAAGTTTGGTAATGAAATGTCTGCAAGAAAACAAGCTCAGACAACACCAAGGGCCCCACAATTGAAACATGTATTCTCATAACAACTCTTGCTTCTTCTTCTTCTTCTTCATCTACAGCAGGAAGCAAGCTACACTTGAATATCAGATTATGACTCAGTTTTTACTGTATTAGGAGAACCTCCATAACCAGGTAGAAATGTATGTCTAAATAGCTGCTCAAGAATTGTCTCCTTCTATCTCTGCTGATTTCTAGTGTGCTCCAAGTAGAGAGGCAAATCTGATGGCACAACACACTTCCCAATTATCATGTCAATCATTTTAACTCCATGTATGTATGCATCAAGTTACAACTCTAAACTTCTCCTTTGATAAACTTCTCTTTTGATAGAACAATGCAGACACAATGTTCTGAAACTGAGTGATTTCATATCCTGCAATGTATGATCAAAACTGAAAATGTACTTTTTTTCCTGTGTAGTCTTAATACTCCATAAACAGTTTAAGAACAAAAACAATACATAATCTGACACCAGAAAAAAAAAATGGATACTTGGCATTTCATAAAGAAACTGCGATACTAAAAAAATAATAATAATAATTGATCCATACATCCATATTTAGTACCAGAATCACCAAGGCAAGCATAGGTATAAATGGTATCTAGAAATATTCAGCAACATATATTTTGAATGTGGCTTTCTATGATGGTAACATGCTTTTCTGGACAAGGAGGAACTTTCTATAATTGTATAGTCATGGGAAGATCACCATCTGGTGGTGTTTCACTAGGAATCGGAATGCCTGGTGGAAGGAGAGAGCAATAAAGACAGTCTGCCCTTGGAGACAAATGAATTCAAGGCAGTTATTAGGGAATTTCCAGCCCTCTCAGCAAAGAAATTGCTTTCTGAACTAGTGAAGAATTATTGAGGATGGCTGTCTCCTTAGGAATTGATGATATGAAAGGTTCATATTCCAAACTAAGCAATTCTGTGACATTGGCATTTGAAGTCAGTGTTTTTTGAACAGCACCTCCCCCCCTTTTTTTGTGACTAAAACACTGTTGTCCCTTCTATATAGATCACAAATGGCAGAATAATGAGACCACCATTCTTCACTTTCCTTTTGTGTACATATCTTGTGTGCATATACTGTAGTAGATGTGCATCCTGTTTCTTACTCTCTCACCCTGGAATCTGAGCTGACTTCTTTCCTTTAAAACTTCTTTTTCCACAAGATTAGGAAGGAAAGAAGTGATCTGAAGCGTGTGTTCTGTTCGAAATTTTAAAAAAGCCAAGTTTGCTACAGATTTAATCTTCTTTATACTTGAGCCTTCTTGTAATTCATAGAATGGCCATTGTACTGAAACGTGAATGAAACTCCTTGCAAAAGGTTTTATGTCAGAAATGCATCTGACTTAACTAGTTTGTAGAATCTGGAAATGTAATTTGACCCCTTTAAAAAAATAATGATTTTTTTTCTCTTAGACACAATGGTAAGACTGTAAAACTTTGAAATAACAGCTGGTACCCTGAGCAGTAGTGAGCATAACTTCCACAGTTCTGATTTAACGAAAGATAAAAATAATATCTGTGATCAAAAGCTGTAACGAAGGTTGATACCAATGTGGCTGGTATGAAGGCTCAGAGATTGATATTAGTTTTTCAACTACCTTAGTAGCATTTCTAAAATTATTTGAAAACAATTACATCACTAGTGCAACCTTTAATAGCAGTGTTAATGTTTTATGGAGCAACAGTAAACCAGATCCTGTCTTTTAGTGAGTTCTTCATGAATGAGTGCCATTATAAATTAATAGATATAATTTTATTTTTTAAAATAATGTAAGCATTTGTCTTGCACTATAAAAACTGCATTAATTAAAATAATCAAAACTGTGATCCATTATTATTGGCCTAAAATGGATGATTTAATGGATTGTTTTTATGCAGTTTGTAATGAAAGTTGACCTCTTTGCTTAATCAAATTTCAGAGTAATTCCGCACTTTCTGAATAATACATAATATTGTAGTTAAGGTGGCACAAGAGCAAAGGAAAAAAAAACTAGTTAAAAGTTCTGCATTTTTCAATTTCATAAAATTCCATCAAAAGTAATAAATGTTACTTGCATTGTTAAACAATGTAGTAGTATTTATTTATCAAATTTATATGCTGCTCATCTCTCAGTGAAAGCAACACTGAGCACCTTAACTCATTACTATTATTACTATTGCACTGTTCAAAAATAGCAGTAATTAATTTTTATTTGGGTTAATGGCAGAGTTGCCAGTGTCGCAACCTATCAGTTCATGGATTATTACATCTATTATAACTCTATAATGTCATTTCAGCTATTATTCAGCTGTGAACAAAGAAGAAGACAAGCTCAGGATCCAAAAAAGATCTTGACACACTTGAACAAAGGCCCCTACCCAACAATATGAAATTTAATGTGGAGAAAAACAAGGTTTTACACCTAGGCAGGAAAAACCAAAAGTGCAAGTACAGGTTAGGCAAAACCTTGCTGGAAAAAAAAACCTGGCTAACCAAAGAAAGAAGCAACCTAGAACTAAGGAGAAATTTTCTGACAGTTAGAACAATTAATCAGTGGAACAACCTGCCTCCAGAAGCTGCGAATGCTCCAACACTGGAAGTTTTTAAGAAAAGATTGGACAGCCATTTGTCTGAAATGGTATAGGGTTTCCTGCCTGAGCAGGGGGTTGGACTAGATGACCTCCAAGGTCCCTTCCAACTTTATTATTATTGTTATTGTTATATAAAAACAGTAACTGTGAGAGGATCCTTGGAATGCTAGTGGACAATTACTTAAACATGAGCCAAAAATGTGTGCTGTAGCAGCCAAAAAACATACAATCCTTGATTGTATAAACACAGGCATAGAATCAAAATCATGTGAAGTACAGTATTAGTACCACTTTATACAACTTTAGTAAGACCACACCTGGAATATTGCATTCAGTTTTGGTCACTACATTACAAAAAGGATGTTGAGACTTTGGAATAAAATGCAGAGAAGAACAATTAAGATAATTAAAGGCCTGGACACTAAAACATATAAAGAACTATTGCAGGAACTGGTGTAGTCTAGAGAAAAGAACGACTATGGATGACATGATAGCAGTATTCCAGTATTTGAGGGATTGGCAGCCCCTCTTTATTTTCCAAAGCACCAGAAGAAACAATGGATGGAAACTAATCAAGGAGAGAAGCAACCTGGAATTAAGGAGAAACTTCCTAACAGTGAGAACAATTAATCAGTGGAACAGCTTGCCTTCAAAAGCTTGCCTTCCATTGTAATTGACAATGGGAATTTTATCAATGCAGATATTTTCTAAGTATCTCCCAACATTTTTAATATGGCACCCAGTGTGCCAATATCTAGTGGAACTTCAGGCAATTTATGTGGTAAACTTTCAAACTTCCAGATCTTGGTACTTTGTGGATATTCTCCAATTTTTGATTTTGATTTTACTATCCCCTGGTATTGTCACATCAATTGCACACTTTCTTCTTTTCACCCACAATTAAATCTGATGTGTTATGAGGCAACACTTTATTAGTCTGTATTTGGAAATTCCACAATATTTTAACCTACTCATTTTCAACTACTTTTTAAATTATATATTCATTATTTTTCATTACTTGATATTTTTAGAGGGGTTCCATTGAATAATTTTGGTGACTATGTAATGTTGTTTATAATCAGTTTGTGCGATATTCTTGCAGAGATGAGCATATGAATTACTGTTTCTTCTGTTTCTTTGCACAATCTGCACTTTGACTCATTTGATGAATTTTCAATTCTGGCTTAACTGCATTAGCTCAAATAGCTTGTTCATGAGCAACCAAAATTAAGACATCAGTTTCTTTTTGTAATGTTCCATTAAGGTCTTATCTTTATCCACTTTCCCCTCAATCTTTTGTAGAAATTGACCATGTAATACTTTTCTTGCCAACCTTCTGTTCATGTCTTTTCTTGCATTATTTTATGTTACATATGTTCTTACATTATATTATATAAATAATGTAAATTACATTATTTCACTTTTTTACTGCATATTCAGTAAGCTCTAATTTTTAACTTGCATAAATGTTGTTCTTCTCTGTCTGTTATGTAATCAGTCGATACATGTTTTTCTTCTTCAATAGTTTATATGACTTGAAATAACCCACTGCTTTCTTTTTTGTAGGGAGGGTATAATCTAGCAATATCATTGTGGGTTATAATGCATAATGAATAGTTATTGGTTTTCTTGTTTTTCAGTCCAAACTGTCCAATTCCTCTTGTGTCTAGTTAATAATTCCAGCAGAGTATCCTATCAGACGTATGGTCCAGGTATTAATAGCTTTGATGGCATTTCCACCATTAGTATAAATTATACTCTATCTTATGGTTATTTGCTTTGCCTGCTAGTTTTTTTTCCCCCTTTAATGTACTGGTCATAATAGCTTGCCTTGCCATGTCTCTTTTCTGTTCTTCATTTTGTTTTTCTTGTCAGTTTGGTCTACTTAATAGACCTTCCCAGTATACTAGCTTCAGTCAGTGGTGGGATTCAAATATGTGAACAACCGGTTCTCTGTGTGGATACCGCTTCCGGAAGTCCATTCTGGGCCTGGGCAACAAAAAATTATCTACCGGTTCTGCCGAAGTGTTGTGAACTGGCTGAATCCCACCACTGGCTTCAGTGCATCTTCATCACTATCGTACAGATAGTCCTCCAATGCCCTTTTTTTCTTCTTCAACCATCTGATATACTTACAACATTCCACACTTGCACATATTTTCCTTGGTAAGTAAAGTCTGTAAACATCACTGCAAGGATGTTGCAGTGAATGAATGAAGAGCAGGATTCATTGTCATTATTTTTTCTTGTCTGACTATCCAGGGCTTTTAGTTCTGCTTGAGTCCAGTCCATTATCCAGCTCTGTATCCAATGATTGGAATCATGCAGGTGCTCATTGCCTTCATGGTATTTCCTCCAATGAATTTGAATTTTAAGATCTTCTTCTCTCTCATGATATGTTCACTTCCAACCTTCTTGACTCCAGTGTGCTTGAAAGATGCCCAGGTAATTATAGTGTTCATCTTCATCCAGACTTTTGATGTTATTTCCATGGGACATTTTAATTCCTTCAGTATTAATTATTATCCCCTTTTTGATAGTAAGGGTGGCACATTTGTCCAGTCCAAACTCCATTGTCCAGTCCAAACTCCATTGCAATATCTTGGCTATATATACTCAGGTGGAAAAAAAACTTTGTTTTCAACTAGATGCTGTTGGACTTTATCAGCTACAATACTAGTTAGCAATTTGAAAGTTGTTGGTAAGCAGGTAAATAGCTTGTAGTTGCCTGGTGCTGCCCCTTTTGTTGGAGCTTTATTATATTCAGAATGTCACCAAAGAGGCTAACCATCTAAAAATACCAAAACACATTATATCCTTTAGTTTTTGAAAAATGGTCAGAGACTTCACCCAAACTGTCTTAAAGTAAAATTAGATTATTGGTTTTAGAAGATGTATGAATTGTATCTTTGCAGTATGAGACTTTAGCTTAGCTTGACAAAAAAATATTTAAATTCTCAGAATAAAGCTTGTTTCTCAAAACTAAAAAAAAAAAAAGTTTCTTGCTCCTGCATTACTGTTGCTAATCCAATAAGCTACAGCATAAGCTGGAATGCCCTGAAAATAATCTTTTTTCAAATCTGGAATGTTATTTCTGCAATCCTGAATGAATTAAATAATCATACAAGGGTTAAATAAAATCAGATTGTTAGGACTTGGAAGCTGGAAAATAGCTTCTAATATGATAATTGTTAACTCTGAATTCAGGTAGCATGATTTTTTTGTGGCAGTGGGTCTAATAAAAGCAAAGAAGCCTGCTTATGAATTTAAATTTGAATATGAAGCCTGAAAGGAAAGATAAGATATGCAGAAGATATGGGTAGATCCAGGAAAGGTGGATTTACCTCTCAAATTCAGCATTAACATGGCAACTCACAGTACTGTTTATGGATCCAATCCACTCTCAGTATATTATATCAAAAATGAGGCTATGACCTCCTTTGCTTTAACATCCCAAACCACAGTGCATTGTGGAATGAAACAGCTGCATTCTTTTCAATGGTCCTATATTTGCAGAGTGCTTCCATGGCTCCTCGAAGCTCCTGGAGGCATATAATTGGCAAATGACTTAGGCTAAATGCATGAACACACACACACACACAAACACATCCATTTTTGTAAACTTCCTGAAGCAGCCCATCATATCTAACTAAAAGACCAAAGCAAAGGCACCACAGAGCAGGGGGTGCGTTTCAAGTTGGCTATTTCCTGTTGGCTAGTATGCATTTATTTCAAGAAAGCAGAGCATTTTAAATTCCCCATTCTTGCTTTTAATTATTTGTAAGGGAGATGTGTTTGACATGCCGTCTCTTCTTTCAGACTATGACCAACTGCAGCTACCCAAGAGAAGCTGGGAGTTTTTATTGCTTCATCGCTGCCTGTTAGTATCTCCCTGTGATTCAGTCAGGATCTTATGATTTGAAGAGGCATGTGGAGAAGACTTGCTCATGGAACACCTTTTAAAGTCAGCCTTTCTACCTCTGGTTCCTTTGAATCCAGTTTAAAAGGCAGCTGAGTCCCACTCAGGCAGTTTTGAACATTTTTAGACAGCTTGGGCATAAGGACACGACAAGCACTAAGCTTTGGCCTTTCTGACTCATAATTAAGTAGACAGAATAGTCAGCCAATAAGTCCCTGTTACCGAGTTCTTGTAACTGAGTACAGGTCCATACTAATACTACCCTCTCTCCTCTTCAGATATTTTTACAAATTATTAATGCTTCTTCATATTTCTATGCTTGCTGTAGTGGCAAGCTTCTGTTGCCTTCCATATTCTACAAATACTACTTTGGAGAAATTCTGTATTTGGTCTCTTATCCTTAATTATGACAGCACACTGTTATGCCAGCATCTTAAGTCGGTGAGAGGCAGGGTGAATCCTCTTAAGGCAGTGATAGATTGCCCTTCTAAAGCAGGATCTGCTCCTCTGTATCAAGACTTCACCATCACTGCTGGCACAGGGGTACACATAAAATACTCCCAATTGCCGACCCCCAGTTCCAGCATCGTGTGAACAATGGAGTGTCAACTCATGTGCATAATGGGATGGAATGTTTGTCTGGAAGATCTTAGAAAGAGAAATGAATCCTGTCATCCTAAAGAAGTAATTCTTATACTTTGATCAATGACCTGGGATAAGAGAGAGTGCTGCATCATACTGGCACCCTGAGAAATTACATGGAAGGAAGATTGATTTTCTCCCCAAGAACTCCCCTCTGATCTTGTTGCTAAATTTTCAAAATCTGAAAAGTTCTGTGATGGGGCACTTCTTAATGAGTTCCTCCTTCATGGAAGTGTGGGAAGAATCCAGAGAAAGAAATATTTTGGAAAATATTTAAAAGGCAAAATATATTTCCCCAAAGGAATGGAGAAGATCTTTTAAAAAGACAGAAACCAGCCCCAGAAATCAGCCCAGCCCCTAGGCAGAAGCCAGCTTTTAGAAATGCAAGTTCAATAATCCTTTCAGAAAGGTTTTAGCCTTCCAGCTAGAAACTGAAGAAATTAGGAAGAAAAGACCCTTAAAATCTACATACCCCACCCAAACAGGACATAATAGGATTAACCCACCAATACCAAAAGGATACACTCAGACTCAGGTCAAAGTACATGACATGGAAATACAAAGCCTCAAACAGGAACAGGAAACAACCTCAAGAGCCCCAGAAGGTATAAAAGCCTACCACTCTGCTCCATGTGGTTAGTTGTTTTTTCCAGAGCCATCTTTCTATCTGGCTCTCCTCTTCAATAAACTACAACCTTCTTTCTAAAGCAGTCTCCATGTTTGTTTATTCCCGTCTTGGTCTGGACCCTGATGAAGATTTTTCTTTCAACAGAAGATTGTAGCCAAGCAGCTGTACAAGCACACCTGTACAGTATCAGGCATGGGATAAGGTAATGCTTTCTCAAAGAGGAAGTCATTTTAACCCCATATACTCAAGTTTTCAAGAGTAACAGAAAGGGCAGTAAACTGGTCCCCTAATACAGCTTCTTCCCAAAGTTAAAGCCTAGGATTCTGATGTTGTAACTAGAATTTCACAATTTGATGTTTCTTAGTAATGCTTCAAAGTAAAGTACAATAAACTAAAGTAAAAAGTAAAGTATTCACTGCCAAAAATCTGCAGAGAGTTAGATGAATCAACTTCATATGCCTTCTGAGATGTAAGGAATGTAATGCTGCAATTGGAAACTAGAGAGCCATCTAGTTGTTAGTTGGAACTGTAAAATTAATTACCCAGAGAAGACTTCTTCACTGACTTCCATCCCTGCAGAAAACCACCATGAGAAGAAAAACAGAACTATACCTTATCAAGATAGGTTATACCTATCTTGAAGCCTGGAAGCCTGGTTGTGTTTTTCCTCCCCTCCCTTTTATAACACAGTGAGTCAGAGAAGCACCAGCCTGAGCTACTTTCTATTTCCTTTCCCAGAGTTTAAGGAAGGCTTTAGACCTTGTTGTTTCTGTAATGGCTTCTAAATATTATATTAAGTACCATCTTCATGGCTTTCTACACTGGTCATGGTCAAGGAAATTTGATTCCTGTGGTGAGCAGGGGCTGGAATTAGTGGCCTAATGATACCATGCAAATCTATAGTTCCGTGATTCTAGATTAGTTCTGTAAGGATCGAAATAAACCCTAACCCTAACCTGAAAAAAAGGAAGCGGTTGCAGTATTTGGAGTATTTTAAAGGCGCTGTGTAAAGCAGTGTTTTTTCAGACTTGAATATACATTAGATCTATCTATCCATCTGTCTGTCTGTCTGTCTGTCTGACTATCATCTATCTATCATCTGACTTGCATGCTACTCATGTTGCCTAGATGTGAGCAGCATACATTAGATATTGCAGAGAAGCTGTAATGGAATCAGATACATTGTGTGACTTTTTTTGCCAAATGTTCTTCATACAAAGACGTGTGACACAGTTTAGGGCATTTTATAATACCATGTATGTCACAGAAACCAGAGCAATAGACTTTGGCTATTTTTACTTTGGATTTCTCCAGGTTTAAGAAGTTTTTTTTTTAAAAATGACATTTATTGTGAGTGTCCTGTGCTTTTTTTTGTTTTATGTTCATAGTGTACTTGCTGATGGATTTTATTTTACCCATCCATTTTTCCCCGTCACCAATTCTTCTTGTTTGTTTAATTTCAATCCCTAGTGATTTACTATAGAAACCTGAAAATATCTTTATAAATGTCTCCATTCTGTCCTATTCAGGTGCATCTTCAGTATTTCAGTCATCTAAAAAAAAAAAGACATTTGTATCAAATAGATGAGGTAGCGTTCAGCGACACATCTTGTTATATAAAATATTTCCTTGTTTTAAACAAGCTATAACAAACCATCCTGCTATTGTATGTGGGTGGGTGTTCATGTGCCTTCATATGTCTGTCAGTATCTACTTGAGAAAATCTAATTCTATACAATATAAATTTATTAAACAATTTAAACAAACAACAATGCACAGCTTTTATAAGGTGCATTCTAGGTGGCCTTAGATAGTCCACCTAGTATGGATAGAAGAAAGAAATAAGTGGTCCAGCTTCACACTGAGAGAAAATAATGATTGGTTTAGTCAAAACTAAACCAATATTTTGGTTTATAGTGGGATGCTGAGAAAAAAAGCAAACACCTGTCATTAGGAATTGCTGGGATATAGAATCAGAACTTGTAAGTTCTGTTGGTACAGACCGGACCATCCCTCTGGTGAGATAACAACCCCATCAGGAACCAGACTTTGATTATTAAGATGGAAAACTAAAAGAATACAACCTATAGATTCTTCCATGCTGGGAAAATAAGTGAGATAGCAGAAGCAACTTGCTGGAAAGGCATTGCCAAAAGTTGTCATATGAAAAATATATTCTCTTCACAAAAATGAGACTTGGACTATAACCAGCTGCTTCTCATTCCCCAAACAGTTGGAGGTAAATGGACAGTCCAAATCAAATTTAGTGCAGGAAGGGAAGTTGAGCACTAGATGGCAAGACAGATTGCCAAAACTATTGGAAAAGTGTACCATATCAAAGAATTAGTAGAGATACGATCAGTACTGAAGACATTAACTCAGAGATGAAGCATAACATTATCAAAACACTGCTGTGCATAATAGGTACTAAGGAGAAACAGATGGCTAACTTGGATATAAAGTGGTGGTATCAAGGAAGACAAATCTACAGACAAATTATTTGTGTTTGCAAATACAGAAGAGATATATAAGCTTCATTAAAGTTCAAATAGAGCTGTATTGTAAATAGAAAGTAAATAAACATTCAAATAGAACTATAAGTAGAACTATGATTCTAATGAGAAAGTAAACAAAGCACTTATATAACAACAACAACAACAACAACAACAACAACAACAACAACAACAACAACAACAACAACAATAATAATAATAATAATAATAATAATAATAATAATAATAATAATAATAATAATAATAATAATAATAATAATAATAATAATAATAATAATAATAAAGTTGGGAGGGACCTTGGAGGTCATCTAGTCCAACCCCCTGCTCAGGCAGGAAACCTTATATCATTTCACACAAATGGCTGTCCAATCTCTTCTTACAAACTTCCAGTGTTGGAGCATTCACCACTTTTGGAGGCAGGTTGTTCCATTGGTTAATTGTTCTAACTGTCAGGAAGTTTCTCCTTAGTTCTAGGTTGCTTCTCTCTTTGATTAGTTTCCATCCGTTGCTTCTTGTCCTGCCTTCAGGTGCTTTGGAGAATAGCTTGACACCCTCTTCTTTGTGGCAGCCCCTGAGATATTGGAACACTGCTATCATGTCCCCCCTAGTCCTTCTCTTCATTAAACTAGACATAGCCAACTCCAGCAACTGTTCCTTATGTGTTTTAGCCTCCAGTCCCCTAATCATCTTTGTTGCTCTTCTCTGTACTCTTTCTAGAGTCTCAGCATCTTTTTTACATCATGGTGACCAAAACTGGATGCAGTATTCCAAGTGTCGCCTTACCAAGGCATTGTAAAGTGGTATTAATACTTCATGTGATCTTGATTCTATCCCTCTGTTAATGCAGCCTAGCACTGTGTTGGCTTTTTTGGCAGCTGCAGCACACTCCTGGCTCATATTTAACTGATTGTCCACTAGGACTCCGAGATCCCTCTCACAGTTACTACTATTGAGCAAGGTACCACCTATACTATACCTGTACATTTGGTTTTTCTTGCCTAAATGTAGAACCTTACTTTTTTTCATCATTGAATTTCATTTTGTTAGATAGCGCTCAGTGTTCAAGTCTGTCCAGATCATCCTGTATCTTAAGCCTGTCTTCTGGAGTGCCAGCTTGGTGTCGTCTGCAAATTTGATGAGTTCCCTATCTATCCCCTTGTCCAAATCATTGATGAAGATGTTGAAGAGCACTGGGCCCAGAACAGAGCCCTGGGGCACCCTACTACACACTTCCCTCCATGTAGATGCAGTTCCATTGAGGACCACATGCTGAGTATGGCCAGTCAGCCAGCTACGAATCCATTTGGTAGTGATGCTGTCTAACCCACATTTTTTTCTGTCTTATCAAGTAGTAGGTTGTGATCTACTTTATCAAATGCCTTACTGAAGTCCATCATGATCCACATCATGATGTCAGAATGGACTCCTGTCATTTCTGGAATTTAGAAAAAGCAAATATAGATGGATTTTTAATCTGATTTATGTAGACAACACTAGTTCCTGTTCTGAGCAAGAGGATAACGGTAAATGTCTCTATAATCTGAACCACATTTTGAAATTAAGGATTTGGCTAACATTTCATGCTACTGTAGTATATAAGTTGTACCAAAAAATTACAGAATTAACTCTGAGTGAGAGTCTTCAATTATAATCAGAAACACATCACATCAAACTGCAAGATATATTTGAAATGGTGGAAACAAAACATTTTCTTTAAAAAAAAAATATAGTGACAATCTGAAAGTCCAGTGCAGAGGCATTACAGTATTTCAGCGGCTAATAATGAAAAGCAATTTGGAATTTATTATATTTTGCCCTACTGACAAGGTCAGACATTTTTACTGCCTTGGGAATAATCTAGAAAAAGATTGCAAATTGACCCAAAGGGACTGAAGTGAAATAAAAATGATCATAGATTACCTGTGCTGAAGCTGCCGGCAATCACAAACCCAAGCCTTATCTAATATACTACCTTTCCCAACCTGGATATTATCCAGATGAGCAGACATCATCTTCCAGAAATCCTCCAGCTCAATCTTTATGGCCATTGTTGAAAATTCTGAGAGGTAAAGTCCACACATCTAACAAAAGCACAATTGTGGAAGACTGGTATACATGGCTGTATTATATTCCGTAACTACATTCACACAACACAGGTGATAATTAATGAGACTTAAAACACAGCAACTTTTTTTTAATAATATACTTTGTTAGCAGTAAAAATATTGTATTATTTTATGGTGCAAACCTAGTCTGTTTATTTAGTTTATGGTTTCTATTGTCTGAAACCATAATATGAATAAATTCAGTAACCAGATTCAGTTGTGCAAAAGGTCATAGTCAATTCCTTGAATTGGACCTGGAAGCAAACTGGTACTGGGGCATTTTGTGCGCTATCCTTGGGGCATTCAAGATTGATCGAGCAGCTGCATTTTGAACCAGCTGACGCTTCTGGATACTTTTCAAGGATAGCCCCATGTAGAGCACATTGCAATAGCTTAATTAGGTTATGGGATTTTAAGTTCCCAGAAAGAAAGATGCAAAATCCAAGCATGGCATTTTTTTCTCTTTTGCAACATAAAAGCTTGTTGGGTGAAATGATAGGCAAACCTTTTGGTTATCTCAATTAAAAATTGACCAAAAGTGATACCAAAAGGTTTCCACTGGATCTGAAAGTTATCAGCATTAGAAAATTACCTTTCATTGTCTGAATATTCTACTGGGTCACAGCCCAGTCAAGGGCTGTAGCCTGCTTGGAACCAGGCTGCACAAGCGGCAGGCGAATGTGCTCACATGCAAAGCTCCATTTGTGCATGTGGCACTTGTGCAGAACCATCCCCTCTCTCCACCACCACTACCGCTGCCATCACCGATCTGCAAAGTCGGAAAGGTTGGGGACCACTGTTCTAACACCATTACTTGCAGACTATTAGGATGTGCCAAAATTAAGGCTATAAACATAAATGTGGGTCAATCAAATTTTTCACTACCAGCTTCAGAGTCGAGGCACTTGGGAAGCAAGGCACATTATGCCTTTCAAGCATTCCAAGCCAATGTCATGTAAATAAAAAGTAGCAGAAACCTTGCATTGGTTGCACGGTATGAAATTGTTCCATTTAATGTAACCATTGTCGGGCCTCAGAGGGTCATGCTCAAGGGGATTCACCAAAGAGTAATAACTCAGCAAAAGAATTGGGAAATTGTGATGAGAGAAATTGCGTAAAAAAATGGGGGGGGGTGTTAAGTCTAGAGAAGAGGACTCTGGAGCAAGATACAATTTTTAAAATGGGTTAAATGTTACAAGCAAGCTGTTATACCCATTATGGCCAGAGAGACTGAGGAAAAACAGCAACAGCCATTAATTAGGAAACAGGGTGAGGGAATACTCACTGAATATAGGCAAGGCTTTAATAAGAACAAAAATAGTGAAATAAATGAAAGAGAGTATCAAGGGAGGTTTCATGAAAGCACGAAAATAGGTTAGGACAGGGACACAGTAGGCCACTTACCTGCAGTTAAGATAGCCAATTACTTGCAAACAGTTGTTCAAGGGGTTTAAAGAAGGAGGCTATAAACACCTGACAAGACTGAACAATTAATAGATGCTCCCACTTAAAGGATAGCCTTGAAAGGTTTATCTCTCCAACTCTTTCCTTTTTCCTAGAATGATTTTGATCCCAGTGAGTATTAAACTATTGCTTAATATTTGGAGATAGGACTAGAAGTTCTCTTAGTTGAATCCTTCTCAGTAAATGACAACTTTAACACATGACAGCATCATCTTTTTTCTTTACCAGCAGTCCATTCTGTGGTGTTTTTGCATTTAAAAAAAATTCCACATATTTGTTTTTGATTGCATATTTACATATAGGAAGGGTGGCAAAGTTAAAAATGATTGCAATGATATGTCAACAAAATAATAGCGTATCAAACCATGTATTTTATCCCAAAGATGCACTTATTTAGATAAAGCCTTATACTGTTTTATTAAAATATGCTTTTAAATGTACTCTGGCATATTTATTGTGCCAGGAACGTGTAGGGACATCTGAAAAAAAAAATGGAAAACTGCGGGTGGTTAAGAGTAGGGTGTGAGCAAAGTAGAAAATGGGCTTTTTTCTAAACTTGAAACAAAACACTCCATCTACCAAACCAGTTCACATTAGCCATGATTCCTTAGAGCAAAACTCAGACTGATTGGAGTGTTCCATATTTCTTGTAAACAGAACTTAAAATAGTTAGATACAATCTTCTTCTGATACAATCCAGAAAGCCATGAAACAGCAGTAACCAGATGTAGAAAAACATTAATGGTCAGCTGGATGTTTGTAACTCATTTATGGCTCCTTAGGCCTAGTCCTCATTGAACTCAATAATGCAACAATAATTTATGCTGGTTGGATAGCCATAAATTATGAAAGTATGAAAAACAATGCAAGGAGAGAGATTTCTAGTAAGCTACCTCAATATTTTGGATACCTCATGCAAGACGCAACCCTTTCCAATCAATTAATTCCTCCTTGTCAGGAGGATATCCTGGTAGAAAATATGGTATCCCAGTCTGGAGATTTAGTCCAATAATTGGCTACTTTTAAGAAATGATTTAAAATAAAGATCTTCAAGTTCTATGTTCTCTACACCTAAACCTAATCTTGTAGACAATCAGTACTATTGGCCTCTGCTCCAGTATTAAAGGTTTGCCTGCCCTTCTCTCTTTCTCAATTTTGGCTACCAAATAGTGTATTATTATGATTGGTCACACAGTCAGGCAGATGTATAGACTGGATTTGACCTTTAGTTCACCTACTGAGTTTTTCCCAAGGACTTGTGATAGGCAGATTTTTAATAGTATCAATGGTACCATCACAGGATGTAAGTTGTTCCAAGTAAAGCTGCCATATGGAATTGACTGATGGTGATTTTGTCAATGCCAAAGATGTTCAAGTGGGACTCCAGATGTTTTGGAATTACAATGTACAATATATCCAGTATACAGGTAGTCCTCGACATACAGCCACAATTGAGTCCAAAATTTCTGTTGCTAAGTGAAACAATTGTTCAGTGAATTTTGCCCCATTTTACAACCTTTCTTGACACAGTCGTAAATGAATCACTTCAGCTCTTAAGCTAGTAACACTGCTTGTCAGAAGGTTGCAAATGTAATTATATGACCCCGGGACACTACAATCATCATAAATATGAATCAGTTGCCAAGTGTCTGAATTTTGATCACGTGACCATGGGAATGCCGCAATGGTCATAAGTGTGAAAAATGGTCATAAGTCACTTTTTTCAGTGCCATTGTAACTTCAAACAGTCACTAAATGAACTGTTGAAAGTCAAGGACTACCTGTATGCCTTTTATTACTGGTACTATCTTTGTCTTATGGATCCAAACAGTGTGGCCATTTGTAATTGACAGATGCTAATTTTATCAATGTATAGATTTTCTAAATACTTTCCAAGAATTTTTGGTATGGCACCTATTGTCCACTGGGACCACCATGGCTGGTTCATGCCATAAGTTTACAGTATTTTAATGTTTAGATCTTGAAAATTTATGATCTTCTCCATCTCTTTGTCTTCTATTATACAATCCCCTAGTATCTCCATATCAATTATCCACCCTTTCTTCTTTTAAGCCACAGTTAAATCTGGTATGTTATATGCCAAGACTTTATCAGTCTGTATTTGGAAATTCCACAATATTAAACCTGCTTGTTTCTGACTACTATTTCAATTATATTGAATTATAGTTCAATTATATTGAATTCCAACAATTTTTCATTACTGGCACATGATAACTTTTACAGATGTTCCAGTGACTTTGGTAACTCTGTTCTGTTGTTGTTTATAACCAGTTTGTGCAGTCTTCTTGCGTGTGCTGATTATATGGTCTACTTGTTTCTTCTGCTTCTTTGCACAATCTGTACTTTGAATCTCTTGATATTTTTTTCCAATTCTGGCCTAATTGTATTAGTTCAAACAGCTTGCTCATGAGCAGCCAAAATCAAGGCTTGAGTTACTCTTTTTTTAATGTTCCAGTTGTAAGCGATTGACAGTTTTTAGCTTTATCCACTTTCCCTTCTATCTTTTGTAGAAGATGACTATATAAATGCTGTTCTTTGCCAGCATTCTGTTCAAGTTTTTATTTCATTACTTCAATAGTCATTTTTTTGTTTCCTATATATTTAGTAAGTTTCAATTTTTAACTTGCATCAATGCTTGTTCTTAATTCTCTTCTAGATAACAGTAAATGCATGCCTTTTTTTTCTTTAACAGTTTGTTTGACCTGAAGTAACCCTTTGTCTCCATTTCTGTGAGGCAGATTTAATCTATCAATATCACTACAGGGCTATAATGCATAGCACATAGTTATCAGATTTCTTGTTTATTTGGTCCAAATTATCCAGTTCTTTTTGTGTCCAGATAATAATTCCAGCAGTGCATGGTATCAGAAGTATGGTCCAGGCATTGATGGTGTTTTCATGATTCAATTTTGTGTTCAGGACATTTTTCTCTTTGGATGTATTCTTTACTAATCACATTTTAAATTTTTCCTTGCTTTTGTTATCAATAAAATGCCCAGATAGCTGTAGACTTCATCCTGATGATTCCTGGTTGTTTGGCCATTCAGCATTTCAATTCAATTACTGTTCATGATTTTACCCTGATTTATTGATACCATAACACATTTCTACAGGTCAAATGACCCTGCTATATCTGTGTGAAAAAATATTATTACTATGATTTGTCACACAGTCAGATGTTTAGATTGGACTTGCCATTTTAGCCACTTATCAAGTCTTTTCAAGCAACCGGGAGAAGCAGATGTTTTTTGATCATGTTAAAGGTGCCTTTTGCAATTGACTGAAGGTGATTTTGTCAATGCTGGTGATATTCAAGTGGTGCTTATTAAGGAAGGAAGGCAGGTAGGCTGAGCTGCTGCCTATGGAATGACCTCATAACTGTGAAAATTAATAAATCTCTCTTTTCCTCACCAGCATGGATGTCTTAAATGTTAAGTACATTGATTTAATAGAATGAAAGAGCAATTATGATTTGTGCACATACAATGTTTTGCTTTGCAAAACAGCTCTTTTTTTTAGATGGAGGTGGTAAAGAAATGGACTGTAGAACTGCAGCCAACAAGTGGAAATATATACCAAGAGCTCCATTAATAGAGCTGAAGGGCATTCAAAGAATCCACACATAGCAGGCCAAATCATACAAAACCTGTCTGTGTTTGAAATCTCACCCACAAAAGGGCAATAGATGTAGAGAAGGCAGCATGGAATAAAACACACAGATAGAGTAAAGTACTGTTGAAAGAAAAATCAGATCCAGTTTCAAGCCAGGATTAAGACACTGGAAATAAAATGGAGGCTACGATGCTGGGAATAAAAAGGAGGCTGCTTAGGAAAGAAGGTTCTTGTTTATTGATGAGCAGAACCAGCAATAACATGCTGTTCTGGGACAGCTGACAAAACGGAGTTGAGAGTGGGGAGGGTGGTTTATACCTTCTTTGGGCTTTGTATTTGAGATGCCTGTTTCTGTGCAAGAACATGTCCTTTATTATTCAAATGACTGTTGCCAGATTCCTATGGGGTCATGTGGGGGTCATGGTTGCCTCTATAGGCAAAAGGGGAAATGCAAATCCTAGGTCAGGGGTCGGCCACCTGAAACATTGAAAGAGCCGTTTCCCTAAAAAAAAAAACCCCTGGGAGCCGCAAAATGTGCCCGCGCATGCGCGCCGTCCGCGCATGCGCGCCGTCCGCACGCGTCCGCGCATGCCCGTCCGCGCATGCGCACGCGCGCATGCGCGGACGGGTGCGCACGCGCGCATGCGCTCCCCCAAAATGGCGGAGGAGGCTCCGGAGCCGCAGGTGATAGCTCAAAGAGCCGCATGTGGCTCCGGAGCCGCGGGTTGCCGACCCGTGTCCTAGGTCTTTGTCTGAGCTAATCTTGTTAACTTTGGGCTTGCCTAATTGTGTTGCTTATCTTTGTCTGCTCTTTGCTTATGAATAGAGTTACCCATTTTTTCTGAATGGAGACATCTCAATTTCTAAAGACTTCAAGCTTTTCAGGTTTCCTGTAGCAGGACGACTGGAGCAGCTTTCTGTCTTTGTTAAGATTTTTTTCTCCATTTCTCCTTTAGGGGAAATATTCTATCCTGCCTCTTTTTAATATTCCCCAAAATATTTCATTCTCTAGGGAGGAGGGTGCTAACTTCCTACAGTATGAAACAGCATGGAATGCATTGTACAAAAGGCAATATGGAATAAGCAACACGAGAGGAGGCAGAAATAACATTTCATTGAAATACTGAGTCATATATGAGGGTCTTGCCCTTATGAATTGCCAAGGAGTGCTTGTGAGTGCTTCAGTCTTTTACAGAGCAATCATATCTTTACTATATTAGATTATTATTGTTACTTTTTGATGAAGCACTTCCCTGCTCTTGATGGCCTTGGGCAGCCTGTAGAGGTTGTAATTTTTGCAGATCTCATTGGAGTTAGTTCTTTCAGTAAAGGAAGCAGCCAGAAAAATCTGCTCCTAAAATAAGTGTCATTTGATCGATCTGCAGAAAAGATGTACAGTACCTCTGGCAGTGCCCAGTTTCCCCAGCTCTCTGCATTTCTGTTATAACTAGGGCAGATGTCTTGAGATAATGTTTGTCACGGACTACTCCCATGTCTAACCATATGGTCCAGCTACAGAAGTTGCAAAGTAAATGCATTACTTTTTTGAAATGTTCTCTTTTTGATCTTGTTGAATGTATGAGTTGAACAAATATTCAGCACCTGTCACCTTTAGCTAGCATAGAATATAGTGCGGCCTCTTAAGAATTAAAGTATGTGAACATTGGGCCACATGTTGCTTACCTCTGGCATTCTGATTTTAATTTTAGCTTAAATTAATTGCTGTTTTTCTCTTTCTGTCTATGGTTTGAATCTTGGTATATCATATACAGTTTGATTTCAGTTAATCTTTAATGGGGGGAAAAATCAAATGCTTTGAAACGTTACTGTGCAAGTGCATTCAAAGTGATTTTCTAGAGAATATACAATGCCTAACTTATTACACATTGCATTTCAAGGCCCTAGCAAAGGAACCTTTGAAACAAACAGATCTAACTTTTTCATTTTCTGCCAGGAGTTGAGGAAAATCCCTCAGTGGATCTCTCCCATTACATATACACCAACATCTTTTGAATGGGCATCAAGCCAAGCTTCGAATTAAAATGTTCAGCATGCTCTGAAGGGTATATTTTTGATGTCTTATGATTGTCTTTCTGCTTCGGTAATTAAATCTGTAAATCCTAGCTAGGTGAGATGCTTCTAAGCAGCTTTCAAAAGACAATCTAAAGTTTTCATCTGAAATATATACGAGAATGTTATACAGTTGTTGCTCCTCTCTCATTCTGTTTTATTTTTTCCTTCTTAAAAGACATTTATTATAGGAAAAATATTTTAAAGAATACATGTGATACAGGTGATTCTTCAGTGCTTTTAACCATCATTGAAAACAAAAGCAACTCAGCTTGGTAGGCCCAAATTATAACCTGTTTCTTGGAAAAGAAATAACTATGCAGTGGCCATTTCTTGGTTCACTCTGAGAGAAAATATATTATAATTCAAATGAAATAAAATAAGTAGGTTTCCCTTTTTTGCCATCCTTTCTTTGCCAATACATTTACATTTATTTAAATTTACATTGTATGGTTTTTAAAGCAGGAATTTTTTCTTCTTCTCTATATAAAAAATAAGTATACAAAATACTTCATAACCAGGGCTTTTTTTCTCATAGAACGCCCAGAACGGAGTTCCAGCACCTTTTTTGGATGGAACCTTGTAGGATAGGCAAGGCGGGTTGTATGACGTGTGTGAGTTCCGGCACCTTTTTATTTTACAAAAAAAGCACTGTTCATAACTATAATATCAGAGGAAGTGAAAGTGTTTGGATATATCTCCATACATTACTATTACATTTTTGAAGGTATGTTCAATCTTTATTGATTAGTTTTTGTTTTTGTTTTTTTAAAAAGAGATATGATAAAGATTTCTCTAATCTAACTTGCTGCTTTGAGCCAGCCATGTGATCTTGAGGAAATAGTAAACTTCTGCTTCTGTGGGGCAGTTATCATGGGTAATATAATGTGTGCTCTATTACATTTATCTATATTAAGAATGGACATTGTCCAAATTTGGAACCATATGTCTTAGAGCTTCAGCCAGCAAAGGCAATAGACATGGATGTTGGGAAATGCAATTTAGCAATATGTTTAGAGCAGAGTTCCCCAACTTTTCCGGTTTTGAGGACCGTTGTGGGGGTAGAAAGGGGATGGTTATGTGTGAACAATGGGCAAACGCGCACTCACATGCCACTTCTGTGGCCCAGTTCCAAATGGCTCAAGGTCTGGTCGTGGACCATAGCCCAGGGGTTCATCATCTCATTTTTTGACAGCCAGTTTCATCGATCCCAATGTATATTGTGTAAAGAGACTTTATTTCGACTCAGATCTCATCATTCTGGTCCAAATTAGTATGCAATTATTGCAATTATTCCCAATTCTAATATAGTGGAAGAGCAAGAGGTTTAGAGAACAGTTTCTTTAGATATTTTCACCAAAGCAGAAAAATGTTTTAAAGCCAATTATAGTCTTCCATGATTCTGTAACCAAATCTTCTCAGGTTAAAATTCCAAATGGTAGATTTTCTAGTCAGCATTTGGCAGCAATGTCATGAAAGTAGAGTGCACCTATATCTTCTTTGGGGCCAACGAAGTCATACACTTTTACTGCTTATTTTAAGCACGTAAATTGCATATAATTTATAATTACACAAATATAAATTAAAAATATAAATTGTTTAAGTCAAAATAATGAAATAACACCCTTATTTGGGGAAAGGATCCTAAAAAGGCTTTACACTGCATAATAGTAGATTTACTTATAACCTGGAATTAAGGAGAAACTTCCTGACAGTGAGGACAATTAACCAGTGGAATAGCTTGCCCCCAGAAATCGTGGACGCTCCATCACTGGATATTTTTAAAAAGAGGCTAGACATTCACCTGTCTGAGACGGTATAGGTTCTCCTGCTTGAGCAGGGGGCTGGACTAGAAGGCCTCCAAGGTCCCTTCCAGCTTCTATTCTATTCTATTCTATTCTATTCTATTCTATTCTATTCTATTCTATTCTATTCTATTCTATTCTATTCTATTCTACTTTGGAAACTGAGAAATTGTGAGGTTATGATTATCATACTAAAAAGTGATTAATCCTTGGTTTTATTTATTTACTTTTTCTGTTATCATTATAGTGATTTTATTTTGTCTGGTATTACTGTACTGTATACCTGTCAGAGTCAGTGTGGAGTCGGGCAGTGTTTAAATTGAAAAAAAATAAAATAAATTTTAATCTGACAGGCATGGACAATCTATCAATGGATGATGTCACATGAAGCTGTTCTCCAGCTGTAGTTTCTAGCATCTAGTGGAACACAGATGATGCTATCCTGTTCATAATTGCCAATAATATTATTCCCCATCCAGAAAAATCTTTAGTATAATGGCCCTTCCTACATTGCTGGGAGGCTTGGCAGCTGAGTGTTTTGTTGTGGATTTCTAGCAAACTTTAAGGCTGTTACAAAATTCTACCTGCAATTAAGCTTGTCATTGTTAAGCTGCCTTCACACAACTAGGAATTGTGTTATGAAAGAAACCTGTAACTGTGGTGTCTGCTGACTTCCATATTTCTTCCATCAAATTTCCACATTTCCCCCCCAAAGATACATTTAGAAAAGGTAAATGGTTCTGAAAGTTGACATAAGCGGGCTAAAGGAAGGGTGAAGACTCCCTCAAATTAAGCTTATTTTTTTCTTCACAACAATACAGGTAGTCCCCAAGGTACAAACCTAATAGAGCCTGCCCATTAGGCTTGTAAGTCAAAAAACTCATCAAATGATTCAGACTCAATTTTACAAAATTTTAAAAATCAAATTAATTAATTAAATCAAATGGGTTGTTAAATGAACAAAGATCCGATTTACTATTTCCTCCGATAGCTGCCATGTTAACAGAACTGGGAGGGTTTCCTGCCAGCCACCTATCAGCTGTTTCTGGTGCGCTCAGGAACTAAATTGCCTCCAATTTAGCTTGGAACCATTGCAGTTACTTTTTTAAAAAAAACTGCTGCTAGCCAGCTCAAGCATCTTCAGCTAGCTGCCTGAAGGGTGGGTGGTGGGTGGGAGGGGAGGCGTTGCTTTTAAAAAAAACACAACTTGCCACTAATTAGCTTAGGAGTCTCCAGCCAGGCACCCAGAGGGAGATGGGGGAGGAATTTGCAGAACTTTTGGCTTGCAATAGTAATAGAGATGGAAGGGACCTTGAGGTCATCTAGTCTAAGCCACTGCTCTCACAAGACAATATTTCTGATAAATGCCTATCCAGTCTCTTCTTAAAAGCTTCCAGTGATGGGGCGCCTACAACTTCTGGAGGCAATTTAAATTTAAAACCTACAAACTACAGTAATATATGCTAATCTCCAAAAGAAAAGCTCAATAGTTTGCAAACACAATAGTTTGCAAAGTACAATACTTAAAAAGCAGAGCAGTTCCCAAAGTGCTTGCAAACAAACACTATAGAGTAAGAACAGCAACAACAAAATTAAAATACTTACACAAGTAATTGTAGCACTCAAGCCTAGGCAGTAGCAGATTGCAGCAAAAGCAAAAACTGATGCCAGCTCTGCTCTTGTTTGGCCATGTGTCCAGAGACAAAACAACAACAACAACAACACCCTTCCGGCTTCAGGAAATTGCATTTGTAACCCGAACGGCCCAGGAAAGTCACAGAGATAAAAATGGCCACCGTTGCAGTAGAGACTGAAACGCTCGTACCTGGGGGATTACCTGTATAGAACTAATTTGTCACTGTCTCTCTCCCCCCCCCAGGAAACCAGGGAAACTGTATCAAGGGTCATGAGAAATAAGGACTGATTGGTAGCACCAATTGGTAGCACTATATTGCTTTTAAAAGCTTCATACAAAGCCATTTTAAAACCTGGCACATTTTCCTCTAGAAAAGCATGAAAAGTGAAATCAAGCATGGCTTATTCTAGCTTTCATTTTTGGAGGGAAATGTATGAGTTGATTCCACCAAGACATACTGCAATTTCTTATAGTGGCACACAGTACTCTTCCACTTCGGAGATTTAATACTGGTGAAATCTTGCCTTGGGGAGAACATACACAAGAAAGAACAATGTTGTGGGAATTTCTGTGAGAAAGAATTCTGAAGGGATTTAAAATAAATGCTATCACGCTCGTGGGAATAAGCAACATCCTCACTGGGTTTTATCCAGATCCATACATATTGTGGAGAAATTTGAATGTCCAGAACATGCATTTGACCATATTTCATTGAACAACAATGGAAGTTTTTAAGAAGAGATTGGACAACATTTGTCTGAGATGGTATAGGGTTTCCTGCTTCAGCAGGGGAGTTGGACTAGAAGACCTCCAAAGTCCCTTCCAGTTCTGTTATTCTGAAACTGAATCTTCACCTGCTTAATAAGGCTGTCAGGCTGTCATTTCAATTTTACAACTATGTCCATCTTGATTCTTTGAAATTGTCAAGACCTTATATTTTTAAATAGAAATAAATAAATAGCATAGGTAATAAGAATGGCCTGCAAAGAGCCAGGTATGATAACTAGAACTGTGAGGAATCTAGGATAATAGTAAAGCACCCCACAAGGTGACCTTATCAATATCTATTACACTACCAGCATGTGTGCCGAGTGTGGATAGTACATCCTAATTCACTTGTTTCCTCTCTCAACTGTTGTTTGGGACCAATATCAGCTCAGTGAAAGCAAAGAGTATATTCTCTCTGACTTTAATCTTTCACCAAAGGCCATTTTTTTTTCAGAATTATGATGTAATGTAAGATGGCCCCTTACCATATTTAGGATGTAGGAACTTCACTTTTCCTTCAAGAAGATGTCAAGTAAGTCATTATTTGGTTAAAGGAAGCATGACCATCACAGTTTTGAATTACCTGAAGACCAATGAGAAGCATCCAACAGGATCTAAGAGTGGTGTCAAACTCGCAACGTCATGTGATGTTGTTGCGACATATCGTGACTTTTTCGTCATTGCTGGCAATAGGGTGGGTGCAGTTTTGCTATGATGCATCTGGCCCGCGGGCTGGCAGTTTGACACCCCTGATCTAAGGCTTTCAGCAACATGTCAAAAGGAGCATTGTGTCATTGGAATACAAACTGTGTGATACAAATAAGAAAGAACTTGTGTCCTGGCAACATGCTGCTGCTGTCATCATTTTCTGCCTTCAACCTGCCAGCAATTTCTTTCTGGAAGAATTGGTAATGTATCCTATCCTGTTATGAAATGAATCATCAGAGAAAAGATGGTTTACACTATAATTTTTAGGGCTCTGCCCACTTCAAAAATGAAATATTTCAGACCTCCTTCAAGTATAGTCTCTTCTTGCAATTCATCAAAGCATCCTAACATTTTCACATTTATTTGCAAGCCTGGAAAAAATGTAACTGCTTTAAGTAGTGAACTTGGGCCTCTTAAAACAGCTGCAGTATTTTTCAGGCACAACATGTTTGAACAGGACCTAAATAAATTATCTTCATTCTTTTTTGACAGTATCATTACTTCTCCCTGCAGACTGTTGGATCCAGTTTACATACCTTCCAATATTTTATTGTAAAATAGTGAAGTCCTCTATTGGCTAAACAGATTTCCACCAATGTTCACTTTTATAATAAAGCCTAAGTAAACGTAAATTACATTGTGAATGCTTCTTTACCTGCCAAATATAAACAACAATATTGCAAATAATAATAATCAGAAATCTAAACAGCAAGTCAGAGGCTGAGTTCATTTTCTCTGCTTGATTTTTCTTAAAGTGAATTTATGCTGGTGGTGATAGACTGTATCTGTTTCTATATCAGTAGCCACCTCCACAGTGTAACAGACTGGGAATAATTAGTCAACCTTGTGCTATCTGCCACACAGTTCCTTCAACTGTTTCTTCAGAATCTTGAAGCAGATTTAACATAATAATGCTTGCATGTCAAAGAAGTCTTAACATTATGCTGAAACAATATGTAGTAGCATTTCTCTTCCAGATACTATTTATTTTATATATTATGTACTTGCAAGAGAGTGATTTCAAAAGGGGACATGATGTATTGGTTGGGGTAAATTATCTTTCTCTCTTTGGCACAATTGAACCCAATAGCTTGCTTACTGAATAATTCCAGTTAGTTGTTCTAGGGTAGTTATGTTAATACCTTCCAGTGGTTTTCAACTATACCTTCCTAGCCATTGAGAATTGAAATCCAAATGAAAAAATAAATAAAGTTGTAAAAGGGCTAACCATTAGATCTGAGGTCCAACAATCTAGACTACCATAAAATGGCTGTAAATAGAGTTTCTGGATTTCTTTGGTGTCATCTAGTGATAAATTCTTATTTGTTTGTTTTTTACAGCTCAGATCTGATAGCTATAATCTGCAAGGGCTGTATTGTTGCTTCTGATGCTCAAAAGCCATTTTTTTCACAACCATGTGACTTTTCTAGTTGCTACCTGAGATACTAAAAACAAAAAGCAAGTCAGGGGTTAAATATGGGACTTCTTCCTACCAAAGGTATAATTTGATAATAAACTATGACTTTTAAAGGTGCCAATCAAGTAACTAAAAGGAAAGAGTGAAGAAAATCATGTAGCTCCTTAAAACAGAAATGAGAGTAACCAAGACCACAGCTCAAAACTTCTATTGAAGAGCCTCGGCAGTACATATCCAATGCGGCTGCTGCATTGCCCTTATTCATTCCATTGTATCATCACCTAGTTTAAGAAATATACTCTTAATTCTTTCACTTGATTTCCTGGGAACCCAAGCTTGGGATGACTTTGAAAAATCATCATTGATTTTGTACTGAGTACTGAGGGTATTCCCTGTAGCTGGTTGGCAGCTTTAAACATTTCAGGTTTATGGTTATGTTAATTTGTCGATCTACTGGAGTTGCAGAAGCAAGCTGATATGGTAAGATGCAATGCCACAGAGATAGGTCACAGAAGAAGAATCTGTGGCATTTTGGCATATTGGATTGATCAGTCTGTTTTTATTTTTAATTTTTTAATATGAAACTTTATTATAAACATATGGTCCCTTTACATTCTTCAAGCTGTTAGAAAGCAAAATATTGAAACAAAGTAAAAAAAACACATAGAAACTTATCTTAAAAGAGGAATTTTTGATAGCTCGCTTTTTCCGACCCTTTCCATTATCTCTAGTCACTAATTACTAATTAAGTATTTATACTTTCCCCGAAATATTGGAGATTGTTGCTAATATTCATTTAAATAATTTCATCTGATGCCTTTTAATTAATTTATTATCTCTTTTTTTCTTAAAAAAAATAATCCAAATCTCCAAACCTACCTTGCCATGTGATGTATCGGATATAATGGAGCCATTTCTGCTTCAATTTAATTCAGTTTCTATTATCAATATATAGAATCCAATATACAGGTAGTCCCCACTTAATGATCACAATCATGACCGGCAACTGTGCTGTTAAATGCTGCAATCACTAACCAGAAAATTTAGTAATTTGTAGGTGCATTAACCATGGCCAGTTCCTACCTTCATTAATCAAATCTTTCTGTGTCTTTAAACTAATAAGCTTTGAGCCTATATTCAAAAAGTTGGGAGCTGGAGATTTCCAGTGGAGGCATGACAAGTTAAACATGTCTCCATGGAGAATGGAGAATATAACTGTGGCAAAAAAAACCAAAGAACTAATAAGTAGACCGATTCTTCAGAATGTCTCTGGGCAAGGAGATGATTCAAGATTGCCTACATGTGTTCTGGATGGCTGCTCCTCTCAAGAAGATTGTCTGACAATGCTTTCCCATGGGTTTGAGTGCCAGGAAACCCGGGGATTAATGATAAGCCATGGCAGAGCCTTTTAAAGGACATATACGTAATATTTAAAGGATACTAAGTTCACTAACCTCACTTCTAATCACTTTCTGAAGTTGCTTATTTAATCATCTTAAAGCTATTAGAGATCTTCAGATCTTCATGTGTGAAAAGCCACCTAGTGAGCTATTTTTGAGCAAAAGAAAAAAAAAACTAAGTTTATATTAGTTTTTATGACTGTAATTAAACTCTTCAATGGTATGTATGCATATATGTTGGAAGTTGAGTTGAATTTCCATAGGACTAGCACAGAAGGGTATCGTTCTACTAACTTAAGAGAGAATAGAATAAAAAGATAGTGCTAGCCTCATTGCAGAAGTCCAGAGTCATAGCTTGAAAGTTCAAGTTGCAGTGCAGGGAGGCAGGAGCAAGAAGCCTCTGATACAAGATGTATCAGCATCCTCAATTCATTTGATCTACCATGTTCATTTGATCTACCATCCTTTTCCCAAAAAGAAAGGTATAAACATATCTAGAATTATGGGTTTGCTCTTATTTATATTCAATTCTGCTTGCATCTTCACAGAAACCTTTCACTCTCCAAGATCGAAACTTTTTTTTCCTTTTTTTTCTTTTTGTATTTTTGAAGGTAATTTTTAGTTACTAATTTAGTCAAGGTCACAATCAAACGTGGCTTCGAGTTTCTGTGGCATAAATGGAAAATAAATGATGAAAGGAAGTGTTGCACTTCCTCAGAGAAGCTTCCCTCAAAGAGGGTGCTGAAAAAGATAATTTTACTTTAAGTGGGTTTAATCACAGCTAAATAATGCCAGACAACTAGAATATTTCTTACATTCAATAGAAGTAAAAGATGAAATTGAGTTAATTTGTCAGGCAAGGGAAAATTAATTTTCTTCCTGTTCAATTTCAATTTCTCCTTCTGCAAAGAATGCTAAGTATTTTATTTCTCTTTATGGGACAGAGTTTGGCTATAAGACTACATAATAAAAATAATAATAGGGGATGTAATCTATGGCAGAGTTCTCCAACCTTTTTGGGCTCGTGGCCCAGAGGGCAGAGCAGCTTCCAAATTACTGCGCGCGCGTGCATGGACGCAAATGGGGCCACGCCCACTGGCACAGTACTAGCGGGCGCATTTGCGCATGCAGCATGTGCTGGTGCCATGCACATGCAGGAATGGCCATGCACCCCCACAGTGGCTAGCGGCCCGTTCATGCATGCACAAATGGGGAGTGAACACCCCCTGCACTAACGTTCCCGTTCGCACCCACGCACATATACAAACAGGGCCGTGGGCACCAGCGCAAGTGGGGGGGAATGCGTGCCCATGCGTGTGCACCCTGGCCAGCCATTTCTGCAGCCTGCTGGCCAAGAGCCTGCGGCCGGGTACTGGGCCATGGCCCATAGGTTGGGGACTCCTGATCTATGGTGTGCATAGATACATCATACTGCACAAATATAGTGACTATGGGTTGAATAAATATGTAAATGGTGAGACCTAAAAACTTTTTTGATTTAAACTCAAAAAAGTGATTGATTTTAATTATGCTATTGAAAAAATAAAAATAATACATTTAGCACGAAACATCTGAACAACTATTAACATAGACATCCATTCCTAACTATAGTAATGCCAAAATGCTAAAACAAGAATTGTCACAATGAAAGCTACATCCTAATTGCAAATGGATGTCACAACACATGTAATACATGGTCTCCCCTCCCCCCTTCTCCTGTGAAAACCTATAAATATTCACCTCCTAGTAGCAATACCAATTGCACAGAACTGGGATATTTTTCTTGATATTTCAGCAGACAAATCAGCCAACTAAATCACAAGAGGTGAAGGTACTCTAGATGTGTTGTAATAAATAAATAACATTGAAAATAAAGAGTTTTTTCATCAAACCATGTTATATTGGACCAATATAACAGCAGGGAGTTTGCACAGTAAGGTACATAAAATGGATAGACTTAGTTGAGAAGGTCCTAGCTGATTTTTATATAACATATTATTGTATCTCTCTTCTTTCATCTTAAAAAGCAGAGAATTAAATTTCACCAGGGATAAAACTCTTTGAAGTGACATACTTAAGATATTCATTAAGTAATTGGGTGAGATAAATAATATTCTACCTACAGCATAATAGAAGATATAGTAATCTGATCACTGTGAAGGTCGATATTGAAGAAAAAATGCTATTTAAATTCCACTCTGATTTCATTTAATAAAATAAGGCATATCAAAAGGCAATGTTGTTTAAAGTTTAGATCAATTCATTTATTTTTTAGACTGTTTGGAAAGGCATCAGTCTAGTTCTTGAAGGCTGTTGAAATTTATTCTGTTTATATTTTATCCAAATACTTATTTAGAAAAGGATAGATTCAGTGTAAGACCAAAACAAGCTGTATACTAGATAATGATTCTACTCAGGTTGTTGTTGTTGTTGTTGTTGTTGTTGTTGTTGTTGTTGTTGTTGTTGTTGTTGTTGTTCTTCTTCTTCTTCTTCTTCTTCTTCTTCTTCTTCTTCTTCTTCTTCTTCTTCTTCTTCTTCTTCTTCTTCTTCTTCTCCTCCTCCTCCTCCTCCTCCTCCTCCTCCTCCTCCTCCTCCTCCTCCCAGTCACAGGACCACATTTTACAACGTGTTTTGGCTGAACAAAAGCATTTACTGTATTTCTGGTTTGGGGCAAAGCTGGCCCATAGCAAACAATGGATTCACTTAATGGTCTTGGCATTCACTTAATTACTGTCATGTTCACTTTATGACCACCACATTCAATTAACAACTGGCACAAAAAAAGATTGTAACATTCAATCGGTAACATGGGTGATCCATTTTATAACCAGCAAGACTTACAAAAGTAATGAGCAGGCTCCATTACAGTCATAGGCCAAGAACTACCAGGACTAAATAGGCAGGATGTTTGTAGGAAGATTCTGCTGACTGGAAGAAGAGGCAACATATAATCCAGAAATTTAGCAAATGTCATTTGAGAAATAGTTGAAATACCAGCTTTTCTTTTCAATTTTATCTTAGAGGCCAGTACTTCATGTTTTTAACAGCTCTCAAAGAAAACTTGGATTTTGCAAGGTGGAAACACTTGTTCATCACTTGGGATTTTATTTTGTCATGTTTACTGTCAAGAAGAGAAATTCTGGTGTTGTTTTGGTGGCAAGGGAACAAGGATTCCAAAGTAATTTGACTATCAAGGTATGCTTTGAATGAGAAAGTGGAACTAGATTCCATTTGTGGTTTCTTCTTAGGCAATAAAATGAGTCGACCCCAGAAAATATAAGTGGGGGGGGTCTCCATATACTGAATCACAACTTCCTGTTTCATATGGCACTTCAGATTTAAGGAAAATGGCAGTTTTCTTATTTTACTTATATAGTATTTGAATACCTTTAATTAATACCACAATTTTGCATACACTTCTCATGGTTTTATGCAGAAATTATTGTATGGTATAAAATACCTTATAATAATTTGTTAATATTGTTAATAATATTTTTAAAATTCCCAGTTCAGGAAAAAATAAAATAAAAATATAAACATTTCTGTTTAAGTGCTCTAACACTTAGACTTATCTACCACTTCATAGTGCTTTACAGCCTTCTCTAAGCGGTTTACAGAGTCAGCATATTGCCCCACCCCCAACAATTTGGATGCTCATTTTACCAATTTTGGAAGGATGGAAGACTGAGTCAATCTTGAGCCGGTCAGGATTGAATTCCAGGCTGTGGGCAGAGTTAACCTGCAATACTGTATTTTAACCACTGCTCCACCACACTCTTTTAACTTCTTAGTTCTAAGTTTATTATTCTTGGTCATGTTGCATTTAAAGAAAGATCAGTTTTCTGACTGGAAAAAAAAAAAAACATTTTGCATCCGGTAATTTTCTTACATTGATTTGTACAGTAGGGAAGAGGTGGTAGTCTATAAGAAAAGCTTATAGATGTACTAAATTTCTCACTCTGGTAAGATTTTTCTTTATGTATTACAACAGTAAAACACTTTTCAACAATTGTTTTCTTTGTCCAATCAATCTAAAACAGCATAAAAGGGAAAATGTGAGTGCATGAACTGAATTATGTGTTCTGTTCCTCATATAAGTATATTAGGATTTTGCCATTTTAAGACAGTTACCAAGTGGACTGATTTAATTTTACTCATTTGGGGGCTTCCAGTTCTGCGCAGCTAGTGCGACAGCCGAGGGATCACGAAGATCCGTGCCCTACAGCTGATTTCTCTCTGTTTGGGGACCCTAAATGGGCCCAAAGCCACCCCGGAGAGGTGGCAAGGAAGGAGGGAAGCCCCGCCAATCCTGGGGAGATGGTGGTCATTCTGGACATCTGGGGAAAACTCTCCAAAAACTGACAGAAGAAAGGCTAGCGTCATTCGTGACTCTAGCCCAAGCTACATTCAGCCAAAGCCAAAAAGCACTAAATTAAGCGTGATTGTAAAAAGCGTGAGTGAACTGGGTAAAAATATTGATTCTCTCTCTTCTACCTGACTCATTTCCTGGGAAAAAAAGAAAAAACCCAGAAGTAAAAACTCTCCGAAAGTGAGAGGGGGGTTGTCTTTGCTCTACCCTCCTCTAAATGGAAGTGGCGAATTAGGTTTCTGGGGGGGAGATATAGAAAATTAAAAGGTGGATTGGTGCTGACATCTAGTGATGGATGAAAATTCCTGGATTATAAATATTTTTTAAATTGTGACTTTAAAGTGATTGGCAGAGAAAGGATTTTTGGTCATTATGGAGCATTAGAGATCTGCAGAAAGAACATATCAAGAAAAAAATAAATACTTACCAGGAGGAAATGTATGTTCTGTTACAACAAATGCAAATGATATTAATTTCAAACCATGAGAAAATTAAAAATGAATTTGAAAATTTAAATGAATGCATTCTCAATTTAACGTCACAACAATTAAATGATCAGAAAACAAAAAAAGAGAGAGATCATGTAAAGCAGACAACTGAATATAAACTAGTGGAGACTCAAGTGGAGAAGGACTTACAAGAAACATTGAACATGGAAAAGATAACTTGTACTCTAAGACCACAAAGTTAATTTGAGGATAAGGAAAAAGATTTGACAAAATGGATTACTGAGCTGTTGGGAGTACCATAAGAAATGGGGAGACAAGAGATGATGAGAGAAATCTTCAATGAATATGAAGGGGCAAAATCTTTTTACCAAGAAATGATGTTTGATTTGCCTATTATATCCACAACGACATTTACAAGATTATGGAAAGATTATTTGATTCAACTGAATATATTGATTGGGAAAGATGCTTGGCAAAAGAAGAGAGCTAAAGTGAGAATTGAGGAATTAGATGATGGAGTGTATCAGAGGGAATATTTAAAAATTAAACACTTGTTTGAATATGGTTGAAGAAATAGAAAGATTTTAGTTTAAAAGGGATGAACCCTCCAAGTAAGATAGTATTTTTTTCTTTTCTCTTTTCTCTTTTGTTTTTTGATATGAGAAATACAAAAATGTTTGGGATGATCAATATAAAGGAAATGTTTTAGATATTTAAATGTAATTGACTAAACAAATTCTAATTGATAATTAAAAAGGAAAATATTTTGAATAGGGTTAAAAGATTAGATGATTGGATTTATTAAATGGAACATTTAAATATTAAACATAGGTTTAATTATGGGTAAAAAGAACAGAAAAAAATTGGAAATAAGAGGGGTATATATTTTAAGTAGTATATTATTTTCTTATTTTTCTCTCCCTTTTTTTCTTTTTCTCTCTCTCATCTTTTCTTTTTCTACGTTTTTCTTTTGTGTCTTTTTCTTACTTATTTTTAAGATATAAAAATAGATTTAAATACTTTAAGGTAATTAACTCTGGGAAAATTTTAACCAGTAAGAATGTTTTGAACATTGTAGGGAAAATAAATTTAAATAAGAATTGTAAACAGAATTCATGACGAGGCAACCAAGATGACCAGATAGAAAAGAAGCATGACATTGATGTGATTATTATTGGTAGAAATTTTAGAAAAATGTTTATATTTAATTGTCACCTATCAAATTAATAAGAATTGTATTAATTTAAGGTTGCAAAGAGAATATTATTGGAAGAAGAGAAAATCAAGCAAAGCTATTATGTGGGCTTTGGAATACAGAAACTGACTGTTAGTGATTACTTTGTAAACATAAACCCAGACAATATGCTGTTTGCCAAATATCAAGGTGTTTATGTTAAAATATCCATAAAATATATTTAAAAAATTACTCATTTGGCAATAAACATATTGTGTGCAGATTTCCATTCATGGAGCATTTTTTTTTTCCACTGGGGAGAAACAGTTTTATTTATTCTTTGAAAAATCTCCTTTGGAAAGGTATTAGCTGACCTTCCAGAACAGGAAAGGGGCTAGTGTAAAGGTTCTTCAATAGAAGAGATGGAGCTGGTAAAAAATACATTTTTTCCTTCCCTGTTTCCTACAGGAATCTCTGCTGAAATTGAAGGATTTCAATGAAACTGTAACTCTGGATATAACCCATGGTTATTATTGCAATATTGGATCTAAAACTAACATGTGGTCAGGAAACAGTCAACAGCTTGATATTAACAAAGTGATACACTGCTAAGGCTTCATGTGAGCCTCAGAGTTTCTGATAAACTCCCTGGAATTATTATTATCCACCATTTTTTAAGTAATAAAAGGGGGGATTCTTAATTATCTATTATAAGACATAGGCATGAGATTAATCCTCAACATTTTAAATTATGATAGTTGGAGCCCCCCAGTCCTTTCGCTCCAAAGCATCATTGATAATACAGATACCACCTAGCTTTCTTCACCTCAGAGTCATGATGACATGATGCAGTTTGCTCTATCTGACCAAAATAGTGAGATTTTACAACCCTCCCATTTTTATTCAAAGCACATTTCTTCAAACAAATATAGAGCTTTAATCCCATTCCTTTTTTTTCCCCTTTCATTTTACTAGCTTTTATTTTCCACTAATAGGAGCCTGAGCAAATGGAAAAGGTGTTTATTATTAGGCCATGCAAATGCATGGTCTTGCACCACATAATGTTGTATATTTCATTAGGAGTGGAGCATTTCCTCCCCCCGCCGCTCATTTTATTCATGCTGTGAGCAAGAATGCTGCTGATTGTACAGATGTATTGTAATTTAGCCTCAAAAAAATGTCCCAGAAAGTCAAAGAAAGAGGGGGTGGGGTGGAAGATGAAGGTTTTTTTGTTTTTGTTTTTAAAGTTAAAAAAAAAGAGAGAGAGCAACTCAGGAATGTTTAATTTCAGAAACCTATGAGATTGGCTGAGTTCCAAAATGAAAATATGAATGTCGTGAGACCAGATTATATTACATTAAGTAGATATTGCATGTCAACTCAGGCTGGAATCTTATGGTACTTACAGTACAAGAGCATCCCAAGGATCATAAAATATTTGGATTTGAAGAGTCAGAATAGCTCTAAACTTTCAGAGGATATCTAAGATAAGAAGCTAATTGTGTCCAATATTAGGAAGGATGATGCTTGGAAAAAAGGTGTGCTAAATCCAAAGATATCCTGGCTTCCTACCAAACTGATAATTTACACCATCTCTGAAGCTGAGTATATTTCTGTTCTTTCAAATGGCTCACCCATCCTCTCCTTTATTTCATCCTGGTGATTCTTCTCCTTCTCCTTCTCCTTCTCCTTCTCCTCCTCCCTCCTCCCTCCTCCCTCCTTCCTCCTCCTCTTGTATTAAAATAATAATAAAGTTGGAAGGGACCTTGGAGGTCATCTAGTCCAACCCCCTGCTCAGGCAGGAAACCCTATACCATTTCAGACAAATGGCTGTTCAGTCTCTTCTTAAAAACTTCCAGTGTTGGAGCATTCACCACTTCTGGAGGCAGGTTGTTCCACTGGTTAATTGTTCTAACTGTCAGGAAGTTTCTCCTTAGTTCTAGGTTGCTTCTCTCCTTGATTAGTTTCTATCTGTTGCTTCTTGTCCTGCCTTCAGGCGCTTTGGAGAATAGCTTGACTCCCTCTTCTTTGTGGCAGCCCCTGAGATATTGGAACGCTGCTATCATGTCCCCCCTCGTCCTTCTCTTCATTAAACGAGACATACCCAATTCCAGCAACCGTTCCTTATATGTTTTAGCCTCCAGTCCTCTAATCATCTTTGTTGCTCTTCTCTGTACTCTTTCTAGAGTCTCAATATTTTTTTTACATCGTGGTGACCAAAACTGGATGCAGTATTCCAAGTGTGGCCTTACCAAGGCATTGTAAAGTGGTATTAATATTTCATGTGATCTTGATTCTATCCCTCTGTTAATGCAGCCTAGCACTGTGTTGGCTTTTTTGGCAGCTGCAGCACACTGCTGGCTCATATTTAAGTGATTGTCCAGTAGGATTCCAAGATCCCTCTCACAGTTACTACTATTGAACAAGGTACCACCTATACTATACCTGTACATTTGGTTTTTCTTGCCTAAATGTAGAACCTTATTGCTCTTCCCTTGATCAAAAAGAAACCTAGGTATGAAATCCAGTGTTTGTATGAATATGAACTGTTTTCCTTTTTTTCCCCAGTTCAAATAATAAATTTTTCACCCCATCTTATTTTCCTGCAATCAGAGCATGTGCACATTTACAGAAGCATGTACTGTTTTTGGTTTTTTTTCCTGGTTGTGCTCGCAGATTGCCAGCCTGAAGAAGTGATTGTGGGGTTGATTATACAAGATGCTTACTTCTGATGGCTTGGATGCCTGGGGAAAATGTGTAAAATTTGTTATATGAGTTACAAAGTTTCCTTTTTTCCTAGCAACAAAGTTTCTATTTTCTTGTATTTGAAGATCATTGAAAAATATATCTTTTTCAAAGGCAACTGAATCTGGGAGATTGAAGCAGTACAATTAAGGACATGCTAACTATACACTTAGACTAGAGCTTCATTTTAAATGAGAGTAATTGTCCAATGAAATAGAGTCTCAAAATATTCCAGCACCAAGCCTAATCTTTTCATAAGTCCTGTCTCCGTGGAAAATTTGAAGAGATAGATCTAACTCTTCTGAAACAATGGGCTGTGAAATCCCAGATCAGTCCACTTAGTACATTGAAGTCTTACAGCACACATTTGGATAAAGATCTTTTAAATGCAGTATGGCTTCTCATCCATGAAGTTAATGAAGGGTAATGGACCTCAATCTAATGGACCAAAATCAGACAGCTCTGATTTTCTTCAAAACACAAATGGCCATCTGTCATCCTTCAGCAAGCAGTGTGGGTGAAGGTTGGGTGCCTTCTCCTGCCCCCTTCAGATTGCACTGTAAATGGAGAGTTATAAAGACAAAGAGCATCTGGTGCCTTCTGAAGCTTCTTTGGGAGCAAAATTACTACGAACACAATTAGTTTTTACAGTGGTCATTTATCATAAATGTCCCTCAAAGGTTTTCAGACACGAATGATTTAATGGAAGAAGTATTCCCCTCTATGGGACAATAGGGGTTGATTTCTTTTTGTCAGTTTGTTTCTTTGCTTGACCCACAGTACCATGTAAGAGCAAATTAGGTTCTCACTTTGTAACCTTCCATCTTTTCTGTTGTGCTCCAATATTCTTCCAGTGGGGAAAAACTGACACTCCTAAGACACCGTGACATCGTCACTGAATATAGGCATAAAATAATATCAGAGCATTTTAATCTTCCGGGACACTTGATTACAAATTTGAAAGTTGCCCTTTTGGAACAATGAAACTACATCAGCTTTACAGAGCGAGAGATTGTGATCTTGCATATATCAAAAGGTTTCAGGCTATTTCAGAAGACGTTAAAAAACACAATAGGTTTTTAACACTTTACAAGTTCTAATTGATGAGGTACTTGTAATCTGTCTCACATGTAGCCTGCATCTGCATAGCCACTTTTCCCGCCACTCCACTTGCCTCATCACCTTTTCAAACCGCACATCCATTGAACCACTCCAGGAATCTGATGAAGTGAGTTACAGCTTGTATCTTTTAATAACATTTGCTAGTCAAAAAATATGCAACCACAATCATCCTGATTTTGAGCTACCATAGATCAATATAGCTCTCCTGCTACAGTGTAAATATATTGTCTATCTCTTCTGTGTGACTGTCCCAGGTCTAATGAAGAGTGAAATTTGTTTAGGAAATTTTCAATGAATTGATTAGTACCATCAAGGTGGTAAACTCTGAATTTGCCTCTGGTCTTTTCCCCTGCTTGCCATGAAATTTAGGAACTGGAAGTAAAGTAAAGTAAAGTAAAAAGTAAAGTAAAAAGTAAAGTAAAAAGTAAAGTAAAAAGTAAAGTAAAAAGTAAAGTAAAAAGTAAAGTAAAAAGTAAAGTAAAAAGTAAAGTAAAAAGTAAAGTAAAAAGTAAAGTAAAGTAAAGTAAAGTAAAGTAAAGTAAAGTAAAGTAAAGTAAAGTAAAGTAAAGTAAAGTAAAGTAAAGTAAAGTAAAGTAAAGTAAAGTAAAGTAAAGTAAAGTAAAAAAGTAAAGTAAAGTAAAGTAAAAAGCCTATGAACCACAGTAAAGGAAAAATCTTAACAAATTTGTAGTGTCCAGCAGGGCAAGTAATATCCTGCTTATTTTCATTATATAAAATTGAGCAAAAGCCATTTATAATGTGTGAAGCTTGTTAAATATCATTAAGTTGAATTCATAACCCTGAACAGGATTTTATCCAAAGTACCCTTTTTCTAGTAATGAGTAAAAAAATTATTTATCATGCCTGAAATAGCTGACTTGTTGGGGTGAGTCTTCTCTTCTCTTCTCTTCTCTTCTCTTCTCTTCTCTTCTCTTCTCTTCTCTTCTCTTCTCTTCTCTTCTCTTCTCTTCTCTCCTCTCCTCTCCTCTCCTCTCCTCTCCTCTCCTCTCCTCTCCTCTCCTCTCCTCTCCTCTCCTCTCTCTCCCCTCCCTTCGCCTCCTCTCCTCTCCTCTTCCCTTCTCTTCATTTTAGAACGTTTCAAACAAATGAGCAATCTGATTATATATGAAAATGACCAATCCTTCAACACTGAAAATAGAGCTAATTGGATGCTTAGTATACCCATTTTTTTAATATAACACTATGGGGGGGGGAACCTGGTTGCTATATTCATTTATTTTGGAATACAGTACTTTTGCTAAGACAGTTACTCTGCTAAGACAACTGTCTTTGGAACATGGTCTCTGTTTGATAAGCTATTCTAGCCAGGTGTAATGTTAAGAGAAAGAACTGTAAGGGAGAGCAAGAGTCTGGAAATTGCCTAGTGACAACTATCATTTACATCATCTGAGCTTCCTCAATGGGTGGATCAGGATACAGAATCATGGGCACTCATTAGTGTAGCAGATGGGTCTCCATCAATTTATGCTTACAAAGGATTACTGGGAGCTTTGTTAATACTGTGGAGTATGATTTTTAAAAAAATGGTTCTCAATCACTACCATAACCAGTCCCTAGGCAGAAAGCAAAAATACAGTTTGAGATATTCATAAGACTGAACTCAGAGAAAGGACTGAGATTTGGACTGGGGAGACAACAAAATGATCATCATCAAGTGGCACCCATTAGTTAAAACATGTAAGGTAGAGGATATGGCACCATGATCAAAGCATCAGTCCTTTGAAAATGCATGAACATCACATACATATGCATATATAACCTGGGCATGATTCGAGGCCTCTTTTGACCCTACCACAAATGTCACCCACGGGTAGTTAGAGAGCATGAAGGTGGGGCTTTCAAAGATGAATACCATTTTTCTCTACTTTGTTATTTCTACCTTGAAATTTGAAACAGGTTTTCCCAAATAGGCTCTATAGTTTGTATGAGGTTCTACCACTGAAATTCTGGACAATTTGCTGGACAGACAGAATAGGATTACAAAAAGCCTGGCTGCTTTACAGGAACTTGTTCTCATTTTATCAATTAAGCCAGCTACTTTCTAAGAGGAATAATCATCATCATCATCATCATCATCATCATCATCATCATCATCATCATCATCATCATCATCCAAGGAACATCTTCCCAAAGAGAATAATGCTGCGTTTTTCTAAATCTCTTCTATAACCAGGAGGGAATTGAAATGATTATCCATGAATAATCCAGCAAGGCTTAGCCTATTTCCCTTTCCAATGTATTGGACAAGTTCTTCATTATTTTTTCAGTGACAGATTAGTTATTTTTATCAATTTAAATGAAAAATGGAATCAACATTACTTCCAATTCCTTCCATCCTCAGGTTTTCCATTTGCAACCTTCCCAACTGGCTTCCAACAAGGAAAGTTAATATGGGAAGCCAGATTCTCTTAATTACCATGTGATTCACTTAATTGCAGTGATTTGCTTAACAACTATAACAAAAGAGGTCCTAAAATCAGGTGTGACTCACCTAATAACTTTATTGGGTATCAATGGAAATTCTGGTAAAAAATTGTCATCATACATCAAGGATTATCTGTAATATAAAAAGTGATGACCAGAAGAGTTATGAGCCACAACATAGGACTTTCAGATGTTTGGCATCGATGATTACTATATCAACCAAACTTATAATGAACTATTTCTAAATTTGCATCTTCGTAATATCAAGACAAATTTTATCCCCTCTTTCTTTCAAAAGTCCACATTTTAGCCCAATGTTCATTGACATTAAGGAAAGTCAAGAAAAGATTAACAGGAAACTCAGTAAAAAAAGAAAGTTAAAAAAATCCTCACAGCATATCCTATTACCAAGAAAAACCACCTTGCTTTACCCTGTTACAACTATTAGCTATTTTGAAAAAATCAATTATCCCAAATGTGCTTTTTCAAATGTGTTTTTCCTTGAAAACATTTCACTTCTCATACAAGAAGCGTCTTCAGTTCTGACTGAATGGTGGACGATGGAAGGATTTATATTTCTTGCGGTCATCTGGTCATTAGCACTCTTTCTGAGAGTTGTTGAGGCCACTTGGAGGTTTATCTGTGCCCTCAGGGTCACCCGAGTAGTGCAAATGGGTGTGGAACCTTCTTGGAACTGCTAAAAGGACTGAGTTGTAGACAGGAGATAGGTGGTGTCATATCCCTCCCCCTCTGCTGAGAGAAGGCTGTTCAATGTAGATAGCCTCTACATTAAGAGAAATGTCTTCAAGGAAAAACAAAGTCCAGTTGCCTTTTGGAAAAAGCACCTTTGGGACAACCATAACCTGGATGACTGAGAATCTCCATAGACAATAAATCATTTTTTATTATTATTATCCAGTCAACAGACCTCCACTTTAAAGATAATAATATGATAGATCTCCAGAGAAAGCCAAATCTATGAACTCAAATCCTACAATAATTACAGTGCAAGATGGCTAATTTAAGCCAGTCCTCATAGCTGACAAGAGAAAGCTGGCTGCTACTATAACAGCTTGGACTTTCAAAGGAGGTAAAAGATATAAAAAGGAAAAGTTCTCCCAGGAAACATAAACAGTATTGGGACAGTTAGTTCTGTACATAAATCCTTCTGGAAGGAACAAAAGAGCACCAATGCTGCACAGTTTCTACTTGCTCAAAAATCCAAGGTCATGCTCCGTTAGCACAATGTACTGTGCAGAACAGCTGGTGACAGCATTATAAAACAGGCTAGAGTAAATGACCACTCACCCTTGGGGAAACTTAAATTTTGGAGATATTGAGCTTGCAAATTAATTTTGATATAAGGCCATTCCAAAAACAGAGGTGATGAAATCTTTCTTAGCTGCCACAAATGAATTCTAGTAAGCCGTAAAAATTCTTATTTTCAGTTGTCCATAAACATAGAAAAGAAGATACAATATCAAATAAGGTGACAATTTTAATGCCACCTGTTAATTCAATTTAAAAGAAACACTCTCAAGGCTCTAATACATTTGGGTGTGTATGTGTGTTTATGTACGTAGAATATACACACATACATATATACATTTACAGATAGATAGATAGATAGATAGATAGATAGATAGATAGATAGATAGATAGATAGATAGATAGATAGATAGATAGATAGATAGATAGATAGATAGATAGATAGATAGAGACAGACAGACAGACAGACAGACAGACAGAAAGACAGACAGACAGACAGACAGACAGACAGACAGACAGACAGACAGACAGATAGATAGATAGATAGATAGATAGATAGATGTGTATATATGTAAATAGATTTGTACATATATAACTATAAATATTTTATATATACAATATATATATATATATATATATTTGTTTTCTGAGGTTTTCACGGGTGTTTGTATGTAGGTCTTTGGTAATTCGGGTTTTCTCCCGCGTAAAATTGGAAGTGTCTTGGCGACGTTTCGACAAAGTCTCATTCGTCATCTTCAGGCTGGCATCTTTGGCCTCGTGCTTCTAGGAGCAATGTGTGATCGCAGCTGTTTCTTCCTTTTAACTGCCAGTGGGGATATGAACTGATTGGGTGGGAGCTTGGATGTATTCTGATTGGGTGGAGGTGTGTTCTGATTGGTTAGGGGCTTGGCTGTGCTCTGATTGGATGGGGGGGTTGGCTGTGCTCTGATTGGATGGGGGTGTGTTCTGTTTGGGTGGGGGCTATCAATCTAAATCCACTAATAACAACACACACACACACAAACACACACAAATCTCCAGCTGTATTGGGATTTCATACTTAATATATTCAGCAAATATTTGCTCTCTGGATAAATAGTGATTATGTGACAGATGGAAAGGTGTTGAGACTTTAGCTTGTTTTTTTTTAATAAACACTTACTCAAACATTTGAGTTTCTTCATATAAAGAGTGAGAAGAACAGAAGATTTATAGACACTCTCCACATCTGATAAAGTTATATAAATCTCTGATTTGGAGATAATTTGAACTGGATCAGGGTCAGTTCATACTAAAACGACTTAACGTAGAGCCATGGTACTTTTTTGTGTTCCCTTCCATTTTTAAAAGATGCACATGTTCCTTTAAAACATTGTTTTTGAAAGATAGGTTGCATACCCTTTTAAAGCAACAATCTAAATCCACTAATAACAATAGTTTAGAATTATTGAACAGCATAATAATAGCATTAATGGCCACAACGGCTACAGCGGCAGAAATGGAAACCTCAGAACTATGTTTAATTAAACACTGCATTGCAGCTTAGCAGAGTTAATATTAGAAAGCCTAGAAGGTTTTTTGTTTTTTTATTGTCCCTGTTCTTCATTTTGGGAAGGCATGTACTGTATGTTACTATGAGGATTTCTAGAAAATAATTTATAGCTTTGTCTACTACATTTGACCAGTGAAGATCCATGGGAGCTTCATTAAGTTCACTTTAAAAAAAATCTGAACATGAAAAAAATAACTTGACATTAAAAATAAAATGTGGGAGCAAGTATGATTGACATATTCATCCATCCTTAGTCATCAAAGGCACATTTTGTCTTCTGGGTCTGAAGAATTTTTTAAAAAAGAGAAAGAAATTGCCAAGAGACATGGGGCCTTCAAAGCTCTGGAGCTGGAAGATATACACAAGCATGTTTTCAGTGATTACCTTATTTTAGCATGGACCTTTGGTAGCTCTTCACAAATTTTAGTTTATGGGCTGACCTTATAGCAAATTAAGTTGCATGATGAAAACAAACTGCATCATGGTTATGGAAAAAGACATT
Organism: Azemiops feae; assembly: GCA_023970755.1. Taxonomy (NCBI): domain Eukaryota; kingdom Metazoa; phylum Chordata; class Lepidosauria; order Squamata; family Viperidae; genus Azemiops; species Azemiops feae. Next base: position 598,271 of record JALGBA010000241.1, read on the forward strand.
CAAAGGTGCAAGATATATTACATTGGTATAAACATAGGTTTAGGGATTGTATTCATAGTGCTTCTCTGATTTCCTATAGATGTTAGTATGGTGTGGATGGTCTCTACATGTTTAAGCTCCTGAGATCAGATATATCAATCCATTCTTTTAATACGAGAAAATAAATTTATTCATAGATTTGCTGGCTGACTTACAACAGACTTAAAATGAATTGCAGGTGATGAGTTTTATGTGTGAAAGGAAGTTAAATGTGGAGTGTCATGTGAGGGAATCATTCTGACTCTAGACCTTGGTTGCAATCCTATGCATACCAAGCTATGTTGACTCTCCATTGAACTTTTTGGAGATTAATTCCAAGACAATTTTTAATGAGCTCATTTCCACATTAAAATGAGTAGGTACTTGATTTTTACATATCAACAAATAGCAAATTTATCTTTCACGGTTGCACAAGTTTTAATAAGTTTTGCGGTCTATTCTAATTTATATGTTTAATAAGGTTGATAAGCTACTCCAACTGAGGGGGTCCTTGCTGCTCTCTAAGCTTGGTGGTTTTCCTGCAGACATTTCATTACCAAACTAGATAACATCATCAATGCTAGAAGAGAGTGGGGTTGGCTCTTATTGTTAGATTCTAGTCACTTGCCCTTTCAGTGTTGGTGGGAGTGTTCTTGGTGGTTCCTTGATTAGGTTGTCGTTTAATGTTAGCTTTTTGTCTCCTATCGGTACTTCAACTGAAGCTAGCTGAGTAGTATGCAATTCCCATCTTTATAACTGAAGCAAGCAAATAACATATAATAATCCAAACATACATAGGAAACTAGTAAGTAAAAACCGGTAAGACAAGAATCAATACCTCAAAATTAAAGTACCATTTTAAAGTGTAAACAATCCCTATATGAAAAAAGAAGAGAAAAAAAGAGAAAACTTAAACATTGTTCTAATTAACAAAAGAATTCCAAAAATGTGACCAAATTGTTCTTCCCTGCAATCAATTAATCAATGCATATATACAACAGACCGACCCACACAGAGGCATATACCACCTGTCAACAATTCACTGTTGTCTAGTGTTTTGTTTTGTTTTTATTCAAGGAAAGTGAATTTTTTTTACTAGTATCTTTAATCAATCATAGTTTCTAAATAATTTTTTCCAAGCTGCTTTTAATCCACTGTGTACTTCTTTTAGCTGGCTTATTGACATTTAGAATTATTTTTACAAGTTAGTAAATTCTACTTATTGTGTAATATTCTGAATTATAGGAGCTAACCTGAATGAAGAATGGACATTTCGTGTAGATTCTGAATAAGACTAACATTTCTTTTTGTTTTTAATCCCATTTGTTATTTTTTTTATCAGTTTAAACATATGACTCATTCTTGGTAAAAATAGTTTTAAATATCTACTTTCTCATGTTTTTACAGGATTCACCATAAAAATACATTTTTTTCCTGATAGGCTTTATTGTTTATCTATCTGTATAAACCTTGATTGACAAAAAAATGATACAATTAGCAATAGTACTACTTAGCCTTTGCCAGAAATGCTGTTAAAAAAAAAATATTTCATCTAGATTCAGAAGTGCAGTAAATCAATTGGTTTTGACTAATTCACTCTCTTTGTTATGTGTTAATATTATAATTAACCAGATTTGATATCATGATTCAGGAAAATGATTATTGTGCAATGTTATTTTAATCAGATAATATATATAGTGAAAAGGCATTTCTGAAGCAAAATTATAAACAGTTGCAGCAATCCTATCAATTTCACAGGATGTATTTAATTAAATTACTTGTTCTGTTTCCTATTTTGAAAATGCTTCACTGTGACTCAATCTATGAGTTTCTAATATGGAAGTAATTTAACCGAATGTAAAAGCTTATGGATTTTGTTTAAATCAATTTCTTTTAATAATACATTTTGTCATAAAACTGTAGATATTATTTATTTAATTTTAGATACTGCAACATGCACATGTTCTAATCAGTAGTAAATTACAGGTAGTCCTGGCTTAACAACCACAGTTGGGACTGGAATCTTGGTCATGGAGCAAAGTGATCATTACTTGAGATGCCCACACATGACTACTTTGCTCAACAACTGCAATTCCAGCCCTCCCAGTTGTATTCATTAAGCAATTTCCCAGGTCATTAAGTGGACAGAATGAAAGAGCTATTTGCGGAAGATTTCATCTTTGCTCATCCCCAAACATTCCTGCAGCCTCGCAAACGCCTTTCCCTCTCCTCCATGCACAGAGGGGAAATGCTCCAATGGGCTGAGATGGAATGAGCTGAAATCTTCAGGATTTCAGCTGTGTCCCTAGAGTCCATGAAGGATTTCAACTCCATATGTCCCCCTTGGCTTGAAACCTTCCAGGCCAGCTTACCTATTTCCTTTCTGGGAAAATCGACAGAGAAGATTGCAAATGGCAATCAGATGATGGTGGGTCACTTGGCAACCAATCATAAGTGTGAACAGGTTGCCAAGCACTCAGATCGCAATCATGTGACCACTTCAAGAGCCATAATTAATTCAAATGGCCTTTAAGCCCCCAGTCATTTAATGTTTATGGAAATTCTTAGTCGTCAACATCATGGTTGTCGCAAAGGTGCTTTCTTTCAAAATGCAACTGGACCTTCTTGTTTTGCTAGAAGACATTTCTCTTCTCATCCAAGAAGCTTCTTCAGTTCTGACTGAATGGTGCAGAATGGAAGGATTTATATTCCTTGCAGTCATGTGATCATTAGCACTTTTGGGACAGTCATTTAATGAGGACTATCTGAACTTTAATTTGTAAATATATTTTTAAAAAATGCATTTGTTAATAGTAGGAGCAAACAGTGGGAGCCAGTGAATATCATTTATTAACTTGTTTGATTGTTTCTTTGCTGAATTTCTACCTTTACTTGCTTTATACATTCTTCTCCAAATCCTCCTTTCATTATATCCATGATGCTTCTGGAGAACAGTCCGGTTTTAAAAAATGCCTAGAAGAATCAACTAAGTTGCTTCAAAGGTCTCTTTTGTTTTTTAATATTGGATTAAAATGCTTACTAGGAGGGACAAAATGTTAGGTTTTGTATTTTAATGTGATAAAAAACTGGATCATGGTCAGATAAATCTATTGATCCAATATATGATGGTATTATACTGTATATGGTGTGGGGATTAAGCTAGAATATAATCAGTTCTTAAACTAGATTTAAATCTTGTGTAGAAATACTGGAAATCTTTTACAGATGTCACATAATGCAAAACCATGGATAACAGCTTTGAAGATAGGTTTTTTTAAACAGATTTTTATTTCTTTACTTGTATCCATGAAAGTATTCAAAACTGTATTTAAATCTCCACTTATAATTTTACTTTCCCCAAACATTTTTTTATTTAAAAAACTTTTCTCTAACTCTATTATTGCAAGCAATATACATTTGATTCCATTTCACTAAGTCTGATTCTGGGTTAGAGTATCTTGGGAGTATCAGTGTTTTTGGCTTGGTTTGGGACCTCCTCATCTACACATATGGCCTCCATTCTATTTTGGCATTCATTCAATATGGCTAAATCCTCTTTAAAGAAGTTGAGAAAATATTGAAGAATTCAATAATCAAAGATAAACTCTGAGAATCCTGGAAAAATGGGAAATTGAATTCACTGCATTCATAACATTTCACTATCCAGAGGGAAAACAGAGGTTTCAAAAGTTGATAATATTGAATATCCTTACTGGGATGGAGACATTTATTTTTCTTACTAAATTATTTTACATTTGGGGAAGGTAGAATTATAAGTGGAGATTTAAAATCTCTTTTAGTGAGATGTTTTTTTAAATTTCTTCCACAATTAAGTTCTTGTATTTGTTTTATCTGTTTAATATATTCTTCATAAAATTATTGAAAGATAAATTTCTTTTGACCTTGAGGATAATTTTTGATTAGTTTGTTAAGTGACAAGCAGGGTAGTTTTGAAAATGAAACACAAGTACATCTGGGAAACCATGTGATGACATCATGTCAAATCATTCCAAAGATTTCACATCCTTAAGGCAGATATAATATAAGCTTCTATATTCAATATCCAATGAATCTAGTGGATGAACTTTGGCAAGCCTTTTTTTTGGATCTTTTTTTTTTTTTTTTTGGAAGGGTGTGTGGAATGGAACAAAGTCACAAAAATATATTTTTTTTGAATGAAGTAGAAGAAATGTAGGAGTTTTAAAAAGTGTATGAGAAAAAACAAAACTGACAGATATGTATAATTATTCTAGCCATTGTCTATCCACTGCAAAGATAAAGGCCTCTTCCGCATGTTTCCAACCAATATGGTCCTGAGCTTTCTTTTGCCAATTGGAGCTGCAATACTTGCTGATGTTGTTGATCCATCTTGTTTTAGGTGTCTTTTGTGGATGCTTTTTATCAAGTGGAATCCATTCTGTAACTATCTTAGTTCACTTGCCATCAGTTCTTTTTGCTGTGTGACCAGCCCATTTCCATTTCAATTCTTTTACTCTCTTGATAATATTGTATATTTCCATTTGTTCTCTAATCCATGTGCAGGTCTTTCTATCTTGTCTTGTGATGCCCAATATGTATTTTTCCATGGCTCTTTGCCACTTGTAGCTTTTGTATTGGTTAGTGTCCATGTTTCACTGACATATGTTAAAGCAGGTAGCACACACTGGTCAAAAATCTTTCTCTTTCAGTTGTTCTTGAAAATTACACTTAGCTTGCCAAATGCCTGCCAACCACATTTAACATGCCATTCAATTTCCTTTATACATATACACATATACATATACATACACATACACATAATCTGTCAATAAAGTAACATCAGCTTATTTTTATATTGTTCTCCAGTCAGCTACAAGAAATTTTGCATTCTTCAAATCCTATTCTAAAACATAGGGTTGACAGATTTGGACCATCAATAATATAATAGGATATATTAGGAGGGAAAATGGAGGCCAAAAGTTAAAGAAAAAAATCACACTTATAAATTTTGTGAAATACACCATTACAGCAACTACACAAGCATGTGTTTCATTAAAGTTTTATTGGTCTTTTTTGCAGCAATGTAATCATCATATTTAATAGAGTAAACACATTTTCTGTTGCTCAGCTGTGATTCCGTTTTTTTTCATTTAGAAACTTTGCATCAATTCACTCTTCAAGTCTCTTAATAACTTTCAGCATAATACTAAACTACTAAGATTATCAAGGACATTAATCTTTAATAGGATAATGTAGTTGTTGTCTTTCCAGAAAATTTTAATTAGAACATACCCTTCAATTGTGTGGTGCAGATAGTATTCATCGTCATAATGTTCAATTTATCACTTTTTATCTTTTTTTGTTTTTGTTTTTAAATTCACTCCAGTTGCATTATCGGGTAAATGAAACGCAAAGTATGTGTTTCTCCATTAAACAAGAAAAAAAACCTGTTTTCCAAAATGTTTTCATTATTTCACTAGCATATTAGATATAATAACACTTTTGGTTTTCCACATGATATGAAACATTTTCATTCCTTATTACACTGGGAAATTTCCTGAAATGATAACAGTTAGCATTATTCCAAATGGTTTCCCTAATCTAAATTATTAAATAAATTATGAATAGGCACCACAGAAAGCAATACAAGTTTTTCACAATTCACTTGGCAGATGGTTTTCATTGCATGGTACTCACCCTATGTATCAGAAATAAACTCTACTAGTTTCAAAATACATGTAAATGCAGGAGTATTTCCTTCAAAGCCAACTTAAATATGGAATGCTTAATAGAGGTTTGCTTCTGCTAATATTATTCTCCTTTTGCTGGCCAAAACAGGTAGTTTTAGCCTTTAAAAAAGGTCAGCCAAATTGTTCTGCTAGGTATGTTACAAGGAATCAAACAAGAGGTGATAAAGAGGCAGAGTAAAAAAAGAGATGAGTTATTCCTTTCTAAACTCTATGGAAATGCTAGTACAGTTTTAGGCTGAGGCAGTGGTGGGATTCAAATATGGGAACAACCGGTTCTCTGTGTGGATGCCACTTCCAGAAGTCCATTCTGAGCCTGGGCAACAAAAAATTAGCTACCGCTTCTGCCGAATTGGTGCAAACTGGCTGAATCCCACCACTGGGCTGAGGGCATTCTAATTCCCAAGACATTAAAACCAAAGAAGATTTAGGAATTTGCTTTTCAAATTCTCCTATCATGATATTACTTAGAATGAACTAGTTTCATCCAAACCTAAAGCTAATTCAACTAGGCCTTTATCATTTGGACTATTTAGGAGTGGACTGTTTTGGCCTGGCTTACCTAAACAACCAAACCAGTTTGAAGATACAACATAATGTTATTAGTTTGTATAAAGTAATTCAGTGCATGTTGGCTTCCCAATAAAGTACAGACATCTTGTTGGGCAGTTCTGAGTGAAGGCAGAATCATAGGTGCTCTACTCTTGGTCCACTACAGTGCAAAGGCAGACACAGTGAAAACTACAGCATGATACTGGGTGACTTTTATAAACCTATCTGGGTGACTTCCTTTTCCTTTCCATAGGGTTTGATAGTAAATGCAGGTGAAATGTATGCGTGTACGGCAGGTACCTTTTACCAGCACAGAACAAAGAAAAATCCTTCCAAATGGTCTATATGATGAATAAAACACAGAGGAAAGAGCAGTTAGAGGAAGGAAGGAAGGAAGGAAGGAAGGAAGGAAGGAAGGAAGGAGGGAGGGAGGGAAGGAAGGAAGGAAGGAAGGAAGGAAGGCAGGAAGGAAGGAAGGAAGGAAGGAAGGAAGGAAGGAAGGAAGGAAGGAAGGAAGGGAGGAGAAAATAATGTGGAGTCAAAAAACCTTTAAAACTTGGGCAGTAAATCAATCATTATATTAAACAATGGCCAGCCATAGTACAGAGCAATAATAATGGAGTGAAAATACTAGGAGGCCTGTGATTTGGAAAACACAGAAGATTAAGTAGCTGCTGAGAGTTACTAGATTTTTGAGTTAAAATCACTGTGTGCATGTGGACTAGTGAACATTAAAGTCCATCATGAAAAGACCCCAAAAAATGACACTGGTTAAAGAAAAGGAAAAAGAGAAGCATGTTGCTTTTTCAGCATCCTTGTCAATTTATCTGTGTTTGGCTAGCTCATTCAATCTCTTTCTCGGGCTTTCATTATTTTCTCTGGCAGCCTTTAGGCGAAATGTTCATCATGATGAGTAGCTGGAACATCTATTTGCCTGAAAAGAAGTTATGAAATTAGGTAGCACAAACCCATTTGACATTCATCCAATGCCTCATTTAAATACAAAACTAAATAATAATCAGATGTTCAGCGTGGGAGAATAATTTCACAGCCATCTGCCAATCACTGCAAACACAACCAGTTTGCTCTGAACTTACCCCTGAAGAGGGGTAGATATGTTTGACCTTATGTATTTAATGAATGCATTTTCAGCATATTTAGACAGGTACATGTTGGTGTGCATCCTTCTAGTTGATACAGCACAATGGGAAGATTACAATGAAATTATACTTAAAATAGCCACTACAAGGTTTATCCACATTAGAGCTTTACTAATACTTTACATTCTTCCCACTAAATCTTTGTCATTTAGAGTAGGCACAGACTCAATTAAGCAAATCTTTAGGATTTTTAAAATAGTTTTAAAGAGAGAATCTAGTAATGGGGAAAAAACTGCTGCAAGCGAACACCCTTGATTTGTAGGTTATGTGTTAAATGCTAGGGTTTCAGTGATATGGTTTTCCTCAACAGAGGGCACCACATCTTGATAAAATAATATCTTTTAACATGTTGAGGTCTTCCACCTCCCCAAAAGATCAAGGCTGGGGTCATCCGATTGGGTTGTCCACCTTGTCTTGAGAAACAGCTTCTACTCAAGCTTCTACATGTGCAGAAGTCCTTGTTTGCCAGCTTGGGTAGAGTACTGTAATTTATCAATTAGAAAGCAGGAAGTCATTTTGATTCATTGAATAACATTGAAATGGGGCTTTGCTTGACATTTCATGGATCTGAAGCATTATTTTGAAGCTTCACACATTCTTTTGAAATGAGGAGAACTTTTGCAGCATGAAAATTTTTCCTGACTTGCTTGTCCTCCACATTGGGCCAGTCATTTCTTTTGTAGTTTTTGGACCCTTGTAATTTGATGGGGAAAAATGCCTTTTAGAAAGAAGAAAGAAAGAAGAAGAATATTCTCAAGGTTAGGGTTAGATTTACCATTCTTACAGAAAAACCAAGAAATAGAAGGCCACTTCCAAAGGAAAATGTCATCAGGGAATCCAACTTCTTGGATCCCCCCCCCCCCCCCAGGTAGCATGAGAGCTAGGGAAACTGATGAGAGCTAGGGAAACTGAAAAGGAATTAAATCTTTTTTTTCCACTGAGTTTTCTTGGCAGTGTTATAGAAATTGGTTACTTCAATTTTCCAGTTAAATCTATCACCCTGACATTCCCTGGAAGACTCCCATCTAAGTACAGAACAGGCTTGATCCGGCTTAGCTTCTGATCCTACACAAGATCTGTTAGATCAGAGGTCCCCAACCTTTTGGGCACTAGGGACCAGTTCCATGGAGAAATGTTTTTCCACAGACCAGAGAGGATGTGGTTTTGTATGCTGCCTGCATCCCACAGATGAGGCTTTGCTTGTTTGTGCGGACCAGTTGTTGGCATGCTGTGGCCCGGTACGGGTCCACAGACCAGGAGTTGGGGACCCCTGAGGTAGATACTATCATCAATTATGTGCAGAATTATAGAAAGATACTAGGAAAATAAAAGGGTGGACTACTCTATCATATTATAGCAAAGTAGTATGCAAATAATCACTATCAGAGAAAAATGAAAGGGAAGTTCTATAGCATTCTGATATGAGGCAACAATCTACTTTTTCAGGAAGAATACCAGAAAGATTTAGGAACAGCATCACTTTTGATGTTATCTGGAGATTTTATAGTACCCTTCAGATGTGCAAACCAATTCTCAGAATTACAGAGTCATTGTGGACATTGCTAAGACTAACATATCATAAAAGTCCCCATAAGATTCAGATGCTTAAGAGCTTAAGAGCCATGATGGCACAGTGGTTAGAATGCAGTATTGCAGGCACAGTCAGGAGTTTGATCCCGACTGGCTCAAGGTTGACTCAGCCTTCCATCCTTCTGAGGCTGGTAAAATGATTGTTGGGAGCAATAAGCCGACTCTGTAACCTGCTTAGAGAGGGCTATAAAGCACCGTGAAGTGATATATAAGTCTAAGTGCTATTGCTACCGTGTTTCCCTGAAAATAAGTCCAGGTCTTATATTAATTTTTGCTCCAAAAGATGCATTAAGGCTTATTCTCTAGTTAGGTCTTATTTTCAGAGAAATACAGTACTAAATGCATCCATCTGGCTGACAACCTTAACTGGAGCTTATTTTGGGGGTAAGGCTTATATTACGAGCATCCTGAAAAATCATGCTAGGGCTTATTTTCCGGTTAGGTCTTATTTTCAGGGAAACAGGGTATTAATTTGGATCTCCCTGGTCCCGCCTCTGCCCAGGAGCATGACACACCACCTACTTTGAATAAACATTCCACTGACATTCTTGTCAGTGCTTACAATTGTTGTAGATAATTTCACAGCAACCACATTAAGGGGGAATCATGTGGAGAATTCAAAATTGCCTCTTCTGCACATTGCCATGGTATTATTTTTTTCTGGCAGATTATATAGCTTTGTAGATCACCCTCTCCTCATCATTCAGCCTGTTTGAGATTGTTATGCAGTCAAGAAGTATTATGGTTTGATATATGAACACAGTAATAGCCTGTTGCAAGACAGCAGAAACAAATTAAGCAAAGTAGTGGGAGATTGGGGGTTATCTACTTGTCTTTTTTCTTTCAAAAAGCTTGACTGCTAAAATATGCTGAATGTGACAATAGACTTTCTGCCGGGGTTCCCCTCTTCCTCCCAGCCTTGTTGTTAACAAAATATGTTCATTCTGATGACAGATTTGAAATCTATTTGTCATTAGAGATTTTTGAGTGGATAATTCTCAGTCCCTTTCATTATGGATATGTGCCCTGGAAGGGAGGGGGAGGTGAGTGCTACTTATCCATCTCTAAATACATATTTATTATTCTGGAAAAATTATCTCTGTCTCTCCACAGTGAATATAAACTGAACATTACACTTTTCCTTTTTTTAATTCTTTTGCTAAAAATGTGGGGTATAAAGCAAGCTTGTCTACCATACAAACAAGGGATCCAGCCACAGATAATAGTTCACCCCAGGCTTAATGAGGCCCTTCATTCTATCTTCCTTTAAAATATTGCAAAAAAAAAAAAAGTAGAAAAATGACTAAGCATTTGGTAAGGTATAAAACTGACCAATATCCTGCAGTTGGCTTGGTGGCTTCGAAGTTGTAGTGGCCTGGATCAGAAGAAAGAGCCTGTTTTATATAGTGGTTAAGGCATCAGAGTAAAAATCAGGAGACTATGAGTACTAGTCCTGCTTTAGGCACAAGCCAGATGGGTGACCTTGGGCCAATCACTTTCTGTCAGCCCTAGGAAGTAGGCAATAGAATCTTGCCAAGAAAACTGCAGGGACCTGTCTGGCAGTTGTCCAGAGATTTAGACAAAGGTACCCCCCCCCGGCACACACACAGAGAGAGACAGAGACATGCTAGAAAAATTACATTCTAAAAAGAAAGGAAGTGTCTCAGAATCGTGAGTGGTTTGTACTTCTTGTCTAGGCTACCTCAAACAGCTGACAAAATCAGGGGAGGACAATACTAAGAAAGTGTGAGATTTTAGAGTCATCAAGCAAGTTCACATCATATCTGAGAATCAGATCTGGAATTTCTTGATCAATCACACAGTCTGTTGCCAGTTTATAGGCATTCTAATGACTGAAATTAAACAGAAAGCATATTGAGCATCATTACCATGTTGTTAATTCATCAATAGAAGGTTTTCATGATAGATTGAGGTGGCTAATGAGGTCCCTTCATTGATACTGCCATTATGAATGTTTTGTTTGAACCAGCCACACCAATTTAAGGATTTTGACTTGTGGGGATATGTGTCTGTGTATGTGTTTGTACACATACATATACAGAGAAATACAGAGAAACCTACACATGAAAACACATATACTATAACCCCCTTCTCCCACAGATAGTTAATAAAGATGCTCTGTCACCATGGTTCTGGCCAATGAATATAAAGCATGCCTCTATATCTATCTATCTATCTATCTATCTATCTATCTATCTATCTATCTATCTATCTATCTATCTATCTATCTATCTATCTATCTATCTATCTATCTATCTATCTATCTATCTATCTATCTATCTATCATCTTCAAATTTATTAAATTTCAGAAAAGTATGCAATACAAAAAAAAATCAAATAAAAAGAATTAGAAAGAGGGAAGGAAAGCAAAATAGGGGAGTGTAGATGAAAAGGGGAAAAACCTTTAGAAAAAGTAACTTCCAACTTTCTTTGATACAGATAAAAACTTAAACATCAATGAGCCTCTGAACTAGAATAAACAATAACAAACAGTACTTCTATCATAAGTCTAATAATCAAAACCCAATATTAAAATTTTATTTCTTTCTGTTTCCAGCAAAAAAATCCAAATCATTTCCAAGTAGAAATGAAACTAGATAAAATCTTTTATTTAATCAAAGAAGTCAATTTCTCCATCTCCAGTGACTCCATTAATTTCACCATCCATTCTTCCATTGTGGATACATTTGAGTCCTTCCATCTTTGTGCATAAAAGTGTCTTGCTGCTGTTGTCATATATAACAACAAAGTTCCATAGTTTTTTCAATGTTTGTCTATAAACCTAAAAGAAAAACCTCTAGCTTTTTAGTACTAAGAATTCTCTCAGTTAAAATATATATCTGATTCCAATAAATCTTAGAGTTCTTACATGTCCAGCAGAAGTGATAAAAAATGCCTTCAGTTTGTTTACATGCCCAGCATACATGTGACACATTGAGGAAACCCTTATATGTATGTGACAATTTATCACAATTTAAATGCCAACACATGAGCATTATAGAAGCTGAGTACAGAATAAGAAAGATAGAATAACACCTCTCAGTTGAAAATGGAACAGGTAAGGCAAAAAGTTTCTCACAACGAGAATAGTAGGAAACAGGACTTTCGGTAGTTCAAACACAACCCTGCTGACTGAGTTTTTTCCTTTATCTGGAAAAGTAAACTAGATGTCTGTAACACCTTAAGACCTGCACAAGCCAGGATTTATGTTGTTATCAACTCCACCTATTCTAGAAGAGCTGTGTGGACTGATAAAGAGTCCTTGCAGGGTTTTGCAATGTCAGCGTTCTACGACATATTGATTCTGATAGGAGCTTCCCCTTAAAGTTTGGCTACACTAAGTCACATGTCCTCCAAGGAGAAACCTCTGATGGGAATAGCTAATGTTCTTCCGAGGTTTTTGTGTGTTCCACCATGTTCTGAAAAATTCAAAGATTGAAAGTGGTAGCACAAAGGCTTTTGGAAAACTGACAAGTGTAGGATTTCTTTTTTGGACCCTTTCCTAGTCCTCTTCCTGAGATATTGATGACAATATGAAAGGGAGGCCAAAGTCTACCATTTCTCAAACTACCAATCCCTTTGAAAAGCTTTTCTCTGCCCATAACATTAATTTTTCTTTTCAAGTATCACCACTGGATGAAGCTTTCAAATATTAACTTTGGAAAAGAGGCCTGATGAATCTGGAGGATAATACTTGACATTTTTTTCCAATGAATCCCTGAATTCATATTTTCTCCTCAGGAGACAGATATCGAGGTAGGATGGGGGTGTGTGGAAAACTTGAGCATGTGCCAGATAGGTGTTACTAATACTGTGAAACTGGGGAGGGAAGACTTAATTGATTAAAGAAAAAGAAGTATTAAGGGAACACATGTTTCAGAAATTTCTTCTGCCTTATATCAAAAACTTTTTTTTTGCATCCAAATAAAGCAATCTAGCTATTACTGATTTCATTTTTTCCCCTCTTTTATATTATTTAGGATTATATAATTCTGGAAAAGTTCTTTTTTAAAAACAAAACAAAACAAGAACTTGATTCATTAAATCAAGATGGAGTTAAGAGACTGGTTGGCTTGGAATCCCTGCAGGGAAGGAAGTGATTGAGACTTGACCCCCTCACCCATCCCTGAAGTGCTTACCTAGTGGTTGGTGTGCATTTGGTCTGGCAAGATTCTTGTAAATATGAGAGTAGCAATTAAAAAATGATCAACTCACAAGTGTTGTTCTGGTTCCTTGAGTCTGCTTTCTTCCTGATCATCTGCTGGAACATTAATTGTAGACAATCTTTCTCCTGAACAACCACCTGTCTCTTAAATAGTCTCTTTGTTAAGAAGGCCTTAGCCAGATGGAGATTGGGCTTCTGACTTGCCTCCATCTGCATTCTTGAGACTTGAAGTATATAAAAGCATTAAGAAAAAACGTAGCTCTAATCCAAGGGATAAACAAACACAACAGGTAAAGCTATATGTGAGGTTCTAGTAATTCTTCTAGGACTGTAATTGTATAGAAATTTCTACTATTTTCCAAGTCTGTTTATTTAAGGATAAGAGTTTGTGCCGTGCAACACCTGGATAATGAAATGCCTAAAACTTTATGCTTAGATATCCTTTATCCTTTCATTATTTCAGTATTAGAAAAGAAATCATGAAAATGAACCCATGATTCATGACTCAATGTGTCTAGTTCTTTTTAACTATGTAATTATACACTATGTATGATTTGTTGTCTTGTTTTTTACTTCACACTGTACATTATTTGCTTGTGGAAGCTGAACATGAATGTGTTAGCCTAAAGAGGGCACAACAGTCTTTATTGTTTCATAGTAGCAAATAAACCTGACTAATCTTCCAGATTTGACATATAAAAAACAGACCATCAGACCATAGAATAGAATAGAAATTTCACAAATGCTTTAACATTGTAGACAAATTATAGAGAGGAATTGATTCCAAAGGCAAGACAAGTGAGTGACAGTAAGGAAAATACTAAAATAATGGATTTAGCAGGGGAAAAAACATTTTAAATCTTTGCTTTATATCAACTAGGAAAAGACAGTAATCAAAATACATGTTTTTGCTGTTTTACAGGTCATCAAGGGTAATGGAACAAGCTGTAGATGGCAAGGCAAAAGAATTTGGTTCTCTAGGAGATTGATAATTATTTTTTGCTTTTTAATTTTTTTGTGTGACTCATGTGATAGAAAACAGAAAAGTTAATGATTTATAATCTTTGGTATTCAGTCCACTAGTAGATATTTTAAAAGCTGTTGGTGTTGATGCTACTTCTTTTGTAGAACAAGCTTTAAAATTAGAAGGTTCTATCAGTGAGATAGTCAACTGCGATTACTTTTGTTAATATTTAACTGCATTCTGTCTTACAGTATATTCATGAATAGTTTTTTTCTTGTTCTTTAGGTTTTGATGCTGCTTTAATCATTAGTGACCTGAGTGGCAAAGAATACCTCTATATGTAATTTTAAAAGCAAAAAATAGCCAGACAATGAATAATGTTACATAATAATATATTCTTTTGTGAAATATCATCAAACCTATATAATTGTACACCTATATGCAGAGAAGGTACTGGCTTCAAATCAACTCCCACTCAATAACCAATTGAAGTCACCAGGATTTGATTGCTTTTCTAAATCATAATAATGTTGGGGCAAGTTGAATATTTAGGTGGGGGAAAAGTCCTGATTGTGTATTGTGGAAACTAACAAGCAGAGTAAAATCTGTTCTCGAAGACCTTTAGGTTAAGTTTCTTGAAATTAATTTTATATCCATTGGGATGGATATATTAAGGTTCCTTAATATATGCATTTTACTTTTTTTTCTTTTAATTGTGAACAAGATCACAACATTCTGGAAAATGACTGAATAGACTTGGAAGATTATGGGTTGTCTCCAGGGTGTGGTAAAAACATCAAGATGGTGGCCTTGATGATGCAATGAAATCTCTTCCCATAAAAAGCAGGTGGAGCTTTGATTGCACTATGATGTTGTGGCTGAAATCTTGATGATTTTGACCACCCACTGTGGACAATCCAAATTGGCTAAGCATGCTTGCAAATTCATAGTGAAAACGTTCTTTTCCAATCCTGTTCCAAGGTTCATTTCTTTGTTCTACCAGAACTCTTATTACTATACTTTCTAGTTTTGTGCTCTGCACATCATCGAATGGGAACATGGATGGCACACAAAGTCAATATCTTGATAACTGCTGCATGATATTGTGCCAAAATCTGAATTACTATATTATGAAAATAGTCTTTCCCAGTAGAAGACACTTCTGTTTTCCACCTCATTTTCAGAAAGATCTCATATTTATTTTATTACACTTTCCAATATAATGTTATTCTGTAATGATAGCAGATAGCACAGCATATTCTACTGCTGATTTTGTTGTGTTTTGATATATCTCTTCTTCATGCTGCAGCTGATCTGCTTACTGATGATTAGGATACTGGATTATAGCTGGGAGACCCAGGTTTTAGATCATCTTCTAAAATGGAAGCTCACCAGATGACTGAGATAAGTATTTTTTCTTATCCCACCCTACCACACAGGGTTGTTATTGAAGAAAAATAAAAAAGGAAACACTATATGTCATTTTGAGCTCCTTAAACCAAAGGCAGGATATAAATCTAAGAAATAAATTCAAGATCATGTGAAGTGTTCCTTTATGGCATCTTTCTTTAAAATTTAATTGAGGGATGGGAAACTATACATTTACAGACAGATTTTTCGACTGTAAAGACAAGTCACTACCCCACCCCACCCCCCACATACACCTTTTTTATCACCTCATAGATGTATATGAAAGAATTGTCCTCGTCTTCCTTTTTTAAACAGGGACAAAATTAATCAGACTTTCAAAATAAAGATTTTTTTTAGTGCTACAAAAGCGTTGCAACCACCAATAAAGCTATTACAAATGTTTTAGCTTTTAAAGATTTGCCCATTTGCCCATTAATAAATATTCCATTTTGACTGAGCTGAGTAAAGTAAAGTCTGTACACAAGCTAGAGTAAACTTTTTGCTACATGTTCAAGTAATGCTTCATTTCTAGAATACAGATGGATTGTATTTTGGAACAAAATGTGTTTTGTAAAGGAAATACTAATATAATCCATTAAATAAAGCTAGGGGGAAAACTTGAACTACAAAGAGACAAGTGCACGTAAACATATAAATACATAAAGATAAACTTCTAGGCAACTTCTATTTCTTTAAGAAAACCTGACTCTAAATCTAGAAGAAAACACTAGGAATAAAAAAGATCAGGACAAATTAAATGCCTGAAAATTCAATTTCCTTGGAAAACAAAATAGAGCAGTTCTCATTAGTGTGGTGTCAGCAAAAGCCACCTCAGTAAAAACTTTAATTAAAATGATTGGGGATTTTCCCCCCTCAAAGGGTAGATATAGATGTTCATATGCTCTGAATGTTGATCTAAAATATAGTTTAACTAAGCTGTAAAACTCTTATTAATTCTTACACGATGGTGTACTTGGTAGGAAAGCTAGCAGAATGGTAATTACAATTATTCTAAAAGCTGGGAGAGGTCAATATCAAAAGGAAAGAGAAAACAGTTTTCTTGCTATTGTTGTCTTTGTGTGATCTCCAGGTCAAATACCTCCAGCATAGTCCATGATACAGAATCATAGAATTAAAGAATGATCCCCTGCTCTGCTTAGAGGTCCAAATTAAAGTATCCACAAAAGATGGCTCCCTGGTCTATGCCTGAATACATCCAGTGAAGAAAAGCCAACTACTTTTCTGAGTAATTGGTTCTACTGTTGAATTGCTTTTTGATAACTTAAATCTATTATTCTGGGATGATAGAGAATAGATGCTGACCTTTTGTGTTTCATGTTTCATGTAAGTATGTGAAGAGTGTTATCATATCTTCCTTCACTGCTGAAGGAAGATTCCTGTGGTTGAACATTCACAGTGGTTGAACATTCAGTTTCTCTTAATGGGACCTAGTTCCTGGATCTCTAATTATCTTCATTGTCATTTTTTTAATCTGTTCCATTTTGGCTGAATGTTTCTTGAAAAATTAAAATCCTTCTAATGCCCAGAGTTTCTTCAATAGTTTTTAAAGAAATCATGCTTTGGCCAGACCATCATCAAATTTGTTCAATACCTCTCCTCTCCTCTCCTCTCCTCTCCTCTCCTCTCCTCTCTCCTTTTGAAGATACAGGAAAAAATAGGGCTTTGATGCTGAAAATCTTATGGAATAGGTATAGAGTAGGGTAAAAATTATGTTACGATAATGAGGTAAGGAACATCCTTAGATGCTAAATGTATCTGAGACAACTCTTGGAATTTCATATAGCAAGCCTTTACATTAACATTCAAGATTAAAGTCAACAACAACAACAACAACAAAAGGAATTGGGAGCCCCTATTCAAGGGACTTATAAAGTTCAGGGGGGAAAATAGTATAATAGTGCAAAATGCTCCCAATACAATAAGCTACAGAGAAGTCAGTTTTGCATGTATACATATCAATAACTCTTTGGGAACAACTCCATTTATTTTGAACTCCAGGATTTGCCACCAAATTTGGTTACAAGAGTCAAACTGTAACAACATGATTCTTTGGAGGTTTCTTTTTCTTGACAAAAAAAGTAGCAAAAATACAGAACTTGTACATAGTTTCTCCAGAAAAGTTACAAAAATGACAATATATTTCAGGTTCATTGTTTCTATAGATATCAGCACATCACCACTTTAACCCTAGCAGCTCTAAGAAGTCAAAAGTTGTCTCTTCCATTGGATATATTGTTAGTTTTGGCCACCCTAGAAATTATCCTACCTCTGATTCTGTTTTCTTGTCAGATAAAAAAATGTATATCTGAATATAATAATAAATATTGCAATAAACACACATATGCACACATCTTAATTATATGTGGACAAAAAAAGATATCAGCTCTGATTTTAGGATTTAATGTCAGTTGTATTCTTCTTACTTTTTAAGAAAATACTTCAGAGAAGTAGTTCTATTAACAGCTTTTTTTATGCTTCTCTAGAGTATTATAAAGAACCTTCTTCACTTATTCATAGTTTTAAGTGTTTTACACTAAGTCATGCTGGGAAAACAAGAGTCAGTGATATTATTTATTTCACATCTAACTTCTTATGCTGCCTTGTAATTATCTTTTACATGTGCAGAAGAGAGTTTACATTAATTGAGATGAGAAAGTATGTCCTCAGATGCTTGTTTACAGGATCTAAAGAGGTTTCTTTTGAACCATACAAAATAAGTGATATCATTTTTGGATTGTAATAGAAGAAATGATTATTAAAGATACTTAGAAAGGACTGCAAACAGAAAAAGAATTAGAATGGCTGCTTTGTCTTCATCAGTATCTCACTAATGTTTAAATCAAAAGTCCTGATGATGAAACTATATTTTTTTCTTGCTACAATCCATGGAGTCATTTCACAAGTAATTGTGAATTTGGGCTGGTTTTACAGTAAGAGAAATTAATAAGAAGCTGCCATTTTAATAACTAATTCTTTTGTTCGATGTATTTGTAATGAATTATGGTTATTTTAGCTGAAAGCTGAATGTTTACATTGTTGTTTTTGAGTATTTTATTTTGTGTTGAAATAAAGATACAGTGTATTTCCAAGCAAAGAGATCTTATTGTTATTCATTTCATAGACTTCATCTTTGGCTCCTTGGGGGAAAAGAGTATGAAAAATTTCAAATGTTCAAATAGGTCAGCATGTAATTATCAGAAGCAGGTTCCTGCTAACCTACCTGCATAGGAATATGTTGCAGTAGATTGGTTGTTTTTCCATGTTGTCACTACTAAAATGTATCTTTCATATATTAAGAGGTTGTTATACAAAGTGTCAGCTCTTCATGTTAGCACTGGGAAAGGCATTAGTAACTTTAGCAGATACCCATAACTAGTAAGAACTGGCTTTCCAATGAACTGTTTAAACAATAGTGAAGATATATCTACAAAACTAATTCTTCAAAAGGCAGTAGATATCTGTAGACTAATAGTAATGATATAATAATAATAAAAGAAGATCTAGAATTAATGCTTGCCATTCCCAATCTATGCTTTCTAGATGAGTTGGGATGATTACCCAGACAATACATTGAACAAATGAAAATATAAGATTTTTAGTTCTGATAAGGATTAATAATGGGTCAAAGATGTTTAATCTAAAAAAGACTTTAAATTATTTGCCACCTTGACACAATACTTATGACAGACTGAACAAATTTTCAGAAAGCTTGCTTTTAAGTTGAATATGTCACTTGGAATTGTTTGACTCGGAGTCAGTGAAACAAACTAAAATGGGTGCAGCAAAGTTTTATTCTCTCTAGCACAAACAAATTAAGTAAAATGCTTAATATGTTTCTGTCTATAGTCCATCTGTCTGTTCAAACATCTCTCTCTCTCTCTTTCCCTCCCTCCCTCCCTCCAAAAATAATAAGTAAAATAATATAATAACCAGTTGATGCACTAAACTGGTTAAAAAGTTAATTCATAACATAAGCTGGCTTTAGACTAGTTGCCCTTAACCCATATTTCATTTCTCAAAACTTATTATTTCTTTAGCCTTCTTATCACCTGCTGTGCATTCTTTCTCCATAACTGTCTCCCTGTCCTTCTCAATATATTTTGCTTATATGTTGACCACGAAGTCAAACATAATAACAATAGGGTAATATAGTGCTCCTTTAATTCCACTCATCCCTTACAATTGAATATGATATTTTTAGGATCCTCTATATTTATAGTATTTTTTTTCTGCATCTTGTTATGTACAGCTTTGTGTGAGTAACTAGTCTTCAGTTGATTCATACATAATTGTTACTTTGAATGACTATAAACTAAGAATTGATTATCTTCTTCAAATTTTGGATTACCATGCCAAAGATAAAATTTACTTTTACCTTGCAAATCTTCAATGATAACATTTTCCAATTGACCCAGTTCATGGATACGATTGTATGGCTTAGTGGGAATAATACCTCAAAATATGTTTGCTTCCTCTTATTGGAGATAAATAAATCACAGAAAATAAGCAGGTGTATAGCACCACTTCAACTGGCAGCATTAAATTACATTATACTTAAGAGAGCTGCCCAAGATGTTTATATTTCACTAAGCCCAATTCAAGGAATTAATTTGGATGTGTAAAGCTTTAAAATTCTCAGGAGCCTTCTATTGATCCAAACGTTTTCCTATTTACAGTGATGCCCCAATTTTTGAAATCTACTGCAGAGGCCATTCAAATTATCTCTGAATGATAATAAAAAAATCAATGAGATGTAGTAGTTAAAGTATTATACTGAAACAAGGAATTCCAGGTTCTGGTCCATCCTTAGCCAGAGAAACTATCTGGATGTCTTTAATTTAGTCATTCTCCCGAAGATGTTGCTATGGAGGAAACCAACCAAACAAAAAACCTTGTATTATGCTTAGATATAGTTGCATCCTGAATTAAATACAACTACAATGCTACAGAATCCCACATTTAAATAATTCTGAACATTTCAAAATTATAATAGGATTTTTCTGTAATGCACCTTATGTGAAAAATACCATTCTCCATATATAAATACATATGTATATATTTCCATATTCCCTTTTAAGGCAAGTAGTGTTATGCAGTATGAACAAAGACAGTCAGAAGTGAAAGAAATAAAATCAAGAAATTAGGAAAACAAAAGATCAAGAAGCTAAATCCAGTTTACACCAGCACTATAACTTTACATATATTTTTGTTCTTGCAAACCCTTCATGTTTCCATCACATACACTGAGTTTTGTATTTTAAAATTGTCATGTCTCTCTATTTGAGAACATCCCTTAATTCCATACGCATTTTCCCCATGGGGAAAACGATGAGTGGGGGGTTTTTTGAGCCAGATCACTGAATAACAGTTGGACATATATATTGGGATTGGATAACATTATACATAAGACATCTTTGCCTTGTACCTGAATGTTTATTGGCAGTCAGCAGCATTTACCTATGTAAATTAAGAAGCAACCTGCCCTGCTTACTTGCAGTGTAACCAAGGATTACACTGTTGGTTTTTCTGGCTGCATCTGCATCTGCATCTGTTATGTTCCAAATATCATGGTATTGAGTTGAAGAGGGAGCTTTTGACAGAAACAAACAAATACATGAGGATATTGCTACTAGTCCAGAATAATTCAGAAACTCTCTTCTTCTTGACACTGATCCTCTATGCTTTGCTTGGTCTACTTTCACTTTTTTTCTTTCTTTTGGTCATCTGACATATAAAGGTTCCTACTACAAAGCTGTCAGTGTTCCCATAGACACTTCACACCACTTCAGCAGCTGGGGTGAGCTAGCTGATCCATAGCAAACATTACTCTTTTCCCTGGCTACTTCAGGAGATGTGTAAACTGAAAAAAAACAATGATAACCAGCACTATCTCTCCAGTTGTCCTAAGGCTTCCAAATTATTGTATGAACAGTACACAAATTGAGCAATGGGTGTGCAAAGAGTCTTGATGCCATTCTTAGGTGCTTGGACAACTGCTAACATATTGAAAAAGCATGAATAAGTCTCTGCAATGAATGCTTCCCCTTTAGTTACCTGAGAGTTCAAATCCAGTGCCTGAGATATCCTATTAGTTGTTGATATGCTACTCAGATCCTTACTAATGTATATACACCGATTTACAGTATACACACCAAACTTATCTCTATGAATGTATACTTTGGTCCAGTATTCTCTATTATATGGATGTTGCTCTATGTATTTCTATGCATCTTTAAACATGTAAGACTTTTCTCATTGTTGGCAAGTATGTGAAGAGTGGGATTTGGGGGGCAGACAAAACCAAGTTGAAAAAATTCATTCCATTCCTCAGTCAGTGGAATTGAACTTGAAACAGGATTTTTCTTATGCATGTGATAGAATTTATGCTTAAAAGAATTTGAAATGTGTTCATTATCACAAATTTGCCATCCAACTGTTAATATAAGAGTGTAGTGTTCATAGAAAAGAAAAAGGATTTTGCACTGTCAACAATTTGGCTTGCTGTTCTTAAAGGATTGTAACTAAAAATATAACAAAGCATCAACACAAATAGTGCTTCAGAGCAATTTAAACAGATGGGAATAATTTTGTGCCAACTTCAATGGCCCAATTAAAACCCAGCAATCAATTATCTTTTCCGATGGCCCCATAAAAAATTCTGATGATTAAGTATTCCATTCAGAAATTGGTATTTTTTTTCTGCCTTTTCTAGGTTTATTTCAAAGTAACAACTTGCAAGATTGGAAACTCAGTCATATAGTGGGAGGGTGTTTAATTTTGATTTCAAGTAATGCCTTTTTCTGGTACAAAAAAGAGAGGGCGAAATGAGGCAAGCCTTTCACATTTTTCATAAAAAGAATTTCATGTAAAAGGACATGTTTTTGGCAGTTGCATACACACAGGGATAGTTAAATTTAAAATAGGTATGGAGGAATGAGAGATAATTTATACTGGAGGAAATGTATGACTAAAAACCCACACCATGGCAAATTATGTAAATAAATAATTATATCTGAGAAATGTGCATGAGAGGAGATTTTTTTGGGGAGAGTTTATCTTGAAAGCTGTCTATTAATCGAACACATTGCATACAAAAGCAATGGAAATTAATGGGTGAGGGTTTTTTAAGATTAAAAAGTATTTTGAAAATAATGGATTAGAATACTTCTTTATCACTATGGACAGCAAACTGGACTACATTTATAGTGATTTATTCATGTTTATAAGCTAAGATAGTTCTCTGCAATAGCTTTACCCCTTCCTTCCTTCCTTCCTTCCTTCCTTCCTTCCTTCCTTCCTTCCTTCCTTCCTTCCTTCCTTCCTTCCTTCCTTCCTTCCTTCCTTCCTTCCTTCCTTCCTTCCTTCCTTCCATGTAGCTGAAAACCATCTCTTTGACCTGCATCATTTTTTGTGGAAGCCACATGCTTGATAATCATGGAAACAGGAGACAGATAAAAGTGAATATTGATATAATGGTTGCAATATTTCCTCCATAGATCCTAGGAATGAGACTATGATTGCTAAATATAGATACAGTACTTCACTGCTACTTGGTTCATGGAATGATACATTTTATCTAGAAGAAACTCCAAACTCCAGTTAATGTTCACCCATACTGGGCTGTGGACCTGTCAGGGGAGGGAAGATGAAGGAGAACAGGGGAGCATGGGACATGAGGGACATGGATGAGAATAGACTTACTTTCTAAAATGTACAAAATGGCCAACGTTTTTCCTCCAGATTTTAAAAATCCCCATATGTTTATAGCAGCTCTGTTGTTGTTGTTTTTTGTCAAAATACTCCCTGATACTTCCTGAAATGGCCTTATGACCACATAACTATTAAAAAAAAATCTTAAGGAAGATAGAAAAGACAACTTATTCACTTCAGAAAATAAATGTAATCACCTTCTTCCACCAGTTGTTTTCTTTTTATGATCCTGTAATACCTTGCTTTAGGGTGGGGTTGGGGGAGACTGGAGCTGAGTATTTACTGGCCAGATGCCCTTTGTGACACTCCTGTGAAGTTCACAGCAGATATTTTCCCTTTGAACCCAGATAGAGAAACACCTGTCGCTGCCTAGGATTGAACTCTCAACCTTCTGAATGGGAAGCGAGAGTCGTCACCTCTAGGCCATCATGCCATTCTTCTACCAACAGGAATAACCTGATTAATTATTCTCTATATATGTATTATTATTAAATGAGGGTCCTTCAACCTTGAGCTACAAATATTCTCCTTTATTGGTATTATTATTAAATATCAGTCTATATTTTTGATTCTAAACAATCAATACAAACTGTCAGATTGAAAATCACCCTCCCGAAGTAGATGGTTAAATGGAGCTGGTCCACTCACTCCTGGCATGGATAATTCAGTGCCAAAAAAGGGAGAAAGCTGCTGAACCCATAGATCTGTGGATCGCTGTTTCTGAAGATCTTGTGTAGAAATGATGTGATACTTCTTATAACATGCATGGTTGTTATAACATGCTTGTTATAAAATTCTCAGAGACCCAGAGGCCTTAGTGACTATACCTGTAGAAGAAACTTATAAAAAGTGAAGTTATGGAAGAAAAAGAAAAGAAAAAGAAATCAAAATCACATCTTTATGAAAGGGACATGCATTAAAAGATGACAGAAAAGATTATAAAATACCCCAGAAAAGCCTGTATCTCCATTTGCTCTAAGAAAAGGTACACATTCCTGCTGTGGCAGATCCATCAAAATAGCAGAAAAATACAATTTAAAAGCAAAGACATTTTTAGCAAGCTGTAGTAACACTGGGCAGCAATTATCATCAATTTTGCCCAGAAAAGTCATCCAGTTAAATAATAGCAACTTCACCCCGTAACTCCTTTCTGTCCCTTTGACAAGTGCTTAGCATCTTTCTGAGCTGAACAGCCAAGGGGAAAAAAAAGAAAACATTCTGTCAAAATGATTTAAAACAAGTAGACAGCATCTCTTTGAAATAAGACTAATGGAAAAGGAATACAAGGATTGATAAAAGTGAACAAAGTTTTATCTGAGCCCCAATATAACACTGAAAAAAATGTTTTGTTTTGGGTTTTTTTCAGGAATAATAGGACCACTGGTAGTGGACAAAACCTATATATGAGATTCAGCATAGGTATCAGGCATTATGAAAAATGCAGTTTTTAAAAACAAACAAACAAATATCGTGCAATGCTATTTGTGTTAATTTTGAAATGCCTCACCCATATTTAATCAGGTGTAAATAGTCTGATCCACATAATTCTTTCTTTTCATTTACAGTGATAGAAGAAAGTCAACTACCAACAATTCTACTTCAGATTGCTCACAGGTTTAGTATAAGAAGTATACAGTATGGATCTGGTATAGTTTGTCACTAACTTGAAGTTCAATAATTCAGTGCTGCTAGTATTCCAGTGCAGTGGACCACAGAAATCAGAGTATTTGTTCTGTATCAAAGGTTATCAACAACTTAAATTATTTCAAGACATTTCCAAAAAGTTTTTGGGAAAAACTCGATGTCTTTGGGCTCACATCTTCTTAAAATTTCTTCATTAGTCATGAATATTATGCTTATTCTCACATGCTTCTACTCAACCCAATATCAGATCTTTAATTCAGAAGATCAAAAGTGAGGAATCTAAAGACTTTGTAGAACTCAGACTTGCCTTGGACTTAGCCAAACTGTTATGGAATTATGTAATGAAAAGCATTTCCTCTGATTCTACAGAAGAGAATTTTTTTTATAGAAGATTTGTGCATGCCAAACATGTTTATCAGTGAGTACTCAGAATCCATTCATGTTGGAGGTGAGGTAGATTATATAAGAGCATAACTGGCCCCAAATCATGCAATGAACTTCCGTGGCTAGATCTCTCTAGTCTTATTTCAACACCTTAATCCTTATATCACACTGACTTCCATGTAATTCTGGTGTTAACCCTACTGAATGTATGCATGGTGCTAGAGGTTTTGTATTATTAAAGTTTTGGTCATTAAGGGATCTTTTTCTATTCCAAATGCTTATTATAAATATTATTCCCTCCCAGGTAATTTCATGTGAAAAAAACATGATATAAGAAAAACCCTAATCTTTCTTTCACCCGTCCCCTTGACTCTACAAAAAAAAACCCAGTGCAAATTCATCAGCTCTGGCAGGTTGTTATCAATGTTTCACAGAACCTAAAATCAAGCTAAAAGATAACCTTTCAAAACACCAAGAAAAATACACTTTTTAAAAAGTGCCTGTCAGTTTCTTTCTAAGGGAAATAAAACTATTGGGAAGAGGGGAGATATCTTTAAAATCTGATAGCCCCCTACGATTCATTTCTAAAATTACATTTCCCATTGGATAGATCTTTGTATCAGAACAAGATGAAACTTTGTGCCACTGTGTTAGATAGCCGAGTACACTCTTCACATACCTTATTGGGGAGGTTATCTTCTTTCAGCTACTCCACAATCACTGTGCTCTCCCTGTGGGTGTTATTCAAAGCCAGCTCTATGCCAGCAATCACGGAGAAAACATTCAAACACTATTTTTGTCACTTCCCTCATTTTTTTCCCCCTATCCCTCCCCTTATGATACCCAGAGGACTTTAAAAGAAAAAAATCTAGCATTTAAAAAGATATCTCTGGAAATAAGTTGAACCGCATATCTTTGAGCAGTTGGTGAGCACTCTTTGGCAATTAGTCAATTCACTGCCAAGGAAAATTCTAATTGAGTGTTGTTGTTGCTCTTGTTTGGGGTCGCAGATTGTGCAGTTGGATGTGAACAAACTAGAGAGGATAACAAGGACTCTTTTGCTCAGGTTCATCCGAGGCATACTGAGGACAAAGTCAACTCTTTCATGTCTTGAAGCAAAGCCTGTACAATTAGCCTGCCTCTGGCTAGCAAAAGATACAATTTCTCTTTGACTCGATGCTGCTTAATTAGATGTAAGAGATCTTGCAGGCAACTTAAAAAAATGTTGGAAGTGAAAGCCTGAATTAAGCTAAAAGGCTGGCAGTGAGTTCCAGTCAGTATTTGAGTGCCCCCTAAATTGTTTTTTGAGCCCGGGGGGGGGGGGATATTGAAACATTTCCCAGCTTTGTGCGGGTATGCTGCATAAAAGAGATAGTACCACCTCTGCATTTCTTGATTTCTCTAACAAAATGCAAGGTGGGAAAATAAATGAGCGAATTGTCTTCTCGAACCGTTTCAAATAGAACGCAATAAAACAAGAAGAGTATTATAGCTCAAGCAGAGAAATTAAAGATAGTTGCCTTCAGAGGGGTTCTATGTTTTAAGGCTCCGAACATATGTTGTTTTTCACAGCATAGGAGCTATTCAGTTTTGAGCTTTTGTTCCAATGAATAGTGAAAAGCATAGCTGAAGTTTTAAAACTGGATATGTGGGGGGGAAAAGAGGGATGTGGGATTCATCCTATGAAAACAAGTAGCTTTTATGATGGGGATGCTCATTTTTACTTTGACGACATCAATTTTCCAAACTGAAATGCAACCCCTAGTTTACTGTATAAAACCCGTCTGCAGACCTCAATAAAACAAAACAAAACAAAAATGAACAAAATATTTTGCACATCCACAAATTAGGTAAAGGACAGTTATCTTCCACTATCTAAATACCTGAGGATCTTTTTAATTTTACTTTTGACAGGTAGGAATCACAGAAAGTTGATTGATGACATCATGCAGAACAGGGGTCCTCCCTCCCTCCCTTGCTTGTTATTTAGATATACTGAGCCTAATCAAAGAGATAGCATATTTTAATCATTCTCCATCACCACCAAGAAATTGCTGAAAATTATCACTATTATTGACAATTCATTGGTTATACCCTTTCAATTTCAGCAATTTGATTTTGAAGATGTTGGAAGAAGATGCAGAAAGACATCTGGGGCTGTGCACATCACATACAAATCTGGGCTACATGTAAGGAGCAAGTCACTTTGTCTCCTTCCCTGTCAGGACTGCTCTAGTTTCTCAGAAAAGCTACACTTGATTATTAGTCTTAAGGATAATTTCATTTTAGGAAAAAAAAAACTAGTTTCTTACATTATTATACGCAAACACACACACACCACAGTTTTGTCATTAAAGTCAATGTCAGTTTAATGAAAATTAAGCAGTTAATTTAAGGAATTGGTAGCAAAAAACTAGGTTTGGTTAGTAACAAGTTAAGTAGTTAATCAAGGACTACTTGATTAAGTAGTTAATCAAGGTTTAGAATCCTGAATTTAGATTAGCAAAGGTTGGTATTGTAGGGAAGCTGAATATATATTTTAGACTGTGTATTTTTTCCTTCTATTTCCCCATGGAATCCCATCATATTCAGCCCATCAGACATGTGGCAGTGAATTTCAAATGATAGAAAATTTTCACAAATGCATAAGGCAACTTCTTTGAGATTTCATTTCTCCTTCCAATCATAAACCAGTGGATTTTTACTGTTTATCTTGCCTGTAATTTTCTGTTGCATTTTCTTAGACATGATATGAATATGTCTTGTGACAGAGCTAAATGATAGCTGGGCTCTTTCACATCCACATTGTGCTTTATCACAATCAAAATAACACTTTTATATTTCTATCCCCACTCCTCAGAAAACTTTGACGATGCATAACAGCCAATTGCTACAGTAGATGAATAAACAGACATTATTGCTGTTCCTTCATTTTCTTTAGGAACTCAACAAAAAGAGGGCTGTCATTTTTATGTGCAGTTGTTGCAGCTGGGCTACTGCAAAGCAAAGTGGTTGTGGCAGGCAATAAAATGTTACTGCTGCTGGTGCTGAAAAAGAAGGATGCAAACAATTGCAAAGAACAATAATCAGGAGGAATGTGCTACAAATTGGAAGATTTAGCCTGCAGATTGCCACATATGTTAACTTATGAGATATGTTCTTGCATGTGTTCTAAATAGCTTTATTCAGCAGCTTGATAATGAATTGTTGAATGCTGTCTTCTGTTCCAAATTGCAGCTCAGCAATTACATATTTTATGGGGAAGAAGATGATGAAAAACATCTGTTCTCTCCTAAAATTAGAGAAGACAACAGTAAAAATAAATAAATGGTAATAAATAATGATTCTCCTTTTCAAAATCTCTAAATCTTTGCTTAATAGCATTTTAAAAGTTGATTAAGTTTGGCACAGCAGCAGTGCTATCAGCAGCAATACACAGACGTGAAAATTTAACTCAAGTTGGCCAGATTGCTGAGACAAACCATTGCAGTTGTGTTCAATGGCCTTCTAAAGGGGTTTTCTTGGAAAGAAAGAGGAATAGGGGTAGGAAAATCCCCAATCAATCATAATAAAGCCTAACAAACTATTGTATGGTGGGAGATCACCAACAGCTTCTTCAAGCAGGTATAAAAATTACTTCACCACTACTTGATCATTTGATAGCTGTATGTGTATAAAAAGCCCTTGCAGATGTTTTCTAGAGTTTTCTTAAACAGTGTATCTTAAAACCAATCTATCACTGAGTTTCACTGAAAACATGGATCATGAGAAAAGCAGGAAACTCTCCAGAGAAATATTGCTTCAGATAAATCCTTAGTTCTGTGATATCGTGTCTTCTGGGTTTTAAAACAGCCAGTGTGGTAGTGGATAAATTAAATTATTTGATTAGAGGAAATATGTTGTCTACTGGAAGCCTCTTATGCTAACTGGAAGCCTCTTATGAAATTTTTACATAAAAATGAAAAAAAAATGAACTTATGACTTGTGGTTTTCATGATTAGGCAAGACAAATATCATGTTTCCCCGAAAATAAGATCTGGTCTTATATATATTTTTTGCCTCCAAAAGAGGCACCGCATCTTATTTTCGGGTGATGTCTTACCTTGGGACTGCCGCAACCAGGCCTCCCACACCCGGACACCTGTTGCACCACTGCTTGACTTCTTCAGCAGCCACTTGCTGCCACTTGCAGCCAGACGCCACATGGCACATAGTGCCGGTGCCACATGGCAGGAGGCCGCATGGTGCTATAGGCCGGTGCCGCCACTCATGGCAGGAGGCCGCATGGTGCTTCAGGCCAGTGCCGCCACTCATGGCAGGAGGCCGCATGGAGCTTCAGGCTGGTGCCACTCATGGCAGGAGGCCGCATGGAGCTTCAGGCTGGTGCCACCACTCATGGCAGGAGGCCGCATGGAGCTTCAGGCCAGTGCCACCACTCATGGCAGGAGGCCGCATGGAGCTTCAGGCTGGTGCCACTCATGGCAGGAGGCCACATGGAGCTTCAGGCTGGTGCCACTCATGGCAGGAGGCCGCATGGAGCTTCAGGCTGGTGCCACTCATGGCAGGAGGCCGTATGGAGCTTCAGGCCAGTGCCACCACTCATGGCAGGAGACCGCATGAAGCTTCAGGCTGGTGCCACCATTCATGGCAGGAGGCCGCATGAAGCTTCAGGCCAGTGCTGCCACTCATGGCAGGAGGCCGCATGGAGCTTCAGGCTGGTGCCACTCATGGCAGGAGGCCGCATGGAGCTTCAGGCCGGTGCCGCCACTCATGGCAAGAGGCCACATGGTGCTTCAGGCTGGTGCCGCCACTCATGGCAGGAGGCTGCATGGTGCTTCAGGCCAGAGGCCTCCTCCCATGAGCAGGGGCACCAGCATGATCGGCACAACCATCCATGTGGCCTCAAGTGACCACAGAAGAACTCAGACAGCGAAGCAACAGGTGTTGGCATGGGAGGCCTGGCTGCGGTGGTTCTTCTGGTAAATTAAGCGGGTGTAGGGTGGGTCAGGCAGCTCCACCCCCCCACTCCTGCACTAGCTTGATTTTTAGGCATGTGCCTTGCCCCAAAACTAGGGCTTATTTTGGGGGTAGGGCTTATATTAGGCCCACCCCCAAAAAAAAATCAAGTTAGGGCTTATTTTTGTTGTAGGTCTTATTTTCGGGGAAACACGGTAGTAGAAAAAGATAATGTAAAAATTTAGAGAGAGAAGTCAAAATATATTTATACTTAAAACTGCTGTGAGGAATATCAGAAGCCACTTCTTTATCTGATTTTTCTTTTTTTAATTTTCTTTGACTTTTTTCTTTTCTTGCACTTTCTGCTTTTTATTTGATTTCTTTGTCTTTTTCTTGTTACACCATCTACTGGAAAAAAACACACACCAACCGCTACTTAAACGCACAATCCCATCACCACCCTGCACAGATCAACTCCGTAGCCAAGACCCTCATCTCCAGAACCAAACGCCTAGCCGACAAAGACCACTTGAAAACTGAATTACACACTCTCACAAACATATTAATTTCCAACGGATTCCAAAGAAACACTATTACCAACCTAATCCAAAAGGAGACATCCCCCAAGAACCAAGACACAGAACAGGACAACGGCATTGCCCTCCTCCCTTACATCAAAGGCACCAGAGATAAAATCAGCAAAATTCTCCACAAACACAATATCAAGACAGCCTTCGGCACTGACCAAAAAATAGCCAACATCTTAAGAAACCCCAAAGACAAGATCCAGCGAGAAAACCAAGGAGTCTATGAAATACCATGCAAAATCTGCCCAGCCACATACATTGGACAAACTAATAGGAGAATAAATGCACGCATCGCAGAACACAAGAACGCAGTCAGAAAAGAAGAAAAAATTCCTCCTTTTTCCAGCACCTTAAAGCAACAGGACATGAAATTGATTTTGAAGGTACCAAATTAATCTCCAAAACTGAACACTTCAACAAGAGAATAATTATGGAAGCCATCGAAATAGAGAAACACCCCCACAACATAAATAAACAAGACGATACCTCCCGCCTACCAGACATCTGGAAACTAGCCCTAGTCAACAAACGAGTCCCAACCACGAAAACCGACACTGGACCCAGAACAACACAGGACACCACCACCAATCACCCTCACCAGACTCAAACCCAAACCCATCACATAGACGAAATGCAACCATCATCCAGAATCCACACCACGGCGGCATCACCAACTGCTGCACCCCCCGCCAACCCCCACACAAAGCAAACTGACACATGCCATGAACACATGGCCAGACCGCAAACTCGGAGCCAAACCAAAGCCCGTGATGTTACATCACAGCCATCTACTCAGGACATTACATCACAGAACTCAGAAGGTTACATCGCAAAGGCTCAGTATGTTACAATGCAGCCTACCTCCCATGATGTGGCAGCACAGGACTCAGGATATCACTACAATAGAGCTCAGAATGTTACCACACAGCCCATTACCCAGGTACAAAAGAACAATGGGCACACAGCCAGCACCTCAGCCACACAGGATGTTACCAAACAACTGACTAATTTGCTTACATCAATTCCATCTTCCAATCAAGATGTAACAACACAGCCAATCAACCCGCTTACAGCAACAAAGCTAACACGCCACACACACCCCTCCAATATTTATAGAAGGACGGCAGCTCCGATCACGCTTTGCTCGCACAAGCACGAAGCCGAAGACACCAGCCTGAAGATGGCGAGTGGGACCTCGCCAAAATATCGCCAAGATACTCTCAATCTTACACGGGAAAAGACCCGAATACACCAAGACCTGCATATATATATATATATTGCTCCTAGAAGCACGAGGCTGAAGAGACACCAGCCTGAAGATGACGAATGAGACTTCGTTGAAACGTCGCCAAGACACTTCCAATTTTACATGGGAGAAAACCCGAATTACCAAAGACCTACATACAAACACCCGTGAAAACCTCAGAAAACATATACATATATATATGTATATACATATACATATATATATATATACACACATATACATACAGTATACATATATATTCCTAATTACACTAAAAATGTGAATCCTGGGTAAATCCATATAATAAAAACAAAATAGTTCGAGCACCAGGATGATATTAAAACAGAAACTGTTTAATACAAAAACTAAAGCTAAGCTTTCGTCGGCCAACACTGCCGACATCATCAGAGCATAATACAAGATTACTGGGAGTCCTTTTTATACTGCCGGACGGCTCTGCACCCGGCTTCTCGATCTAGTCATCGGTCCGTCCATTTTCTCTATTTGGTTTGTTCTTAAAGGGCACGCGTCTCTTGCTGCGTTGGTATCTTCCGAGGTTGCTATTTTCCCTTTCTTTGCCTTAATCACTTTCTTTCTGCTGTCGTGCGCCGGTTGCTTTCGCTCACTTTCGCTTATCCCCTTTTTTAGTTCTATTCCGGGATCCGTCTGATCTTCCTTGGCGGGGCTGTGCGCGTGTGTTCGGTATACATACATATATATATATACATACATATATGCATATGCATATGCACACACACACACACACACACACACACACATATATAAAATAGAGAGCCAGTGTGGTGTAATTATTAAGATGCTGGGCTGGCACAAGGCTGATTCAGATTCAGAAGCTCTCTGAGATTTTTTGGATCATCCACTCTCTTTCAACTTAATTTACCACACAGGATTCTGGTGATATTGAAAATATGGGGGGGGGGGAAACCACACACGCTAGAACAGCTTGAGCTCAAGAACAAAAATGAGATAAATAAATATGCAAATTTATTTGCATTCCCACCTGCAACTTCAGTAATAAAGAATAATTAGGTCAACATTCACAGTAGGAGAGACCTTTCACACTTTAGTGTGAAGCAATCATACATGACAAATATTTGTAGCTCAGGGTTGAAGTAAGGGTCCTCGGTGCTCTCTAAGTTTGGTTTTGTTTTGTTTTGTTTTTTGCAGTTTTTTTTTTTTTTTTTTGCGTTGATGATATTACCTAGTTTAGGTAATGAAATGTCTACAAGGAAAAAGATGACAAACATTTGTATATATTCCTTTGAATTAGTGTTGACTCCTGGCGACTGCCTTGACTAGTCCCTGCAGTTTTCTTGGCAAGATTTGAAAAGTGGTTCAACATTGACTTCTTCCTACGGTTGAGTGACTGACCCAAGATCACCCAGCTGGCTTTAACCTCCACACCAAAGTAGCACTCATATAGGATTAGAACTAACAATTTCTTACTGCAAATAGGTAGTGATTTACAGGTATAATTTAAAAATAAAAATAAAAATAATGAGAGTTGCTTTTAGTTCTTGGAAATTCATTACTTTATGAGGAATAAAATTATTTGCAAGCTGATGGGAGATGAGAGCAGGAGGCAATACATAGAAAAGGACAGAAGAAATAA
This sequence comes from Azemiops feae, assembly GCA_023970755.1. Taxonomy (NCBI): domain Eukaryota; kingdom Metazoa; phylum Chordata; class Lepidosauria; order Squamata; family Viperidae; genus Azemiops; species Azemiops feae. Next base: position 632,058 of record JALGBA010000241.1, read on the forward strand.
AACAGACTCATATGAAAAACCTATTGAGTGAGAGCTAAAATGTCTATAGCTGTAACCTTACTGACTTTTGGCTTGTGATGTGATTAATGTGATATGAGACAAAAGGAAATTTAGGAGACTTTTGACAGCCTTCACACTCTCTGATCCAGAGTCATAACTGGTGTATTTGAACTATAATAATCTTATGACAAAGTGGACTGTTGCAGTAGGCTCCTGAGAATCATTTTCTTCTGTCCGAGTCAAAGGAAAAAAGAACCCACATACTCTATCTTCCATTACAGACCATGATAATTTAATCAACAAGTGATCAACAGCATATTGAGATTGTCTTAAAAAATGAATAAAAGAATTGGGCTTCATAATTGTTTCGTGCTTGTCACAATTAGTACGTAATACTTCAAAGCAATGCTCTGAACTGAAATGTGGGTGTCTCTGTTGAGATCTAGCTATTGATCACTTATTATTCATATATTTATTGCATTTATATACTATTCCAATCAAATACCATCCCAGTGTCAAAACAGCAATAAAACAAGAACCATTAAGCAACCATTAGATCTTCTCTCTCTCTCTCTCTCTCTCTCTCTCTCTCTCTCTCTCTCTCTCTCTCTCTCTCTCTCTCTCTAACCAGACATAAGATTGACAGCAGATCTAGTGCCCAAAAGGTCAGCAAAACAGCCCTCTGTTAGTATGAGCAGTCTTTACCCTTTATTAAGAGTTTAATTTGCATTCTTGAATGGCAAAAACATGGAAAATGTATGCCACATTGACTATGACTTTTAAAGTCTACAATCTAAATCACAGGCCAGGAGTCAGTAAGGTTACAGCTATAGACATTTTTGCTCTCACTCAATAGGTTTTTCATACAATATTTACTTACAGAAATTAGTTACGGGTCATTAGTCAGGTTTGGATAAGAAAAACACACCACAATTAACAAGAGTGATACAGTATGCAATATGCACTTTGATAATGTTATAAAATGCTATTGCTCTTACTGTTCTTTATATTGTTTTCAAGATTATCATGTAAATCCTACTTACAGAGAAAAATATTATGATGACTGTTATCTGTCAGGTATATTTTAGGGGATTAATTGAACTATACTTTACCTACTTAATCAATAACTATATGCCACAACAGTTAAAGGAGACCTTTCCCAAAACAATTCACTGCATGGTACCATGTCTTGTGTGACCAGCAATGGTATGATATGGAAAATTGATGGCATTTATTCTTGTTTGTGAGTGCCATCCCAGACACTTGAAAGGCACTAACATTTTACTAGCATATATATATGGATTTATGCCACATGGATATATATATCCATGTGGCATAAAATAGGCTAGAGCATTTCTTCCCAAATGCACAAAACATCTTTTTCTCCCTGCAGGGAGTGTTAAACCAAGAACATCAAATATGTACTTCAACCAGTGAAATAGTGCTGTCCATTCTAACACTTCAGCATTCTGCTTCTGCTGCTCCTACGGAACAGTCTTGGAATTTATAAGTAAAGATACATAATACTGAATTGCATGTGGCAGAAGGTGGGGTCGCTTTTAAAACTTGGATTGGATCTTGTGCTTGAATTACATCAAAGTGGTCTTGGCAGCAAGCAGAATTTTATACGCAATAATGTGGCATGTACGTAAAGAAGTTATGATTCATGCAATTCCCTAAAAACAAAAAAGATGAAAATGGGTGATTCTGACATTAGACTAGGGAGAAAAAACCTGAAATTTTTATTGCTTGTTTGTTGCTTATTATCATGGCTTCCAGAGCCCTCTCACACTAATATCAACAACATAATTGCCACATATAGGCAGTCCAGTTTTTACCATTTTGAAGCAAGTTTTATAAATCTTAAAATAAGCTTAGCTATAAAGATTAGGTGAGATCCACAGCTACAAAAGATTGTGCACGTGGAACAAAAGAGTTCTCTCAACTGAGAAATGCAGAAAGGCCACAGTAATGAAACCCCTGTTGTTTCTCTTCCACTTCATGGAGTTGTGAGGGCCACATTGCCTATATATTGCTTACAAAGCAGGAAAGTGCCCTTTCATTCTCTCATTGAACTAAACAGTATTCAGCTCTCCGAGTGGGGAATGGTGCACCACACTGCCCTTCACCTTGAGCAGCAAAACATATTGGGTCAGTTGTAAATGTCAATACAGAAGCCTTGAATTGAAGGTTGGAATCTGGCTTTCCCCACATTCGTTTGACTTGATCACAGCAGGTAACATTAATCCATTTCTCGATTTACTATATATTGCCTTATAAAGACACAAGGATAAATAGTTTGAAAATTGCGTGGCTATACCTTGACTTTATTTGTATGAATTGACACTCCTGTCAAAGCAAATGCTATTAGCCTTGGTGAAAACATACCCTTTTGTCTCCCTCCCCTCGTCACCATCTTAGCATCCCCTTATTAAAGAGAGAATAAAAAGAATATTACAATGCAGTATTGGCAGTTAAATAAATTATCTGAAAAGGGATAAGAAACACTTCTATGCCATAATGATGTGGTATCAGAGATTCAATATTCCTGTGATTTTGTTGTTGTTGTTGTTGTTCAATGCAAGACACAGGTAATTTCCTATTTTGTGTACACAAAGGGTTTTTGTCATAGATCTGATTGACCCTTTCAGAAAAGTGGTGCTTGGAATGTAGGTGAATTCAAGTGTGATGCTTTCTATTTCAGTGAACATTATTTCTCCAAGAAATTACATTCAGGTACAGAATGTGCAGTATTGCTTTGAATGTTATTGTAGGAAGCAATCAATGTCTCTCCAAAAAGCTAAAAATGATACACGTTTTGCCAATTATAATATACTTTTATACTGTTTGTTTCCTTCTTGAATCTTCATTTTGATGTTCCACTGGAGGGAAAAGTGACTATAAATGAACTGAGCCCAAACTGAATCTTTTGTTTCATGTGCATTTCTGAAAATATGAAAATGTGCCACTTATTTTTATCAAAGTATTTGGAGATTTTGGGGAGGTGGAGGGTGGAGGATTTTTTTGTTTTAATTTGACACTCATATGCATTACTTTTTTTTCTCTCTTCAGATTTTCTTCATGAAGTAATGATACTCTTGCATTTAAGATGATGATGATGATGGCATAGACAATTCAATCTTTTATTATTGTCACAGATCAGAATAAAAAATAAAGCATTAAAATAAAATGGACATTTATGGTCAAGATTGTCAGACAAATGGTCAGGAACAATCACTAGGAGGATAAATTTGGAAAACACCCTTAAAAGTGAGGGGTAGGATCAAAATCCTGTGCTGAGTATCTTATACTGCATACAGAGACAAAATGTATTGGATTATTAAGTTAATAGAATTGGCTGAGATGGCAAAATTAGTTATCTTGATTAAAGAAAGATGATTTTGTTTTAATGTGGAAACTACTTTTGGACATTTTTCTAGAAACTGAAAGACATGCTACATTAATTTTGGGAATTAATCATTAGAAATGTTTATGGTTTTAGAATTGATGGATATTACTGAATTTTAGATCAAAACATTAATGTATTTTATAGCTGTAATTGTATCAAAGAGAGTCAGAAACTATTTTTCTTCAGTTCTTTTCATTTTTCTTATTCCTTTGCATCTTCCTTTCCCCTATCTTTTTCCTTTTCCTTATTTTTGTTTCTTATATTTTATCTTTTGTAGAAATTTAATTAAGTATTTTTAAAAAGAGACATGCAATTTACAACATAAAATGGATTCTAGTTTCAGAAAAACTGGTGCTGTTATAATCATACTCTTAGAAAGCTAACTATTGGTTTATTAAGAATAAATGTCAATAGTCTTATTTGCTTTCTTTGGAATTCAAGCTATTTCAAATGGGTGTGCTTCGTGTGATGTCAATGTTTGATTCAACAGGGAAGAAATATTTAAATAAGATCTCCCCAAATATTGTATAAGTTGAATATTTATGAAAACTTCACGCAAACTAATCTTTCACTCTCATTACAATTATCATCTTTTCAGACTTCTGAAGCTTTATAAATTTGATATAACAGCCTCAAGCAAGTAGTTCTGTTTTTTAAGGAATGGGGAAATATGTTGGGTTAGGTTTGTTTATATTTTTATTTTCTAATTTTCTTGACTTGGCAACAACATGTATCCGGACATGACTAAAGCAGGCAGGTGAGACAACAAGAGAGAGGCGAAGACGTCCGAATCCAAAAACATGCAGATGGAGGTGAGGCAATTAGAGGCAATACGATCGACCGGGGCCGGTAGACCGGTGACGCGCTCGATGAGTAGAGCGCTGAAATAGCCGGCTTTATAAGCAGACTTTCAAACCTCTGGTTTTTTACTCTGATGACGTCGGCAGTGGACCGACGAAAGCTTAGCTTATTAAACAGTTTATATTGTATAAATTATATTGTTTATATTTTATATATTGTATAATTTTTGTGCACAATTAACACCCAATTTTAAAAGTCATTTTTCCTTATTATATACATTTATATATTTTTGTTGTATACATAATTTTACAAATTAGATTAAAAATGTAATATTTCCCCCTCATTGGTCTCATTTTTTTTGCATTTTTGGGAAATTCACATTTTATGGGGGAACATAAAGAATTTGCCATATGGATATGTATCAAAATTGCTTAGGCCCTGAGGGTAGAAGACTGAAGGTCCTAAATCTTCTCTCTCAGAAGCCATCTAGGTTTTCCACATCCTGGTCTTGTCTCTTGTTTTGGTGTAGTAGCTTACCAGTTTGTGTTGGCACCACCTATTTTACTGGTGGTGTTCTATCTTGCATGTATACCCTAACTTTAATCTGTATCAGATAAATAATGCTGGATTGCTCCAAATGAAGTGTATTCTCCCAAAATCTGGAGAGGTTTCAGAGTTTTTACAATATTTTTTAAAAGTCTGTGTTTTCCTGAACATAACCTGAAGTATGAATAAAAACTTAAGTTTAATATCCAATTCCATAACTTGCACAAAGAAAAAAAACATGAGACTTATTATAAGACAACAAATGCGATTTTTTAAAAAACCAAACAAGCAAACAAACAAATACACCTGCTCTGATAGAAATATCTGGCTTCATGTATTTACTTATTTTTATTAAAAAGGAAAATATGGGTAACCAGAAATTTATGCTAGGGTTTGTTTTTTTAATTGTTTGGTGTGTTTCTCTACTTCAATTTGCTGGGCTTTTACAGCTTCTTGAAGATTCTAAAGTGTTAGCCTGAGGCTGCTGAAAAGTTGAAAACCCTACCCTTTAACCGACATCTCTTCATGGACCTCTATCTTTACAAAACCCAAAACTTATCTATAATCAGCAGATGGAGAAGCTGGCGTATCTAACTCTATGTAAGTTATAGAGCCATCTGTTACTTGTAGGAATGTGTATTATGTATTTGAGTTTGCAGGCAGCATTTACAAGTTATATTCTGGTTTGGGTAAAAGTATGAATTAGGTGAATTCAGGGTGCTTCTCCATCCTCATATTTTAGTGTATTCTCTCCTCCCCATTCCCTGCTTCGTTTCCTGATTATATTGGTACTATTTCCTCTTTACACATTTTCCAAGCAGTGTTATTGTAGATAATTGTTCTCAACTCTCTCTCCAATAGCTTATGCCTTGTGGTTCTTCTAACAGCATGTTTAACATACCCTAAGTGTAATGCTTGCCCCTGTGGGAAGTACATTACTTGTGAACAAACAGGCTTGTTTGTTAACCCCATAGAATGCTCTAAATTGCACTTAAATGAATTATATGGGCAGAACTCTTTAAAATAGGATTCAATTATCAAGGGAACATCTGTGAAAGAGATGGCATTGCTCTCTTGGTTCATATAGCTTCATCTGCTGCTAGATTTCTGTGTTTCCTTCTCAGATATTTTGCAGGTCTTATTGTATGACTATATTAGCCTCATTATGTCTTATCAAATCACTTTTCCCTCCCAGCCTCTTTCATAATCCTTAATAAGGGCAGCAAAGGTTCACTGCTTATCACTTTTCTTAGTCAAGGCTTATGTAGTTGCCCTTGTGAATTAGTCCCATCTGTCTAAGATCCTGAAACAACTGAACTGCATGACCAAGATTTTGCCACTTGCACAAAGAGTTCAATGGAGAAATTGTACTTTGAACTGCATGATTATTGGAAGTGGTTCCCAGATATCTTTGCATGCACAAAACCAGAGAGCTTGCTCAAGTGACCTGAGTGAAGAGCAATATTTCTCTAAGCTCTATAAAATAGTACCCTTTGTAACCTTATCAATCTGAGCATGCTGTACTCAATTAATAAGACCTCCCAGACTAAGCTCCTGCTTCCCACTTATTCTCTCTTTGTTTTTGCTACAGAATGACTGTTTTCTTGCATAGACTAGCCTGACAGACAACACCACCTGATTGATGATTTGCTCCTTGCTGAAACTGACCACTATCTGGGATGTTGGCTCTTAGTGAGCCATGATATATTCCCATACTGGGATGGATGATGATGATGATGATGATTGTTATATATCTGGTTTAAAAGAAAAAAAAATAAAAGAAGGTACTTTGATATACTGCATCAGGTGGCAGCAACTGACTCATCTTCTCTTGGTTATGAAATTATACAGGTTGAGACCTGCATAGTACTAGATTAGGAGATTACCATGGAATTCTATGTTTGTAGGTAAAATAGAAAAGTTTAACAAAAGTCCTGGAAAGGGACAATGCCTGTTGTATTTATTAACAAAAATGCTTCCTAGATGTATTTCTGAAGTCTTCAGAGTTGAGCGTGAATCAGTAGTTTTTCAAGAAGTATACAGTATAATAATAATAAAAAGAACTGTTTTCTTGTCATAAATCAGTCTACCTCAGATAAATCAGATCAGAACCAAAGCCAGCTGTTTGGGTAAAATCATCAAGAACACACTAATATGCATGAATACTTCATATATTACCAAAGCACAACTGTTTTGAATTTTAAAAAAACTGGATCACTGCTGGGTTCTTAAAAAAAAAAAAAAAAAGATTAGAGACAATAGAGAAACTGAGAAAGAGCTTATATGTTCTAAAAAGGCAAAGATTTTACAGATCATGAATCTCTGACCATCCTTACCTATATTTCAGCTTTAATACCTTCCTTTTACAGGTCTGAAAGATCATTCCTATTATAATATTCTGTGCTATTTCTGTTCCTTCTATGTTTGCTTTGAAATTTTGGATTATCATATTTGTATCTAATTTACAGTTTGGTTCAGACTAATTTTGCTTTTCTTTCTGGCTTGACTGTTCTGACCTTTACTGTTGTCAATCTCTTGATGAAATTTTAGCATCACTAGAGGAGTCCAAATCTGATTGTGGGAAATGAAACCAGAGCAAAAGAATTCTGTGTCTTTTTTGTAAGCTGAGGAGAAACATCAGTAATTCGTGATGGTACTGGGAAATGGATGAATTTAATAGTTTTACTCTGCCTATATTGTCATTATTTGGAGTCTGTCAGGACATTATAAGTTGTAGAATTGTCTTGCACTGAAAGAATCTGAGTGGCAGAACATGAAACCTCTCTTGGAAAGTATTTGGAAACTTAAAGTAGTTCAGAACATCACTACCAGATTGTTGACTGACAGGTTGAATTGAGCATATTTCATCCATCAAAAAAATGATTTTGGAACATCACTTGAAACCTTGGCTGCTCTTTTTAATGTTGGGCCATCCTAGTATCCAAAATGTATAGGCTAACCAAAGATTTCTTAGAATTTTTAATTTACTAATGACAAGTAAATTTAGTTGCATGTCTGTTTTGGTTTTTTTAATGCAGGGGTCTTCAAACTTGGCCTTTTTATGACTTGTGGACTTCAACTCCCAGAATTTTAATGCTTGAGCACATTATTGGTAAAATGTTAAGCTAACCTTGAGTTAATCTAATTCAAGCAACTGCAACCATGCAGTTTTCTTGGCAAAGTTGCAGAAGAGTTTGGGAACTGCTTTCTTCCTGAATGATGATGATGATAATGATGATGATGATGGTGGTGATGGTGGTGATGGTGATGATGATTTGTATTTTATGCTTCCAGTGTAGCCAGCAATCCTGAAAATTGAGTTGGTATCCCATCCAAATACTAAACAGAGCTTACCTGTTTTTTAATATTTAGTAAAGTGAGAAACATTTTCCAGAATGCATTTTTTTGTGCACAGTGCTATCAAATATACATATTTTGTTATGCAGTTTTGAGTCAGGAAGTATGTTGAAAAGGACATTAGGAAGCTGTATGAATAATGGTAGCTTTCTCTGATATTTGAGGGGTGATCATTATATACAATTGATCTATTCTTACCTTCTTCTTCAATCCAGTGAGGCTTATCAAGCTGCCTCCATTTAAAACAAGAAAAAGCAATGTGGGAGTATCCAAAGAAGGTGACAAACATTTTCATCCAAATATTTCGAAAGTAAAAGATTTAGGGCAGGGGTCCCCAACCCCCGGTCCATGGACTGGTACCGGGCTGCAGCATGCCAGGAACCAGTCTGCACAAACAAGCAAAGCCCCATCCATGGTATGCGGGCAGCACACAAAACCATGCACTCTCCGGTCCATAGAAAAACCTTTCTCCACAGAACCGGTCCCTGGTCCCCAAAAGGTTGGGGACCTCTGATTTAAGGGACAACAAACAGTAAAAATATCACTGAAGAAACTTGGGCTGAACTTTTCGGCCTATTTCCCCTAGTCAAGAATTCTGATGATCTTTTAATAAAAGCATTTTTTTCCTCAGCATACTGAAGATTTTGCATTCCAATTTCTTTACATTTCTGCAAGAAATTATTGCAAATCTTCACATCTTTAACTACTGGCTTGTTAGTGGAGGTTGAGAGAACAGCCTTGAGAAACTGCAGGAACCTACAAAAAATTGCTTGGAATTGATTGAAGTGTGTGGGTTATTGAAGCCTTTCCATGTTTTAGAGAATTTTTTTTTTAAAAAAAAATGATCAGCTTGGACAGCTAAAAATATCAACTTGTACAGACAAATCAGAAAATGAAACAAAATATGAATATAAATTTAGCTCCCCATCCTGCCTTGGTGCTGATATTGCTGAACAGATCTTTATAGATGGTAATAGGCTCATAGTGTCTTTTATATTTATACCTGGAGCAGAATTAAGACAGTGCAGAGAAGAGCAATGAAGATGATTAGGGGACTGAAGGCTAAAACATATAAAGAACAGTTGCTGGAATTGGGTTGTCTAGTTTAATGAAAAGAAGGACTATAGGTGACATAATAGCAATGTTCCAATATCTCAAGGGTTGCCACAAAGAAGAGGGAGTCAAGCTATTCTCCAAAGCACCTGAGGGCAGGACAAGAAGCAATGGATGGAAACTAATTAAGGAGAGAAACAACCTAGAACTAAGAAAAAAAAAATCCTGACAGTTAGAACAATTAACCAGTGGAACAATTTGCCTCCAGAAGTTGTGGGTGCTCCAACACTGGAAGTTTTTAAGAAGAGATTGGACAATCACTTGTCTGAAATGGTATAGGGTTTCCTGCCTGAGCAGGAGGTTGGACTGGAGGATCTCCAAGGTCCCTTCCAACCATTCTATTCTATTCTATTCTATTCTATTCTATTCTATTCTATTCTATTCTATTCTATTCTATTCTATTCTATTCTATTCCATTCCATTCCATTCCATTCCATTCCATTCCATTCCATTCTGTTCCGAGTGATTTTTACAATCCATCCTTCTCTTTTCAAGTTCATAATTGTTCTCCATTCTCTTAAAATTTATATACCCATTGCACATTTATATTGGTATTGAATGCCAGTCTGAAGTTAAGATGTTCCAAGTCCTACTGCAATAGCTGAATCAACTCTTCCCTCTGATCATTGGGAAGTCTCAAATCAATAGGAAGGAAAAGAAAATGATTTTTTTTTAAAAAAACCTATTAGTGCTCTGAAAAGTTACACCACATAAAGTAATTCATTTATTTTAGTACACGCGCACACACACACACACACACACAAAACCCTGTGGGATAATATACTGCAGCCTATACAGTAAGAGATTTCCTATACACAGAATATTGTCTATCATATATACACAATATACAATAGACATCCAAACAAAGAAATTTTGAAGCCAGTGGCATTTTTACTTTCAAAGCAAATCTTATCAGCTAAATATACTGCATATACCCTTTTATTATTTAGAAATAATCCTCAATTCCTATTGGGTTTTTTTTTTTGTAAAATATGTTAGTCTTGGGCTTCAGAAATTAAAGTGGTTATGTGAGGCATTTATTAGATCTTTATTTTGCAAATCACACCACCACACAGATTGTGTACTGAGCTGTGCACAACAAAAAAAACAGTTTGTTGTTGAAATTAATATTTCTTTATCTAATTAGAGGAAAAAACCAGAAGGAACTTCTGGGAAATGGGGTTGTTTGTTGAGAACTTGGCTGCCATGATAAAGAAGTAAATTTGTTTACCATAAGGCCTATCAAATATGTGCACAGCTGTAGATGATTTAGCAATTAGCAATGTCCGAAACATCTATAGCTTCAGATGATGCTAATTTTAAATTGGACCAAAATGAATCTTGCATGCAGAAGAATACTCTGATCCAGCAAAATATATTATATTAATGCTAGCCTATGGTAATGTTGATTAGAAAATCATATAGAAATAGAAAAAAGATAATTGTTGGAAGAAAAGTCTTCATCCTGGTTCATCCAAGCTGGGAATAAACATGGCAACTGCTTTGGGAAGAAGGTTGTAGTTTATTGGAGAGGACAGCCAGACAGAAAGATGGCTCTGGCAGAAAAGAGGAGAGAAATCAAGGTTGAGCAATGTGGAGTAGGTTTTTATACCCTCTGAAAGCCTTTTGTTTGGAACAGTTTCCTGTTCCTGTGGCATGAACTTTGAACTGAGTCTAGGTGTGCGTCTCTGGTATTCTTGATGGTTATGAGTTAATCCTTTTATGTCCTGTCACAGATGGGGTATGCAGATTTTAGGTCTTTGTCTTCTTGAGTTTCTGGCTCCAACTTTCCTGATGGTTTTACATCTGCATTTGTATAGGGCTGGCTCCTGCTTGGGGCAGAGAGACTTGGGGGCAGAGTTGGTTTTTGCTTTTAAAAATCCTTATGAGGAAATATATTTTTCTGCCCTTTTTAATATTTCCTTCTCTGAGGGGCTGAGATTATATACACGAAAATGTATATAATGACTATAAGGAGAATAAACGAATCCTTTAGCCTTTTAGATCTATGCTATCAAAAGGGTCAGGCAAAAAGTATCCTTGTTGAGTGATTAAAACAACTGCCATTGATTTCAGAGTATATTTTACTTTTAACTGATTGGAATTTGAAACGAGGAAATATTGCTGGATCTAAATGATCCTGTGGTTTTAAAACTTGCTGAAAGATCTGAAGTAAAACACATTATTTCACATTAGTCAGTACTGAAGAGACAGCCCAGGATAATCTGATGCCTAAGCAGAATTCCATGTTCTGTATTATGTTGAAAAGAAACTAATAAAGATAATGGAGATAGTTGCAGTCATCATAGTAATAGTATAACTGAGAGGCTGTTCCTCTTTGACTGTAAGGCTTTCAGTTGAAACATGTCAACTAATCCTGCAGAAATTCTGACCTTAAGCAGGATGAGCTGTTCCTAAATACTAATCATCAATCTGTAGGATTAAAAAGGCTGAATGTATGGGTTATTTGTCTTTGTTCAGATTCTCATTTTTCGAACCTCTGCTTGTTCCTTTTCTTGTTCACTTTCAATTGTAATGTGTATGTGTATGTGCACACCTGCAAGTGCAGCCATGCATCTGTATGTACAAATTTCTATGAAAATATGAAAATCTATAGCATTTTATATGGGCATTTCTTCCTTAAGATAATTCAGTTTTCTGGAATGTTATTCTTGTTCCTCTACATTAAGAATTTCATGGCATGGGTTCACATTATCTGAGGGACCATCTCACCCACTGAGACTGGCCCATCCCACTTGTGCCAGCAGTGGAGGCATGCTGAGGGTCCCATTAGCCCGATTATTCTGGCTGGTGGGGTCCAGGAGGAGGGCCTTCTCTGATCATGCTCTTGCTATCTAGGACATCTTGTCTCTCCAACCCCCGATGTGAGGTGGCCCCAACTCTCCTATCCTTTTGTGAAGGCCTGGCTCTGCCAGTTGACTTAGGGTCCTAATGGGAAAACAGTGCAATGAAGGTGGTTGATCAAGTAACAACAGACACTACTTCCCTCCACTCCATCCCCACCCTTCCCACATGTCATTAGATTTTAATGTTTGGTTTAAAATTATTTATGTTTTAATGTATATGTATAGTTACATTTTTTTTATGATTGTAAGCCACCCAGAGTTACTGGTGGTAAGATGGGCAGCCAATAAATTTTATAAATAAACAAACAAATTATTTTGCTTAGAAACACTCCCCAAAATGGGTGAAGCCAGGATAAATACATAGCATACATATAATGGAGATTGAACATGGATGGTTTCAAAATAATAATAATGAATGCATATATCAACATGGCTTTGAAACCTTGGTGTAGATCAGGGGTGTCAAACTGCCGGCCCATGGGCCGGATGCGTCACCAGGAAACCGCACCCGCCCCATTGCCGGCAATGGGGAAAAAGCTCCGATACGTTGCGCGACGTCACATGACGTTGCGAGTTTGACATGTCTGGTGTAGATCTTATCTACCTCCCATGTATATAATCTGAGGGAACTGTTTCATTGGTATTTATCATATTGGCAACTCTTCAGAGAGAACTGTTGGCATCTAGCTTTCTTTTTATCCCCTAAGATAGAAGTTTGGTGGAAAATGCTGGTGCAATATTATTAAAGTCAATACACTTAATGTTTGCTATGGATTCAGAAAGAGCATAATCTTGTTCTAAGCTTTGTTCCTCTGGTCAGTTACAAGCAAAAAAAAAAATCAGAAAGAAGTATAAGGCCCCTTGAAGTAAAGTGAGCCTATTTAATGTATTTAATTACCAGACTCAGATAAGTGAAAACTCAGAAGACATAACGATAATATTGGAAACAGAAAAGACATTTTATAAACCAAGGTTTCAGAACATACTGGATGACAAGAAAGGAGAGCTGATGGAATGGAAGACAAAGCCATTAACAGAACCGTGGAGAACCAGAGAAGGAGGGAGGCAGTTGAATGAATATCAGCGAGCTAGCTCTTCCAAAAGCATTTTAACCATATTGTTTCTCTTGTTCCAAATAATATATATAAAAATGGAGGAAGAATCATTTGATGATCCAAATGCACTAACTTGGAAAGTTAGTTGGCAAAGAAAGAAAGCTAGAGTAAGACTGAAGGAAATAGAAGCTTTGACCTGTAAGAGGAGATGCTACATTATTGATTAGAGGTTTGAATATGGTTAAGAATAGATTGCTAGAAATAGAAGTATTATCATAACTAGATAGTTAGGATTTGTAATCAGAATATTATATCTTGGTATGAAAAGGGAAATAAGAATATGTTAAGAACTTTGAATAAGGGATTCTTTTGGTTGCCCAAATATAACTTGTTTTGAAATTATAAATGATTGGATACTTTGAACGTGGATGGGAAACTAAAATTTTTTTTTAAAAAAAGGAAAAATAGGATATGGATTAAATATGTGGAAATTGAATGCAAATACAATTAAGATATGCTCTGGCTAGGAAAGATATTTTAAACTGATATTATTGATATTATTAGAAAAATGTAATAAATGTTGATATGCAATGGTATGTTTACTAACAATAATAAGAATTGTATTTGCTTAATGCAGAAAAATTGTTATTACCAGAAGAAGAGAGGTTGTACTGGCGGGTGTAACATTGGACTCAGTTGGAAAAACTTATATGTATCACCAAATTATTAACGGACTCAGTTACCACGTTGTTTATTGAGCACCTGTTTGTGAAAATAGAAAATCAATAATATATATATATATATATATATATATATATATATGTCTTTGATAACTGCAAAAATACGAATCCCGGGCATATCTGTTCAATAACACAGTCCTCGATCTCCGGGAGAAATATAAACCAGCTGTTTATTGTTAAAAAGTTTAAAACAATAAAAACAACTATTTACAATATTAAAACAACTTAGCTTTCGCTGGTCCTCTGCCAGCGTCCTCAGAGTAAAGTTTTGGGGTGGAAATTACTTTTATAAACCTTGCTAGCCTAACTGCTTACTCATTGACCGTGTGATAGGGCCATCCGTCCTGGCTGACCGTAATTGCCTTAATTGTCCCGCCTCCTCTTTTTTGCACTCCAGTTCTCCAACCTTCCTCCCTCCCATCCTTGTCAATCCCCTCCTTCCTGGCGTTGCCGCCGTTGGCTTGCTTTCCAGCTGCTCCCCCGTACTCGTTCTGGGCCTTACACCCAGATCCGGTGTCTTAGATGCCTTCCCATTGCCGCTCCCCTCCTTTCCATCCCGTTTGTCTGCCCGTTGTTCCTGTCTTCCACTATCTATCCCTATTAGTGCTATTTCCTCCGATTTCCTTCCGCGCTTGGATGTGCGTGCGCACAGCCGTATCCCGTCCCTCTGCCTCGTCTGCCTACGATCAGCTGGGCTATCTGCCGGCTCACTCCTGAATTCACCTCCTCTCATCCTTGCAGATCCTATCCTTCCTAATGTTGCTGCCGTTGGTGCGTTAGCCAACTGCCTCACCTTCCCCCCCTCCTTCTTATCCCTTTGAACCATCCGCTGTACCTGCCTTCCATTATCTATCCCCCTGGGTCCTATTCCTTCCAATCTTTCTGCATGCCTGGGTGTGCGCATGCACAGCCGCATCCTATCCTTCTGCCTCATCTGCCTAAGCTCAGCTGAGCCACCTGCTGCCTCGCCCTCAGTTCCACCCTCTCCCTTCCTTACCGATCTTATCCTTCCTGGTGTCATCGCACCTGATGCGCCTTCCACCCCCACCCCCACACGCGTTTTGGGTCGCGCGGCTAGGTCTGGCATCCTCACTGCCCCCCCATTGGCCATTCCGGGCCGCACGTCCAGATATGCTTTTAATGTCTGATATGCCGGGGGCAATTCTACGTGTCGATTAATCGAGCCCGCATCTGAGAACCAGGCCTCCTTCAGTAGGCGCCCTCCTTTGGAGGCATCCTGGGCGATGGCTTTTGCCCCCATGAAGTCAAATGAGTGTCCATTATTCACCATATGCGTCCATATTTGGGAATACTGCTCCTGCCTTTTGACGGCCAATTTGTGTTCATGTACCCTGGTTTTTATCCGTTTGGCCGTCTCTCCCGTGTAATTACACTGGCAATCCTTGCAGTGCACCCTATAGACCACCGATGATTTTTCCTCCTCTGGCAGTGGTTCCTTAGGGCGCATCGTTTTCATACGGAGTGTTTGGTTGGGTCGGTGGGCCACCCTGATGTTATGCGGCGCTAATATGCGAGCCGTTGCCTCTGACACCCCCTGGACGTAAGGTATCGTTGTCCAGGATATTGTCCCTAGGTCCTCTGGTGCTCTACGGGGTTCCTGGCGCTTACTATATCTTTGGACAAAACTGGCCGGGTAGCCGTTCCACCTGCATACCTGGCTAGATGGCTAAGTCAGCGGCTACAGCATCTAGTAGAGGATGGTACAACCACGGTAAAATCGTCGCAGGAGTTCCTACAGAGACTCAAAGCAGTGAGAATACAAGATGATGAGACCATGATTTCATTTGATGTGACGTCATTGTTCACATCTATCCCACAAGAGCTGGCTGTTTCAACTATAAAAGATCTATTACAGCTAAAGGGATTGCAAAGTCATGGTTCCCTTAAGATGGAAGACGTCATCAAACTGCTGCAGTTGTGTCTGAGAACACATTTCACGTTCCAGGACACGATGTATGAACAAATCAAGGGCACGCCGATGGGGTCTCCCATCTCGGGTGTTATCGCTGAGGCGGTCCTACAGTGCCTGGAGGCTAAGGCAATGGCCGTTTACCACCCAGAATTTTGGGCCAGATATGTGGACGATACGTTCGCTATCGTTAAACGGACTGAAAAAGCTGCCTTTATGGAAAGATTGAATGCGGTGTTCCCGGACATACAATTTACAGCGGAGGAGGAAGCCAACGGTAGTTGGCCTTTCTGGACGTATTAGTCACGCGCCAAGCCAACGGCACCCTCCACACAACTGTATACAGGAAAGCGACCCATACCGACAGGATGCTGCATTACACGAGCAACCACCCGGCAGCCCACAAGATCGCATGCATTCGGACGTTATTTGCACGTATAGATACGCATTGCAGTACCAAAAAGGCCAAGCAAGTGGAACGTGCCCATCTCCACCAGGTATGCAGGTGGAAATTATATATATAATTTCATGGCATGGGTTCAAGTTATCTGAGGGACCATCTCACCCATTGGGGCTGGCCCATCCCATTCGTGCCAGCAGGGGACGCATGCTGCGTGTCCCATCAGTCCAATTATTTTTATTTTTATTTATTTTATTTTATTATATTAATCAAACAGCAATATAAATGACACTATTGTAGAAGCTAATAAGCCAATCCACTTTTACTGCATCCCTATGTAAGAAAAAGAATAATCCTTTATAAGAGATCAGTTGAGGAGTTCAATACCCCCGCCTGTTTTTTGTTAAATTACCTTGCTATTAAGATCCTAGAAAACAAATTTTTATTCCCATTTCTTCCATGCTTCTGGTAGCGCAGGTTGGAAATTTATGAGTTTTATTTCCTTTTTCTTAAAATTCCTAAGAGTCTTTAAATATAAGGTCTGATTGCATCCCTCTCAACATTTCTTAACAGCTTCTTGTAAGGACAAACTAGTTACATAAATAAGATAAAGGAGAGGACTAATTAACCTAACCCCTAATGATAAACTTATTAAGTATGATTTATCCTCTTTTATAAAATTGGCAATGCACAGAATCTCTTATTATATGAAAAGTGGCTTTCTGACCTTTTTGTCATTACAAATGGCCCTTTCAAGTTAACACTTCAGCATTTTTTTGTGAACGGAACTGAACTTAATGTTCCTAATAGAATGCTTAAGTCAGACTTTTTCATGCAAAGGGTTCCTTTTCATTATAACAAATGTCTGTCAAATGATAAGTGTCTCAGCACAATCGTTATTATTTATGATCACATGCACAAAGTCAGTGAATCCCTCACATAAATCATTTTCTTTTGTGTCCTTTTTTTGTTTGCCAGAAATTTGAAATATGTACAATATCTTTTAACAAGCATGACAGGTTTTCTTTCCTTACAATGATATGTGTTCTGCCACATATGAAGCTGGCTAAGAGCAGGACTGAAAAAACAAAAAAGACTTTCAAGTCCAATATGAACAGCCAATTTGCAAGGTATGTCTGGATTCCAGAAGATGATTTGATAAGCAAGCTGTTGACAATATTTTGACTCAGCTTCCAAGAATCCTATCCCACCTTCTTGTTGTTTGACAGGGGAAGATATTCAGGTTTGGGATAAAACTTTGAGTGGAATGCTGACAGTATATGCAAATTATATTAGAAAGTTGGTTTGAAAGGCTACTTTCTCTCATTTCTATTGTTGTTGTTGTTGTTGTTTTAAATATATCCTTTTGGTGCTAAGAATATTGAGGAGCTATTGCTTACAATTTAAACAGAAACAAAGCTTGAAAATGTATAAATCCATCTGTAAAGAAACTAGATGATAAAGTAATATCATTAATGGGACATTATATTCAGAAGGATGCTAACTTTTTATCAACGAGTGAAGCAGACATAGCTTTAGTTTAAACCTAACCCACAAAATATCCATCAACATTTTGTCTTCTCCAGAATCCCTTTCCATCAACAGATCCACAAGGGAATTGCAAAGGGATGTGTCCTTATTTTTCCACACTGGAGTACCAAGTGCATCATAAATATAAGTTGTCCACTTTTTTAAAAAAAAATCAAAAGTATGTTGTTAAAGTTCGTTGTTAGGACACCATGGTTTAAAGGTCTTGTGTGAAATCATTAATAAAAGATAGGTAAATGACGATGTAATTGCAAACATTTGATGGCTTAAAATAAGGCTTAAAATAAGGAAAGGAATATGTACTCAGTGAGTTGCTACAAGGTTTCCATGTGATTAGGTAGAATTATGTGGAAGCCTCAGGCAGGAGATCTGAGGTGTCAGGAAAGTGCTGCAAATAGTTATTTATGCATTATTGCATTTTTACTGTCAAGGATGAAGAAATGGGATTTTGTCCCTCTTGTACCAAAATAATTCAGTGGCAAAAGTGTATCAGACAAAACACTTCAAATCTGAAATCTGAAACCTCAAATAGATAAATGATAGATAGATAGATAGATAGATAGATAGATAGATAGATAGATAGATAGATAGATAGATAGATAGATAGATAGATAGATAGATAGATAGATAGATAGATAGATAGATAGATAGATAGATAGATATAGCAAACTTTATACCTGTTTTTTTTTTGTTTATATAAGCATTCAAAACTGGCCTATAACATTTAAGCATGTGGTCTGGGAGGGCTTTTGTATGTATTTCTAATATTGTTTTATATTTTTAATGGTTTTGGTATTTTACTTTTATATTGTTTTTAATTGCTGTTAAATTAATTGCCCGTAGTCACTGAGAATGAGTGGGTGGCCATATACATTTTCTTAAATAAATTGACCAAAACTTTATAATTGAGATGTGCGGCTATATAAATTGAAACAACAAAAGACGAGCTATGAAATTAACATAAAATGCAAATAAAATCAAGATTAAAATGTACCAATAGTTAAAAGCTCAAAGAGAGATCTTTGTTTTTGTCCTTTTCCTAAATACTGGTGTAGTAAAGGCCAAATGCACATAGCTAAGGAGGGCATTCCCTTTTGCTCTGAGTACCTAGATAGGAAGGAAAAGAAAGGCACATATCCTGTGACGTGTTTTCTAGATTATAAAATGTCATGGCTTCCTTAAATAACAGACTGAAGTGTCTTTTACCTATTGGGATAGAATCCCAAGAATATCTGGAGTTGTTATTCATATTTGTTCCTCTCCTTGGAGCTCAGGGTTTCTCCCCCCCCCCCCTTAATCTATTGTGTTCTCAGGTTGAACAATTCCAGCAATTTGAATGATTTGCTTTCTCATAGCTCACAAAAGGAAAATTATTTTCTTTTCTCATCAAACAAGATCAGCAATTACAGTTGTTTATAGCGAACTACACCAAACAATAAGTGTATTAATTGCTGGAAGCTGCTCTACACAAGAAAGCATGCTGGCATTTTTTTTTAAATGAATGGGGCTTCATCTTTTAAAATGTAATGAACAGAAATGGTGTTTCTCTAGACAATGAGCTCTGCTTTTCAGGATGACAAGGGAAAGTGTTCTGATTTCCATTATAGATAAAGAGTTGTTTGTTCTCAAGAGAGAATTTCCTTTGCTCTATCTCCTGCTTTCTATTTTAGATTCAAAGAACTTCAGTTCTCATCTATTTAATTCATTTACACCAATGCCACTCAATTTCCAGTATGTTTTATCCCTATTTTTTTGTATGCTGAACAAATTCTTTTCACTGACCTCTAATACAGCAATATTATTTACCCAGAATGGAATCTTCTCCCACTCACATTCTGTGGAGGCTTCTGTCAAGTGATGAGGGAGGGGGAGAAAAGTAATTAAGTGTGTTAATGAGTGATTACTGCAATGTTATTTCCATTAGTGTGTCAAGGTCTTTGGAATGCATTGCATACCTATTATGCTTCTATTTGGGGATATCTCTCAGTTAATTAAAGAGGCACATGTTCTATTTCTAATGACACTAGTCTGGCTAAGGAACTATACTTTTAAAAGAGTTAATACCTGGAGCATTTATATCAGGGGTGTCAAACTCAATTTCATTGAGGGCCGCATCAGCATTGCGGTTGTCCTTGGGGGGGGGAGGTGTGACCAGGTGGGCGTGGCCTACTGGGTGGACGTGGCTGGAGTGGGTGTGGTCTACTGGGTGGGCATGGCCAGCTCTACATCGTTCGCGTCAAGGGTGCCTGTGGGGGCCTGGGCAGGGCCTGGGCAGGGTCTGAGGGTCTCTGGCAGAAGGGGGTGGGACCGGGGCAAGCACCAAGTCATGGTCCACTGGAAGAGCCTCACTGTTCCTCTCAGGCCATGCGAGGGGGGGCTGGATGGTGCTGCGGGCTTCCCGGAGCCCTGGGCAGCAGAGCTCAAATGCCCAGCCCGGCCCTCAAGCACCTGCGGCACCAAGCCCAGCCCTACTACCCCAAGGGTGTGCCCAGCTGCACTTACCTCCTCCTCAAGGCTGCTGCTGCTGTGCTTGCTCTCCTTAGCCAGGTTGCTCATGATGGGTATGAGGGCAAAGTCAGAGGGAGGCCCACTCCCTCTCCACGGGAGGAGACCTGGCTTTGTATCCAAAGCTTCCTTAGCAATAGGATGGGAGACCCCCAGGATAGGCCAGGAGGAGGGGGCAAGGGGATGGTGAAAGGGCAGCAGGGCAGGACTAAGGCAGGACTTCCCTCAGACCCTCCCTCTCTTTCCTTCCTTCCTTCCTTCCTTCCTTCCTTCCTTCCTTCCTTCCTTCCTTCCTTCCTTCCTTCCTTCCTTCCTTCCTTCCTTCCTTCCTTCCTAAGAACAAAAGAATGAAGAAATGCACCATCGCCTGGAAGTGGCCAGCACATGACCCTCGCCTACTTCACATATCTGGCTTGGTGGGCTTTGGGGGAGGGGATGCCATGAGCAATGTGAGAGTCGATGTTACCTGCGCAATGCCGTCCAGCCCCCAGCCTGCCTGCTTTTGGCAGGCAGCAGGGCGCTCTCCTCATAGCGCCGAAAGGCTGAGCTGGGCAGTGCAAACTCACCAGCTTTGCACCTTGCTGCCTGCTGAAATGAGGCAGGCTGGGGGCTGAGCGGCGGCGCACTTCTTTTTGAATTTGCGCCACCTGGCTCAGCCTCTCGGTGCTGTGAGGAGAGCACCCCGCTGCCTGCTGAAACCGCTCCCCCGGAGCTCATCAAGCCGGATATGTGAAGTAGGCGAGGGCCATTTGCTGGCCACTTCCAGGCGATGGTGTATTTCTTCATTCCTCACAAAGGGTGACACCTCCCCACCGCGTGCCCAGGGGGCAGGGCCAATGCGGCAGGGGCCGGTCCCTTGCTGTTTCCAGACGGCCTTGTGGAGCTAAGACTGAATGTGTTTCAGCATAGATGGCCACCACAAAATTGTACATTGGCTCCCGGGCGGCCTGGGCCGGGGCCAAGGCAGTGGGGGCCATTCCCTCACTGTTTCCAGGATGGCTTCGCGGGCCACATGAAACCACATCGTGGGCCGCATCCGGCCCCCGGGCCTTGTGTTTGACATATCTGATTTATATGAACCAACAAATCTAGTAGCCTTGGTGTCCTAGGCTTTCCTGAAAGCTGAATGGTAACGAGAAGTTCAGATCAGTTCGCAGATTTGCAAAGACTGTTGTGATGCTTTGAGCATCATATGCTTTCTGCACTGTAATATACAAAATCTGATGTGATAATTAATCCATTAGAGTTTTATTTCAGTATCTATTAGAGAGGTCAAAAGATTTCACTGATAAGGTGGATGTGGAAAACATGGTTTCCTTGATTTCACATTAAATCGTAGAAGCTGAAGCAACTTAGATGATTGGATGAAAGCTTATCAGAGTGGCCTATACTGATCCTTCTAGTAAAGAATAATTCCCTATTTATTTACTGATTTCATTCCAGTGTTCAGGGACCACATGATCAGCTATTTTTGTACTGTATTGCAAGATGGCAATATGGCATACTAAACCAGCGTGTTCAATAGTGAAGAATGTCAGGAGGGGTATCTGGCCATGGAGTCCCATTCCTGCTCTATTCTTCCACAAATTTGGTGACCTATATGTTCATGGAGTTCAATTTCTAGATTTCTTTGAAATATGTATAGTATCTTTGAATAGATTTCTGGGACTTGAAGGCTCCTTACATGGAAACACCTGTATTGGGGAACATACAGTAAGCTATTGTCCTGCCACTACATAAGATTTTTTTCAAATTTTTCATAATATTTCATTGCATTTGTATTTTTGTTTCTGATTTTAACATTCTTCATACTGATGTAACAGACTATACTTTCCCCTCCCATAACCAGCATTTTCATATACTGCCTCTAAAATTCAGTTTGAATTCTGAAGTGGCTACAGTATTTAGAAAGTGAATCAGTTTGTTTCCCATTAATTCAGAACATAGCTACATTTCAACCCAAGGCTGAAATAAAATGTTTCCTCAAAATCCAAATCCTTCTTCCTTTCTGTTTACATTCCCTGGATTATTTAATAAATCTCTTTCAAATTAATAATATTAAAGACAAAAATCACTATTAGTCAATCGCAAAAGGCAGTTTTACTTGGAACAGCTTATATCTGGAGCTAAAAGCTTTAACACCATTAAATGACAACATCTGCTTATTTCAGGTTTTTGGGAAGGATTCAATAGGTGGACATGATGTGAAACCCAGTATAAACATCTGGCTGTCTGTGTGACCACCCGTACTTATGTTACATATGTCATAATCGGTGTGCAAGAAACAAACCAACTGAAGTACAGCAGAGCTGCAGTTATATGGAAGATCCTTGATGCAAAATCAACAAGCAAGACAAAAAGTGAAACAGTACATCCTCAACATGGAAGATCAGGGTGGAAAATAAACAAGTTAGAACAGATGGAACAAAAAGAAGCTAAAGCATAAGACCAAAGGATACCTGTTCAAGAAACATCACCTAGAGATAAGGACGATCAGGAAGTACTGGAAATAATAAAGCAGTAGATGACAGTCATATATGATAAAATCAGCAGATGCGAAGCTCAAATTGCCTTCTACAAGCAGAAGTCTCCAATTTTATTGACTCAAAAATGTTTCTACCAACCATTTCTATATTTTATCTCTGGCAATGTATACAAACTTTGCCTTGAATGTGCAGCAATGTGAGCAGTTGATGGGGTTACAGTGAACCCTTCCCACGTTGAGATACTTTAGCTAAAGAAAGTGTCCAAATGGATGTAAACCTAAAAATAAAGACCTGGGGGCCTTAAAAGCATGTCCATCCATCATTTTTCTGTAGCAAAAATAACACCCAAGTACATAAAGGCTCAGAAATAAAGATGATCTTATAAATTGGCCAGGGAATCTTGTGAGAGAAGCTAAAAAGAACTGTTTTTAGTCCTGTATTATATTGCTCTTGTTGGGGGAATGGCAATATCTTTATCCTAAATGCCAAGAACAAGACAAGATTCTTTACCTTGAGTTTGTCCATGGCTCCATAACATAATTAATGATATAGCTAGCAAGTGTACGAATTGTATTGCCAGCTTAAATTGTATTAATTCCTACATTTGAGAGATAGGAATGAAATGTGGGCTTTTCAGCATTTCTTTACTAGAGGACTTCCATTAAAACCTGGGGCTGCATTGGCCTTATGACATCCTAGGAAGGAGACATATGAAAAAATGTTGCCTGAAAAATGATTAAAATTGATTTTTTTCCATTCATTGGGATTTAATATCGCAATTGTATACTAGCTTATTGCATTTATCTGGTAAATTGGTAATAGAATGTGATGTTAATATAAAATTTCAGGAACCAGAATGTCAATAAAGTTTTTTTTAAAAAAAAAAATGTGCATGGAATTAGTGAAAGCATGTATAAATACAATACATAGCATTATTAGCCTGCTTCTGAAGATGTTTGAGATACCTAGAGGATCAAGATAAAAAATCTCTCCATAGCAGTTCTACAATGAAAAGAGCTGTTATTATCTGTTGCCTGTTTCCAACTAATTAATCTTTTACCATCCAATCTTCTCAAAATACTTATTAATAAATAAACTTATTGCTTCATAAATATGTTGCATCCAGGGGAAGGGCAGACTTCTTGAGTAGATTATAAGCACCTGTGCTCTTTCCTACTCTTTCCTAATTGGCCTTCCCTATCATCAGGAGCTGCCAATCAAAGAGCAGCATTGAGCACTAGCAAGAAAGAGGGGGCACAAGATGGCTACCCAGGAACTCTGGAGTCACAGGCTTCATAAAAAAAAGGCTGAATAAAGAAAGCCAAAACTTAGAAGTCAAAGTAAAGCTGCAAACTAAAAGACAGACATCCCTGAGAAGAACAAGCAACCAAAAAAGATGTAGCAGCTAAGAAAACTGAGGGGAGAGACAGGTTTTTATTTTCTCCTTCCCACAGAATTGGCATGAAAAATGGTTCTCCATCTGTCAGATGGAGCCAAGATTCAGAAGAAGAGGAGAAGAATTTAAAAAAATCTAGTCAGGAACAAATAGGGAGAAAAGATGAATAAATAGTAAAGACTGATGGAATAGAATAGAAAACAAACAAATAAATAAAGTACGCAATGAACTCTGTAGAAAAAGGAGCATAGCTCTAGAGCAGACATGTCAAACTCGCGATGTCACGTGACATTGCGCAATGTATCGGGACAGTTTTGCCATTGCCGGCAATGGGGTGGGTGCGGCTTCAGCATGATGCGTCCGGCCCATGGGCCGGCAGTTTGACACCCCTGCTCTAGAGAGAGTGACAAAAGCAATATAAAAGGTTTAAACAATCAAAATAGAAGTCAGATACCAGAAGTTACAAATATATAGGAGGTGCAGAGTAGAAATAAATGAAAATGTGATGAAATTGAACTTTAAACAATACAGTATATAGGTAGTCCTTGACTTATGACAAAATGGAGCCTGAAATTTCGGTCATAAATCGTTGTGAGGTTGAGGCATCACATGATTAGTTTCAATCTTATGACCATTTTACAAAGGTTGTTAAGTGACTCACTGTGATTATTAAGTGAACCATATGGTTATTAAGGAGATCCATCATATCCAATTGGTGTTTTTTGCCTTAAACAGCATTTTTTTTTTGCAAATGACAGTCACGGGGCCGCGGGACACTGCAAGTTCTCATAAATGCAATCTGGTTGCCAAGCACCCAGAATGCAGTCACATGACCATGGGGGTGGATGGCAGCAGTTGTAACTTAGGTCATAAGTAGTTTTTTTTTAAAAAAAAAAAATCCAACATAATTTTGAATGGTCATTATACATCCAGTTGCAAGCCAAGGACAACTAGTAGTATGGATACAGAGCTTATAAAAATAGTTTTACTCTGAAAATTAATTCCTGAACTTGTTGAAAGACCTTATAATTTAAAATTTCTTTTTATAAACTATACATCTCCCCTACCAATTATTGCCTCTGACAGTAATAAAAAAATTGAATTGATTTGAAGTTTCTCCCAGCTACAATCCTGAAGGGAGATACAAAACCCCAACCAACTATTCAAGTTTCAAGTGTTTTTTGCCTATTGAATCTGACTCAATCCTGTGATTGATGAAAAAAATGAATGAGAAGGAAGGAAGGAAGGAAGGAAGGAAGGAAGGAAGGAAGGAAGGAAGGAAGGAAGGAAGGAAGGAAGGAAGAAAGAAAGAAAGAAAGAAAGAAAGAAAGAAAGAAAGAAAGAAAGAAAGAAAGAAAGAAAGAAAGAAAGAAAGAAAGAAAGAAAGAAAGAAAGAAAGAAAGAAAGAAAGAAAGAATCTGCAGAATTTCCTCCCTCTAGATCTCTGGGCAAGCTTTCTAGATTGGAAATAGACAAATCTATTTTCAAGCTTGGGAGCATCTTCATCCTTATTTGAGGCACCATAAGACCAAGGGAAGCCCAGTTGATGGGAACAGAAAATAAGTGGCACCAATCATATAAGTACCACTAAGCTTCTCCCTGCCTTTTGCATTGACAAAAATATCTTTTCTAACCTCCATCTACAGTAAGTTCATGTTGCATACCAAAAGCCTAAAGGCCAGGTGGGGTGGACTTACTGAAATTCTCATACAGTATATTGAAATCATATAGAGTCAGACTGTGAAGCTTTGCTATATACAACAATCATATCTTCCACCAACCTAATGTTTAGCAATTATGTGAAGACCCCTGTGAAAGTACAATACCAATATATTATGCAGAATTCTGCCTTCTGCACATATTTATATATCTGTTCTTCATTTGCTTATACAGAAGACTATGCTGTAGAAGAAAGAATTTAATCTTCTTTCATTATGAATAAGTATCTTATGTGGATTAAAAATGGACAGTTCCTCCTCATAGGCTAAGAAATTTTTTTTTTAGGTCATGACAGACAAGGAAAATCCTATAGTTATTATAACTAGTTTGGAATAGAATGGATTCTTAGGTGAAGCTAAGCTGAAGTCTGTGACCTATCTGTAATCTTTCAATGACCTATTTGCTTTAGGGATGATGGTTACTGGAACACATGATGGTAATGGTGATGGGGAAAATGATATTAGCACCTGCAATAACCATGAACAAGAATCTTCAATATTTCCTAGCATTTAGAGCTGGCAATCTCAATTACATCTTTAACAATTAGCTACCATTTGCATTTTAATCAATAGGCTTTGAATTGCCCATAATGCCAACTAGAGTCCAGTCTTAGTAAATATGCTAAGGACAATGAACCAAGACTGTTCATGCATGTTTGGGTATACACTTACAGACACTGCCTGTATTTTGGAACTGACAAGCTTGATTTATCCTCTTGAGTGTGTGTGCTACATGATGATTATTGTATTTTAAAACAAGATTAAATTACAGCAGTGCTTCTGTACTCAAAAATGTGATAAAATCCTTGCCTTTTTGGGGGGCGGGGCTTGCAGCCCTTTCTGTCTGGATCAAAACCTGGTTCAATTATATTATCTGTAAGCTTAGAAAAACCTGTCAACATTTCCGGCCAATACAGAAGAGATCTGAGAAATTTATTGATTACTCTCCATGGGATATTTCCTCTTTTGTTTAAAAGGGAAGAGAGGTGAAATTTAGCGTTTGCTTCAATAGCTTGCATAGAAATAATGCATTTCCAATATGCAGATAATAATGGCACTGTGTCTTATATGACCAGCAGGTAAGGTTGGTGATCACATGACCTCAGAATGCTGCAACCATTGTAAATGCATGTCAATTGACAAGTACCCAAATTTTAATCACATAATGGTGGGGATGTGGTAACAGTAGTAAATGCGAGGACTAATTGCAAGTCACTTTTTTTCAGTGCCACTGGAACTTCAAATGGTTGCTAAATGAATAGTTGTAAGTCGACTGTAACATTCTGCCTGTTTTTTTTAATGGCTGGCAGGATTGCAGAGTAAACAAAACCAATGTCTGTCTTCTTAGATAAATCTGAGATATATGCCCTGTCTCTTAAATAGCAAGATCAAAGTGCAAAAGATAAGATAGCAAAATATGGAATGTGTAAAGAATCATATGCACAACTCTCTGGTTTTGGTTTTTGTTATTGTTGTTTGTGGCTGCCTGTTGCTGTAAAGTCATCAGCCTCCTAATAATGTCTGGAAATTTGAATTGGTTGAAACACGTATGAAATGACTGTAATAGAATAATCAGGGCCATCTGTTTATACTGGCCATAACTATAACAACATAGCTCCAGTTTTCAAATGTGTCTTATGTTATTTCTGAACTGTTAGAGACATCCCTGTAACAATATGAAGAATGGAAAGTCTGAGACAAAAATGGCATCTTGGCAGGAAACATGATAATATAGATCAGAGATATACAAAGTGCAGCCCAGAAGTTGTACATAGCTCACACACTTTGTGTGTGTGTGTGTGTGTGTGACTTCCAGAGCCTTCTCAGAGGGTTGAGGCCAAATTTTGGACTTTTTTAACATATTTAAATCAGAATATTAAAAGTAGTTCCTGAAAAGAATAAATCCCATGGATTGTTGCCTAGGTGTTATCACTGGAGGAAAATTAAGACGGTTACATTATCTATAGAAACAAAACAATAGAATGGAGAGATTTGCTCAAACACATGTAGCCTACTTTTCATTTGTTAAGACTGTTCAGCAGAGATAGTTAACTTGTAGTCTTCCAGATACTACTGAATGATAGCCCCACAAATCTACCATAACCCTTATTGTGCTAACATCCAGAAGAGAATGAATTTCCCATAAGATAGGTAACTGCAATCATTTCTTTTGATCTACCACTTTTAAACACAACATTAGAAACCACAGATCAATTTAAAGTCTTGTTTACTGTTACAGTTAACAGCTGTTCCAATCATGATGCCAATTTGGCTGCAGTATTGCATTCCTATTAAAAAGAATAGCAAGAGAGCAAGCGTTTAAAATATGCCCACTTTTATGAAACTCCAACAAAAGAAAATTGTTTTTTATTCAACAACTTGACAGAAAAATGATGCTACCAAAAGAAATGAGATACTCTGGGTAATTTTGAATATATGTTCACAATCATATGCCAGATTTCTCAAACAATGCTACAGTTATCCATTTGTCAATATTCATGGTGATAATTTAGTTACTTTTCCTGCTTTTCCTCTCCCTGTCTCTCTCCCCACCTGCAGAGATAGAGATAAAGCCATGAGAATATACCACTATGGTATATTCTTAAGGCTTTATTCAGATTAATTGGGATTGGGGAAAGCAAATGAATTGTGCATCAGCTTGCGACCACTTGGTCCAAAGTTATCTTCAAACATCATATTTAGTTCATATTTGATAACAGTTTTAATTGACAGTTGGAATTTCTAATTGGTGATGCAAATATGTAAGTTCTTCATTTTCTTCAATGATTCCAGAAGTCCTGGCTTCTATAATCAGACAGGTTTCTAGTAAAACATTATAAGTGTCATTACAAATTATTTTTTTAACCTCTCCACTTCAGATCCATTTCTGTTGTGATTTATTTGCTCCAGTGACCTTAGAAATAGTGATAAATGTCAATTTGTTTTTGAAGGGAAAAAAAAGAAAAAGAAAAAATAGAAAAGAAAAGAAAAAATGATAAAGAAACAACTTCCAATATGCATTTACATTTTATCTTCTCTAAGTTTATATCATTATTTCATTTTTCATAAGCTATTGTTTATAATCATCATATTCATAAATGACAAATTCATTTTTTTCTTTTTCAGCCAAACATACATAAGTCCATTCACTAATAAATGTAATTGTTGATGTTTCTCTAAGCAAAACAAGTTAATTTTGCCATCTCTTCCAGCTCCATCTTCCTCACCAACCATTTCTGCATTGTGGGAATGTCAGAGTCTTTCCATTTTTGTGCATATAGTAGTTTTGCAGCAGTGATCATAAATAAAAATAATTTTACATGGTTCTTTTCTAGTTGCCTGTCCATTATCAATAAACATTTGCTTATATGTGAGAACTAAAGGAATTCCAATTTCATCTGCTGATTCTAAATTGCTGATTTTCCATTTGAATCAACAAAAACCCAGCAGTTATTTATTTATCTATCAAATTTAGAGACTGCCTATCTCACCCATGGAGTGACTGTGGGCGGAGTAGAGTTAAAAGCATAGAAACATAAAACCCATATAAAAATAGTTTTCAATAAAAGGAGCTAATTAAAACAAGGATTAAATAATTGAAGTTAAGGAGATCCTTCAAGGCACTAACCAACTCCAAGATAGTATGATCAATGCCAGGTTTTCAAATGCTTTCAAAAGGCCAGGAGAATGGGGGGCTTGCCTCACCTTTGGATTGAGGGTATTCCAAAGGATGAGAGTGATGGCAGAGAAGACTCCTTTCTTGGACCCCACCAGTCAAAATTCAAATTTATTGGCTTCCGGTTCCGGATCGCGGCACACGCAGTCGCACGGAGAGACCCGTCTCTCCCACCGGCTGTTTTCCCTCCGCCGGTAGACCCTTAATCGGGTCGAAAGTCGCCCTGGAGAGGCGACCACTGTTGAGGAGGCCCTCGTTTGACTGGGGAAGGGCGGCAGCTCCTTCCTCAGTCCGAGCCAGCTCCTTAGGGCTGTCGGAGAAAAGATCGGCCAGTAAAATGGACGATCACTTTGCTGCACCAGCCAAAAGCCAGAAGAACAACTAAGCATAAAGAACCCCCGTGGAGAATCCAGGTGAGACCTTTCCTTCCCCTTCTTTCCCTATTTACTCTCCTGTAAAAAGCTTTTGTATTTGAATTACTTCCCTGCTGTGAGGGAGCAGCGTTTGGGCACTTGGGAAAAACAGCTTTGTGAATTGAAAAAAAATAAACCAGTTAAATTTTTATTGACTATTCAATTTCTGGAATACTGAGGGGGCCTGAAAATATTTATATTCTTGATTATTACTATCATAACTACGCGTCTACTATTTTGGAGAGGCCTTTCTTCATTTTTTTCAACGTGAAAAACAAAAAAATTATTAACTAGAAAAGAAAGAAAGACCTTATAGCCTGCTGAGGACATCTTGTGACGAAAAGTGTTACTGCAACTGTATATTTTTTTCATTGCTGGAGGATGGCTCTAACCTTCAAAAGATGATAAGAGTAAGATAACTGAAACAGCTGTGTGGTGATTTGGTCTATTGAGAATTGGAGGTGAATATTTGTTGACTTCTACGAAATAGAGCCTTCACTAAAAGATTAAAAGATCTTTTCACCACCGACATGGAACTTAACACACAGCTGGACTATGAGCTTATACTGGAAAAAATCTTGGAAGCCACGGAGGATATGAACTCTTACTTCCAAACTTTGATGGATCAAGTTATAGGCCGAAAAACAGTGGAGAAGGAGCAGATTGGCGCTAAAGAGACTAGTGAGCAATATGTACAACCTAAAGAGGAACCATGTCTACAACTCAACTATGAAACTACACCGAGAGAAATTGTGGAAACTAAGGAACAAATTAACTTTATACAACCCCAAATGCAATCTATGGAGAAACTTGATGATCAAAGAATAACTTTAACTGAAATGCCTGAAGCATCAACATCAACAGAGACTGACACTCAGATACAAGTTATTGAAAATTGTGACAATGTGGATAAACAACTAGTAACTATAACATGGAATAAAACGGCTTCTATTATCCAAAGGCTACTAGAAGAAAGGAAAGAGAACTTTGACCAATTTGAAGCGTTGAGGAATACTGACTTTTTAATGTTGTGGTTTGATGGTGCAGGAATTTTATTATGGATACCGATATGGCACAGAAATAAACCTAGAGTTAGATTTTAAAATGTATTTTAAAGTTTCATTTAATGGGTTTAAAAAGGCTTTTGAGTTTTTGACTGATTCAATAACTAATGGAGTACGTGAATTTTGTAAGAGGATATCCTTTGTAATAATACTTTGTCTTAGATATGATAATTACTGGAGAGGTAAACTTTATCTACTGGGTTAAAAAGATTTTTTATAGACATAGAATATATATTTAAATCAGATAGAAATCTATTTGTTGGTTTGATATTTTTATTTTAAATGATAATTATTTTGTAATAGAAGAAGAATAAGAGGGATTGGTGACAAGAGAAGAAATGGTATTAATGAAGAAAACATAAGAATGTTACTGCGGGAATAATATACTCATTTTAGATATAATCATTATGTTAAAAAGGGACACCCGAAGTGTTAATAACATGTCTATTTAAGGCTAATTGGAATATGGTAACTGTAAATTAGTAAAGCCTAAAAACAGGACTTGGATTTTTATAATTGAAATGTGATTGATATTTGATAGGATTGTTTGAAGTTTATTTAGAAATGTATTAATTTGAATATGTAAGACTATATGAGGGAATTAGAGAGGGAATTTTCAATGAATTAATTTGAGCTATATATCTGTGATTGTTCTTTTGGATGTTTGATATACCCACCTCCACGGTGTTTCCTAAGCACCTTGATGTAACCCTTTTATCCCCATAAAAATCCAATAAAATATATTTTAAAAAAATATATTCAAATTTATCCAAATTGCCTTACTTATGAATCACCATTCTCATTTAGCTGCTTCTTGCCAGGGATCTGATAACCTTCTTCACAAATCTTCAGAAAATTTTCTACATACTGCCTATAACTGTAAATGCATAGAAGAAGAAAACAACAAAGATCCCTATCCCAATTCCTTATTTAGATTAAACTTGTCACTATAGAATACCAAGCTGTATCAAAGGATGGGCTTTCAATAGATTCCTTGACACATCGAGTGGCGTTTGAACAAAAGGAATCAATAGGAGGGAAGAAGTTAGTAGGTAATTATTAATAGTGGATTCTGCTGGAGCCTATAATCTTGGTAAATTAAGCATTTTATTTCTCTTTGCCTGGTTTGAACTGCAGAAAGCTTCTGGAAAATGAAGGTATAGAATAAAACCACATTCAAGTCAAGAAGATCTATTCACAAAGCCCCTTTGTGGTTTAATTTCCAGTTTTTACTTACCATTGAAAATACCATCTTCTGTTTCTAGCATATTTTTATCTCAAATGTCCTTCAGATATAATTATTTTTGTTCTGTTCTTTGTTGGGATGGTAGTGACAGTTTTATTAAAGGGATCTATATACCACTTTTAATTTTCATTAAAAAAAATCTCTAAATGGTTTACAGCAAAATCACAGTTTTAGCTTTTTGCAGACAACAAACTGAACAATATTTAGTATCACCAGTGATGACAGGCAATGCTACTATTTGGGCAAAGAGGTATGCCTTCATTGTCAGTGGAAATACTCAACATCAGGGGTGTCAAACTCGCTGAGTCACGTGATGTGTCGCGATGTATCATGACTTTTTTCCCCTTGCCGGAACTGGGGTAGGCGCGGCTTCCGCGTGATGCATTCGGCCCGCCGGCTGGCAGTTTAACACCCCTGCTTTACATTGTTTGTCAACTAAATTTCAGGGAGAAGATTTGAGACCACAACAGAGAATGCCCATACCTGTATTATTTATTTATTTTACTTTATATTATTTTATTTCATCTATTAAATTTATATGCTATGTATCTCACTGTCAGGTGACTCTGAGTGGCTTACAATATCATTAAAACAAGATCACAAAATGTTAAAACATTAACATATTAAATAAAATTTTACTAAAATCAAATGTTAAGATCAGTATACAGAGCAGGTAGGGATGGGATCTTCTTAGTCCACTATCCACCTACCCATTGGGTCACCAGGCCAATTTGTAGAACCAGGTTTTTAGACCCTTTTAGACCCAACTGGGGGGGGCAGATCACACCACAAAGGTCACAATGTTTCAAAGGGTCGGGGCCATGACAGAAAAAGGCTATTTTGGACCTCACCAACCAAAATTGTTTGACTGCTGGAGCCCACAGCATGCATCTCCTGCCTGAGCGAGAGGAGCAAGCCAATCCCATTGGAATGAGACAGTTCCTCAGGTACCCGGTCCTATGCCATATAAAGGGCTTTAAAATTAATCATCTTGAATTAGATCATTACACAGTATAACTTGTGCAACAGCAGATTACTATTATTAAATGAACACTAGCAAACTGTAGTATAATAAAAAAAAATCATCCTTTGCAAAATGTGAATACAGTGGATATCAAATAAGATATGGGACAATTGGGTCCAATAGGCATTCACAGGATATATAGTCAGATACCGGTAAGAGACAACTTAGCTTGCAGACATAGCAAATATCTCTGAAGGGACCATTGCTACTGTATGGGCTGTACAGGTTACAGGGGAGAAATATATTTTTTGACTTGCAAGATTCTGGTAATGTAAGCTTATAATAAAGTAGAGTTAGTTAGAACTTCTTCTCTGGACTATCTCACAAGGCTGACAATAGGATCTCTGTTCAGCAACCTAGTTACATTCTGCATCAACAACAGCATGATTGGGGAATAAATCTGTCCAAATGGTGCCCAACTATGCTTTCCAGATATTACTGAACTTAACTCACATCATCCTTGTTGGCCATGCTAGATAGGTTTGCTGGAAGTATTAAGCAATAATGAAGGCAGACATAACCTAAACTATTTTGTTAGACAAGGTAACAAAATAAATACCCCCCCAGAGAGAGAGAGAGAGAGAGAGAGAGAGAGAGAGAGAGAGAGAGAGAGAGAGAGAGAGAGAGAGAGAGACAGAGAGACAGAGACAGAGAGACAGAGAGAGACAGAGACAGAGACAGAGAGACAGAGAGAGCAATGTATAATCTAGAACTTGCTGGTTTTCTGAGGCTCCACTTACTATGTCTGGATTAGTAAGGGATTAGAGAATATTAACCACTAAAATATACTGTGGAGAATGGATTACAGATCTTAACAGCTATGTTGAATTAATAGTTATTTTATATTCCTCTACTTCTGAAGATTTCTTTTTCTGAGCTTCTTAATGGCTTTTAAATTGTGCATCAGCACAAATATATAACTTGTACTACTATAATTTATTATATTTGCCAGCACTGAGCTTCTATGTACACCATAATTTGCCATATATAGGCTGCAAAAATCCAGATAGTACTAAACAGAAACCAATAACCCTTTACTTTTATCTGATGATTGTTATGCTCTTTGCAGCTCAGATATGTAAGGCATATACAAACACATGACATTTGCATTAACTCTGCTTTAGTCTTCAGCTGGATAAGAAATTTCTTAAAAATTCTGGGAATTTCTAGGTATGGAACAAGCCCACATAACAAGAGTTCCTAATTCTGAACCTCTTCTTAATAAAAAGTCTCTTATCGGAGATTAAATATTGCCAAAGAAAAGTGGAAAATACTAATGGCTCCTTTAAGCTGAAGCTTGATCATTCAGAAATGGTGACAGCACTTAATCATTCAACAATTGACTGCAAAGGAGAAAAGGAAAAAAAGTTGTGAAGTCTGTAAACTTTGACTACCACCATTCTGTTGAATTTTTTCCCCCTAGAAATTCTTGTGTTCAAAAGTTTAAAATGAATAATTTCATCTGACGGAGAAGTCAGAGATACTGACTTCAACTCATATGAACTCAATAAAACTGCTATTCTAAATGCCATGCTAATATCTGAAGAGGGAGCTCTTAACATTCTTCTCTATAGGTTGTGATTTTGATAAAATGCACACCTTATGCAGTTAAGAGTTCAAAGCAACTTTCCTGTGCACTATTGTGTGATATTTAAAGTAATAATTTCACTTTTAATAGTCCAAATATGATTAATAACAAACAATGAATGAATGAATGAATGAATGAATGAATGAATGAATGAATGAATGAATGAATGAATGAATGAATGAATGGTAATACTGCCATCTGCCCACCCCAATCCTACCCAGTCCTACTGGGATATTTTCTGTTGAATAATGGTGTGGAGTGTATTTCTGGGAAGAATGAAAAAAGAACAGTGTCAGCATATGCTGAAGAATTTATATTTCCAGCAGGGTCACTCAAGGCATGACAGTTATCCCACTTATCCATCTAAATCAAGAAGGCACCTATAATTGATGATAGAAATATAGGAAGATGCATTTAATGGAATTCCTGAACAGCTCATTGTCATCATGCAAAATGTTATAGGCAGAACATAATGAAACAGACTGGCTCCAGGATGGTAAAGAAGTGAGCGAGGGCTGTATACCCTTCCCTATTTATTCAACGTATATGTGGAATATACTGTATATTGATGAAAGTTGGACTGGAAGAAGGTGATACTTCAATATGCTGATGACACTAAACTGAAAATGCAGATGATCTGCAAGTCAAATAATGAAAGTCAAGGAGTAAACTGAAAAAAAAAGGAAATAAAGTTAAATATAAAGACGACTGAGGTACAGTAATCAGTCTTAAAATTGGCAATGAGATATAGCTTCTATCTTTGACATCAAGTATCAATAATAAAGAGGAAAAAAACAGTAAAGAAATATGCTACAGATTAGCACTAAGTAAAGTAGCCATGAAGACCTTGACAAGTTATTCAGATACTAGGATTACCTATATTTAGAAAGATCAGAATTGTGCAAATATTGGTTTTCCCTGTGATACTCTATGGAAGTAAGAGTTGGAGCTTGAAGATGGTGTTGGTCACAGAAGACTCCAAAAGAGCTTTATCCAATTTCTGTTTAAACACTTCCAGGAAAGGGGAGTCTATCTACCTAATCAGACTGCTCAATTGTTGAATAGCTTTTACCAATGGGAATATTTTTCCCCCCTGATATTTAATCAAAATCTTCCTTCTAGTTAAACTTATGGATTTTTTCCTGTCTTCAAAAACATTTCTGCCCAATTTTGTATGTGATTAGCTGTTAAATACTTGAAGACATCTCCATATGGTCTTCTTCTGGCTAAACATAACCACAACTAGTATTTTGAACTATTTCTGATATATTTTCCCCTCCAGACCTTTTATCATCCAGATCAAAATTCCCTGGACCTGCTTTAATCTGTCAATATCTTTCTTACAATGCCGTGCCTTGAATTTAGCACAATATTTTTGGTGCAGTCTGAGCAACACAAAATAGAAGCTATCACTTAGCTTAATCTTAATATTGTATTATTTTGATGCAGTTTAGGATTGCAGCTTCTAAAAATATAAAATGCTTGAAAGCCAAACAAAAAATAATAATAGTATCCTTGACATGTGATAGCATTTCATTGGTAGTCATCTGTTTAGAAGTTAAAAAAAAACATATCAATCCTGGCCATAACTATTTTAAAAAACCCATAGTAAATCAACATTTACTTCAATTTTTTTTCAAAAAGCCATATGGAAGGCTTTCTAGCATTCAAATGAATTGTAACTCCTTGCTTTCAATCAAAATAGAATTCAGAGCATCAATTAGAAATCCAATATTTGATGGCTGCACATAAATCCAGTCTAAGCTAGATAAACCATAATCAGAAGAACAATCTTTAATCTGTGGGATATTGTGCATCTGTTAAGGTCTTAGCATTCACATTTATCAAAGAAATAAGTATATTGGCGGTTATATGTGCATGTTCAATGCAGTTTGAATTGCACTGTTTTCTCTCTCTCTCTCATATCAACATCATCATCCTCTTAAGTTTTCTGTAGTGTGTCCCAAGATAAGATCTAGGGGAAAAAAATTCAGACCTGAAAGTAGAGGCCATTATGGAGGCTGCAGAAGAATACAGATATCTGTAAAAGATGTAGATCAAGCAAAACTACATTGTTAGCAAACTCCCAGGAAGTAAGTAAGCAAGACCTTGAAAAATATCCTGAGAATATTTAACTGTTAAATTGATTCTGGAAAAATATGACTTATCATAACCAAAATTTGAATTCCTCCATGCATAAACCTACTGTATATTTTAAGATTTTTAGTAACATGTATTAGTATGTAATTTATTGCAGCACATAATTTATTTGATGGTTTCTGTATTGATTGCAGCTTTGAATATCAATTCTTCATTTAAACTTCAGTAAAGATGTTTTAGTCTGTTTAAGCAATATACTACATTTAGCTATTTACAATTAATCATTATAATACTGAAAATGTTTATATTTTATAATCTCCATGACATTTTTAAATCCTTCACTTATTTGTATTTTACATTTCATTTCTTCTTTTCATGTTTGTTTATATATCTTCAACAGTTGCTGATCTCTCATTCTCTCCCTCTCCCCCTCTCTCTCTCCCCCCCCTCTCTCTCTCTGTAATCTCAAATGGCTAACTTATAGAATGTATCCAAACTCCAAGACACATGATCTGGAGAAAATGAAAATTGGGGATGTTGTGGTTGCTCCAGTGCTACTGGCTGCTGTGTCATGTGATCTTCATGTTCAACAATCCATGACAGTTTCCTAGCCAGTCTTGCAATCCCTAACTTCCTCCTTTGCTTCCTCCCTCCCAGCAGCAAGGAATTGACTCATCATGTGGCTTTTAAAAAAGCAACAAAATTAAGTTGCATGAAGAAAGGTCTGAATATTTGTATTTCTTTATGTGCCTCATCTTTGGTACAAAAACATGCACATATATTTATATCTCATTTTTGTTCAAGGTACATACATAAATATTCATCCCCCTATATTTCTTCAAAACAACTGTGTGCAGCAGGTTTGGCTGAAAGTCACCAAGCCAGCTGCTGTGCCTGCAGATGGAATGGAAACTGGATTTCTTTAGTATCACTCAAATACATTAGACTATATTTTTAAGTGTTGGACCATCCTGTTTCACTTTTCAACTGCTTCCTACTCTGAAAGTAAATGTAGATTGGCCCATCCTTCAGCCACTGGAGCTCAGATAGACTAGGGACTATCCTAGCCCTCAGGAGGTTACATGATCCTATTTTTAAATGGTCTCTTTTTGCAACTCATTGGAGAAGATGGCAGAGATTCTAAGCTTTTATGAGGTGAGAATGAAATATACAACACTATGGTTAATATAAAATAGTCAAGAGATGACACCAAACATTGTAATGTGACAAGGAAGAGGAAAAATGAAGGCTGCACATCTCCAGAATCACAGGGAAAGGTACAGAATGAGGGGACAAGAAAAGATGGGGGAGAAAAAGGAAGATCAGCTCAAGAACATGTAGCAAACATTAATTGCTGCAAGAGTTTTTCCAACATGACAATATCCATCTTCAACAACAGTTCAACAGAGAAAGAGCAAGGTAAAATGCACAACTTGCACAATGTAATATTTCTGCTGATGTTGGTGCCATGGCCAAAGTCTGCCTTCACAGTCATGTGTTCTTATTCCCTGTAGAAAATGCCCATTTCTATTGTATGAAGGGGAAGTTCAGGATAGACAATTTGCAAGCTTTTCCTAACGAACTCCTCGATTTATATAGCAGTGATAAACCTATTGCAATCAAATTCAAAAAGAACATCATACAATACAACTTTCTCTACCAAACAGCATCCTTTGGTGCCAAAGAAGGCCTTCCGACAAGGAATGGATGGAACCCTTCTATGATTGTTCAAGGACAAATCCTTCATTGCATCAGACATTTAATGCCAGGCTCCAACCAGCAAGTCAAATTTATTCAAATTCATGAATCTTCAAGACAGTGTAGAATTAAGTAATGAGAAAAGAACAGTATAATATTATATGTATAAGTACTTGCAAACCAATCTTTCTTTAGTAATTTTCATTAATATACCAGCAAGGGGGGGGGAAACAACAACATATGTTACTTGATCCTTGCTAAACTTAGGGAGGATGGAGATGTTACTATTGTTATAGGATGAGAGCCCTTGATTAGAAGATAAAGCACTGATGATGTTACCTAGTTTGAGTAATGAAACATCTGCAAGAAAACAACCAAGCTCAGAGCTCACCAAAGACCACTCAATATTTTTTTTTCCAGTTACTGTGGTCATAGCTGAATATTGAAAGGAGGATTATATCAAGTTCTTACTGATTCTTATTCATTACTGTAGTTGGACAGAAACTGTATCCTTTTGTATCTCAAAATAAAGTCACTCATTGTTTTCAGATGCCTATCTATCTATCTATCTATCTATCTATCTATCTATCTATCTATCTATCTATCTATCTATCTATCTATCTATCTATCTATCTATCATCACTCTCACTCACACAAATATATACACCCCCTTTTTATCTATAGGCATCAGGAATCTGCAAGTCCATGTAATTGAATTCAGGTGTCAAATGTTTCAGAGTGAAGGGACATGTCTGCGGTTTTCTTCCTGGATACATTGAATTTACCAGTAAGAATAATATTTTTATGAAAAATATTTCATCTTTTTACAATACAGTACAAGGAATACTCCCAAATTCGGACAAGTTTGAAATATTTTTTTCTTACCTATAGTTATTCCTATTAAACGAGTGATTATGATGAGTCACATGTTACTGTGACAATAGAAGATTGGGACATTCTTCAAATGGACCAAGAATAATTAATTTAAGCTGCAATACTGCACCCAATTAAATTGGGGAAAAATATTATGTTTAATTGGATCTCCTTCTAATAATCTGAAGCATGGACTTTCCTCCCCCCCCCCAGATATTCTGGGAGAATCCATCAAGAAAAAATATAATTTCATGCAGTCAAAAGAATATTTATTGAAAGTGACACATTCTCCTGATGTGAAAGTTCTGCCAAGAAGTAGTACTATTAAAACAGTGGTAGTTTTATCACAAGACCAAATTTCTAAATTTGTCTTGGAACTTCCAAAAGATTATACCATATGGTTGATATATATATATTAGTCTCTTCTGAATAAATTGCAGTGCAGGTCATAAGAAACCATATTTAAATCCATATTCTATTTGGGATTATTCTGAAGTGCTATTCAGCATATTTATTATACTTATTTATGAAATATACTTCTATGCTATTGCAATTATAAAGCCACTTGGAGGCATACATAGTATAGTACAATGTAAAAATAAGCCTGATATGAAAAATAAAATAGAGAACTTTATGACTGCTTAACATCAAGCCTTGGCAAATGAATAAAGGTTATTTGTCTTTCTTTCTTGGTTTCTGATCTTAATAATTAGTCAACATTAATAAACTCTGGAATAAATATGGGCCTCTATTGCCAACTACAGGTGTTAACAATATAACCAATCTTGAATGATCCCAGAAAATCTATGTATATTCAGACTTAGTTAGTAATGAGATGAGAAAACAGCATCAAAGCTCAGATCTGTGGGTAAGCTAGGAAGTTAAAAAAAATTCTAGAATATGAAAATGGCAAACAAGTTCCACCTTGCTCTAATAAAATTATATAGACATGTCTACATGACCACTAAAAATGGAGAAAGTACACTTTTATCTATCTGTCTACCATTTACTCTGAAGTTAGCCATTCTCCACAGCTGGCATGATTTACTACATTGATAGTTAAATAAAACAGAACATTTCATTTTAGAAAGTTTAAATATCAACAGTACTTAGATATATAGATATATATATACATATATAAAGCACATGGTGCTTTACAATCCTCTCTAAGTGGTTTACAGAGTCAGCATATTGCCCCAAAACAATCTAGGTCCTCATTTTGCCAACTTCAGAAGGATGGAAGGCTGAGTAAACCTTGAGCTAGTCAGGATCGAACTCCTGGCAGTGGGCAGAATTTGTCTACAGTACTGCATTTTAACCACTGGGCCAGCTCTAATGAATGTATAGTTTCTCCTTTCTCTTGTCTTAGTATGCATTAAAAGCTCCTAGAAATAGCTGTCCAGGGCCATTTGCCCAAAGCTTAATTTGGTAATTATGTGGCAGAATAAGAGTTATAGCCTCAGACTGGGAATGTTTCTCTGGACAGAAATTAGCCATATGCCCATTTCATAGGATTTTATGTAGATTAATAGTAATAATAAATAACTTCCAGATATAAAGTATGCCAATGTCATGTTTTAGAATCCAAACTGTTCTAATAAAGGTCTTGTTCCACCCAATAGTATGGTTTCATTTTGGTTTATTGGTTTAGGAAAAGGCCAATATATTAAAAAAAAAAGTCTGATAGATGCCAGCAATAGAATTCCAAGAGTAAAGATAATTGGCACTGAATATAAATTATTTAACAAATGTGTTGATGCTTTTACATCAATGCTTTGATGTGTAGTACTTCTTTCATCAGATAGTAAAAAATCATTCTGAGTTCATTAATTTTCCAATTAATGAAGCCAGAGAGAAATAGAAAAAGGAGGAAGTAACAAACAAGGATTTAGTAGTATAGTGCTAAACACCATAACATGGCATCCGTATTACTCATTCAATTGTGGCTATGAAATTTCAAAATAACATTTCACTAAAAGATAATCTTTTTAAGATTTTAGTTCTCTCATGAAATCTCAGAAGTGCTCTTCATAATCCAGGATATATATTTTTTTTAATTGTGCATTTATCAGGGGTAAGAAGTTATCTAATATTTGTATTTAAAAACAATATTAATGAAGAGAGGGAAAAAACTGATAGGAAATTGAAAGGGAATGTGGAATTGATGATTAAGTGAATACAGCAATCTTTAAGTAAACATGATGATTATTAAGACAATCCATTTTCCCCAATGGACTTTTTTTTTTTTTTGCTGGAAATAAGTAAATGCTGGAAACAAGCAAAAAAGAAAATGTCACAAATTACAGTCATGTGACTGTAGGATGCTGCAAATGGCCATAAAGGTGTACTGGTTTCTAAGCATTCAAAATGTGATCCGGTGTGTGTGTGTTTGTGTGTATACATTGTAACTCAGAAAAGTAGTTCTAGAGATGCCATCATAACTTTGTACAGTCATTAATTGCTTGTAAGTTCAGGACTACCAAAACATGCATACACACACACACACACACACACACACATATACACACATATGTATACGCATATATATATATATACACACACATATATACACATATACACGCACACACACACACACATATATATACACACACACACACATATATATATACACACACATACACACATACACACACACACACATATATATATATAT
Source organism: Azemiops feae (assembly GCA_023970755.1). Taxonomy (NCBI): domain Eukaryota; kingdom Metazoa; phylum Chordata; class Lepidosauria; order Squamata; family Viperidae; genus Azemiops; species Azemiops feae. Next base: position 674,285 of record JALGBA010000241.1, read on the forward strand.
ACACGACTAATGTAAGATATGTAAGTTCTGTATTGGAGCAATTTATATGCAATGCTTTAAGATAAACTTTAACACATATGGTGGTCTAAGGATCACAATTCAAAGAAAATGAATAAATAAAAGACTGCAGTCATAATACTTCAAATTAAATTTAAGTTTGAATGAAAGGCAATCAAATTTACTTTTCTCCCATCCTTGCTTAGTAGCTTTAACATAGTATTTAATATGACATGGAATGTCAGTCAAAGTTCAAATGTAATCCCTGGCACAGAAAACATGATACATCTATGCTGTATTCTGTTTGGGAAGAAGGAGACTTAATCTGAAACTCTCACCTCTATAAATCATAAGTCTTCAAAGCCATTTGTTTGTTTTAATGTTTTATTTGGGTTTTTTTTAATGGAAGGGGCAGAGGTTCCAATAGTGGAGGTCTCTATCCGCAAGCCAGAATCTCAGTACAGAAACTCATAAAAATACATTTTCACCATAGAGTCAGGCAGGTAGAATAGTGTTTCTTTATTCCCCATTAAGCATCCACCTTTTCATGTGAAGAGAAGTGGTTCTTTTGACTTCATCACACAGAGGAAGTTCTTCACCCATCCATCATGCTTTCTGAGCATCCAAGGGACACTTTAAAAGCCCAACTGACTTTTTTCAAGAAAATATGCTTTTTACTTCAAGAGCACTTGTTTGATGACTTTGTGACCTCATTGGGAAATCCAAACATTTACTGGATTCTGAAAGAAAGAAAGAAAGAAAGAAAGAAAGAAAGAAAGAAAGAAAGAAAGAAAGAAAGAAAGAAAGAAAGAAAGAAAGAAAGAAAGAAAGAAAGAAAGAAGGGAGGGAGGGAGGGAGGAAAGAAGGAAGGAAGGAAGGAAGGAAGGAAGGAAGGAAGGAAGGAAGGAAGGAAGGAAGGAAGGAAGGAAGGAAGGAAGGTGATATCATTTCAGAGAGAGTTCTAGTTAGCTGCTACTCATCCTATTAAGTTTAAAGAAAGCTAACATAAAAATATAAAAGAAAGATGCAAAAGCTAATATGTGTTTGTGAAAGATGCATAACAAAAAGAGTACATGTTCCTGAAAGTTATATAAAAATGAAGATTGGGTAAAATTGTGTACAAAAATTCCGGATGTTAATAAAGATTGTGAACTGTTGCACAAAACTACATCTATTTGCAAACCTGAATATGAATTGTACCCTACAGAGTGTAAATCTAAGCAAACAGCGAGGTGTGTACACGTGAATGAGATTTGAATATCAATTCAGAGTCCCATCATCATTAATTTTGCTTATATCTAAGCTGAGGTATGTCTGTATTTGTCTTCAGAAACAGATATTGGTGGCAAAAGATTAATATTTACAATAACATGTGTTTTGTATACAATTTTTAAATGTGTGGAGCAACACTGTGTCTATTTGCATTGCTAGAAGCAATTCTGTCAACATGGTAAGAATCAAAACATTCAAATTTCAGTTGCAAGTGTATTACACATCAAGTTGCAGAAAACCACAGTTATATACACATACACATATGGTATTGCTTCCAGCAATACAAACAGACACAGTGTTGCTCCATACGTTTTACAAAAGTTGATACCTTCTTTCGACACCTTCTTCTTTTCCCCCCTCAGGTTAAGCTTCTCAGGAAAGAAACAGTTTACAAAACACACATTGTTGCAAAGATTAACCTTCTGCTATTGCTGTCTGACTTCAAAGACCAAATAAAAGCAGGTGGGATTAAGGTATGAGGAAAGCTATTAGAGAAAGGAAGGAGGGAAAACCTGATACAACCAAATTGTGTCTGAAATGCTTAAGGCTTCTTGTAAGAGCAAGATGTGCAATTAGTTTTATTACCTCCATTGCTTTACCATTATGACCTTCATAATGGCAAGGCTGGCCTGCAGTAATGAAGGTCATTCCAATTCTTCTTCCAAGGTTATTTAAATACTTGCTTGAGTCATCAAGTCATCAAGAAACAGGACAGGCAGCTTTCAGGCAAGGCATCCTGTTCCTGTCTTAGAAATTGCCAAGGCGCCAGCCATTAAAAAGAATGAAACGGTTGTCTCAGCTAGAAAAGGAATTTCATAGCAACATGGAAATGATTTCAAATGGTTGGTCCAATTGGCTTCTGCAAGTGAGTTTGTAATTTGACTAAAATGTTTGGGTGCAGCTGTTGCATCCCTGAATCTACCAGCTCCCTTGTCAGTGTGGCTGAAAACTAAAAGGAGTAAATAACAAAAACTAAAACAAAAGAATCACAAAAAAAAAAGAAGCTGCAAAAATAAAATCATTAGTAAGGGCTTGATTCCAGTTAAGGTTTAGCAAAATTCTGCCATTGCTAAAGGAAACGGGCCAAGAGGTAAGCTTCATGGTTTCTTTCCCTTCTCCCTGCAGCTTCTCTGCTTCCAAGAAAATGTATCAGAAGGCCTAATAGAACCTGCAGGATGACAGGGAACATGATGTGATGGGGCACATGGGAGAAGTTCAATGAATGGAAGAATTTAGATAGATAGATAGATAGATAGATAGACAGACAGACAGACAGACAGACAGACAGACAGACAGACAGACAGACAGACAGACAGACAGACAGACAGACAGACAGACAGACAGACAGACAGACAGACAGACAGACATCTGGCCATGTGGACAAAAGGATGAGACTGGGTTGGAATAAAGCAAAAGGCACGTATGTATGTAAGTATGTATGTATAGCAATTTATATGGCCATCCCATTCACAAACATGGCTTGGTTGGCTAATCAAATTAACACATTAATACAAAACAATAATGAAATAAAAACAGAAAGCCTAAAACAACTACTGTAATGGTATGTGGAATGATCTTGGGAAGAGCCACAGTCAGGGGAATGTTTGGATAAAAGGCAGCTTAGTCCACAAAAGGCAATGTGGCAAATGACTCACAAGGAACCCTCCCTAATTTCTTGGGCTGTAAAGGCGAGGAGGGAGGTTCCTTTAATGTAACCTTATAATAAAGTTGCATTAGTTCATCTGGGCATGCTTCCTGTCTGGACCATCTCAGAAGGCTGACAGCAACTGAGGAAAACCAATTAATCACTACATCATGGGTGCACCTAATCTCCTGACTTCCAGGAGAGAAAAAGAAGCTTGGTCTTAAGGCCTTTCTAAAAGACCAGCAGGGACCAATAGGGAGTAATCTAAACTTGGGATGATAAGATGTTATAATAGTACATTTTATCTTGTGATCTGTGATCTATTAGTAACATGTCTGGTTGGTACTAGAATCCAGTCTTAACTTTCTAGAAATTTGCTTACAGGACAAGATCTATGATCTAATAGAACTATGTAATAATAATAAAGAATTGGGCAGGATCGCTTTATCCCAAATATTTTCTTGAAATATTCCTGTCTAAATGTGGTAAGAGTCTTTTTGTCACCAAAATGGATTTACATATGAGCCCACAGGAAGAGAAGAGTAAGTTGGGGGGGGGGCTGCACAAAAGAAGGAAGTAGTCTGAAGGGAGCCCAAAAGCTACAGCCAATAATGACAGGTTATTCCATAATTCTTGGAAAAGGGGCATGGAAAAACAGGGGAAGGAAAATAGAATGGTCTAGTTTCTAAAAATATCATTCTAAGACCTTTGTTGCACTTGTGTGGGTTTCCCTCTGATGAATATTGTCTCCCTTGCATATAGGCTTCTTTTTGTATGCCTTGAAAAAGGAAAAATCCACCAATTCTCTAGACAATATATACATTTTTAATCTGATGATTTAACATTAGCTTTTTTTTCTTTAGTCCATATACCAAGCACCTAATTGTATGCATGCAAAAATGTATTGATTGATTGATTAAATTTATATGCCGCTTATCTCCTCACTAGGATAACTCTAAAATACTTATATATTCAATCATTGCTCCACAACTGGGCATAAATCCTGACATGATGAAACTATACTTTTAAAGGTGATAAATTATCTGTTTTCATGCAGTAGTTAATGGAGCTACATAATAAAAACAAAAGCTTCTTTTAAAGTGTAATTTATGAACATGCATGAAGATACTTTGAGTGCTTAGGCACAGCATTCTGGTAAATAGTAAATGAAATTTTATAGCAATATTTTCCATTAGCAATGTTAACCAGACAGACCTGTAAATTTCTCACTTACATTATAGTCCATTTGTTGTTAAGCAACACGGTAAGCTGCTTTTTACAGGGCAGGTACCCTGAAGGCACATGGTAAATTATTAATATTTTAGTTTATGAGGTCAATATAACAGTTAAAAGAATAGACAAATTCTAATACTAATTTATACTTATGATTGCCCTCTCAACCTATTGAAGAGTCCCTTGATTTACTTTACAAATTAAAAAAAAGTATTTTTAAATGTCTGTTGAACAAGCAATTCTGTGTGCTCAGCATTATGTGTGGTATTTATATCTGTTTGAATTTACAGCAGCCTAAGAAATAAGCTTTAATAGAGTTTCATTTATGGACATTAGGATGAATCATCATAAAAAGAGGCTGTAAAAATTAACACAAAAATGTATAGCTAGTGTACACGAATGTGCATGTTTGGCAGCAGACGGGAAACCACTAAAATATAACTGAACTCACTTAAGTGATTTTATGTATCCATCAACTGGCAATTTTGTTTGTTTGAGACAATAAAAAAAAATATATTGTTAGATTGCTTTTTCTTCTTTCTCGAGGAGTCATCTCAGTAGATTTAACCTGTAATCACTTGCTGACAAGCTAGATATGGTGCTAAGGCTCTTGTAAATACTGCAGTGTGGAAAGAGAATGTGGTTAATGGCTCTACCATGTAAAGTGGGTGGGTGGGGGGGATGGAGAGATTTAACAGTTGCTATAGTCCTGATCTAGCTATGGTCCTCAATCTGCTGCCCAGGACAAAAAAAATGGTACAAGTAGCAATCATGGTGCAAACATTAATCTCTTTGCATATATTTTCATTCATATATCAGTAAGCAAGTTATGATTAATAAATTCACCAAAGAAAGAATATACATATATATATTCTAGTGGGAACAACCACCCACTATGCCTGAAGAGAAAAATTTTCTATCAGTGTGTGCTGCCTGCTCTAACATATGCCAGTGAAACGTGAACACTAACCTCACAATCGATACAAAAGCCATGGAAAGATACATGCTTGGCATCAGAAGACAAAATAGAAAGACCTGCACATGGATTAGAGAACAAACGAAAGCATATGATATCATCAAGAGAGTAAAATAATTGAAATGGAAATGGGGCTGGTCACATAACAAGAAGGATTGATGGCAGGTGGACCAAGGCAGTCATAGAATGGATCCCACTTGATAAAAAGCTTCCACGAAAGAGACCTAAAACACGATGGATCAACATATCAGCATGTATTGTGGGCCCAATTGGCAAAAAAAAAAAAAAAAAAAAGCTCAGGACTCTATTGGTTGGAAACATGTGGAAGAGGCCTTCATCCTGCAGTGGATAGGCAATGCTATGATGATTGGTGATGATAAGTAAGCAATATGCAATAGTGCAGAGATATTTTTCTCTGAAATAAAGTGGATGACTGACAGCATACCAAATAGGTTGTCCCCAGGAGTTGGAAAGTTACAATATAGATTGTGAGGACCCATGCTCAGATTATCTGAACTTGAATATTAGCATTTCTGCATCATGTGTAGGTTTGTCAAGAACCCCACCTCATCACTGATCCCATCAATTCAACTAATCACCATTCCCTCCATTTTTTTCAAGGATTAATAGGCTTCTCCTTACACATATTCCTAAAATATTGGCCATTCCTGTCATAGAAGAAAATCACCCAGTGTATATTGTGGAAAGTTTTTTTTTTTTAAAGTCTATTGTATGACTTTTGGATAGCTATACATAAAAATATCAGGAAAAAATAACACACCATATTGTGGCTTTTTCATTTTTATTCTCTGAAACCAATTATAGATATATTTTTGTACAAATTTAAAAATGTGATCTTCAGTGAGATGCAGCTAATTCTCCTTATGGAAGTTTTATTTAAATAAGGAGCTTATTCTGGGTGACAGAAGGAAAGTTTGAACAAAGTAGAGTGTAAGAAAATCTGGATTTCACTTCAGCAAATGAAGGACATTTAATGCTGGAACTTGTCAGGGTAAGGAAAGATAATTTAGTAAGATTCAAATTCAGTACCAATATTTAATGGCAAGATGGTGGTGGCGGTGGTTGTGGTCATGGTGAGGATTGATAGCATTAACAAGCCAAGTTTTTGGATGATATCACTGGTTCATTTTCATTGAATAAGATATCTTAAAATATGTGGACTATCATTGAGTTCTATTGCAAATGTAACTCCCAAACGTATCAACTTTTCATAACATTCTCAGTTCTATTCTAAAGTATTCTTAATGTTTTTTTTTAAATGAAAAGGAACACAATTTGGACCTATGAACTCCAGAGAGAACAAGACAGCTATAGGAAGAATCAAAAGTTAAAATTTCAAGGGCACTGGTTAAAAAATGATGAGGTTTGTATATTACTGGATTGTTTTCTTGAAAGGGAGGAAGCTCTTCTATGAGCTAATGTCCAATGTTCAAGTCATGCCTTCTGAATCCAAAAATGTGCATGCTAATTTCAGAGAAGGCTGGCATCACCCAGTGTAATTCTATAATAGCTTCTTTGGATCTATATTTTATTTTGTTACTCTTGACAAACATTCTGGCTCATCTTCTGAAAATTATCTTGGATCCCCCAAGTCCTCCATTAGCAAGTCGGTTTTGCAAATAACTTCTGCACTGTATAATTTACAAAGGGCTTTAATGAAAATTGAAAGAGATACCAACAATCAGTCTCAATTTTAGGTAAATCATGCATGGCCTTTTAGAAAATATCTAATTTCTAACAGGCAAAATAGCATATAGCATTAAAAATATATTAAAAATATAACTCTTCAACTGGTAGAATTATAAACAAAAACAACAGTTGACATTCCATGCATCTGACAGTTGAGATGCAATTCACAAAAGCTTATGCCTCTTAATATAATTTGTGAGTCTGAAATTTTATTAAAATATGAGCTATTGGACTTCCCCTTTTTTTTGAAGAGTATTCTAAATTATTTTAAGCCTTTCTTACTTTAAAGATATTTCAATAGTTGGTCTTGAATCTTGATCTTTTTTGGTATAAGCATTTTAAGCAAGTAAGAAGGATGCACACATCAATCATTTCTTTCCTAACTGGAATTGCTTAATTTAAACCATTTAAATTCTATTCAGAACTCTCAAAAATATCTGTGTAATAATGAGTTTCTTCCAATATTTATACAGTCAGCCAGCAACTTACACAGAAATATGACTAGTGTCCTCTTCCATAAGCTTTGCTAAAAGATATGAAAAAAACTATACTGGAATAAGTCTTATTCTGGTTCATACATTGCACTAAGCTATGTTTTGCTTTAAACATCACTTAATGAGTCTCCTCCCACACACATCCCCCAAGCTGAGTTCACAGACTATGCTAATCCATGAGCCATGTTCTTCTAATATCAAAATCTAAACCATAATGGGTTAGTGTATTGTGCAAAGCCAGGCATTAAGTCAGACTATTGGTTCATCTATCCAATTATTTTTATTTATTCTAACTGGCAGCAGTTCCTCAGTCTGAACCTATAAGTAGCCAAGGACAGAGCTTAACACCATGCCCATGAAAACAGATGCCTTACTACTAAGATATTGAAATGTTTTGCAGTTTATGTACAATAGACGTAAAATGTTATGAATACTTCCTTCTGTCCATTATGAAAATAAAACAGTATCTTATTAGCCCAAATTACCTTCAAGTACTTGTGAAGTTATTCAGCGATCCATGACCTTGATTATTAATATATGCATTAATTAAATTTATAAGGCTGCCAATCTATCCGGCGAAATTCTGGGCACTGTATAAAAACAAAGAAAAATCTGGATCAAGACCTTATTACTAATAATATTAATTATTTTATGTACTCCCAGTGACCCACCAAAACTGACTGAAACCAGCCATGGAGAAAGGAAGAGAACCATTAAGGAACAGGGCTGGGTCACCCTAAAAGTCACAACCATTCAGCCTTGTCAAACTTTATTTAGTTTCCATGTAGTTATCTGCTACATGAAAAATATCATAAATTTCACCTTTGTGGCATCAAAATAAGACAGCCAGTATATGTTTTAGTAGGAGCTAGGCAACATACATTGTAATGCATGCTCGACCACAGACCATCATTAGAATGTTTTGGACTAGATACTTGCTTTCACTCCAATCTGCATCACAGGTTTATTGTGGAGGGGAAAAATAGAAAACGGAATGTTATATGCACTGCTATGAACTCCTGAAGTGGGAATGTAGTTTTGAGTAGTTTTTCAAGCATTAACATGAGTGGTGACGGGCTTGGAGACTATGTAGCCTTTCCTTTGAGAGTATGCAACAAAAAATATTTTTTTGGAACAAAAAGAAGATAAACAAGGTAAACAAAAAGAAGTTCAGAAATTAGAGGTGACAACATTTGTACTCTTTAACATGTCACATGAACGCAGTGTGGTTTTACAGAATAATTGCTTCATGTACTGTTGTTAGTATTTAATTTTATTGTAAAAATAATGCTTTCAATAGCAAGATCTTTAAGCAGAAAACTCTATTGCTTTAATATTACAAGCTTTTGAAAGCTGATATAATCATGAGTCAAATCATTCTTTCCAGTCTTCTTTGCATGCCATCATTCTTTGGTGTCCTTACTGACTCATCTTTAAAAGCACAAGCTAGACAAAGCAAAGTATATCTAACTTGGTAAGTTACAGATTCTACAAATAGCATGTTCACAGACAAAAAGACAATTCAGTTCAATGTTTTTTGCTTACTTTCTTTCCTTTGCTCTCTACAGAAGACCAAAGCAATTTTATTATTCTTCCTAGGGTACGACTTTTGCAATTGGATTGGTTGCACTTCACCATACTGATTATATTCTCAAAGTGCTAGGAAACATATTCAGTAGAAGACACTCTTAGTACAGAGTCTTACCAAGTATTGTGCTGAGAACATAATCTATTCAGGAAAAACTATGTGCGTTACAGTTATGATTTCTCAGGATCTCAACCATTAAAGACTTCCACTGAACATATAATCACGGAGTTTCTTTATATTGCCAAGTAGTACCATTACCAATATGGACAAGTGACCTTGGAGGCCAAAAATAGTTGATGTAGCCCCTTATTCACACCTACTCACTGTGAATGTCGCATTTTCCTGCTCTGATTTCAAAAGAGTGTTTTCTTGCTTTGGTCAGCTCAAGCATCATTGTCCAGTTCGTCTGAGGCAATTCATTTCCTTCTAAGCTGCACTTTGACTGACTACTTCATAGAAACAGGAAGAGCCACTACATTTTCTGTGCTTCACCTGAATTACACCAATTGTTGATTCTATGATAGCATGCCTTCCTTAATAATTGTAATAACACATAACTGACACATAAAAAAGTCCCTGGTTTGAAAACCGGCAGATTTTTTTTTTAATTAGCATTTTTCCTTCCTTGTGCTACTTACTTTCCTTTGACTTGAGAGACTGAAAAAAATAATGAAATGATGCACCAGTGGACTTAATTAAGAAAATAGCTGAAAAGTACGCAGTTCAGGGAAAGAAAGAAAGAAAATCTGCTGAACATCCTACATTCTACAAGTTAGACAAGTATTGTAACTATTATGCTACAAAAGAGAAAATTTGCTGTAACAGGATCTGCAATAGTTGTTTCTCAGGAAAAGCTGGAAAAAGGAAAGGAAGGCAATTTAATTTTAAAACTGCCTGTTGCACCGGCATGTAACTTTGAAGCATTAACTTTATAATGGCAATTAGTCTCCTGGAATACCAAACTGGAGGATACAGAAAACGGGAAATTGCCCAATAGGAGGATATAATAGCTGGAGTCTAGACTTAAGGACAATTGCTAAAACAACTCATCTGAACAGAATGCTCTCAAGTCAGTCAATCCTTCTTGACCAGCCAGTTAGCACCCACTCACAAATACAACAATAATACATAATAGTAAACTGTAATTATATATATATATATATATATATAATTGTCTGACCAATGAATACATTTATATCCAAATTTCTGCACCTGACAGCAACAGATGTGGAATTGAAAGTAATGCTGGTATTGCTCCATGAGGGAACTTCATCTGAATATGGCAGCAGCAACCAACAATCTTCACCGAAGTTCTCTGCCAGTCACATGTGACCATTACACTTAGTGAGCATTTTACTGGACAGACTGTAGGCTGATGTAAGCAGAAGCCACTGGGAAGCTTGGTTTTGAACAAAATGTGAGTGCTACGGTTTGACTCTACCTGGATATAGGTAGCACAATGAAAGCCACTGGGCCTTTGTTAATTTTCTGTAGTTGATTAACATTCCTATAAATAAAATCTATATTTAGAATTACTAGAGATTCAGTCAATCTATGTAGAAACACTCATTAAAATATGGAGACATTGCACCCTTCTCCATTCTTTTCATTTAAACAACACATATTCAGTAAAACATTATACATATATATAAATTAAATGTTTGAGATATCAGAACCTGAATTATTTAAAAGTATTCTGAAAGGATACAGTGTCTTCTAAATGTCTGATTTTGTTATAGATTGTAACAGAAAAAGAACACTTGTTAAGTCTTAACTATTAACTGACAGATTGAAATAGCAAGATATAAATTTCCATAAGAAGCTATCCTGAACTAAAGTGAACTCTTTTTAACATTTTTGTATTTAAAACACTGCCTTATTGTTAATATCAATTAACCATCTACCAAATTGGAGCTCACAGGTTTATAAATTACTCAAACAGCTGTCTGTCAAATGCCCTTTTCAAGACAGATAAACAGTTTAATTCTGAATCGCATCTTAGGGAAGACAACACTTAAATGTTGTTATATAAATCATATTGAGTACTTGCATGTTTCCTCATTTTTTCATTCACTGATAAGCAAACACTAAATGCACATGGTACAACTTTTCACCATTTACAGATCCTAACTCTTTCATCTTGAGCAATGGACTTTGGCACAGTTTCTCTTTAGATTTTCTCCTGTTCCAATTGTTCATTAATTGTTGACATGACTTACGCATAATTCTTTGCAAAATTACTTTTCTGTGCAGTCATGTACACTAAGTCGTTGTATTTATCTATTTATATTTCCAGATAATACTTTGAAACACTTTCAGTTATTTAGTTTACATTTCATGACAAAACTTAAAATTGCTGTACCTTATATCTAGCATTTCAATTCAATAACAGCAACTATTGTTGTAAAATCTGCAGCAAGAGGGATGCTATTTGTTGTACTTGCAAACTTATGCAAACTTAAACATAAGTATGCCATCCTGATGTAGACTAATTTGTATAGGAGCCAGTAGATTGTCTTCATATTAAATTTGTAGCAAAAAAAGAGGATGGGCAGAATCGAGCAAAACTTTCTAAAATAGCAGAATGAATTATAATGGACCACTTGTATATTCAATTATTAGAAAAATACTAGCTCTTTAGGACACTTGTGTGGTAGAAACAGTGCCAGAGAATATTTATTTTAACTTCCATCAACAGATGAGATCAATCACATTATGATTGCCAAAATTCTCAAGAACTTTAAATCTTTTACAACTAAAATCTGACTAGATCTCAGCTATGATGATCCGTTGAATTATATGTGACATTTCCTACTTAATTTAAGGAAAAACCAATATTATAGTTCTGGAAGTTAAATTTTATTCTTACTGTAATGACTGGAACAACTAAAATGATCCATATAAAGTGCTTGAGTTCATGGTTTCTCCATAAAAGTCTGCATAAATATATTAATTGTGCATCATGTCTACAAATACCTAACAGCTTTCTGTTTCTCATAGGAAAGGAATACATAACAAGCACTGACCAAAAGCAGATTAGTGATAGATTTCCCAAGATTAAAATGGATTGCTATTTTTTTAAAAAAAAAATTAACATTGAGCATATCCTATTTTGCAAGTTTTTTTTAGAAAAAAAATTGAAGGAAGTGGGAAGAATGTTCAGTAAAACTGAAGAAACAAATGATAGTTCATGTACAATTACATTTGCACATGTTTTGCTTTTCAGATCAGAATAATCAAAGTTGGTAATCTGAGTGTATAACAGATCTGCCACTAAAGCAAATTAAGTTTAGCAAAACTTTTTCATAAAATGCTTCCTGTTCATAATACCAGATTTTGGACTGAGTTTAGCTGGGTGGTAAATTCTAGCTGTTGGTATATATATATTAATACCCAATGAATCTTTGGTTAAAAAGATCTCTCTGCTACTATGCCTGGGAATGAACTGAGTTTGAGATCTCTGAGAAACACCGCCAGATGAAATAGAAAATATTGAACAGCCAGCCAGCCAAAGTGATGAAAATGGTGTATTAGGACCAGGGAGATCCAGAAGCTCCCAGGACAACTTTAGGTCAATCATTCTTTTCAGAGTATCTAGTTCACAGGGAGAATACAGTGCATACACTATTGCTTTGAGTTCTTAAACAACACGTAAGATATAAATCTAATAAATAACGTGGGTCATTTAAAGTTGAGATAAAGTGTCAGCATTTTTTTTTTTTAAAAAAGGCTGCACTATTTACAAATTGTTAATTGTAATTTAGGTGTAAGTGGGAAGATATTTTAAAGTTTTTTGGCGTATACAGGAGCAATATCTATCAGTTTTATGGTGCACTCTTTCTATAGTCACTAACTAAAATAAGAGCAATAAATGGACTTTTCTCAGCAGATGCCCCAAATCACTCTGAAAGGGAGAAAAAATGGCTTTTTCTCAGCTTTTGTCCCCCACCAAAAGGTTTCTTATTCTCAGTACCATCAGTACCACTGAAACAAATCTATAATTTCAACTATTTCCTATGGAATGAATGATACATTATTTCCTAGTAGTAACTGACTGATTTGATTAAGACATTCATATCCCTAAGCACAGAACACAGATACATTTTTCAAAACCAGCACATTTTCTTAAAGATCAGTTTTGCTGTTTTACACTCAGTACAACATTACAACATTTTCCTTTTGGGTTACATGAAGCAGAGAATTAGGGATGCATTTTTCCCCCTGAAATTAACAAGATTTTTTAACACTGGAAGTTTGATCACTGAGACTGTTCAATGTTCATCTCACTAAGTGTCTCTGGGCAATTTGCACATTAAAAAGTCATAAAATCACGTGAAGGTACAGTTGAAACAAAATTAAAACCAAATGACAAACCTGCTCAAAGAATCAGGACCATTTGTAAAGTTGCAGCCTAGAAGGTTTACTCAAGCCTATACACAAAAAATTAGTTAACTAGCTGAAAAGTAAGCTTGGTATAGTTCAGGTACTTGCTTATAAAATGACCCTTTATTTCACAAGCACAAGACCTCACAGACAATTTAAAGTTGAAAAAAGTGGTAGGACAAATAGGTATATAGACACTCCAACATCAAACTTGTGTTTGTATTGCCTTTCTGTAGCTGACTGTGGGGGACAGGATCTACTTGCCCTAAACTGTATAAACGTAACTTCTGAAGACTCTTATGAGTAGACAGAGGAAAAGAGAAGGCTGCAGAAAAGCTTCAGTCACATAATTTAGTTCTAGTATTCAGTTTATAGATATGTCTGGAATGACTGTCAAAAAAGCTCTAAAATTCATGAGAGATGACCTCTTTAATCTGGTAATCTCAAGTCACTTCATTCCAGCCTCCAGCGAAAAAGTGGATATCAGATGCATATGTCTGTTATTTGCATGATCTTTAGCATAATATGCAAATCTCAAGGTTAGCTCTTCTCCTTCTGATAGAATCTTGAAAGGCAGATCTCATTTTAAGCATACAATTGGTATAATTGTTCAGAACAGAATTATTATTCTAGAATTGGAATAGTCCATTTAGTAGATGTGTCTGTCAAGATTCCAAATATCGATTCCACCTGAACGTTATCTATCAGAAATCTTACTCATAATATATTTTCTGCTACGGCCCCTAGTGAACACAATGAAGCATTTTACCCATGATTACTTCAGCATTTTCCCTTCAAAAGAGTGTTTGCAAACTTGGGTAATACAACAATCACTATCTTTAGGTTTACAATCTATAAGATGTGATACATAAGAAGCAACCTTCAGGCATCAAATGTTTTAATTGCAATTCTTCTTGTAAACAGTAAGTCCAATTAATCTCAACACAGTAGACAGACCACTTCTGCTTGCTTTCTTTCTCTTTTCTTCTCCACTCTAGCCTATTGAAATACCATTGGACTAGAGGGTCTGCAAATGAAAAAGCCTGCAATGGGCCTCTAACCTTTCACCTCACGTTTTTGGGGAACTATAAGTTGGTAATATGTGCAGGTTGGGTGAAGAAGGTGGGCCACATCTATGAGGTGAAAACAGTCCTGTAAATTCCTTGGTGCCAAGCCACATAAAATAAAGATAGTACATTTGTTCACATTATTAAGTTATCTGAATCTGTTTCAATCAGTCATGGCTCAGAGGAAGAACAATAACAAGAGTGCTTGAGCTTCTGGAATATCTGGCTTTTGAAACCATCAGACATGGCATCTTCTTGGGTTGACATAGGAATTTCGGGATTTGGAAGCCCAGTTTTTTCATGGCTCCACTTTTACCTCAAGGGCAAGGATCAGATAATAGCCTTGGAAAAATCAATGCATTTCTCTGTAGCTTTAGAATGCAGGGTGCTGCAGGTTTCCATTCTATCTCCCCTTGTTTTTCAAAATGTATAGGAAGCTATACATTTTGGGGGGGGGAATAAAGAACTGGCTCCACCTAAAAACAGATGATAGTCAGGACCATTTTTGTTTATGATTATTGCCACCATCATCATGTGTGTGTCAGGTTCTTTGTGGGCTCCTCAATATGTGCAACTTGTAAAACAATTATTGTGGTTTACTTAACACTATTTTGTTAAATCTCTAATTCTTACAATGCTGGTATTATTGTAGTATATATTTATTGTATTATAAGATTTAAAAAGGTAATTGCCTTTTACTTATAAATACTCTTAATCTAAACTGTGGCTCAGATCTAATTCTTTTCCTACATTCAATACATTTTTCCCCCTGCTACAATAAAATAGCATTAATTCACAGTGCTCAACCTAATTTCAGGTTTCAGTACCATATTAACAATGATGTTGCTATAGCACTAAATATTTACAGTGAAACTATAGACTGTCTAGGGATTATTTATTTATTTGTTTGTTTAGAACTATTGTGTAGCTTGTTTAATGCATGTATGTAAAGGCTATATCAATGCCTAATAATTGGAGGACTGCCATTATTGTTCCCCTATAGAAAGTGAAAGCCAGAAAGAATAAATGGAAATGCTATGGAGGGCATGGGGAAGAGGTTGCTTGTTCACAGTGTCTTGGAAAGTATTTTGTGATATTCTGATCAAAGGAGTATAACAATCACCAAAGTTTGATAAGTGCTGTACAAGTTTATGTGTGTAGAACAGCATATTGCACCTGAGCAGATGTCATAAATATATGAATGTGAAAAAATAAAGTTTATTGTACACTTTCTTTGTATGATTTGTATGCTTAAAGAAGGCATATGAAAAGTGAATAGGCTTGAAGTACAGAATGTTTTACACAAATATGAAGTTGAATATTGATTGCTGAATGTGATATAGTCAGTGCCTTTTTTGTAAAAAAAAAAAGGTGCCGGAACTCACACACGTCATACAACCCGCCTTGCCTACCCTACAAAGTTCCATCCAAAAAAGGTGCCGGAACTCCGTTCTGGGCGTTCTATGACAAAAAAAAGCCCTGGATATAGTGCAAGTAAAGCACCTGTGGGGATGGCTAGAATGCTTAGCAAATAGTGTAATGTTAAGATATAATAAGATAAAGAAGTGTGATCTCTTACTGAATCTAATGATGTATAAGGAATGCATAATAATGATAAAGGTGTGCTGTTTAGGGCCTGAATGTAAGTTATTCTTGAAACTTGACAATTCTCTTCACTGAGAATCTGAGAGATTTGCAACAAATGTTAAATGGAATGTATGATACAACAAGGATCTGAAAATTAGTATATCAAAGGTGGTGCCCTACCTTAAGGAAATATACAGAAAATTCAGAAAAATCTTTTGCTCATTTTCTCCATCCACAAACTGGACATAGTGCTTTGAAGAGCTAACTATACCTCTCTTCAAAGTCTTCCTATATATGCAATAAGTGAGAAGTAGAAATATATATTCTCTCCTCAAAACTATGGAACACTATCTCATTACACATAGTTAGATGCCTCATATAGAAAGTTCCACTGGTCACTTTCGGTTTTTGCACCGTAGTGCACAGCCACGGGATTGTGGAGCTCCGCATTCCATGGCTGATTTCATCCTGCCAGGGGACCCTAAATGGGTCTGAAGTTGCCCCAGAGAGGCGGCAAAGAAAGAGGGGTGCCCCATTGATCACGTAATGATGATGGTCATTCCGTTCAATCTGGGGGAAGCCCTCTGACCCGACAGGAGAAAGGCTAGCTGCACATCAGCGTCTAGCCCAAGCTACTTGCAGCCAAAGTCCAAGAACAATGGTGAACAGCATGCTTGGAACTGGTGAGAGTATCGATCTTCTCTCTTCTACTCTGCAATTAAGTCCCTGGGAGAGATCCCCAAAGTAAGAAAACCTCCAAAAGTGAAGGGAGGAAACTACACCCCCACTCCCCCATAGACAGAAGCAGCGAATTAACTTTTAAGGATGAAAGAAACATATTGAAATCAAATTTAAAATACTACAGTCTGGCTAAATCTAGAAACTAAAAAAAACCCTGCTAAGATTATACTCTAAAGGGTCTCGATGAAATTATATAAATATATAAAAAACAATAAGAATAATTTCTTGCCTGAAAAAACTGGAAAACAAACAACTACTGACATCTAGTGGAGAATTAGAACATAGCACATTAACAACAATGCCCAGAAACAAAGAAAAATCTGTTCCCTTGAACTCTAATAACCTTTAAGAAGACAGCTGCTGGGAACAAAGAAAAGAATACATACTGGGCCAGCTATAAGATTAGAAAGTGTCTGAAGGAAAAGAAATACTCTGATTGTTGTCTAAACTCAAAAATTGTTTACAGGAAAAGAAAAACTTTGATTTTTGACTAATCTTTTAGGGGGGAATTTACAGGAAGGATTCAAGGTGGCTAAATATACTGAACTGCAATTTTGACTGGTTGACAACTGACCCATGAATGAAAGAACTGTTACAAAACATTGATTTTACTGAAGCCTTGACAATTGGAAATACAGTGGATTATAAAAACTATATATAAAGATAAGAACTATACAAAACTGGACTGTTTAGATTTTGAGTTTTGGCTGGTTTGACAAGGCTAATTACAGAGACTGTGGCACTGATGACGGATTATTTGAAAGGGGGAGATAACATGGACATGGCATACTTATCAAAAAAATGACAGAAAACCACATTTAATACTTACTCCTGAAGGACTCAGCCTGGAATATCAAAGACCTCCAGAAGCAACATTTCAAGACAAGACAAATACTCTCCAAGAGGAAATTTATGTAATGTTATGACAGATACAAATGACAATAGATTTAAACCACGAGGAGATTAAACACAACTTTGATGACATAAATTAGCACATTTCTAATCTAAACTCACAATCAAAAAATATTCAGAAAATGATGGTAAAAAATGAACAAACAAATCAGACAACAGAACATAAACTAGAAAAAATGACTTAATCAGCGGAGCTACAAATGAAGAGAACTATAATTTAATACAAACAGGAAAAAATTTACAAGACTTGAACATAACAACAAAAATGGAAAAGATACCTTATTCATTAAAATGTCAAAATAAACCTGAGGATAAGAAAGAAGACTTAACAAAATGGACACTGCTAGGAGAATCATTGTTTGGGAGACAAAAAGCATATATTTTACCTATTCTGTCTTCTCCACTCCCAACAACACTTACAAAAATACAAGAACTTCCTGGCAAGCTGAAAATATCAATTTGGAAAGCTATTTGGCAAAAGAAGAAGGCCAGAGACAGATTCAAGAGATTTGATTCGCCCTACCACTGGAATATTACACGAGCAAACACTTGTTTGAATACGGTTAAATGAACAGAAAACTTTGACTATAAAGGGGCCTTACAATAAGAGGGATAAGAGATATAAGTAATATAGTACTTTTGATAATATATAAAATGTAAAAATATTGGGATGATGTATGTGAATGAAAAGTTTGAATTTCAGAGATAAATTAAATTTGTATTAGGACTAAGGAATGATTGAAATATTGAGGAGAAATTAAGCTTAAATAAGAACTTTGAAAAAAGGATATATAGTGATTTAACAAATTAACAAATTTTACAAATATAAGTGAAATATAAACTGATCAGAAAAGATGATAGGTAGATATCATAAGATAGATAAGCAGTATAGTATTTTTATAACATATGAAATATGAAAACATTGGGATGATGTTTTAAAATAGAACATTTGGATATTTAGCTGTTAAATACTGAGCAAATTATGACTGATAAGAATTGTTCGAATATTAAGGAGGAATTAAGCTTAAACAAGATTTATGAAAATAGGATATATGATGAATCAATAAGTTGATTTTTATAAAAATAACACAAGTTGATAAAAAAATGTCACATATGGACACTATTATTGTTGGTACAAACATGGAAGAAAA
This sequence comes from Azemiops feae, assembly GCA_023970755.1. Classification (NCBI taxonomy): domain Eukaryota; kingdom Metazoa; phylum Chordata; class Lepidosauria; order Squamata; family Viperidae; genus Azemiops; species Azemiops feae. The sequence goes on from JALGBA010000241.1 coordinate 693,041, forward strand.
TGTTCATATTTATGCATTGAAAATATTAAAAAATATACTTTTTTAAGGTTGAAGAAGGAAAATACTATTGGGAGAAGAGAAGATCAAAGAAATATACTGTTAATCAATATACTAATTATGGAAGTATAAAAATTATTATTGACTGTTGATTAACTACTATTGATTGTATGTTTTTTAAAAAAAAAATATGAACCAAGACAACACGCTGTACACCAGGCACTAAGGATTGTTATTGTAAAAAAACCAATAAAACATTGTTGTTGTTGGCTTTTTTTAAAAAAACAAAGTTCCACTGGTCATTAGTTTGAGAAATGGCATTAAAGCACCAGTCTACCAAGAACAGCTGGATGCACAGATACCTGTATTCCATTCTCAAAAAAAGAAAAGTGAACCTTTCTCTTTTTCTGACATATTCCAAAGCAGTGAAGTGCCTTCATTTCTTTTACAGAGAGTAACCTAAAATCTGTTCCTAGTGGCTGCCTCATTAAATAATTAGTAAAGTGAAATGAATACATATTAATAAAGTATCTATCAAATTTATATACCATCCACCTCACTACCTTAGTGACTCTGGATGGTTTACATTTGAAAATCATAAAACCATATAAACAAACATAGTTTAAAAGACAGAATTACAAACAGAGTCAAAAACTAAAGTAAAAAGGGCAGAGGAAGCCCACTCAAAACATCAACCACCCCCAGAATTGCATACCACTCATGAATCTCCATGCTAGTTGGCAGAGCTAGGTCTTAATGCTCTTCCAGAAGGCCAGCCTCACCTCGGGGGCAATTCCATAAGGTGGAGAAAATGGCAGAGAAGGCTCTCTTCCTATAATTCCTAAAAATTATTTAACCCACAGGATGGTGTAACATACCCTCCCTGCCTGACCAGGTGGAATGAGTCATTGTAACTGGGACAAGACAGTGCCTCAGGTAATCCAGCCCCCATGAATGAAGGGCTTTAAAAATGATAACCAATACCTTGAGTTGGTCTTGGCAGCAAACCGGCACCCAATACAGCTCACACCATACAGGTGTTACATGTATGACCCTAAAACTGCTCACACTGCTGCATTCTGCACCAGTACCAGCAAGAGTAGTCCCATGTAAAACACATTGCAATAGTCCATATGGAAAATTACCAGGAATGAATGACTTAAAGAAGTTTCCCAGTCCAGGAAAGGGTGTAACTGGTGTACAACACAACTGCTTCCTGCTCCTCAAGCAGGAGTCGTGAGTCCAGGACCCCTAGGTTACTCACCAGGTCCATCTGGGCCAGTGCATATATAAGACCAAAGATGGTAAATCCACAGATGCAGGGGAAGCCCCCACTCACAGCCACACATAGTCTTACCAGCTTTGATTGACACATGCTATTCCCCATCCAGACACCCAAAGCCTCCAAGTGCCATAAAAAAAAACAATTCACATCAATACTCAGTTCACTGAGATGAAGATGTACAACTGGATACAGTTGATATGAATCATTCATATACTGATGTGACCTCATCCCATTGTGATGGATTATTTCACCTAGCAGGTTCATGTAGATCAAGGGTAGACAACCTTGGCTCTTTTATGACTTGTGGACTTCAACTCCCAGAATTCCTGAGTCAGCCATGCTCAGGAATTCTGGGAGTTGAAGTCCACAAGTCATAAAAGAGCCAAGGTTGCCTACCCCTGATGTAAATGTTAAAGAGGAGTGAAGAAAGCCCCAAGCCTGGTGACACCTCACAAAATTTACAGTCTCACAAGCCACCTTAATACTATACTTTATCATGCAAAGGAAAAAAGAAAAAAGCTATTGAAAATACCTACAAGATTTGAAGAATATTTTGATGTACACATGAAAACAAAAAGTCAAAAGTTATAAGAAGGGCTGGATTTTGGTATTTCATTGATATCTCTTAGGATTACATCTCTGTTTATTAATGAAACACACCTTGATACTGGGCTCAATGCAAACAATTCATAGAGTATATTTTAAACCAGAGTTTAAATTTCATTCTTGCAGCAAAGGTGGCTTGAGTTTGAAAGCTAAACACAGCAAACTATAAATAGTGCAATGGCTTCTCTCCATATTCCAGGTTTTCCTAGGTCTTCAGAAATGTGAAGCTTCTGCTAGGCCTCCCTCATTTATTTATTTCAAACAATCAGGGATATTACATAAATTGTGTGTTTTGATTCTCATAAAGGCTTGAGATGGACAAGTTGAGTAAATCTATATTAAAGTATTCAACAAATTCCTCCTACTCTAGTGCAAAGGGAATGTGTCCTTTCAGATTTTTAAAAAAAACCCCTTTGCAGTAGATTAAGAGAAATTTGTTGAGTGCTTTAATGCATATTTATTCAACTTTTCCGTATCAAACCTGTATGAGTATCAAAACATATACTTTTATTTTATGTCCCATTTTTTCTTCATTTTTCTGAAGTAAGATATAATTATAAAAGAAGTATAAGCATATACATGATATGGAAAAGTGTGTCCCTAATTGCATTTGATTAGAAAAGATGCCATCCCCTCAGTTTAAGGGGGGGGGAGTAAAAAATATACACATTAGGAGAGAGGCAAATGAAAAGGTGCACCATTTTCCGTTACCTTTTTTCATGCAGATTTCAAGTAAATTGAAGGATAATACAAACATGGGAAAGAAAAACAAATAATTTATACGAATCTGTCCAATTCAAACCCACTATCTGTATTATGTGGAAATGCATTATGGGAATACTGTAACTCTTTTCAGATTGTAATTCCACACTGTTATTCCCACAATGAATCATCACATCTGTCCGCTTTACTGTATCTCATTTCTTTTTTCCTTTAGTTGTTTTGAAAGGCCATTATAAAGCAGAATGTGCATTAACATTTAAATGAAGTACATTCATTTAATCTGCATCCGATCTGAGACATTAAAATAGCACAGCCAACAAGGTATCATGTTGATACAGGGACACAGAAAACTTTCCTTTTCTCACATTGACTATGTATTTCTTTAGCCCAGCACTGTTTACTTTGATTGGCAGTAGCTTTCCAGGAACTCAGAGGTCTTTTCAGTCTTTTAGCTAACCTAACCCTAACCCTAACCCTAACCCTAACCTAGTAGCCATGAAGAGTCAATGTGTGTCTTTCCTTTTCTGCTCATTAGCCATAATTATTCACATACATCTGGGATTAGCAGAATAAGTATAATTTGTAGTTCTATTTGCAAAACTAAAACTGAATGTCAGGATAGTATTATCTCTGTTAAGCCTTCCTTCCTTCCTTCCTTCCTTCCTTCCTTCCTTCCTTCCTTCCTTCCTTCCTTCCTTCCTTCCTTCCTTCCTTCCTTCCTTCCTTCTGTCAGCTATTCTAAAATGCTTAACCATATGTTGCAATTTATTGCAGTCATAGTATTTTACAAATAGAATAAAATTTCCAACGATTCTTGAAAAAGCAAAAGGGTAAAAAGTGATGTCAAGGCAGTCTATACAGCTAGAGCAGTGTAGAAGGACAAACTGCCTGAACAGATTATAAAAATTGGTGATCTTACCTCCTCCTCTGTTTTTGGCCCTCCAAGGGATGACCCAGATGCCAATCAAACAGCATCTGCACAATCAAACAGAACAGTTGTGAACAAAGCAAGTGTCAACTTTGAAAATGGTTTAAAGATAACAAATCTATATTGACTTTAAGGAGGGGATTAGTTTGGAAAGGTTCTAAGTTATACCTCCCTGAAGGCTTCAGATTCCAGGTGTTGCAATGGAGTCATGACGCTAAGCAAGCGGGTCACTTTGGATTTTTAAAAACATTGCATCTGGTGGCCGAGAATGAAAAAGGACATTGAGAGTTATGTAAAAAGTTGTGCCATTTGTGCTACCATGAAGAAACGTCCTGGAAAACCACCAGGTTTATTGCAGCAAGTGGCCGACCCCTCTCAGCCTTGGGAGGAGATAGCCATGGATTTTATAGTAGAATTACCTGAGAGCAAGGGAAACACTGTGATATGGACTGTGATTGATCTATTTTCCAAACAGGCGCATTTCATCGCTTGCTCAGGACTTCCCTCTGCCCAGAAGCTAACCAAACTGTTTTTGAAGCACATATACTGACTCCATGGTGCCCCAAAGAGGATTATTTCTGACAGAGGGGTCCAGTTTACTGCAAAGTTCTGGAGGGAGTTTGTTAAACTGATTGGGTCCTCCCAGGGGCTTTCATCTGCTTTTCATCCGAATACTAATGGAGCTGCTGAGAAAGCTAACGCAATGGTGGAACAGTACCTCAGATGTTATGTAAATTACCAGCAGTCTAATTGGGCTGACCTTTTACCTTTTGCAGAGGTAGCCTACAATAATACTGTGCACAGTAGCACTGGTCTCACCCCATTCAAAATAGTGACGGGTCGAGATTTTGTGCCCATGCCTGAGTTCCCACAGGAGCCTCCTACTTCCCAGACTTTGGACCAATGGGTGACATCTTTCCAGGGGGTTTGGGTGAACATGAAGAAGGCATTGACCAAAGCTACCAAGGTTTACAAGGAGCAAGCAGACAAACGACGTTCCCCTCAAAACCCTTTTTATGTTGGACAATTAGTTTATCTTTCAACTAAATATCTACGGTTAAAGTTGCCCAGCAAAAAATTGGGTCCAAAATTCCTTGGTCCTTTCCCCATTATCAGGATCATAAACCCTGTGACGGTGGAGTTAAAACTTCCACGATTGTTGGGAAGAGTTTACCTGTGTCATTGCCTAAAAGAGCCCCCAATGGTGGTAGAGGGAGAGACGCATTATGAGATAAAATGTATTCTCGATTCTAGGCTGTACAAGGGAAAGTTACAATACCTTGTCCAGTGGAAAGGTTACACCCCTTTCAGAGGCTACATGGGTGAAATGTACAAATGTGAAGGCGGATAGATTGATAAAAAGTTTTATGATAAATACCCTCACAAGCCTCGAGGGGATACCTAACCTGATTTTTGTTTCCCCTGCAGGAGACTTTTCTTTCTGAAGAGGAGCCGACTGTCAACTTTGAAAATGAGCGTGGCTGCAGCCATTTTCTCTACTCATTTTTGGTTGACACATAGCATGGAGGGAGGGGGGTTTACCAGGTGCTTCACTAGACTAAACAGATTTTGTCCCGTGGGAACCAAGGTCATTGGCTGTTCCCGGGACTGCAGGCTGGGCGTTTCGTGAAAAGCCCGCCAAGATGTATTGGGGAATGTAGTAGCTTGCATAGCTTTAGGGGTGGGATTTCTTAACTTTGTATTGGGGATTGTTACGTGTCTATTCAGACTTGGTTTCACTTTTGACGTGCCGATACTTTGTATCAATAAACATGTTCTTTGAGGAACTTGCAAGGCTCGGAGTTCTGCTTTATTTGTCTCTGTCTGTCAGAACCATGACAGCAAGAAGAATGGGGAACAAGATGGCTGCCTGGGAGAGCTGCAGCCAAAGGTCTCATAAAAAATAGACTGAATAAAGACAGCCAAAGCCCAGGTGCCAGGTAAAGAGGCAGACTAAAAGACAGACAAACCTGATGACAAAAAGACAACAAGAAGAGACAACCAGAAAAGAGGCAGCAGCTGAGAAAACTGGGAAGAGAAACTTTCCCCCCCTTCCCTCAGAATTGGTATGAAAATGTTCTCCAACTGTCAAATTGAGCCAAGATTCAGAAGAAGAGGAGAATCAAAAGCCCAGCCAGGAACAAATAAGCTGAAAAGATAAAGTAAAGATTTTGACAGAACAGAATAGAGAACAGAAATAACAAACAAAAAGAGACAGAGAAGGAATTCTGTACAAAAAAGGCATAGCTCTAGAACGAGAGACAATAACAATATACAAGGATTAAGATAACCAAAATGGAAGTCAGCAATAAATAAATATATTGGGGATATAGAATACAAAGATGTGAAAATATAATAAAATTGAGCTTTCGAGAATGTAGTACAGGTACATAACTTACAGAAAATAGCTTTATTATTTAGATTAATTTTTAAATTGAAAAGTTTATATTTTTTCCCCTAAGCTTTCCTTTTGTAAAATAAATTTGTCTTTCCAACCCTCACAAGCCAGTGAAGAGGGGTAGAAAAACCCAATAATCATCCAAGTTTACAATACTTTGTGTTGCTTGTGTCATCAATGTGCTTCAAAAAAAAAAAAAAAAAAGAAAAGAAAAGAAAGAAAGAAAGAAAGAAAGAAAGAAAGAAAGAAAGAAAGAAAGAAAGAAAGAAAGAAAGAAAGAAAGAAAGAAAGAAAGAAAGAAAGAAAGAAAGAAAGAAAGAAAGAAAGAAAGAAAGAAATACAAGCTATACTGGTTACTAGGAGGCTTCAAGGTGCAAGTTAAGGTGACAACCAGACATTCTTGGCCTTCTTGTTGTCTAAGGGACATGGTACCTGTCATTCTTGTAAGGTCTGGTAGATAAGCCCAATGAGGGAAAGGGGGGGGGGAATCATAAAGCAAACCTGACTTCGGTTTACATGTATTCATATTTAATAGCAATCCACACAAAAGAGCAATTTCCGCAAATTGTCAAAACTTCTGACAGCGTAACTCCTAATCGCAGCTTTTGTGTTGGAAACATTTTTTTTATTTATTAAATTATTACATTTATTCCCATCCTGAAGATCCTTCCCAATCTCGAAAAAGAAAAGCAGCTTTTCAAACTTTTGTCATTTGATTTTTATCTAAGAAAACAAATTCCCATCCCATCCCCCAACAACAACTGGGGGGGGGAGGTTGGTCACTTTGTGAATATAGCACAGCAACATGGGTCTGTTTTCAACTTTTATTTCATTTTATAATTAATTTGTAACCAAACACATTGTAATCTTTCACTTCCTTGTTGCTTGATTATAAATATTTTCTCATCTTTCTTATTTTCTCATCTTTCCTATTACCTTCTCCTATTGGCATCTTATGATTTATCACTTGTTGTTTATGTCTATGATTTATGATTGCAACTTACTATTTATGATCTATGACTTACCACTTTGTTGTTTGTATGTACACTGAGAACTTACACACTGGAGACAAATTCCTTGTGTGTCCAATCACACTTGGCTAATAAAGAATATTCCTATTCTTATTCCTATTTCCTGTGTAGCTGGGCTCTCATTATATTAAACCTGTCTATGTGTGCATGACCTGGCTTTGCAAACTCATAATAAAGCGTTTGGAAACTGAAGAACTGCAGTGTTCTGCTTGAACACATGAAACAAATCTCAAATTGTAAGTGGCAAATGAGATGGAACAGGAGTTCCTTTTTATAGATTTCTCTCCAACAGAGAAAATGAAGCAACAGAGAAATAAAGGAGCCATCTTTTGGAAGAAGAGAAAGCCACTACCTTCACCATTATCGATTACTGACAGGAATAAGAAGCCTCCTGGGAAATTGTTTTATAGAAATTTGCAAGAACAATTGAAACCTTCATATGTGAAATACTGAATTTTTAAATGGTTAGGTCTTGATATATATTATCTTAAATTGTTTTTCATTAATTTCACTAAATGCATCACAATTTATTATACTACATTGCATTTTCATGGGCATTTAGCTCTTCTCCTTTACTGATAAAGCAATGTTTTCATAACTATTCATACTTTAGATTTTAGGCTTTGATTATAAGCTTCCTCAAAATCTAAATAATATTTTCATTAGTGGCAAAACATGAAAATCTATCTGAAATATTCTTGCTGTTTAACTCTCAAATGAATGAGGTAAATTTATTATAGAGTTACCATTTTGGTACAGTAAAATGAAATTAACTATTTTTTTAATTTAATTTTATTTGCCTTATTTCCAGTGGTTAGGATATACTACAGAGAAATAAAAAAAGGAGAAGAACAAATAAAATATTACAGCAATGTTTTAGACCAAGTAAACTGATCCATATTTGGATTAAATCACTCCCTGGCTCACTGTCTGTCTCTCTCACTCACTCTGTATCTATCTGTCTATCCATCCATCCATTTATCTATCCATCTGTCTATCTGTCTGTCTGTCTATCTAATCACCTAGCTACCAGACTGCTTAGCTAGCTAGGTATTTAATGTATTTAAATCAATAGCTCTTAATAGCAATCCCAGTCAAGCAGAACATAGAAATCTTTCTAGAAATTTATATTGATGGATCAGTATCAATTCTTCTTATTTGGCTGCTTAGACTTTTGGGTAATAAATATATTATTAACCCAAAGACAAATACTGCCTTTTAATGGATATTATTGTTACTTCTCTTCCAAAAACAGAAATGATAGTGCAGTAAGATTGGTTAAAAAAATGTTCTCCTACAATGTATTAATAAATACAATAGTTAGTCAGGGGGCTGAGAGATAGTTGTTCACAGATAACTACTATGACCAAAAAAGAAAAAGAGAGAAATATGGTAAAGTCATGGTGTCAACCCCTTCTTTCCAAACTTCCATTCCAATATTTTAGTATCTTCCCCCCCTCCTGTAGATAACTATGGCAGATTAAATAATCTTATGAACACACCACTTTAATAATAATAAGCATTTATGATCTGTCTTTGCAGACATGAAAATCAAAGACATATTCTGTTATACCTATGGTAATGTTCTCAACCTCAGAGAGTTCAGTTTAGAAAATGTTTATTTTTTTATCTATCAACTAATTAAGCCCGTTGATATTTCGCAGTTCTTATACTGTGAAACTTAGAGCAGCACCCAAACAATTCTCATTGGAAATCTTTTTTTCCCACATTCAAGTTATTTCAATTTTGTTTATGAAGGTACATTCAGGACCGGATACTGAAAACAAGTGGTTTTCTGGATTCCCAGAATATATATCACTTTTTACAATACATCATCTTTCTTGCTATGTAAAGGGAGTTCGTCATTCACAGAGAACCTCTGTCTCATTGGGTCATCATTTCAGAGATATTTCCTTACCTAAATAGAGAAACAGAATGGCCATAGATAGGCAAAAAGCTCTAGGAGTAGGAGCAACTTAGGACTTACTGCTGACTTCTGCATTGAGCCTCCTTATGGGAAGCTGGCAGGTAGCATCAGAAATCTTCCTTCCTTCCTTCCTTCCTTCCTTCCTTCCTTCCTTCCTTCCTTCCTTCCTTCCTTCCTTCCTTCCTTCCTTCCTTCCTTCCTTCCTTCCTTCTTTCCTTCCTTCCTGCCTTCCTGCCTTCCTGCCTTCCTGCCTTCCTGCCTTCCTGCCTTCCTGCCTACCTTCTTCCACATTATTTCCTCTTTTTAACTTCCTTCCTTCCTTCGCTCTTTCCATTCCTCACTGTTCTTTCCCCTTCCTTTCTTCCCTCCCCCCCTGTCATTCTGTCATTATCTCCCTTCCCTTCCCTTTCCATCAGGCAGGTAAGTGGCTTTGCTGGATCGGGTAGAGAGCAAGGGATTGCATGATTGCTGAGAAACTGTCACGAAGCATTGAAAATGAAGATCACATGACCACAGCAACAAACCAATAGCAGCACTTATAGCACTGAAGTAGCCACAATTCCCCCAAATTTCATTTCCTTGGGAGTCCTGGGTCCTGGATTCTTAAATTATTTAAATCTTCTGAAATATGGACTGAATGTATTGTGCCTCACGCAGTCACTTTACTTACCCTTTAAAATAGGGTAAAGATAGCTTAGTTAGTACAACCTCCATACACAAGACCAACAATGGTTAAAACTTACTTATATATTTTTTAAAAAAATATGGATAAAACACAAGAAACCATGGTTCATTATCCATCTAGAGTTAATGGGGTGTCCCTCAATTAATCCAGCTCATATCCTATTTATTTTTCTTTTAATCTTGGTTTCCTGGAAATCCTAGTCCTTTTTCTGACAAAGTACCAACTACAAGTACCTAGAAGTGCCTCATTGATGGAACAATTCATCCAGTGGTAGACTCAGAAAGTAACCACATGGAAATTGTAAAGAAAAGGGGGGGGGGCAATTAACCCATCTTGAAATCCTTTGTGGATCTCTATGGGAGAGGAAACTGGAAAAATGGTTGGTATTTTAGCAACTTTCCTTCCTTCCTTCCTTCCTTCCTTCCTTTCTTTTCTTCCTACTTTTCCTTTCCTTTCCTTTCCTTTCCTTTCCTTTCCTTTCCTTTCCTTTCCTTTCCTTTCCTTTCCTTTCCTTTCCTTTCCTTTCCTTTCCTTTCCTTTCCTTTCCTTTCTTGTGTGCACCATGTCTTGTACACACACCCCTGAGAGGATGGAGATATTATCATGATAGACAAATCTGTTCATTGAACCTAGTCAGAGATATGATGCTGAAGTTCTCCTTATCGCTAGTCTGCTCCTGTGCCTGTTTCTTTTTCATCTTAACTTTGCACTGCTCTCCCTTTCTTGCAGAAGAAAAGGAGATCAATCCTTTAGTGGTGCTTTGCCTCTACACCATCATTTTAAATTATCCTTTACCTACCGATCAAAAGAGGAGGAATGAAGTGGCAGTGAATACCAACAAGCATGATGCTTGTTCATATTGTGATTTAGTAAGCCAAGACACCTGGCTGCTTCTGAAGTGTGAACATGGCAAATATTTACTTTCACTCTAGAAAACTTGATGTCTAAAAAGCTGCATATAAATTGGAAGAACAATGAAGAAAATGAAGAAAAAATACATGCCATTGCAAGGAGAAATATGTTGGAAACTGCCTGCATTTTGGCATAACCATTTATCTCTTTTCAGTATATACTGCAGGCTGGAATGTAGCTATTGAATGTAAATGTTTCGACATAGTTAATTTATCAAAATGTGAAGCTGCTGTCTCTGAGATCTTAAGGGGAAAAGAGGCATGTTTTCTACAAACTACTTGAGCTTTAAAAATAGTTTTTCAAAAGTCTGAGTTACCATGCATGACTTATAAAGATGGTGTGTGAATTTATCCCTCCCTTTCTCCTTCTCCCTCCCTCCCTCCCTCCCTCCCTCCCTCTCTCTCTCTCTCTCTCTCTTGAATTAGAGACTGGAAGCTATTATAAAGATGGATTTTATATACATTAGATGCAAGTATTTTTTCTGGAATGTTGGAACAACTTTTATATTCAGATCTATAGTTCAACCTAAGGTCAGTCTAGCAGCAGGCAAACTAATTTTCTTCAGGCAGATGGCTAGCAACCTTTGCAAAACGGATTGATGCTTTTAGCCCATGGGAAACATTTTTCTTCAAAATGGCTAGTAATGGGTCCCCTCATCAGCAATCTCAATGTGAAGGTTAAAGTTGCATCCCAAATGCACTAACTGCTTATTCTTTGGGTACATTAGTGAATAGAACATATATTTTCCCCCTACTGCTGCTGCCTTATGTTGACCTTGCTATTCCCTAGGAAAATGAACCTCTTTGAAAAACTTTAGAAGTCTTAGATCATGGTGCATTACTGCATGCTCACTATAATCCTAATTATGGCTGTGGCTATATGTAAGGGATATCAGCCTAAGACTACAGCCATGAATATCCCATTTCAGCTAATTTGGTACTATTGTGGCCAGAACATGGAGTAGAAACACAAAATGGAAGGAATCATTTTGGCTACTTTTCATAGTTGGAGCATATGCAAGCTGTTTTTCTTCTCTGTCATGGATAAATAGAAAAAGAGACAGAGAGATATGCCACAATTCTGAATAAAGCAATTGCTCACCATCAAGAAAGCATCCAGGGTAAAATGCAACCATCCTTCCTGCCCTTGATATGAAATAAGTTGTGTACCTGATTCAAGTAAAGTAAGGCTGTAATGAAGATTTATTTGAGTTTCCTGATAGGACATTCAGCCACTGTCCAATCACACATGATTGTACTTTTGTCTAATGTATTTAAGTACTGTAGATACAAGTTCTGCCTTAAATGCTGTTGGCAGTATCGGTCCCAACTTCAACATTTGCAAATATCTATAGTCAGGAGAACTATATGGGGTACAGATTTACGTTGTGCTCCAAACCCCTACAGTACATGTTCACCATATGCAAGAATGGACATGATGATTCTTGCTTTTATGACCTTGCCCTTTGGGAGATTCCTAACCAACTTAGCTGACAACTTTGTCATCCAAAAGGTAGAGAAGGGAACTCGAGGAAAAGCTATACTGGACCTAATTCTTACTAATAGAGAAGAAGGATAGAGGGATAGAGGGAGTTGAAGTTGCCAGAACCTTGGGTGAGAGTGACTGTGTCATATTGGAATTCAACATAATGCAAACACAAGCAATAGAATATAATCCAACTAGTGTCTTAAACTTTAAAAGAGCTGATTTTAACAAACTCAGAGAGAGAACCTAAGAAAAATTCTATGGATAAAAATCCTAAAGAGGAAAACAACTCAAGAAGCATGGGAAAATATGATCATAAAAGCCCAGTCCAACACAATACCACTGGAAAAGAAAAACAAGAAATCCAAGAAGAAAACAGCATGGCTGCACAAAGATCTCTCTCATAAACTGAGACACAAAAAAGATAAGTACAAACAATGTAAAGAGGGGCACATAACTAAGGCAGAATATCAGCAGAAAGCCTGAATCTCCAAGATGAAGTCAGGAAAGCAAAGGCTCAGAATGAACAAAGACTTGCAACAAAAGTCAAAGATAATTTTTAAAAAGTTTATTTCAACATATAAATAACAAAAAAAAGTCAAGGAAACAGTTGATCCACTAAAGAGAGAAGATGGCAAGGAAGTGACAGGCAGTAAAGAGAAAGCAGAGCTTTTGCTTGTAAAAATAAGCAAGAAAATGGTAAGAGAAACCTGTCTGATCTTGATAAATATAAATCAGGGCTTTTCAACCAGTGGTACATGTACCACTAGTGGTATGTTGGCACCTGGCAGGTGGTATGCGTACGATGGGTTGAACAGCACTGTAAAAAAAGTGTAAAAAAAGTGTAAAAGTGGATGAGGTGAAGCGGCAGCAGCACAGCACAGGGGAAAGTCAGCTGGAACTGCGCGAGGCATTGCCTGGGTCCTACTGAGAGCCCAGGATCAAAGTGCACAGCTCCAGCTGATTGGGGGTGGCAGGCGGCCTCACCACAGTCTTCAGGTAGAGATTCAGCTGGAACTGCATGAGGCGTTGCCTGGGTCCTGCTGAGGAGGAGAGAAGAAAGGATATAAAGGGGGGGGGAGAAGAGAGGATATAAAGGGGGGTATATAAAGGGGGAAGAGAAGAGAGGATATAAAAGAAGGGGGTGAGAGAAGAGAGGATATAAAGGGGGTGAGAGAAGAGAGGATATAAGGGGGGTGAGAGAAGAGAGGATATAAAGGGGGGAGAGAAGAGAGGATATAAAGGGGGGTGAGAGAAGAGAGGATATAAAGGGGGAAGAGAAGAGAGGATATAAAAGAAGGGGGTGAAAGAAGAGAGGATATAAGGGGGGTGAGAGAAGAGAGGATATAAAGGGGGGAGAGAAGAGAGGATATAAAGGGGGGAGAGAAGAGAGGATATAAAAGGGGGGAGAGAAATTTATTAAATGAGTTTTGCCCCATTTTATGACTTTTCTTGCCACAGTTGTTAAGTGAATCACTGCAGTTGTTAAATGAGTAACATGGTTGTTAAGTGAATCTGGTTTCCACACTGATTTTGCTTGCCAGAAGGTTGCAAAAGGAGATCACATGACCCTGGGACAATGTGATCATCATAAATATGAATCGGTCGCCAAGCATCCGAATGTAAATCACATGACCCTGGGGATGCTGCAATGGTCATAAGTGTGAAAAATGGTCATAAGTCACTTTTTCCAGTGCCATTGTAACTTTGAACAGTCACTAAACAAACTGTTGTAAGTCAAGGACTACCTGTACTTTATCACTTTTTTCTGGGTTTTTTTTTTCATCAAGTTTTTGACACGTTGCTAGGCGGCTGGTGGTACCTGAATATTGCCATATTCTAAAAGTGGTACAATCGGTGAAAAGGTTGAAAAGCCCTGATATAAATCATTCGGACCTGATGGATTACATCCCAGAGATCTGAAGGAGATGTCAGATGTTATCTCAGAACTATTGTACCATATCTTTAAAAAATCCTGGAGCACAGGGAACTACCAGAGAATTGGAAAAGAGCTGATATGGTTCCCATCTTCAAAAAAGAAAAAAAAAGGAAAAGAAAAAAAAGACCCAGGAAACTACAGGCCAATCAGCCTAGCATCAATACCTGGGAAGATACTGGGAAAAAAATCATCAAAAAGCAGACCTGTGAACATCTAGAAACAAATAAAGTTTGTTTAATAGCCAGCACAGGTTTGTTAAAAACAGAGCATGCCAAACCAATCTTATTTCATTCTTTGACAGAGTGACTAAATTAGTAGATCAGTGAAATTATGTGGACATAGTATACTTAGACTTCAGCAAGATATTTGACAAAGTAGACCACAACCTACTTCTTGGTAAACTAGAAAAAATGTGGGATAGACAGCATCACCACCAGATGGATTTGTAACTGGCTGACAAACCATATTCAATGAGTAGTCCTTAATGGTACTTTACATGGAAGGAAGGAAGCAGTGGGGTACCATGAAGTTCCGTCTTAGGCCCAGTACTCATATCTTCATAAATGACTTAGATGAGGAGATAGAAGGGGAACTCATCAAATTTGCAGATGACACTAAGCTGGCAGGAATAGCCAATACCCCAGAAGACAAGCTCACGATCCAAAAAGATTTTAACAGACTATCCAAAGATTTTAACAGACTATCCAGACTATCCATGAAATTTAATGTGGAGAAAAGCAAGGTTTTATATCTGGCAATGAAAAAAACAAAGGTACAAGTACAGATTAGGAGAAACCTGACTCAAAAACAGTAACTGTGAAAGGAACCTTGGAGTCCTAGTGAACAATCACTTAAACATGAGCCAGCAGTGTGTGGCAGCAGCCAAAAAACCTAATACAATCCTTGGTTGTATAAACAGAAGCATAGAATCAAAATCATGTGACAACATTCCACAAACATAATTGCTTTCTAGAGAGTGGCATGATTTCACTTTCCCAAGGTTTTTCTTCCAATACGTTTTCCTAGTTAATAAACATTCCTGGGCCTTCTAAATATCTTTATGGCTGACTTTTGGCTGAACAATTTTACTTTCCTTCAAAGATGTATTTGGACTAAAGGCTTTTAGCTTGACCTTAAAAGAATGCCACTTGAGGCAAGTATGTTTCCTCGGAAGCACAAAACAAAATAATGTTGTTCTGACCTTGAGATAAAACATTCTGAATGTTCATGTAGCATTTGGAGCAGAAAATAATTATTTTAAACATGCAGTGTTTCAGTATAGCACCCATATGCAAACCATTGAATATGGAATATCCAAGTATTACTTCTGAATATTAAATCCCCAATTAGCTATTATGCCCATTTTATCTCTAGTTCTATCTTCCATGAATTTAATTCCTGTTTAAGTATTATCTCAACAACAGTTCCAAAGCAGAAACTTATCAATAGTTCCATAGTTTATTTCTTCAAGTTTTTAAAGGATCACAGGAAGCCAAGTATAATAAGAAAAGTATAATTTTTAGAAGGGCAGAACCTTATCAAATTTAAGCACATTTAAATCTCATGGATATGTGCTGCACGTGGTTAATGAACTTCCTTCAACTATATATTTTTTCTACTTAACAATCATGTTTGAGAATGAAATGGAGAAGCTATTATTAGCTTTCGTGCCATTGGGGACAACAGTCTAAATCAGGAAGTAATGTCATTTCTTGGGAGAGAAAAAAAAAATAAAGTTGCTTTTTTCACATATCTTTACTCAGAGAAAGAAAGAAAGAAAGAAAGAAAGAAAGAAAGAAAGAAAGAAAGAAAGAAAGAAAGAAAGAAAGAAAGAAAGAAAGAAAGAAAGAAAGAAAGAAAGAAAGAAAGAAAGAAAGAAAGAAAGAAAGAAAGAAAGAAAGAAAGAAAGAAAGAAAGAAAGAAAGATCTGAACATTACCACCTGCCAATGTAATAGCAAAAAAACTGCTGGTTTTCTTTACTGTCTGGAATCAAATGTGTGTTTTTGTTTGGAAGCCTTCAAAGTGCAGCCCAGAGAAGGTGACTTTATTTGCCCCCTGCTGCAAAGCTTCATTTCAAAATGACAACTTGCACTTCTTATGTAAAGTGTTGCTCAGTTACAATATTTCAAGATATGGGCAAAAGAAGAAAAGGATCCTAGGGAAACATACTTTATCCTCCCATTTGAAACTGGGAGTCATTGTCCATCATTTTATATTGTAAATAATCATTAAATGCAAAATAGCTTCTCTAGCAGTGTTATATAATAGTAGCATTGCCATCCATTTATATACAAGAGCCTGGATCCCAGCTATATTTTAGTTACTAAAATGATGCCAATTCATTTCTTTGTATGTTTTGATCATAAGAAAATGAATGAGATCATGCTGCAGCTTGTCACAGCCACAACAAAGGCTACCCAGGATAGTTTTGGAATATATAACATACCTTCCTACATCAAATGTCTGTTTATTTGATTTTTAATCTATCATTCCACTCTGTAAGGATCTGCATTTATCCCACTTGATTGATTTCAAAAAACTGAACAGGACCAGGCTTTATAAGTATGTGAATGAGATGGATGAGAGACCAGTTAGAGTTCTTGGAGTTACACATTAAACTGGAAAGTTGGAAAAAATAACCTGAGAATATTATAATAGGAAAGGTTTGAGGTTGTTTTTTTCATATTTTTGCTGATAAAACTTGCCTGCTAGTTAAGACATTTTTGGATGCTTATTTATTATGGGCATTTTAAAACATTTTCTCTTAATGAACACTTTTATTTGTGCATTTCGAAGATGTGATTTGGAAGAATATCTAGATTTTAACATAGGTGTAATTGACTTCTGGGGAAGAAATGATGAACTGGAAACAGCACCACTCTCAACAGAACATGGCAGAATTAAGATCTAGTGCAGGGGTAGGCAACCTTGGCTCTTTTATCACTCGTGGACTTCAACTCCCAGAATTCCTGAGCCAGCATGGCTGGCTCAGGAATTCTGGGAGTTGAAATCCACGAGTGATAAAAGAGCCAAGGTTGCCTACCCCTGATTCTAGTGAATGGACTGGCTCTTTGTAATTACTGTCCAGACAAGAAAAGGACATGAAATTGCCCACGAGTGTTTAACACAATTGCTCCTTACAAAGAGACCACAAGACAGCAGTCTCCAGCTGGGAAAGAGAGAAAAGCATCTTTGCTCAAACCATAATCGGTGTCTTTCCAATGGACCCTAGGTTTGCATACTTCCTTTTGTAATCACATTTGGAAATTGCTCATTAACTGCTTTTTAGCTAATTGTCTGTGGCGGTTCTCGGTCATCCAGGTCATAGTTGTCTCAAAGGTGCTTTTTTCAAAAAGTCTGGTTGTTTTTTTTTCCTTGAGGAGGAAGAACAAAATGTTTCATTTCTCATCCAAGAAACTTCATCAGTTATGATGGTGGGGGGAATGGAAAGATAGTTACTGACAGTTGAGACTAGATGGTGGGGGGAATAGAAGGATAGGTTCTGGGAAGGGGGAGGAGAATGGAAGGATTATATTTCTTTGCAGGAAGAATTGTACTTTGTAGGAATTGTACTTCCTTTCTTTGCAGGAAGGATTGTACTTCTTTGCCAAGATTCCTATTAGCTTATCTTTGGATCAACAGGTTTACAGCACTGGGTCAGTCTCCTCCAATCTTTATCAAAAGAAGTTTAAATACATGTTTAAGGATTTAAGAATATATTTTTGGAGTAAACAACAAAAGAATGATTAAAAATTTGATTCTGGAAAGTTACAAATGGACTAAGGGTCCAGATGGATTTGAAATAAGCATTTTGGAATTAATTATAAGAATCCTTCCCATAGAAAATGCTTCTGTTTTCAATTCTGTTTTTTTAAAAAAGATAGGATAGACACTGAAGGTTGAAGATTTTTACTCCACTGCAAGCTGAGAGACAGTGGTTGAACCAAGTTCAGCTGAAAGACTTTGCAAATGAGCAGAAAATTCATCCTTCCACACAAATCTGAATAAAGCATGGACAATAACAGCAAAGTTGTTTTATGCGGTCATTTGCGTGCCATTTTTTTTGTGTGCTCCAGCATGACATTGAGAATAGCAATAGCAATGTTCTCAAATCATAAAAAATAATGCATTTAACTGCAGTAATATAAGATTGTTAATAAAGCCCCAGTCAGAAGAGCTAGATAATAGGCACAAAAAACAAATAAAAGCAAGCACAGCGGTTAAAACACATCCAGTTTCCCAGCAGGAAATGTCATTTGAAAAAACCAATTTACAGTATGATTTCAGAAAAAGTGCCAGCAATGGGACTGTGTGAAGCTCATCCATGAAGGTGTTACAAGAAATGGTTGTCTGGCTCTACAGCTGTCAGGGTCGAAATGAAGCAAAACATAGTCTAGCATCTTCTTTGCCATTGAAGTAGCGGGAAAAAAAATGCATAGGGATGTAGATGTTTCCTAAAATACTCAGTACCCAACCATTGAAGGCTTGAAAGGTACCAACTATTTGGAAATGGTCCCAACTATTTAGGGTTTAGCATTTTAGTCTTGAGCTAAAATAGGAATAAAGTACTCTTTGAGAATGGTCCCTGCCTTGAAAAATGCTGCAGCATATCATAAATATCAGTTCAAACAACATACATAGACAAAACCCACAGGATAAGACAGGCACTCAGCCTCATGAAATAATCTTTTTGTAACCTACCTGAATTCTAAGTCAGTTCTGCTTCTTAGAGGGATGACATTACCACAGAAAAAGATAATTCAACAGGGGATCTCACATACCTTGGAAATATTAATTCAGCTCTACATGGGCATGAATTTTGGCAGACTTTTAATGGAAGAGAGAAATTCTCCTATTCTCTTTCATTCATTCCTCTTCTCCTTTGCCCATTTATCAAAGAGTTTGGATGTTGAATCTAATGGGAGCCAGCTGGATTCTACTGTCAGATGGAGAGAAACAGAACCAATACAAACATAGTCTATGGCTTACATTGTGGAGAATCTGGCCATTTACACAAGAATGTACTAAGATCTCCCTGTCTCAGGCAGCAGTTAAGTATCATATCTGTGGTCAAGGATACCATGCTGTGAGAAGAGGGTCCAGCTGGCTTGTTGAAATAAAAGTCAATTCCCCCCTCTCCTGTCAAGGGGGTCAGAGGAGAGCATTTGAAAATTAAGCAGGACTCATACAAGGCCCTAACACTTGATACTTCAATTATAATAAATGATATAATCTGCATATTTATTTGAAATGAAAATTCTTTATATTTGATTTTCAGGAACTTCAATCTTATTGCTTCCAAATATTGAAATATCTTTCTCATATAGATCTATGAAACATTTATCTTACCTTATGTTTAAAGTACTCTGGTTATGCTGCCACTTTGGGGAAAGGACAAGCATGAACCTTCAGTTTTAGGACTTTTGTATAAAAGTTCTTTCCAAATCATAATATCCTGCTGAAAGAAATTATTCCTGGAATAGGATTGCCTAAAAATGTTGATAAAAATTGAAAAAAATGAATTTACTCTCTCCTCTTCATCACTAGTGAGTGCCTTCATCTTTTTTTCTTAAAAAGGAAGATGGACCATTTGGTGGTAGTTATGTTTATTGACTTCTGAACTCTGTAGATGTCAGATATCTCTACTTTCTTGCCCTAATCTCCAAACTCTTACAACTGCTACACCAAATGTTATTTTTTTTACCCACTTAGAAGGAACCTTCAAAATGATTTGCATAAAATATGGGTGCAACGTTATGGCAAGTTTGAACACACAGTATGTCATTTGGCTTCCTTTCAAGCTTTTAGTCTTCATGAGATTTATGAATAATATATCTCACTTCCCTACAAGGTTCCCTTCAAGTACATTCCTATGCTCAACAGGCCTTTCACTCAGTCAAACAGACTTTTGTTTCACAGCTCCTCCTCCACCAGCCATACATCATTCAAACAGATGTATCAGATACTGTGTTAGGATCAATTTTTCTCCAGCAACTGATGCTTTAGAAGAAAGCTTGCTGCCTTGCCTTGGTAAGGTTAAGAGCTGAAATAGGTGTGTGACGCTCTGGGAGGCAATGTACTTGCTTCGCTCCACCCTTTAGATCCCTTTTCTTGTGCAATGAGGTACTTTCCAAAGTTACATTATTTTCTATGCCCAAATAGCTGATTTTCAATATGTTTTACACCTATTTTGAGACTTTTGAAAGATGAGAATGGCAGCCTCTTGTTTAATGGTATGTGGGAATGTCCTTGGCAGATAGGGGAAAAGGAAGCTGCCAAGGGAATGATCAGATAAGGGGTTTGTGTACCACAGCTGCATAACAGGCAAAGAAAGAAACTGAGAAAGGATCCTCACTAAATTATGAGATGAGATGTCAGGAGAGTTGTACTTTCAGACTTGCAATGTTTGGTTAATGTAGTTTTACAAAAAAGTAGAATTAGCTCCTGTAGTTGTGTTTCCAGTCTGGTCTACCTGGGAAGTCTGACATCTGTCTTCATTCCCATTCTTAATTATAATTCCTCAAGAATGGCCAAAGCTTAAAACCTTTGCATGGGTTCAAAGTAAATGTCTTTAAGCTTTGTGAAGATTACTTCTATTTCTCTATTGGCCTTTATCTAGGGATTCCTCCCAGGATTGGCAATATAATATTAGCTACCTAGCATAAGGTTACAGATAGTCCTTGACTTACGACCACAATTGAGCTCAAAATTTCTGTTGCTAAGTGAAACATTTGTTAAGTGAGTTTTGCCCCATTTTATGACCTTTCTTGCCACAGTTGTTAAATGAATCACTGAAGTTGTTAAATTAGTCAAACTATTGTTAAGTGAATCTGGCTTCCCCATTGACTTTGCTTGTCAGAAGGTCACAAAAGGGGCCCACGTGACCGCAGAACACTGCAACCGTCATAAATATGAATCAATTGCCATGCATCTGAATTTTGATCACATGACTAGGGTGATGCTACAATGGCCATAAGTGTGAAAACTGGCCATAAGTCACTTTTTAAATGCTGTTGTAACTTTGAACGGTCACTAAATGAATTGTTGTAAGTCAAGGACTACCTATACTTCTCTATTTTTTTTCTATTACATATTAATAGCTGTGGCAGCACCATTATCAATTGAAACTACTGTGCATGGAGAAAGACAGGTTAAACTTTTCTCTACCTTTCTCTACCTACTCCTGTCTCAATGTCATGGTTCCGATAGATGAGAGCAGTAGAAATAAGAACTCTGAGGCAATTGCTTTCCTCAAAGAACACTTTTAATGGCTACATAATATCAGCATGAACAAAGGTGAAACCAAGACTGAAGGTTACCCCCCCAAAAGGTTACAAAGTAAAAGTTGAAGTCCCCACCCCTTAGTGTGTCATAAATCACAATCCTCAATTAACACCTTTGGCGGACTTCCTACCGGTAGCTCCAGCCCGCCAAATATTTATGCTGCTTGACCTTGGTTCCCACGAGAAAGTTATTGTCTTGACTAAACTATAAGAATGCATCTCCCCCCTCCCATTGCTGTGGCAGCCAAAAAACGAAGAAACATGCCTGTATTCAGAGTGTTTGAAGGTCTGACACTCTCTTTACATATGAATATTAAAAACCGCACACAACACTCTCCATTAGTGCCACCACTGGATTTGTGTGTTTTTTTTAAAAAAAAAAACCCCTCTATAATTGGTGTGAATACTCTATGGAAAGTGGAAGAAAATTCCAAATTTTCTTTCTGTGCACAATAATACAAGTCATATTAGCATTCTGCAGATTTACTTGAAACAAAAGAGAACATAGAGAATTCATCTTGAACTCATGACATTCAGATTTGTAATATGCAGTAGGGAGAAAAAATAGTAGGAGAAGACTGGCATTAAATGTTCCAGAAAAGCTTGTAACACATTTGGCATGTGGGCAAGAAACCTCCTCTGAATTTGCAACATGTTTAATCGTCTCCAAAATAGAAAGGGAATTTGGGGTAAAAAAAAAGAGAGAGAGAGAGAGAGAGAGAATAATAAAAATAAAGCCTGTCTTACTTTTTTATGAAAATATGAATATGGATCTTAATGAACTCAGTGGTTTCAGAAAAAGATAGCATTCTTACTTACATAATTATATAGGATTCCTTTGGAGGCTGAAACAAAGAAACAAATGGCAATCTTAATGGCCATTAAAAACAGAGTATCTATGTGATAATTACATTTGTATTGTGTATTTTTATTATGCTGTTTGCATCGGAGAGGGAAGGACAATCCATCTGTTCAGAGAGTCTTATGATTTGTAATATATACTGTACATAGGTAGATAATAATACCTTAATAGTTCTAGAGATTAGTTGGGGTACCTGTAGAATTCTATAAGTTGAAGCCCAACTGGAGACCTCTAATTCTAAAGAAGATTGCAATAAAATTAAACTTTAAAGGCAAAAGTTTTTTAAAGGACTGATATGATGGTAATATACATGCCATATAAGAGCCATGCTGATGGTCCCTGTGTGTCATAGTTAGCCTTGTTCAGCATCCATAGGAATAGGAATCCACCATATTAGTATCTGGATGAGAATATGCCATGGGATATTAACACTGTAGCTAGTCTTGTAAAATTGAAATATATCACAGAAGAAGATAATGGCAAACTTCTTGGATGATGTTCTTATGAAAACTGCATGGTTTGCATCCATGTTCTCAAAAAGACTCAAGTTTGACTTGTCAGCATATTTATATTTTTAGCATGAGTAAAAACAACAAACATATTGCAAGTCCTTTAAATCCTGTACATTTACTTTCTGAGTTGCCAAGGTAGAAAATAGGAAGTTGTTGAAATGGTCATCAGAGATTAATGTTTATTAGTGATGGTGCAGTGGTTAGAATGCACTATTGCAGGCTAATTCTGCTGACTGCTGACTGCCATCAGTTTGATTCTCACTGGCTCAAGGTTGACTCAGCCTTCCATCCTTCCAAGGTCGGTAAAATGAGAATCCAGATTGTTGGCGGCAATATGCTGACTCTGTAAACCACTTAGAGTGAGCTGTAAATCACTATGAAGTGGTATATAAGTCTAAGTGCTATTGCTATATATTCCTGAAAATATACACTAATGAATCAGAAACTGGCATCAGAAAATATTTACTTGAAAATATTTCAAGTATCAGAAAATATTTACTTGAAGTTGGTGCTCTTGGGAAGCTTTTATATTTTATTCTACCCATCTTTAATAAAATGATTTAATTTATTCCAATGTTTTTTTTTTAAGATTATTACTATTTTTTAAAAAAAATGAAAGAGAAGTCAGTCTCTTCAGTCCTGGCACTACAGGAGATCAGAACAGCCTGTTTCTTTATTTGAAACAAAAGATTCAGCGATGGAAGTCGTGGCAAGGCAACAGTAGCAGTGTGAAGCTATGAATAGAATAGAGATTAGCTGGGTGAGTCATTAACAAAGGGCTACAATTCTCATATTCAAATCCTGGCAATGGGGGGAAAAGGTAGAACTGACACCTGTTTGTTTTATAACAGAACAAAAAGCACTCATATATACATGAAATGGCTCTTAAGATAATGCAGTTGGTATATTCGGCAAGTTGCTATAATTGAAGTCTGTTAGTCTTTGGAAGAAAAAAAGTGATTCATATCTTGTATGCATGTGCTTCAAAGTCACTGAGAAATATTTCGTAACCTTTCTGAGGTAAAGGGAAACATTTTCAGAAACAGGGAAATATATTAGAACTCTACAAAGGGTTGAGTAAAGCACAGAGATATCAGCAGGTAACCACAATGATAAAACAATGATATGTGCATTGGGAAATCATGATCTAACAGAAAAACAATAGAATAACAGAATAAGAGAATTGGAAGAAACCTTGGAGGTCTTCTAATCTAACCTCCTGCTCAAGCAGGAAACCCTACTTTATTCTTTTCAACTCAAGTGCCAGCATCAAGTCCAAATATTTAAGACGACATGTCTTATTTTGTCACTTGCTCACTTCTCTCTGTTGGACATATATTGACATACCTTGAAATTGTTTCATGAAGAAACATGGACTCCTAAGAGTAAAGCAAAGTGGCTATGTTACTTCACTGAGCGGTGCTGCTGCAATGATTAGAATGCAGTACTTCAGGCTAACTCACTGCTCACTCCAGGAGTTCGATTCTGAGCAGGTCAAGGTTGACTCAGCCTTCCACCTTTCCGAGGTCAGTAAAATGAGGACCCAGATTGTTGGGGGCAATAAGCTGATTCTGTAAACCACCTAGAGAGGGATGTAAAACACTGTGAAGTGGTATATAAGTCAAAATGCTATTGTTATTGCTATTTCATTCTGCTTAACACTCCTTTAGCCTCCTTCCACATTTGCAAAAGCTGAGAGTGTCTCTATGAGGTAAATTATAACACTGCCTTAGTGGCATAAATGATGGAATAAAATTTGGAGCATTGTCATAATGACATTATATAATTTGCTTCATTTGCCCAATGATGCCATGATGCATGTCCCTTGACTCACATATAAATTTTCCTCAGCAGACACAAATGTCTAATAGATATAAAGAAAGGGCCCACTGTGTTATTCCCTTCCATAATCTTAATGAGTAGATTATTAGGTACCTGTAATTTTTGGTTTTCCAACTCTGAAGTGATGTAGTGATTGATATTCCATTCATGTAATTGAGTATTCTTCTAGGATAACTTACTCCATACTCCATCCACTTAGAGGATTTTTGTTCTGTTTTGTTTTTAATTTTTCTGGGTTGCTTCTGTGTCAGGGTGAAATTACACATCAGGATAAATACATGGTTGTTTCTGAAAATGCTATTCTGACTCCTCCCTATCCTATTCAACATCTATCTAAATGTTTCTTATCATACAACTCTACAGTATGATGTTCAGAGCTTCTTCATACCTATTCATTATTATCTTTCTCAGACAATTGCAAGATGGCAGAAAGGCTTCATGACTGCATGCTATGTAGGAAGTTCCACAACTGAATGTTTAGAGATCCTAAAAGCAACAAATGACACTCAAGCTGTGAGGATGGGAAGAACTATCATATCTAAGTTGCAAAAATGCTAATAGACAAAGAATAGAAAAAAAGGATGCATCATGAATAATATTTGGGAAGGGCTAAATAGATTGAATTCTTAGAGAGTAAGAACAAATCAGAGGGGAGAAAATAGCTAAAGCAAAGCCCCCAACTGATGCCTCTTTTGGTAAATTCTCTTTGTATTTTTATAAAGATTATTTGAATGTTTAAAAAAATGGAAGTAAGCATGTTGCTGAGCAAAGAACTATCTTCAAATGTCACTTGTATTACAACAATGCTCCAGATCTTACATGGTGTGTGTGTGTGTGTGTGTGTGTCTTATTAGAAAATTAAAAGACTCAATGCTTCACTTGGAATTGTATCCATCTGCCCAAAAAAAAAAAAATCAAAGGGAAAGTGAGGTGGCAAGAAGTATTCTAGACAGCAAGAGGTGGTGATAAGAAACAACCAGACAGCTTTTTCTTGTCACCCACTGTGACATTCAATACATTTGAATGCTCATAACATCCACAAATCTAACTGTACTTAAAGATTCATCATCTAAAGCAATCCTTTTCAAGGCATTGTCATGGAAGCAGTAATGGAGTTGAAGAGTAAAGCAAAATCAAGGG
The DNA here is from genome assembly GCA_023970755.1 of Azemiops feae. Lineage (NCBI taxonomy): Eukaryota > Metazoa > Chordata > Lepidosauria > Squamata > Viperidae > Azemiops > Azemiops feae. Next base: position 718,597 of record JALGBA010000241.1, read on the forward strand.
AAATGAAATGATAGGGGAAAGAAAGACAACCTTTTTGTATCAGTGGTCGATAAACTCAAACTGGAAATTCTTGTGAACAAAACACAGTATATAATTCACACAAGAAGCCCAGAAATAAACTTGGTTTGGCAAAATTACTAAACCACATAAATTAGACCCTCATCTTAAATAACCCCTGCTACTATAAATTCATTAAGAGATAATGGTTGATTTGAAACCTGTACTTCAACACAAAGAGACATGCGGTATAAAAGGAACAAACTGGTATTCATGTACAAATTATAACATTGACTAAAGTACTTCAAATTCTTCATCTGCACCAAAACTTCATTTTATAGCTCTATTGTCAATTAAAAGGCAAAATAGTCACTAAGTAATCTTAGAAAGCTTCTTGGGGAGAGCGGGTGTAACTGCAAATCATTTTGACTACTAGTGATTACTTGGACAAGTCTCTGCAGTTTTCTGGGCAATATTTTTTGGAAATGTTTTGCCATTTTCTTCTTTCTAAGTCTGAGAGAGCATGACTGCCCCAAAGTCATTCATTTGATTTTATGGTTAAGGTGGGATTTGAACTCATGATCTCCTGGTTTCTAATCTGATGCCTGATGCCACTACACCAAGTTGACTTTCAATGTTGACTAAGTATTGCAATTTCTGCAGGGATCCCCTTCCTTAAATCCTTCCTCCTCCTCCTCCTCCTCCTCCTCCTCCTCCTCCTCCTCCTCGACATTTCAAAAGTCATAATACTCTATACCAGTGGTGGCGAACCTATGGCACGGGTGCCAGAGGTGGCACTCGGAGCCTCTCTGTGGGCACACGTTCCATTGCCCCAGCCTTGCCTCCCCCCATGACCCCCTCTTCACCAGCAGCCCCTCTGGAAGAGAGTCGTCCCCGAGCATAGCCCACGCGGAGCAGTGCAGCCAAGGACATGGCAGCCAGGCAGCGTAGACAAGACTCTGCCCTCATATCCCATCATGCACAGTTAATGCTGTGGGACGCGGGCAGAGGGCGTGGCTGCCACAGCGCTGCTGGGCTGCCTGGGCGATCTGCGGTGGGCCCTGGAGGCGGTGAGTGGCCCTGCGGGCAGGCAGGGTGGGGGTGGAGCGGGGGTGGGGCAGGAGGTGGAGCGGGGGTGGGGCCAGTTTTTGGGCACTCGGTCTCTAAAAGGTTCGCCATCACTGCTCTATACCATCAATCAATTACTGACCAAAAGCTACCATTGACAGTTTTACCGACGTGGTTAAATTAGCCAAAAGATTTGCTTCAACATAGAATTTCTTTATGGCAAAACTTTTCCTGAGGTAACTGTAGAAGACTTCTAGTCCACTATCATTCCTGTAGATCATGGTCCTTCCATGCATTCCTGGAACTGTGGCCTGACAATGCTTCACTAACCATTTATAAATGACATAATATTGCTTTGCTTTCATTTCCAGTCTACTGTGGAGACAATTTAAATAAATGATCCAGTTTAAAGAAGTCACAATTTCATACGTCATGTCCTCACAAAAAATTGTGGCTTCTTTAAAACTGGACCATTTACATATGATTTTGAGCTGTCACCACAATGGGCTGGGAATGAGATGATGTAAAACACAGGTATCAAACTCGCCGCGTCATGTGACATGTTGTGACGTATTGCAACTTTTTTTGCATTGCTGGAGCTGGGGTGGGCACAGCCTCCGCATGATGCAACCGGCCCGCGGGCCAGCAGTTTGACATCCCTGATGTAAAATGTTTTCTAGATGAGCCTGGGATTTATCCATATCCTACTGGCCATATCAGGCTGCTTCAGGCATGTCCATTCGGTTGTAGTCTTGTTTATAGGATCATTCCGCTTTGAGCAATGGAATATTCCAGTTGAGCTTTCTCTTGTACCCACTAAGTCTTTCCACTTCTCCTGCCACCCCTCCCTTACCAGCAGTTTATCTTCAGGCAACCAGAATGAGAAGAAGAGGAAACTGAGTTTGCCTGTCCACACACATAAAGCTGATTCATATGATTGTAGTCCTGGAAGATAAAGAGTTTCTGTTCTCATTTCTCCTGCCAGTTTATAAAAGAGATGGCAATAAAAAATGGCGAGGGAGTCCAGCTGTTTGCTCACCAAGTCTCTGATCTCAGAGAGCTGAAAAATGTGTTAGAGATCTGGCAGGTAAACAGTTGGCTGCCAACTATCTAAACCTGTCAGTCAACCTAAAACAGAAAACAAAAGGGTTGACAGGAGCGGTGGAGGGGAAGTGCAGACAAGGGGGAAGAGATCCTGCTTCCTGACATGACTCACAGAATTCCTTTAAGACTATTTTCTGATTACATTGAAACCTGGGTTTACTATTTTTAAATTGTGCTTAAAAGTGTTCAAACAATGTACCAGCATGGAGGAATGCAATGGTAGTGAAATGAATTGAAGTGAGAAGAAGTGATCCCATCTGCATCTTGCAACAACTCCCTACTGTCAACTGTGGTTTGGAACTATTTTTAAAACAGACAGACACTGTCACCACAATCTCTCCGTTTTCACTGCAGCTTCCCTAAAGTGCCTGTCAGCTACTTCTCAGACTAACAAGTGTTGATGGGTCAGCTCCCCACTGGTTAACAGAGGATGGATGGTGGTTTCCTGCTTTACTGGACAGCCATGATCTGTCTTACTATGACACTGGGGGGGAGGGGGAGAGGCATGCCCACTATAGCTAGGAGCCTTTTCTGCTTTAGCAGGCTGTGCTCATCCAAATCATAGATCAGAGGTCTGAGAACCAGGCTTGGCAGACAGATAAACCTATGAGTTCAACCATCATCAAAGTTTGCCTCCTCTCTCAGAACCAACTCCCATTAGGGAGAATGATCATTTGATGTTTTCCCTGCTGACTGGTAACTCTGGTGAGAGAAAAACAAAGCATATAACTTTCCTTAGTTTATTCCTCAGTATATCTGTAAAGACGCTTAGCTTGTTTACTAAGCAAATTAAATCTCAGCAATAAGGCAAGTGCTAAGTAAGCTAGCACACATTATTTCAGGAGCTAAAGGAAACCACCTTGATGCAGCCATGAGGAGGAGCCCTAAGCAAGCATCATTATGCTTAATTTTCCACAATACATTCTGATTTCCACAGCTGCTAGTCATTGAAAGGATACTTAGCTATCATACTGAAACTTTCACCGCAAAAGTACTATTCAAGAATCTTATTTGCTTTTGAGACATTTCCAAGAGGCTTCTCATATGCTTGTAAGCATGTCTTCACAACTTTAGTGTCAGAAGAGATGGGGAATTATGACAATAATACACATTATTTCTTCTTAAATCATTTGTTTAACCCGGTCATTCCAAATATTTTGTGTATATTCATAACAGTGGTAGGACTGAGAATGCCCTACAGATGTGATGGTGCAGTAGTTGGAATGTACTATTGCAGGCTAATTCTGCCGACTGACAGCAGTTCAATTTTCACCTACTCAAGGTTGACTCAACCTTCCATCCTTCTGAGGTTATTAAAATGAGAACCCAGATTGTTGGGGGCGATATGCTGATTTTGTAAACCACTTAGAAAGGGCTTCAAAGTACTATGAAGTGGTATATAAATCTAAGTGCTATTGTTATTGCTAGGACACTTGGATCATCCATGTTGCATTGCAATTCCAATAACAGAATAAAACTTTGTATACTTATCATTATTTGTTATTGATTGTGCTGCTAAGTGTTTTTTGGAACTAACCCAAAAATTCTGGAGGACACACGTGACCCACCCCACTCATCAATAAAATAGCAGCTGTCATCTATATCCTTAATTTGGAGAAATATTTAGTCCACTTATAGACTTGATCAAAATAAATATGTGAGAGTAGTAGTTTTTTTAAAAAAATATATAAATGAAAGGGATCTATTCAATCTTCTCTTTGCCCTACTCTTGCCAACAGGACTCCTTATGTATTGCAGTGCTGTACATCCAATATAGTAATTGGATTACTGTTGTCTAAATTATGCTCAGAAAAGAGCAGCAGTCTGTGCAGTTGATAAAAGAGTCGTATAGTTTTAACATTTTGCTCCAGTCAGATGTCTAATAGCACCAATTTAGACTAGTTAGATCTCTCAAGAAGTCTATGTAGAGCAAATTATAATAATTATAGGGGGCCAGAGAGGTGAAGAAGGGGAGAGCAAAGAACAAATGCATCATTCTACCCTCATGACACTAGGGCTGACTCTTTTGTATCTGGACCATGACACTGCAGATACGTATAAAAGGGACAAAGCTTGTATTGTGATGGCAAAACACTGGATCTTGATAGCACCTCTGATAGTAATCCAACCTCTTTGAACTGTAGAGTGAAAACAAAGATAAAAGCTTCCTTGCTTTACATTCAATTCCTGTGACTAAATGTCCATCATTTTCATTATAGCAGTACCGAAGTCCTTTGCCATTTGCTTCTTCCAAGATGCTTTTCAATTTCCCAATCCAACCGATAACCTTGAAACTTCTTGAAAGTCTCCTTCCCAAGTAATAGTTCAAGACAACCACGTTTAGCTCTTTTGACGGGAGGGGGGAGGAATTATTAAAGGTAATTTAGTTGTTGCTATATCGCTGCAGTGACTGAAACTCAACCAAACCCAATTCTTCTATCATGAATATTTTCTACCTCTCATTTAGTAGCATGGAAAACTCAGAAGTACAGAGCATGGCCTTGAGGAGAAGAACTATGTTTATTGCTAGGATATTTGGGTTTTCAGGAAAGGGAAAACAAAGGTTTTTATAGAAGTCAGAGGCTACAAATTGGGAAATATTAGAGATTTGATTTGCTGGAAACTTTTAGAGAAGGTAGGCGGGTTCTTGTTCCTGAACCTGAGGTTACTTCTATTGTTAGGTAAACCTGTCCTTTTAGGAGCAGCAGCAGAGACCTTGTTCAAGAGGTGGAATGTTGGGGTCATCAGGCTGATTGAGGATGGAATGTTGAGGTTCCTCTATGTGGCAATTGACTTGTTAGGACTGCCCTTGGGCTGTACTGTGAGCTGGCAAAAAGGCTTCTATCCATTGGTCTAGATGGGATGGTGGGCGGGAAGGCTGGTAGGGTCAATTGGGAGCTGATAGGGTTAGGCAAAGAGAGGATCTGTGTTTGATCCTGGCTACTTGTAAAAGACAGGAACAAAAAGGGTGCAACCTCTGCTGTGACTTAATTAATTTCTTGTTATACCAACCAGATTTGGACTGGAAAAGATGTCAACACCTGGAAACCACAACACATGACTCACATGTTGTATGCTGCTTAGCATGATGAAAGCAGTGCAAGTCAGATCAAGATGGGAATTGGGAGTTTATTCTCTGGCTTGTTAATTCATTCTATTAATTTCATAAAGTCTGAGGCTTGTTTTTGATGACTTTAAACTTTCAAAGTGCATGCTGTAATGATATGTATGGCTATAGTAAGTGGGGAATCTGTCAAAACTGACTGACATCAACCATAACTCACTTTCCCTTTAAGTCACTGGCCTATCAATCACTCACAAACCACCCATATTGTGCTAACACAGAGGATAATTGTCTTCTCACCACATGACATATCAGATTTTTCATTACCTAAAATAGATATGTTATTATGTTGTGCCGTTCTTCTAAATGCAATGGCAACTCCTCCTCTTCCTCCTCCTCCTCCTCCTCCTCCTCCACTACTTCTTCTGCTGTCACCACTCCTCCTGTTCCTCCTTTTGACCTGAAAATGCTTATAAACAATAATGTAGCAGTGATGTGGAGGATCACTTCCCTAAGGAAAGTATTCAGAAAACACTTGTGCCTCTGAAGTAACAGAAAATTAATTAGGAGTGACTGAGCAGACTTAAGTACCTTGTTCACCTGGATCAGATGTTGCAAAGATACATCTTTTCTATTTCTCAATTCCTCAGGGACAAAACCACACAAAGTGGTTATTGTGTTGAAATGTTTTAAATGCATTGCTTGGGAGTAGGTCACAACACTTGATTTTCATTTTATGCAAAAGTTAGTGACAACCTATAATGTAAAAATGGTCCTGCTGGATCAGTTCAATGCTCATCTTTACCAGCATTTTGTTTCCTGCAACGATCTCTAGGGTGCTTGCAAGAACAAGATATAGCAATATTTCTCTCCCATCATTATTTCCTTCAACTGGTACCTGGAGGTGTACTCTCCCCAAAATAGATAGACCTTCTGCAATTTATCCAATCCCCTTTTAACACTACTTAAGCTTGCCAGAAAATTTTGGGTTCAAATACATACAGTGATGCAGAAAAATTTAAAGATTAATATTCAATTGAGAAAAGACCTTTCTTGGTGGGTCTAATGGATAGACAATTATAAAAGAGTTATGAAAAATTGTTTTTTTATATATGATAACTGCTGTAAGATTATTACATGTACAGAAAGAAAAAAAGAAAAAGAAAAACCCACAATGGAGGGTGGCTGGTGAAGATGACAGATTTAGCAAAGATGGCAAAAGGAACTTGTATCATCAGAGAAAGGATAATAACTACATTTATTGGTGATTGGAAACTCCTTATGGACTTTTTGCCAAAAAGGGGGGAAATGAACTTATGATTTATGGTTTTGATGTTTAGAAAGGGTGAACTATGGAAAGAAGGGTGTTATACTGTAAGCTTAGATACAGAAAGTAAAATATAAATCTGTTGTTAAAAAGACCAGAAACTGCTTCTTTTTAACTTTTTCTTTTTCCTATTTCTTTCTTTGCACTTTTTTCACTTATTACTTTTCCTCACCTTCCTTATTTTTCTTTTTCAAAATTTTTATGGTTTTTATTCTTTTAACCTTTCTTTAATAAAAGTTAAATATATAAAGTTCATGGCCATCAACAAATCTTGCAGTAAAGAACTCCAGAAGTTAATTCCCTTCTGTATGAAGAAATACATTTTCTCTCCTTCAAGTCTGACTAAACCTGGTTTTGGGTTGCGATAAATAAATAAATAAAAATCTATCCCTATCTACTTTCTTCACGACATGCCTGATTTTATATATATCAATCATATCTCCTTTCTATCTCCTCTTTGATGAGCTAAGAAGTCCTAAATTTTATATCCTTTTTACTCTTTTGTAAGGAATGTGTTTGTTCCTCTCTTACTTTTGGTTGTTCTCATTTGCACTATTTCCCAACAAATTCTATTTTATTCTTTTCATATGGTGTGAGCAGAACTGTATATACTTCTCCAGATGTACTGTACACAGGCCACAGGTTTCTATAAGGCCATTACACTGTTGATGGTTTTATTTTCAATCCCTTAAAATTTGAAATTTACCTTTCCTTTTCCAGTGGATATCTGGATATGTGTTTAGAAGGATTCTCTGTACTGTAGCACCAAAGCAGTGGTGGGATTCAGCCAGTTTTCACCAGTTCGGCAGAACTGGTAACTAATTTTTTGTTGCCCAGGCCCACAATGGACTTCCTGAAGCGACATCCACACAGAGAACCGGTTGTTCACATATTTGAATCCCACCACTGCACCAAAGCCACAGAGAGGTTTTTAATCATAAGGATGTCAGGTCAGGTAGCTTATTTTATTTCCAATTATAGAATGTGAATCAAAACTGGAAGCATAGCTTTCCATTAACATGAATTTAGGAAAACATAAAACAGCATATATAACTTGTTTGTGTGTTTGTTTTTATCAGCATTGGATGAACTTTATAGGAGGAATTTTAGAGTCTTATGTATGACAAATTTCATAGGAAGAGTTTTAAAATGGCATGGACTTTCGACCATAGGAGTTGCTTACTCAGACTACTTTTGCAACTTCTGCATCTTACATGGTCCAAAGAAGGAAGACGTCACACTCACATAGCTGCCAAATTGCCCCCTTCTAGTCAGGCATTGGGCTTTGCATTGAACATTAAGGGATGTGCATGTCCATATCTCATCAAACCCTTTTGTCTGTATGAGCACAATGTGGGGTGCCATTTTGTATGCACCAAGCCTAGATGCTCTAGCATCTGAGGACCTGCTGGGAATTGCAATGCAGCAGTAGCTAGAATGTCATGGGCTTGCACGGCCCCAGCTAAAAAAAGAAAGTGAGCAGCTAAACAGCAGTTGCTGCTGAGGTAACACAACAGCAAACCACAGTTCTCATCACCAGCAGAGTAAGTAGGCCATGAATTTCTAGAGTGAGCCAATTGACAGAAGCCTGTGTTTACTCAAACTGATTGCCTCTTCCTCAGCAGTGAGTTAATTAACAGTTTAACAGCTGAGCTCAAACTGTGTCGCCCTGGTGTATTGCTGATTAAAATGGATGGACTTGATGATCTCCGTTTTGGCCTTGACTGCACTTTCAGGATGATGCCACCTAATTTGGCTGCTCCACACACTGCATCTCAAAGGTTCCTAATGAAACTGATTATTCCACTCACCAAGCATATGGAGATAATAAACTGAAGATTGAAAATATATGAAGATAACATTTTTTGTTCTTAAGCTAGTACATTTTATCACCTTGTCAGTTGCTCATACAATGCACTGAAGTTTATAGAAATATTCCATTATTTAGTCATTTTCAGAATGATTCTTGCTAAGATGGAATACATAATCATGAGCTGTAGGCATCAATTAATTTACTTGTTGAATTACAGACAAACTACAGGAGAAAATTGTTTTAATCTGATCTGATTTTTAAAAAAATATTTATTATGATTCTATGGCCACCTACAAACAATGCCTTCTAGTAGTTTATCATTTAGGGCAAATAAACTGTTAAACACATTAAATAATTAAAAAATTGTTGTTGCTAAATATACACCATTTAGAATAAAATTCTTGCATGGGATAGAACATATTTTGTGCTTTTGTTAAAAAAAAAAATATTAAGATGGTAAATACTAAAACAGCAAGAGCCCAATGGCAGTTGAAAAGTTTGAGTGAGTTAAAGAAATGGCTAGTTGATTTTCATTTGGAAAAATATATATGTTCCATTCACAGTTGTACCACTTTTTTTTTGTAGAACTCTATTAATAGCTTAACACTGAGGACAACTCACATTGCCCAATGTAAGAAGAATCTAGCAGGCCAACTATTCAGTTATCTGCAGATCTTAAAATTTGTTTGTATGAACTTGTAATAGATGCATAGTGAATCTAGATGGTTGGGGCCAAGTTTTCAGATTACTTTTGATGCCCAGTCAAGAACTGTTGTGTTTTTTTAAACACTGATTCTAATGAGTGAAGTATGAAGCTTTTACATTTATGTAGTTATGAATGAACTAGGGTTGTGTTAGTGTGTGTGAGATTTTTCCACCTAGTTATGAATTAACTGGGATTGTGGTGGGGGGAGCGAGGGGTTTGTGCAGGCACAACTATTCTGTCTTTCATTATATAATCAACTTCCCAACAACTGCAATCCTTTCGGCTTGCTGCCACACTTCAGTTCAATCCCAGAAAAAGACATCATAAAGGACTTTTCCTGTAGGGATTTCTGAGATGTGATATTTTTAACACTGCTGTTGGGAAATCCTGCCCTAGGTAAATTATTAGAAGGTTTCTCCTTCTCCTAAATGAGAATTTACATATTTGCCACCTCACTTCAAAATGATCTATCAGTATTCATTTTAAGCGTAAATGGTGTTTGGTATACAAAACAGGTGTCATGAATATAAAATAAATATTGCTCTTTGATATAATTCCTTCTTCCCATCTTGGTTGCTCTGAACATCTCATTAGAGAAGATTCTTTGTCTCAATTCTGGGAGAAGCTTGTTTGAATCTCTAGTGGAGTATTCAGTGCTTCTTCATTTGGCTGTAGGCAAATGAGAAGACAAAGAACTGTTGCTGTGGTATTGGATTGTTTCATTTTTTTATTTGCTTTTTTATATGAATATGAATTAGAAACATGGTATATAGCGTAAACTGTTGGAAAATTACTATGAATATTTTTTGGTTTAGCTTGCACCCAGCACATACCCAGTCTTTCTTTATATCCAGATCAGAACAAGCATATGCACCACTCAGTCCAGCTACCAAAATAGAGTTTGATGTTCATTCATTAAACATTGGCAGACATCAAAAACAGGTAGCAAAACAAGCCAAAAGCCAAGCAAGAGCAGCAAGAGACAGAGAGAGAAAGACAGGAACAGCACTCTCCAATTTAGACTTTTTCTATATTTATAGTAGTGCTTCCCAGACCTGAGTAAATTATCCAAAACTTGGAAAAATGGTTTGTCTTTGGATAATAATACATTAATCCATTACCCAATCACAACAGGAACATTTAAATTGACTTAAAAGTGTTTTACCTACATTGGGTAAAAAGGACTTTCTGTTAAGCATTTTTGGGTAATGAGGGGGAAAAAAGTCTGAGAAGCATTTTCCTATATGAAAAGGCACAAAGCTTTCCAGAGCCACTGGAAGCAATACTGTGGATAATTAACATGGATATCCCAAAGGAAGTGGCATTTGGTTATTTGAGCTTTATGTTTTTATATGCATAATGGCAACTGAATAGAGATGGAAAGGAGGTCACCAGGAGAGCCCTCCTCTATTTTGTACCACAAAAAAAAAAAGCATTTGGGGAATTGGGTTGGTGCATTCATTATAAACACTGTCCATGTCTCAAAGGTGACTACAGACTGCATTGTCCTTAACAAGTAAGAATTTCAAACGAAACCTGAACTGGTATAGTTAATTCAGGATTGTTTTCGTTTCTTGAGTTAGTTCTCACGGTATTTGCATATATGATACCCGTTTGACCTGAAAGTTGTTGACTGGACAAACTCTGGCTGTATCCTTTAAAGCAAACTATTTGCCATCACACTTCCCTTCAGTATAATCTTAATGTATATGACTCTCCTAAAAATCCAAAGCCCAGAATGGTCACAAATGTAAACAATACAATGAACTTTGGGGAAAAATGGATCTCTTGTAACAATGTAAAACTAAAAGGCTCTTCACACTTCCCCAAGAATGTTTACACCTCCCCAAATACAACTCACAGCCTGGGAAACCCTGTTTAAATAGAGCCGTTATCAGGTTCTACATACATAGAAAATACTATAGCCAAGCAAAAATATACGGTATCAAACTATATTAGAAAAACACAACTCCTATATCTGGGTTGCAATAATGTTCACAGCCAGTAGATGGCAGTAGGAACTCAATGGATGTAGTAGGATAGGGTCCCTGAACAGTTTCTTGTTCCTTGTATCGTTTTTTGCTGTTGTTGTGTTTTTACTGTTTTTACTGTTGTTAATAGCGTAGAGTTGGGCTACTAAATTATATGGGCAGCCATGTAATTTAAAAAAAACATAGAAAGAAACAATATGTTTGGCTGTGCTTTTGCTGCCATGTAATGACTGTCTAAGAACCAATTTGGTATAGTGCATAAAGCATCTGGAAACCAGGAGACTGTGGGTTGTAGTCCTACCTTGGACATGAAGTCAGCTGGGTAACCTTGGGCCAGTCAGTCTCTCAGCTCTACAAAGGAGGCACTAGCACACCATTGAAAAAATCTTGCCAAGAAAACTGCAAGTACTTGTCTAGATGAATATTATTCCTATTATGCTGTACGTGGAGGTCAGAGGCATATGTACTCTAAATGGCAAGCAGTTAATACATATTGAAAAGGAATTTTATAATATGCTAAAGGCATCATAATGCTCAATTATTCCAACCGTATTGATGGTAATATTAACAACTGTATTTGTGGATAAAAACACAGTGAATTGTTCAGTATCATTTCAATCCTGGAATACTATATTAATGAGCAAGTGAGTATATTTGCATGAGCAACTGGAACGCAATTATTAGAATTACATGAATCAAAACCTTCCTCTTTCCCTGCATCCAATGGGGATATAAAGTGAAGGAAAGAACAGGTACTAAAGACATTCCCAATTTCCATATTATTATGACAGGATTTTCTTTTTCAATATTCTTTCCAACACAGAAATGTTCCAAGATTTAGGAGAAACCAGGAAGCAATTTTCTGGAATGAATGAGAGGTAATAATTCAAACTATGTTGAATATGCTAAAAAAACATGTTGGAACAGTTGAAAACCAAGTCTGAACTAATTAGCTTTATTCTTTGTTGTTGTTGCTCTTTTAATTGTTCTATCTTACCCTAACTCTTTCTAAACCAATCAGACCATCTCCACAAATTTTTGTAATTCCAATATGTTGATTGGTGATGAACACGGTTCGTTCCTATATACCTAACTACATTGTCAGAATGGCCCTTTCAAATAACAATCCTTTGCATTCAGCTGAACACGGGCCAAGCACCTCATAGGATTTGCCTTGGAAGCATTTACTTTCAGCACAGAAGGAATAAATGTTTATTTTTAGAAATGGCTCTTTGTAAGAAGCCAAACATGCAAGCAACAAAGAAAGAAAATCTCATCAACAAATAATGAGCCCAAAGGAGAACAGGCAGGATAAACAGACATTAGCTACGCTATGAAAATACATTTCCATTATGAATATATCTGCAAACATAAATATTAAAATACAAATGCAATGATAAACTGATAATTTGAAAAGGCACAATTCTGACTACAGGAAACAACTTTAAATGGGGTGGAGGAAGGGGTAGGGAGAAATAGCAATGCTCATTAACCAGACTTGCATTTACAATACTGGAAATCAAAAGAGGAGCTCAGAGGCAGATCAAAAACATCCTATTCCCATTTCCTTTCAATAGGGTACAATCTCTTGTATCACCTCCTCTTCTCTTCCTCCTCCTTCTTCATAACATTTGCTCAGAGTGTACAATTCTAAACAGAATAACGAAGAATATTTTGTTTCACTGATTACTTTACCTTAGATTTTTTTGGAAGGGGGGGAAACACGAATAATCTTGCATTCAATCCCTGTGAATATGTAATATTGATTAATAGTGTGTATGTTCTCACTGGCCCTTTGAATATTTATTATCTTCCCATTAAGGTACTCCATCAGGACAACTTTCATTAGAAGGATTATATGTAGGAGGGTAAGGGCTTTTTATTTACTTTAAAAAAAACAGTTCCTTTACATTTGTTAATTGTCTTGGATTAGGTATTGTTCCCCTGTAAAATAAAATAAAAAATAGCTCTAACCCTAACCCTAAAAAAAACCCCATATAAATTGTATAACAGTTGCAGAAATTTGGTCTGATCTCAGTGCACAATAAAAATATGTGGTAATAACAAAGATGGCTCAGAATTGGTATAAATGAGTTGACATTTATAAGGCAGGACAACAAGCAATGGATGAAAACTAATCAAGGAGAGAACCAACCTAGAACTAAGGAGAAATTTCCTGACAGTTAGAACAATTAATCAATGGAACAACTTGCCTCCAGAAGTTGTGGGTACTCCAAAACACTGGAGGTTTTTAAAGTATATATTGGACAACCATTTATCTAAAATGGTACAGGGTTTCTGCTTGAGCAGGGGGCTGGACTAGTCACTAAAAGACCTCTAAGGACCCTTCCAACTCTGTTATTTTGTTATATATCAGCCCCTAGATATGGATTAATCATATTCAATCACTTCCATATCCTTGTGACTGATAGACATCACTTCCCTAGTCAATACTTTCTTCTTTGAGTTTTTGTAAGCTTATACTTATGTCATCAGAGTGCCTGCTCTTTTTTATTGTCTTTGATTTTTTTTTCCTCCCAAGGATGAAGGATTTCTCCAGTAACTCTTACCTTTGCATTATATCCACAAACTGTTGCAACTTTAGCTTTATTATTAGTGCTTCCAGTGAGCAGGCTCGTTTACTTCATCTAACAAAATGATGACAGTTCAAGGTATTCTCAACCATTTTCCCCTGCAGCATGTTTCAAGGGCATCCTTTTTCTTTATTTAGCCTTTCTAATGGTCCAGTTTTCGTAAGCATTACATTAGGGGGGGGGGAAACATTGCCTTTAGAATATGTGGTAGGTCTTTGTTGTCGGTATTATACTTAAATATTTTGTCTAGATCTGCCAAGTAGCACCTGTCTAAAGTGTGACCACAGTCACCAAGCTTATGAATTTTTGAACTCAGAAAGATAAAGTCTATTGCTACTTGAACATATCCATCTATTTGCACCGGATGGCATCCTTGTTTGTTTTTTAAGTTATTATTGTTTATTGCACAATCAGCCCGATATTTAGCTGAATGTAGCATTTTTATCCTCCTGTTGAGTCCCTTCCCAAAGTCCTGGGATAGGCAAATGTTGTTTGAGGATTTACAGGTATCATCACCTGTTAACATCCTCAGCGTGTAAGCTGTTCCAAGTAAAGCTGTCTCCTGAAATTGACTAATGGCAATTCAAGTGGTGGTATTAAAGTGGCACTTGCTATTGGTGTTCAGTCTGTGCATCTTTCATGCAGCAGCTAATTCTGTGCTCCATTGTTCCTTCAGCTTCTCTGCAATTTTCCTGCTCTTAGGCATCACCAGATCTTGTTGTTATCTGTTTGCCCGCTGGTTTCTCATGTACTCATCATGTAATACTTTGCCTTGCTATGTTTCTTTTCTGTTGTTCATTAGATCTTTTCCAGGGGTCTTCATGCTCTAGTGATGCCAAGGTTATGCTGAATAGGCCCAACCATATCATGCAGGTCTTAGTTGAGGAGTGCAGCCAAATCTGTTCTTTAAAAAAAAAAAAATCAATATGGTGAAAATAAGCAATTTGAATTTCATGCTGGATCAAATGTAGCCTGGATTAACAAGAGTCATGTTGGATACTATAGCTCCTGGGCATTCATTGTAAAATGTTCTCAGTTCCCCCTGCTAGGCAACCAGGACATGAAGCTGACAGGCTATTGGAAGGCAATCAATAGCAAAGAATTTGGTTAAAGGAAGAAAACTGCTCAATTATTATTTCTACCAATCCATCAACAGAGAGACTGCAATGAACCAGTAAATGTCTGAAAAAGAAAAAAGCAAACAAACAAACAAAAAACAATGCAGTTCTCGACACAACTGTGGCACAACCCAAAGAAATACAATAGGAATGAAGTATGGATAAGGCAAGTGGGGAAAGAAAACAAAAGAAGCTAAAATGCAAGAGCTTGTAATAATAACATAAATGGTAGAGAAAGGGGCAAGAAAGATCAAGAACTAGGCTGGTTGGAAAGAAGATAGCTGAAAACAAGCTCTTTCCATCTGAACAAAAAGAGGAAAAAGCAGAGGGACAAGATGATTTTGGAAAACTGTAAGAGAAAGAAGACCAGCCTGAATGTAGCTTGGATTGATTACAAGAAGAAATTTGACTTCTTGCCACATGAAATAACAATAGAAATAACAATAGAAACCCAGAAGGTTTATGAAAAGATCAATGGCAAAATAGAAGATATAGTTGCTGGTCAATAGTGATAGACTGGGAGAGGTTAACATCAAGAGATGAATCTTTCAAGGGGGTTCACGATCACCAATGATTGTCATTGCATTGATTCCTCTCTCCACAAGTCAGTCTATGGCTATCAAACATCAAAAACAGCTGCCAGGCTATCCCACCTTCTTAACGACAATCTGAAACTTTATGGGGGGAAAAACCCACCATCTCAAATAGAATCACTGTTCAACATTGTCTGTATATAGTCAAGATATTATAGAGGTTTGGATTGGACAAATGAGCCACCTTTGCCAACAACAGGAGAAAAATAGTGAAAACTGAAGGAATCAAGATGCCCCATTGGAATTATATCAGGACTGGATAAAGGCAAATATCTGTAACTACAAATATCTGAACATCCTTCAAGCTGACAACATCAAGCACACTGAAGTCTAGGGAAGTAGGGTATAACTGAATACATTTTGAGAGTGAAAACAATCTTAAAGTCTAAATTCAATGGAGGAAATACCATCAAGGCAATTAACACATGGGCATTTCTAGCCATTCAGTCACAGTTGGAATAGTAGACTGGACTCAAACAGAACTAAAAGCCCTGGATAGGAAGACCAGAAAAATAATAACAATGAATCACGCCCTTCGTTCACACAGTGGTGTTGGCAGACTCTATTTACCAACGAGCATA
Source organism: Azemiops feae (assembly GCA_023970755.1). Taxonomy (NCBI): domain Eukaryota; kingdom Metazoa; phylum Chordata; class Lepidosauria; order Squamata; family Viperidae; genus Azemiops; species Azemiops feae. The sequence continues at coordinate 734,553 of JALGBA010000241.1, forward strand.
GGTGAGCATGGAATGTCTCAAGTAGACAAGTTAAAGAAGAAGAAGAAAAAAACTTTGGAAGAATATTTGAAGAACTGTGAAAAAATATGCACTGAAGCTAGCTCATCATGAAGGCTTACTGAATATTGGAGATATTAAACTCCAACTACATTTGAAAAACCAAATGAAGAATATAAAAAAAAAGATGTGGCAAGGCAAAGTATAACATGGCCAGTCCATTAAAAATAGCAGGCAGATAACAATAAGACCTGGCAATGGGTAAGAGCAGAAAAGATAAGAAAGAAACAGCAGAGCTAATTCTGTCTGCACAAGACCAAAACTTAAGAACAAATGCATATAAAGCCAAAATTAATAAAACAGCAATAGATTGCCAGTGCCATCTGCAAAGAAGCTGAAGAAACAATGGACCACCTAGTCAGTTGCACAGACTGATTACAAGCTAGGGCATGACAAAGCAGCAAAAATGATGCATTGGAAGAGCTGCAAAAACTACTATTTGCCTGCAAGTAAGAACTATTGGGGCCATGAAACAGATAAAGTAATAGACAAGTGATCCGGGACTTTAGAATTCAAACAGACAACACACCAGATCTAACAATTGTTGATAAGAAAGACAAAAAAGTCTGGATAGTGGATGTGGCAGTACCTGGAGAGAAAGAGAAAGAACTGGAGAAAATCACAAAATACAAAGACCTGCAAATAGAAGGAGAACAACTGTGGGAAAAGAAAGCAACCATGGAATCAATAGTAATAAGCATCTTGGGTGTAATCCCAAAACAACTGGAGCATCACTTGAATACAGTCAGCATTGACAAAAATCACCATCAGTTCATTGCAAAAGGCAGCTTTACTTGGAACAGCTTGTAACCTGCAATGTTACCTTTAACATCATCCAACATCTGCCTAACGCAAATCCTTGGGATGGACTCAATAGGTGGATAAAAATGCCAAATCCAGTATAAAAATCTGGCAGACCATACAACCAACTAAAATATGTTATTACCACTGCATATTAATATGCTATAATATAAAGAAATAGTTATTTGTGAAATACAAATTATACACAATAATACAACACCATATATATATATACTGTAGCAGCAAAATAAAACTAAGTTTCTCCCCCTGTCTGTCCCTCTAAGCCAATTTAAATGTATAAATACTATCAGAAGAGTGAGGCACAAACAGAAGAACATCATTGCTTAAAGTGTTCTCATGGGCAAAGTTTGTGAAAATGACAAAACTCTGGGGCTGGCTCTTTGTGTTAAAATCGGGCAACCAGATACCTCATTCCTTCCTTTTAATTTGTAGGCAGTTGACATCTATAATTTATTTCAAATGTTGATTTGAAGATGCAATTCAAAGTATAATTTGACTGAATCGCTCTGAATCCAATTACCTCCTTGAAGTTTCACAAAATCTTAATGAATGGCCAAGGAGCATAAACCACATTGATTAATTTGCTCCTGTGGAGTAGTGGAAGTTCGGGAACTGATAGAAGCCAAGAAGAAGAGTACCCTACAACTTCCTTTTCTTTAAAAATAGCACAACGCCATCAAAGTTCATCATGACTGTCACACCTGCAGTTTGCTTTCATAAGTTTAATGGGTAATGGGCCCAGCTCATATTTACTAGTAACAGTGTTGGAATAATTTTGACCATCTACTCTGGGAGTGTAGGAAAGGGAGTATAGGAAAGGAAGAGAAAAATGTTTCTAGGAAGAAATCCTTATCCTTCTGATCTTACCTGTGGTACATTCTTTCATGAAGCTAGATGAAAATAAATTGGCTCCATGCTACATTGATAATATCAATGATATTGATTTTACCTTGACAGGGAGATTGGATCTGATAAGTCTTCCAGGCCTTTTAACTAATTTTACTTTATGGTTCAGCAAAATAGTGATTCCATAATTAAAATGAATGCTTTTGGGGGGGGGGATGAAAAAAAATAATTTCATTCTTTCCCTTTTTAATCATGAAATGCCAGTGGAAAATTCCTCAGCTGTAATATTGAATATTGTTAGAGATTAAAGATGTCACTTAGATTATTTTGAAGCTCAAAGGATGTTGTTAGTTGGGATGCTCGTGTGGCTAAGCATTCAACTGAGAGATGTATCAATCTGTGACTTGACTGAAAGTCTCTGAATGTGAGACATAGAAACAGCAAGGTCAACAGTTAATATTCCTTGTATATAGAGAACTACACAACTGAAACCAAATAATCACACATCATGCCATTTGGGGAGTTAATTTATAGCTCAGTATCTGAACAGTTGGAGTCTCTGTTCTTGATTCTATAAGGTTTTATGATTGAAACTTCTTGTGCTGGTCAATTGCTAAATAATAATTACCACTGCATGTTATCTGCCAAATGATATAAAAATGGTGCTGCAGGTCTTTTATTACTGCATTCCAGTGAGATTAAATAGTCCTTCACATGTGAACCTACAATCAAAATTAGACACATCAGTGAATTTCAAAATTGTGTTCCAGGAAACTTGATTCTTCAAACAAACAAACTGAAGCACTGTTTAACAAAAACTAACCCATCTTTCCATTCAAAAAGGCATCGTCTTAAGGCAACACAATAGTAATAATTGCCACTGCCATTCCCTCTCCCACAACTGGGAGGGAGAAGCTTGTGATCCCTTTTATCCTCTGCTTGATGAACTTCCATGAGGGTGAGCCTAAGCCTTCAGGTATAATTTTCTTAGTTATGAAATGCTCTGCCATTAAGATAGTTCAGAAAGCTTTGTGTACATTTACTGAACACGTCATGTTGTGGCTGGGCTACTGAAAGTCATCCTTTGTGGGCCTGTCCTTGAAGATCATCAGGAGCTTCAGTGGATTTAACATGAAGCTCCCCGTGTATTTATAAGCACATCGGAACTCACCAGTGAATTATTGCTAATTTGGGAGTGCATTGGCTGCCATTTAGTTTCAGGTTGCAATTCAAACTGCTGGTTGTCACCTTTAAGGTCCTGTATGAAATCTATGAAGCTACCTTTTCTGGATTGAACCTGTCTGCTCAGTGAAATTGGGTTGAAGAAGCTCAACAAGAATCCAAGGTATTTCATCTTCATGGTTTCAGTAGTTAGTCTTCTTGCTGATGCTTCCATTCTCTGGAGCAGCTTCTACTGTTTCTTCAGTTTCTTATGCTGATGCTTTTCATAAGTGTGTTTTATTCTTCATTTTGCTCTGTATTTATACAGTGCATTCAGAAAGTATTCAGACCCCTTTCACTTTTGTCAATTTTGTTATGCTGCAGCCTGATTCTACAGTTGTTGAAATTCATTTTTTTCTCTCATTAATCTATACTCAGTACCCCATAATAACAAAGTGAAAACAAAATTTTAGAAATGTCTGTAAATTTATTAAAAAGAAAAAAACTGAAATATCACATTGGCATAAGTATTCAGACCCTTCACTCAGTACTTTGTTGAAGCACCTTTGGCAGCAATTACAGCCTCACATTTTTGGGGTATGACGCAAAAATGCACACCCTGGATTGGGGGATTTTTTACTATTCTTTCTTGCAAATCATCTCAAGCTCAGTCAGGTTGGATGGCGACTGTCGGTGGACAGCCATTTTCAGGTCCCTCCAGAGATGTTCAATAGGGTTCAAGTCAGGGCTCTGGCTGGGCCACTCTAGGACTTTCACAGAGTTGTCCCTAAGCCACTCCTTTGTTGTCTTGGCTGTGTGCTTAGGATTGTTGTCATGTTGGAAAGTGAACCTTCAGCCCAGTCTGAGGTCCTGAGAGCTATGGAACAAGTTTTCATTGAGGATATCCCTGTACTTTGCTCCATGCAGCTTTCCCTCAACCCTGACCAGTTTTCCCAGTCTCTGTTGCTGAAAAAACACCCCCATAACATGATGCTGCCACCACCACACTTCACTGTTGGGGAGGTGATGAATGGTGCCTGGTTTCCTCTAGACATAATGTTTAGAATTGAGGCCAAACAATTCAATCTTGGTTTCATCAGACCAGAGAATCTAGTTCCTCACAGTCTGAGAGTCCTTCAAGTGGTTTTTTGAAAACTCTAAGCAGGCTTTCATGTGTTTTGCACTGAGGAGAGGCTTCAGCCTAGCCACTCTGCTATAAAGCCCAGATCAGTGGAAGGCTGCAGTGATGATTGTCCTGGAACTCTGTCCCATCTCCACACAGGATCTCTGGAGCTCAATCAGAGTGATCATCAGGTTCTTGGTCACCTCTCTTACTAAGGCCCTTCTTCCCCAATTGCTCAGTTTGACTAGGTGACCAGCTCTTGGAAGAGTCCTGGTTGTGCCAAACTTCTTCCATTTGAGAATTATGGAGGCCGCTGTGCTGTTAGGAAACTTCAGTGTAGCGGAAATTTTATTGTAGCTTTCCCCAGATCTGTGCCTTGCAATAATTCTGTCTCTCAGCTCTGCAAAGACAGGATTATTGCAAGCTCTCTCCTTTGACCTCATAGCTTTTGCTCTGCTACAGTATGCATTGCCAGCTGTGAGGCCTTCTATAGAGAGGTGTGTGCCTTTCCAAATCATGTCCAATCAATTTAATTTACCATAGGTTGACTCCAATCAAAATGTAGAAACATGTCAGCAATGTCCAAGAGAAATGGGAGGCACCTGAGCTAAATTTCAAGTGTTCTTGCAAAGGATCTGAATACTTATGCCATTGTGATATTTCAATTTTTTCTTTTTAATAAATTTACAGAAATTTCTAAAATTCTGTTTCCACTTTGTCCTTATGGGGTACTGAATGTAGATTAATGAGGGGAAAAAATGAACTTCAACAACTGTAGAATCAGGCTGCAGCATAACAAAATTGACAAAAGTGAAGGGGGTCTGAATACTTTCTGAATGCATTGTATATATAATATATCTTATGTATTCTAATGTTGTGATCTACCCAGAGTCGTGCACTTGAGATGTGTGGCTGTATATATCAGTTTAATAAATCAATAAAATATTTATATTCCTGACATTTCTTTACCTTTCTATGTATTTCATACTTTTTTAAATCCAGCTTTGGACATCTGCATTTTTTTCTCTTCCCCAGGCCCTCCAATGGATTTTAATCAATGCACTAGAGTGCAGACAAGCAATACAATTGTCTGAAGGATTGCCAATATGTGTGGTGTTTCAATGATGCACCCGGGTACTTCTGCACAGCAGTAAAACACTATGCAATAATACATCTCCATGCAATTCAATTGCAGCCCCCATACCAGTATTGGAGTTTATTTCTTGGTGATCATTATGATACTTTATTATATATACCTTGGTCCAAAAAGGAACAGAAAGGAACCGAAAGGTATAAGAAACAGTACACAAAGGGTCCTGGATATAATTCTGAAATATAAATAAAATATAGCTACTGAGGACTCCTAATTCAGATTCACTTCAGAAACGTCCAAAGGAAAATTTTAATGAGCAACATGTTTAATTCGTGTTTCATTCTTAAATTGCACTGGCAGAAAAAAACTGCCCAGGTGAGTCTCTTGAACATGTGGCTCAGCTTTCACAGGAATTCCCTCTGGGGTACTCACCTGCCAAATGATATGTCATTAAAGCAGTCCTGTATGGAAAGAAGAACCAAAGTCTTATATTTAAACTTAAAACAAAAACAAAAACTGAGCTTGGTGGGGAAACAGAGCACTCTTGTCACATAATTGTTTAATGTAGTTATTTTTATACCAACTTGGCAGTCTCTGAAGAAGCTAAATGCTGTGTACTCAAATGAGAACATTTCTGTGTTCTATTGCCTTTGGTAAACTAGAGTAATTTGAATAGTGGAATAGGGCGTTCATTTTGGTCAACTGAAAAACAATGCCCTATGTAGAGGGAAGCAAATTATTGATGTATCAAGAGACTGATCATATTCAAGTATAACTTGTAAGCTGCTCAGGGGAGCTAAACAAACAAACAAACAAACAAACAAACAAACAAACTTTTCCAATCAGTAAGCAAAATATGATGGGAAATAAGCTAAGGTTTCAGACTTTCCTTATCCATTTCTTAGCCCTGTCCTCCAATGTCCAGTCCCCTTTGAACAGGATGAAGCCATTCTACAGTACACTTAAACAGTCAAGGGGACTGGCTTAGCCTTCACATTCGTTTTCAATATTTTGTATTTTCATCTCCTATGAAATCTTATGTAAATTTGACAGCTCAGTTCTGCACAGACTAGGCCCTTCAGTGCTTGATTTTAAAATATTGAATTCTGCCGGTCACTTTGGCTTAAGTTACTTGTCTTTTATCCTTTGTGTTTGCATTTATTCCCTGTCTCTTCTGCTAGTCAAATTACTGTTTTGTCACTGTTCCTTTTTTTTAACTTGACTTCATTATACTGTCAGCAAATAGGTAGGTAAACAACCCTGATGTCTCTCCTAGGTCTTACCTTATAGCAACAGTACATTTGCTAACAAGGTAATCTTTGGTTTAGAGATCTTAGCTTGTACAGAATCGCATGAGCTGGGAAAATAGGGCTTTGATGACACTTGTGGCTTATTGATCCAAAGGTGCCGAAACTCACTGGAATTGGGTTATTATCATTAGCTGAGAATGTTTCAGTGTGATGTGGGCATGACTGTGGTTTGTGGCATAGTCTATTCTTTTTTTGTTTTATTAAAGGGGCTTTGTGAAAGTTTCAGTGATGAAAGCTATGACAGATGTACAGTATTTATGAGCTTTCCTGGTATCAGTTATATGAAGCTGAGCAGATCAAGAAACTGTCTCAAGTTTAGAATATTGACGAAGCCTGGGAATTTTGGAAGTTGGGGAGTCAAAGACAGCCTGAATCCTTTTTTTTTTTTAAAACACCTTGTCGGTTTCCTGGGCCGGGCACATGTTTTTGCACATGTTGGTATAACTGTCTCTAAACAGTGTCTCCAAATTCATTTTCCTGGCTCTCTACATCTGATGATCACCTATATCCAATGTCTATTGTTTACTAATTCATACCCTTTGCATAATGTTGCTCATTATAGAAAATGAATATCCTCATGAGTAGGTATGCCTATATGGTAAATAAAATAATTGTAGGGAGTTTGGAAGCACAATCAAATTGCAACAGGCTCATGATATTGTGGCTTGCAAGTAAAAAAGAAGAAAAGAAAAGAAGAAATCTGGGTCATCAAAGTCAAACTTTTGATAGGTTTGAAGTCAAATATTTCCTTGGAGATAGTGTCAGTGCTGATGACAAATGGTTGCACTACTTTTTTATATAACTTGTGAACTACTTTCAGAAACGGAGACTTTTGGTTCTATATATATATATTCCTTGAGAGAATTTAATACTGGGAAAAGGTTCCTGAGCAACAGCTCCTGCCTACTGATCCTGTTGTATTTTAAAACAAGTTGCTTTCTTTGAGTTACAATAGGTGGCCCTTTGAATGTGGGGTCTTCTTTTGGATGTGAACAATGCCACATGTTAGTGACTGCTCATAAGCCAGTTGGGTCAGACAATACTTATCAATAAACATTGACACACTTTCATTTAAGAGGCTATCAGCATTCATTAGCTTTTTATTTTGGAACGTTCCTTTTTTCCCCTCTCATTATTTCAAAGTTACAGTTATATGGAAACAGATGTATTGAAAACAAAGGTGGAAATGCATCTTGATAGAAAAAAAATGTATCATGTGGTCAAGAAAGCTGTAAAGATTCCTATTAGTAAACCTTTGGTGACAGGACATCACGTTCTACTCCTTGGTGATGTGTTGTTGTATACATGCAGATTTGCATATCTTCTGCTGCACTGATTAGCATTCTGCCCTCACCAAAATATTCATTACTCAAGAGCCGTGATGGCAGAGTGTTAGAATGCAGTATTGCAGGCTAATTCTGCCAACTGGCAGCAGTTCGATTCCCACCGGTTCATGGTTGACTCAGCCTTCCATCCTTCCGAGGTTGGTAAAATGAGGACCCAGATTGTTGGGGGCAATACGTTGACTCTGTAAACCACTTAGAGAGGGCTGTAGAGCACTGTGAAGTGGTGTATAAGTCTATTAGGTTCATTTCCACCCAAAAAGGATCATTTATTGTGACTAATTGAAATATATAGAAACAATGCAATAGAGATCAAAGTTCATAAGGATGTTGACAATAATACTTACCCCCATCCTCACCCAGAATATTACCCTGTAATTTGAGGAAAAGCATTTCAAAAAAATTATCATCCCCATTTCTGTTTTACTGAGTGAAATCCTAGTTTTAGTTTATACTGACTGTCTCAATTAATAGTATTGTGAACAGATCAAAAACTCTTGTGCTGTCTTGAATCCCAATCTATATGGTTTGATTTATTGATGGCAACTGCTTTTGAAAACTCTAGACTGCTTCATTGCATAATGCCATTTTTAAAATTTATGCCATAATAAAGGTGTTAAATTTTAAGGAGCCCACAAATCTTTATGCTGTTTTCACTGTAAAAATCCAATAGTCCTTCTTTAAGATGTTATTATGAACAGACATTAGTTATTGTATAGTCATAAACATTGTATCCTTCACTGGACTATCATAACAAGATCCACAAAATCAAGGCATTTGATCACTGGTCTACAAATTTTGGGAAATTATCGACCTCCAAGATAAAATGTGTTAATTCTTACATGTTTTTATTAAATGAATGAGAAAACAGGTTAAAGTTTTCAAGATATTTCACAATAAAGATTTATACACAGGTGAGTATATTTGCCTACAAGGGAGGGAGGTGTCTAATGATCATGATGCCTGGTAACATCTCAACAAAGTATGGTAAACAATGAAAATGGTACCACATGGAAGTGTATAAATTTATATTCCCTTGAGACTAAAAAATATTACTTAACTGTAATTTATTGTTATTTTATTGCAAGGTACATTTGTCTTGGTCAGATCTATGCATCATACAGTTACATCTGGTGGCTTGTGAAAGTGTCATTGCCTAACATTTCCAAGGAACAGTTGTGTGATATTTTCCCTCAGAAGCCAAGATGCCTCGAAACTGTGTAAACAATGCAGAGAACTTCTGCTACATTAGTGGTGAGGTTACATTTGCATCTCAAAAGTGCAGTATGATGGCAGTGGTAAAAAAAAGGCATAATACCTATATTTTGGATGCAAAATAGAGGATCAGGACAAGAGTTGGGCCCCCATTATTGTTGCATTACATGTTCAACATACTGTATCTGCGAATTGGCTAAACAAGAAGAAAATGTCCATGTCTTTCACAGTCCTAATGGTGTGGAGGTGTGCCCCATCTGTCTGATCCAGCTAAGTTGGTTTCCTTTCCTAGCTCCACAGCTTCCTTCCCTGTAGGTAAGGATTTTTTTTTAAAAAAAAATCACCTATAAACATTTATGATTTCTAATCTGATTATTTAATACTCTCATGTACATGAAAAAACTAAAATGTTATGTCATTATAAGTCACAATGCACTATCTGTATCTCTAAACAATCATCATTATTATTATTATTATTGATCATCACACAGTCAGCCAGATGTTCAGACTGGATTTGGCATTTTTGTCTACCTATCGAGTCCTTACCAAGGACCTGGGATAGGTGGATGTGGATGTTTGATGGTATTACAAATATCGTCGCAGGATGGAAGCAGTTCCTAGTAAGGCCGCCTTTTGCAATTGACTAATGGCAAATTTGTCAATGCCAATGGTGTTCAAGTGGTGCTCCAGTTGTTCTGGGATTGCAACCAAGGCGCCTATTACTATTGGTACTACCCTTGCTTGCCTTTGCCACAGTCTTTCTATTTCTATTTGTAGGTCTTTGTATTTTGTTATCTTCTCCAGTTTTTTCTCGTCTATTCTGCTGTCTCCAGGCACTGCCACGTCCACTATCCAGACTTTTTTGTCTTTCTTATCGACAGTTGTTAAGTCCGGGGTGTTATGTTGCAGGTGCTTGTCTGTTTGAATTCTGAAGTCCCAGAGCAGTTTAATTTTATCATTTTCTATGACTTTCTCTATTTTATGATCCCACCAGTTCTTGCTTACAGGCAAATGATATTTCTTGCAGAATAATAATAATAATAATAATAATAATAATAATAATAATAATAATAATAATAATAATAATAATAATAATAATAATAATAATAATAATAATAATAACAACAACAACAACAACAACAACAACAACAACAACAACAACTATTATTGTTGTTATTATTATGGTTATTATTCAACTGAATAATAACAATTATGTAATTTCCAGAGACTGCAGTAATTTAAAATCACCTTGTTTCTTGCCCAATGAATGTCATTGGAATGAAATGAATCTGCCACTCTCTTAAACAGGATTTGAATCTCACATTCATTTTACTTCATTTTATTATTTTATTTTATGATTTTTGCACTACCTCAGAAGGTAGATTCTAGATAATAGTGATAAAGTTTGATGCAACCAACACATACAAACACACACACACACACAGGAAAAAAGTGTGGTAAAAGGAAGAAAGGGAAAACATGTTAAGTCAAAAGCTGAAGGACTTTATTTAGAATATTGAACATTTTGATCAATGGCCTGGATTAAGGTGGTCAAAGAGGTCATTTATTCAAATTGCTGGTGGCACTAAGGTGGAATAGCCAATATTTCAATAGGCTTTTTTTTTAAAAAAAAAATTGAAAATACAAACTGAAGAAATGTCTTCCTAATTGATATGTAGCTCTAAGAATAAAATAAATTCTATAGATCTATACTTCATCTTCCAACATTTTCACACAATTATATATAGCCTTTGTGAGTCTAATCCTGAGGTGGACAATTTAATATAATTATTTAAATATTAATTAAAAATAATATTTGAGAGGGTTTTCATGGCAACAATTCAATACTTAGGTATCACATCTAGAGAAAGTTTTCCATAATAGTTGAATTTCCAGATTCAAATATGTGGACCACTTTTTCAAAAGAAGTAAGAACATAATAATAAAAAGTGGATTGCTTGCTATTAATTTGGCACAATAGAAAGGTTAGACTTATGGCTGATTCATAGAGCAGATTGTGCAAATAAAAAGAAATGGAAGAGCAGGTCTTTATGATGCAGTCACATTCACCTTTGTTAAAGATAAAGCCTCTGCCTTTGAAGTTTAAAGTAATTGCTTTAATCAAAAGAAGTTGAAATAAATAGAATATGATGGTTTCTAAATTGGTTCCAGATGGAACACAAAACTCTTTTAGCCCTGAATTCTACAGATCTTGTTTGAAAGAGCTAGGGATCCTTTAATAAAAAGACAGCTGCCAATCCTTGTAGTGTTCAAAGAATGCTGCATTTATCAACAGTGGGGAAAGTAGGAAAGTCCCTTGTCTCAAGATAACATGATTTCTTACAAATGCTGCTGGATGCAAAGCTGGACTGACATACAGTAATGGCCAAAATTGTGGAAACCTTTTGGGAAAAGTGTATTTTTGAGGCTTGATGGCTAATAACACCACTTTCTTTTTGGAGTAGTACCATAAAGGTATATATCAATGGAAATATAATTTAATCAAGAATGTAATGCAACATAGTTTGTTCAATTATCTGTACTGTATTCTATGAAAAGGTATAGCCAAATAACCATAAAAAGGAAGGACAACTTGCTTAGGTTGATATTAGGTAGCTTTCCTTCATCTGATTGTAGCCAATGAGCATGAGTGTTTAGAGAGCCAATCAGGTGTCATCTTGTTTTGGCAATGAGCCAATCAGATCACAGTAGGATTCAGTTATTGATGTCATGTATTGAAGCTGAGAGGAGGACATTTGTCAGTGTGTTATGTGATCGCTATCAAGTTGGTTGGTTTTTTTTTTCCCTTTCATTTAGTGAGCTTGTAAAACGTAATAAAATTAAAGTAATGATGCAAAGAGTTGACTGGTTGCCCAGAAAGCAATGTAAAATATTATTATTAAGTGAACAAGGCTACAGTTATAAAGAAATTAGAAGAAAAATTGGTGGAAACTTAACCAAAGGTGGCATTTCCCAAAAGTTTTCCACAATTTTGGCCACTACTGTACTTAAAGTTAAAAAATAATAATCTAGATCTGGGGCATTGTTGGAAAACCATTTTTTTCTCTCTCTCCAAGTTCCAAACATATTCTTGGCTTACCTTGGCTTACTTTATACTCTCTTCTCACATTCTTCTCCATACAGAGCAAAAAAAATGGTGGAAATATTTACCAGTCGACGGTTCTGTTTATCATTCCTGAACACCAAAGGCCTGGAAATCCTCTAACCCCCAGTATTACCCTCTCCAATCTTCTAATATGGATACCCATCCTCCACCCCCAGTGTCCAACCTCCATCTTACAGAGAGATACTGGAATCTTCTTAGATGCAGTTTGGAAGGCACTATCAGCTAAAACAACCTGGGCAGAATATACTCACTTGCACTACAGAAGTTGAGAGATGAAGTGGAGCAGGCAGAATGTGCGGATATATTGAACAGACAAAAAGAGAAGGCAAAGCTTTATGTTGCTTAGTAACCATAAGGGCTAAACCTGAACATCTGTTCCCTGAGATCAGGAACAAATAATTTGACATCTTTCAGATATGGTTCAATTTCCACAATTATTTCCTTTGGCCAAGATTTCTGGATGATGTCAGAACTGTACTACCGTATGTTGCCTGTCTGTACTTAATAGCTTTTAAGGTATTTAATCATATTTTGTGGTTATTTTAATAATTACTTTGTTAAAATGAAAACAAAAATCATTGATGCACATTTTCCAAGCACTATATTAAAGAAATCTTTTTACTAATATCTGAAATTTCCAACCAAGTTTTAAAAAGTCATCCAGGTTTATTTCACATTTATTTTGATTTGAGCATTTTAAAATACACAAAATGCTGTGCTTTTTCAAAAAGAAGTAAGAACATAATAAAACGTGGATTGCTTGCTATTACTTTCAGAACAGTCAATTCAAGGCAGTTTCATAAATTAGATCCATTTTTAATATTTCCTTGCAAACATTGTATTTCCTAACAAAGATGGCCATAAGAATGTAAGATTTAGCTATTTTCAGCTTTTGAAGGTGGTTCTGACTTCATGGGTCTGGTCCTCCTTAGAGATTCCCCAAGCAGTTATATTTTCAAATCCTTTAGAATTTATAATACACAAGTATGTTACCAAATGGTTCCCATTCCCAAGCATGCTGGCTTGTCAAGCCCAGTCCAAGAAGGCATAAAATTATCCAGCCAAACTTCAGTTCATTTGTTTATATCCAATTGACAGAATCTTGCCAGATTAAAACTTTACTGCTCTCCCACCAAAGATATATCCTGGCTGCTTCTAGGGTGTGGCTATCCCAACTCTCTCTGTCTTTTACCCATCTCTGGGCTGTGTTGCCTCTTGTTTCATGCTCCTCCTTGGAATGTGCTCCCTCCTTCTTGGGAAACTGCCACTTCACTGTAGTCCACCACACTACCCCCCCCCCCCTTCCATCAGCAACATCCTTCACATGGCTAGGGAATTGGAAGTTGAAGTCCACACATTTTCAAGTTCTTAAGATTGTGAATAATGCAAAGCAATTCCTTCCTTTCACTGCAAATCAAATAAGGAAAATATCTAACTGCCTAGACATGAGTTCTTAATCCTGCCTTCTGAATAAGACACCCTCTCCTCTGGCTCACCTGAATCTGATCCATTTCCGTTCTCAGCCCTTCAGGCCTCAATTCTCCCTTGGCTAATTCACCGGGTGATGTTTTCATTAATGAAATTGACAGGCTCTCTCTTTCCACTTTTGCTAAGCTGTCAACTGATACTCCTCAGCACTTTTCACTCCCTAAGCGCCACCTTACTCTTTCTTAGCGGCAGGGAATGGATTCTCCCCTGGGCAAAGTACTGAAGGGAGAAAAACCTCTTGCCTTTCACCCTTCTACTTTTTAAGTGGTTTTATCCTTCCCTTAACTTAAAACTTCATTTTTCATTTCCTTTGTTTCCTTAGGTTGCCTTTTTCTGCCATTGTGTCTGGTGAATTCTGGGAACTGAAGTCCACAAATCTTAAATTGCCAAGGTTGAGAAATGCTATTTTAGGCTAAGTCTTCATTTTCCTCCTTGCCCTGGCCATGCTTCCCAGCTAAAGTTCTCCTTCTCTCCTTTCTATGCATGCAGGTGTGTGTGTGTGTGTGTGCATATGTGTGTGTCTCAATGTGTGTATATAAAGCTCTGTTTTACACTTTTCCCTAACTTTTTGAAGATTTATTTCTTGATTCTCTATTGTTTGGAATGAATCTCTTTCTTTCTAGAACTAGAACTCTAGTTCTGATTTCCCTACTGCCACCAAGTTGTCTAACAAGAAGGTTCTTTGTTGCTTCCCTTAATTTCTACAGCCATTGAGCTGAGCATATCTGAGGATCTTATTTCTTCAGCTTCTGCTCTCTTACAGTTACATGCCCATGCAATCATGATATTGGCACCCAATTTAATTTTCTTAATTCTTAACTGTCTTATTGCTCAAGAGTGGTTTACTTTTCTGAACTATTACTTTTTTTTAAACAAGTTTTATTAATTTTTCAATTTTTACATCAAGATGCTTAGGAAACAACGTGGTGATGGGATAATCAATTATCCAAAAACAAAGTCATACATGTATAGCTCAGGTTAACTCCTTAAAAGTTCCCTCTCTATTTCCCTCAATTAATATAACATATTTAAATTAATACATTTCTAAATAGAATTCAATCAATCAATACAATTATCAAGAACATTTTACTAATAGAAATCCAAGTCCTGTTTTTGAGCTTTACTTAATTCCAATTACCATATTCCAATTTAGCCTTGAATAAACATGTTTACACTTCGGGTATCCCTAATTTCCCTCATTTCATAACATAATAATTATAATATCTAAAATAATGATATTGTTCCAAAAGTTACATTCTTACTTTCCCCAAATATATTCTATTTCTTGTCCTAATAGCTCCTCATTTACTAATACCATATCTTCCATTGTCACAATCCATTTCCTTGTTCTCATTCCATTACAGAGTGATTATCATATCTGAAATAAACATATTATTCCAAAAAATACATTCTTACTCTATTTCTCATATATATTCTATTTCTTATCCTAATGACTCCTCATTTAAAACCTTTTCCATATTACAATTCCCAACTATAATCTAACCAATAATTTTCATCTCAATTATAAACCTAAATCCTGAATATCAGGTCAGTCAATATCTCTAGAAAGCCTTTTTAACCCATTAAATGAAATTTTAAATCCCATTTTTAAATCTGACTCTGGCTTTCTTTTTGTGCCACGTGGGTTTCCATAACAGAGCCTCTGTATCATCAAATAGGTCTCCCTTCATTCCTACACATATCATTTGAGTCAAGGGAGAGCATCCAGTTATCAATTTTTCAAAGGAGCTGGCTCCTTTGTAATTATTCAGTTGTTGGCCCAATAATTCAAATCCCAATGTTTGGTTAAGCATGTTTATCTTCAATTCAGTCTGGTCATGCTCCTCTTCTCCTTCTTCCACTATCATCTGAGTAGCATAATCGGTTATGTCCAGTGTTGTGATTGCTAATTGGTTATCAAAGTTGTCACAATTCTCAATACATCGTGTTTGCACATCAATTCCTGTTGCTTTTGAAGTTACATACGCTTTAATTAAAGTCACTCTTTGGTCATCAAAATTCTCAGTGGATTGTACGTAGAATTGTGTAAAGTCCTCTTTGATGTTGATTTGTTCCTCTTCTGTTATTTTTTGGCTTATAGAATGGTCAATTGGAGTCTGGAAATCAATTTGAGGTTTTTGGGCAACGTCTTTAGCTTTCATTCTGGAGTTCATTTGTTCAGTAGCTTCAAGAATTTTCTTCCAATATAAGTTTGTAATTAAGATGTGGATAAGGTTCCTCCATCTCATTAAGTTGTACATGGTGTTGTATACAGGCCTCTTTGATGTTGATCTGTTCCTCCTCTGCTATTCCTTAACCTGTAGGTTGATCATTTAAAGTTTGGGGTTCAATTTGTAGTTCTGGAATAACCTCTTTAGCTTTCATACTAGAGTTCATTTGCTCAGTAGCTTCAAGGATTTTTTCCAGTATAAGATTATAGTTAAGTTGTGGGTAAGGTTCCTCCATTTCAGTGGTGATTAAAAATAATCTTTTAGTCTTTTAGTGGAGGCTATGTTTGATAACAGTCAGCTAGTCTCCACCTCCACAATTTCTAACAGTTAGTTTTACCACCCAGCTGTTTCAAATTCTTTATCTTTTCCCTTTTTTTATAATTTGAAGGTCAACCCCAGCCTCAAAATGAAAGAAGAAATTCAGTTGCAGTGTCAGATTTTGCCACAAGATGTCCCCAGTAGGCTATGGAATCTTTTTCCAGACGCCAATAAAGTTTTATCCAGTTAAAAAAGAAGAAAGAAACAACATTTTCCAGCTTAAAAAATAGATAAGAATAATAAAATTCTATAATAGGGATTTTTTTTTGGGACCCCAGAGTATCCAAAAATAAAAAATAGTCTTTAGAATTAATTATTCTTTCCTTTTGTTTCCAAAGCTTATCTTCGCAAGTAAGCAAACGCTGCTATGTCAAAGCAGGGAAATAATTCCAGGGGCTGTTCACAGGAAAGTAGTTAGGGTAAAGAAAGGAAAGGAAGGGTCTCACCCGGATCTTCCACGGTGGTTCTTTGTGCTTAGATGTTCTTCTGACTTTCGGCTGGTACGGCTAATTGATCGGCCATATTAATGGCCGATCTTTTCTTCGTTGGCCTAAGGAGCTGCCTCGGACCGTGGAAGGTGCTGCCGCCCTTCCGCAGTCAGATGAGGGTCCTCCTCAATGGTGGTCGCCCCTCCAGAGCTGCTTTCGACCCTGTCCAGGGTCTACTGGCGAAGGGAAACCAGACGGCAAAGAGACGACTGTCTCCACACGTCCGCTAGTGCCGCAATCCGGAACTGCACTTTTCTGAACTATTACTGAGCTCCATATTTCAAGATGTTAACAAGTGAAAGAATGGCTCCATACTATGATGTGAAATTACAATTTGAAATGGAATCATTAAAGCATGGTCTGAATTAATCATATTCAAATATAGCTCCCCCCCAAGGATGTTATGTTTTCACTATATATTTGAATTTTAAAGGGCAAAAAATCATGATTATTAATAGTGGTAAAGGTATTTTTTTAATATTACGATATTGTTCAGTAATGCACAGGAATGCTAAATGGAGATATGTTCACATATAAGCCTTTAATATAACTATTAAGTAGGAATTCTGGATTAAAAAACAACAACAAATACTTGTATAATATTCAAATCCAGGATTTGTTCTTTGCAAATAAACTAGGCTTGAAACAATAAATGCTAGGTAAAATACACTTATGACTGTGGGTTTGTTAGTGTAAATTAATCCTACTCCAAGTTTCAGATTATATATTAAACTATTTCTGCATAGTTTCTCAAACACATGCTGTACATGCACTAGAGAGACATATTAGAGCAGGGAAATAATCTGCTATATTGTGAGTGTTTATACTATCATTTAAGCTTTCTGTTGTGAATATGGAATGTAGATTATTTTGAGGATAATGGTAATAGCATTAAAAAACTTTGTTTAATTACCTTAAAGTTTACAACATCTAAAAGGTGACTCCACAGAGTTATTTTCCCATATTGGTATAATTTGATGTGGTAAGCATATTGTTTTTTTCTTCCCTTTATGTGTTGTTGTTGCTCAACTCAACAAAACATTGGAAAGAAATTCTATAAATGATGAACTCAGGATTTGTCTGTCCATCAGCAGGAAAACTTTAATTGATAGAACAGGATCACATTTTGTCTGTGAGGAGAAGCTGGCAAATGAAACACCAAGTTAAAAATAGACAGAATCTGGCTGGGATTGAGTTGCACACACAAACACACATACCCTATAAAAGGATCTCCTTTAATGTCCCTGTGAAAGAACAGCCAGGTAACAGTTTGGGATATTGCTGATTTCTCCACTTCTAAACCCTGCAGTCTCCTTGGACAATTGACTTTTCTTGATAAGTAGTCCTTCTTGAAGAGCACTTGTTGTTTTTCAGGAGTTAGACAAAAATCTAGAAGCCACGTTATCAGTGGTGGGATTCAGCCAGTTCACACCAGTTCGGCAGAACCGGTAGCTAATTTCTTTGTTGCCCAGGCCCAGAATGCACTTCTGGCATCCACACAGAGAACCGGTTGTTCACATATTTGAATCTCACCACTGCATGTTATGCATGCTTTCCCTATTTCATTCCCTCTAAGCATTAGCCTTCTTCTGTCTGAAACTGTAGATAAAACAGTGACTTGCCTAAAAAAAGATGAACCTGGACCAGACTCCTTAAGCAAGACATGATAAAATAAAGTAAGCCATTGAACATCTGTTAAAATGGAAGGAGGGGACAGAGGGCAACTGCAGCTACTCAAGTTGTCATCACTTTCCACTTCAAGTATATTTCAAAGCAAGACATCTGAAGAATTTTGAGAGACAGAAAAGAGGCTAGATAAAACTAGCAACACATCCCAAGTGTTTTCCCTGTATAATACTTGGAATTTTCAAGAAATGTGTTGCATTCAGTATAATGCAATGCATTGTTGCTAGTTTTGGGTATCCTGACAGAACCCATCTACTGTATATGTTTATACTTTTAGATGATTTTGTTATTTTATTGGGTCCTTTTGAGATATTACAATATTTCTCTTGCATTTCCCTCTCTGTTTATAATGTAAAATGTCACTCAGTTGTAAGTATATGGACAGTCTGGACAAGTTTTGAAGAAATGCCAGTGTTCCTTCTATGGCTGTTTGGGTTCTGATTTAGAATTCAATTCCATGCTATAAAAACAGTTTGTGAATCATGAAAGATTACATCAATGCCACCAGCAGCTGTGGTGAAGAAACAGAACAGGAACACTGGGAATTGTGATGATGTATTGTAATGACATTACATTATTTCCTGCTGAACCCATTAACCCATGTCGCTGCTCTAAGTCCTTTTAAATTAATGACAAACATTTCAAATTCCCTGGGACTTTTCAAGGAACTGAAAGCACAAAGAATGAGAGCCAAATCCACTTTTGACATCCAGCAAGGTTCAGATTCCGTTTAAAAAGAAGAAGAAAAGTATAACAACTTGTATTCACAGGCACTACATGGCTAGGAGGAAACCTCATTGCCCATGCCAGCTTTTGCTTCTATAGTTGCTATAGAACGACACATTAGTCTTTTGTATATAATACAACAAATCAGCTCAGTATAGTGAGGCCTATAGAATAAATGCAAAGTATGTGGATGGCAAGATCATTGTTAGGATGTTTTTGCTGCATTTTAATAGGGTTTTTGTCACTGCAGGAAATGAAATTCACTTTCTTGTTCTTAATGATAACTCTGCAGAACTGGCAGATTGACAAGATGCATTGCTTTTGATATTAATAGCTTTAAAAAGATGGGAGGAGAGGACACATCATGGAATCGAGTACTTCTTAGTGGTAAGGAGATATTTCTCTGTCATGTCTGCACTTTCATCAGGGCTGACTCCAGGTTTGATTTCAGATTTAGGAAAAAAATAATTCCCTTAGTAGCTAAGGAGTGGGGCAAACTAAGCAGTGGGAAGTGCTTAGAATATACCGCTGCTGAAAAGTACTGTTCATATATATTTCATATGTGGCAAGATTCTGTATAAAACTTCCTCAAAATATAAAAATAAACCTCACTAGATAGTGCTGTCCAGTCTTTTTTCCCTACCAGATGAAAGAAGTTTTATAGGGTTAGACCCAAGGTACAAATTCTGTGGCACAGTACAACGTCATCTTGGTGTGCTGTCCCTTTAAACCTCATAATTGGCTTACATTTGCTGTCCACATTATGTTTTGGATAGTAGCCCTGTTACCTTACTCTAATTACCTAATGGCTCTAGGCTAACT
The DNA here is from genome assembly GCA_023970755.1 of Azemiops feae. Classification (NCBI taxonomy): domain Eukaryota; kingdom Metazoa; phylum Chordata; class Lepidosauria; order Squamata; family Viperidae; genus Azemiops; species Azemiops feae. The sequence continues at coordinate 754,409 of JALGBA010000241.1, forward strand.
TCCTGTGGCTTTAAGTGAAATCCAACTGCTCAGGTGAAACCTGAATTTCCATAAGACCAAGAATGTTGTAGTAGAATGTCATACCTCTTCTGCAGTGTATATTTATACTGCTGAATCTGGAGCAGAATGTAATTTTGCAATAGTGTTAAATATCTGTAGCTTGGGTGTAGGATGAGGGTGAAGGTTCATTCTCTGAGCTTGTGGGTTGGTTTCTAAATATTTCATTACCAAGCTAGGTAACATCTTCAGCAGCATTTAGGGGATGTCTGTGTCAGTGTTCTTTTCTTGATAAGGGCTTCAGGTGTCAAGTGAGGGTCTTGTGATGGGTCTTGTGATGAATCAGGTGTGAATCATCAGTGAGAGGCTTGTGATGGGTCTTATGATAGGGAGGTTACATCAGGTCAGGGTCATTGGGAGGTGAACAGCTGGTGGGAGGAAGGGGCTTGCGTGGGTTGGTTGAAGGTCAGTGCTGTCTCTGGCTGTGTGGTTGATTTGGATTCTGAGGGGTTTCTAGGCTGGTTGTAGGTCAATGTGTCTGTTGATGAATTGCTTGTGGAGTGCCAGGCTTTGTTGAACTTATGAGCATGGTGGATGGTAGAGTGGCTGATGATTTGAGTGTTGCTTCAATCGAACTGGTGTTGTTTGGTGTTGGTGTGGGTAGAGATTAAGGATTTAGGATCGTGGTGTTTGACTGCCAACCAGTGTTCGTGGATCTTGGTTTTTAATTGATGTGATGTTTGTCCCATGTAGAATTGGTTGCAATCATTACAGTTGATTTCATAGATTACATTGTTTCTTTCATCTTTCTGTATCTTGTCTTTAGTTCTAGATAATTCCTGGCTGTGGGTGGCTGTGGGTTTGCGGGCTATTTCTATTCCTAGGGGGAATGTAATGTAATACATTTCTCTGTAGAGGAGTTCCAAGAGCTTCCAGAATTTTCATGTCAAGGAAGTTTGTGTATTTCTTCTGTAGTCTGTGCAGTACCCTAATTTATTTGGCTGCTGTGTAGGAAGGTATTTAGAAGGATCCTACAATTCCAAGATTTCAGGAACAGACTGCACTGATGCAACAAAAGATTAGTGTGAACATGCTAAGGACTTGCACTACAACTACCAAGATGTAACATCAACTGCAGTGACATACAATTCATACCTGTCTTTGTAGTACATAACCTAATTTATGGTCTTAGTCATATAGGAACATTTAATGGGTTAATTATACTGTAGGGTCACATCTTTTGATATCTAGGATTGTCTTTATGCCTTTGGCTCCTAGAAATCATAGCAAAGATTTGTTCCATTTATTTATTTATTATGTGCCACCAAGTCATTGTTAACTCTTAGAGACCACATAGACCTTTGCAATTCTTGGCTTCTGTTATAGAAATTTTATTAGCACAAATAACATTTTGGGAACTGGGGTCATAAGTCAGTACAATATGAGCATAAGTATGACTGATTTAAAGAATCCATTCAAATGTCTCTGATTTAGCTAAGCCATTAGCTTAACTATTCACAGAACACTTAGGATTTTTTTGAAATATACCATCAAATGTCTTTGAAGACATGTCTCTTTGGAATTTTAAATACACTGTATTTATCTTTAAATCATTCTCTGAGACTAGAAGAATATTTCTGGCTTTTTACTAAAATCAAAACCTATTAGATGACAAAACCAACGTTCACTACCAAGAGATTATGAAGTTAGTTTAGCTTGGCATAACATTGACATAACATGGCAGACATAGTTCTATGTCAAGACCTGAGAAATTTTGGAGTAACTGGTCTATTTGGATCATACATCAGTAAAATCTGAATGGTCTGGTCTAGAAAGTTGAAGTGACTCCAGCATGAACTGATTTCCCCCTTTATATTCTTTTAATATAATATTTGCTTAATCAGTCATATCTCAGGTTTGATAGATAACTTGAGATAATACCTTTTTCCCAAATAACTAAATATAGGAGAAGGAATCAAAACAGTAAAGATGGCACCATAGCCAGGCAATTGGTTTTTTTTATATGTGTTGACATCATGCATCTATATAAATGGTGAGCCCTACCAAAATGATTTTTAAAATTATACACTTAAACCTAAGAAATGCCTTTACCATTAGTAGCAAAGAAAAAATAATGGCAAATTTCCCCTGATGAATGTAACTCATTGTAGAATGAAGGCGAATATATGTGTCCCAGGATAATGTTGCAGGATGCAGTCTGGGTCAGTCACTGGGACCAGAGAGTTTGTCTTCAAGCTTTTGGACTCATGCTGAAGCCCATCTTCAGAGAACTTCTCTTCTTCTCTCCTTCTAGAGAGAAGTTCCCTGAAGATGGACTCCAGCACAAGTCTGAAAGCTCGGAAGACAAAACCTCTGGTCCTGGTGACCGACCCAGATTGTATACAGAATCAGTGGACTACATGTAAGAACTGTGCAGAGATCCAGATTAGAAGGCAAAATATTATTAAAAATGTATATAGACACCCATTTTACTACCGTGTTTCCTTGAAAGTAAGGCCTACACCAACAATAAGCTCTAGCTTGATTTTGGGGGATGGGCCTAATATAAGCCCTATCCCAAAAATAAGCCCTAGTTTTGGGGTGAGGCACACGCCTAAAAATCAAGCTAAGGCGGGGGTGGAGCTGCCCCACCCACCACACACTCACTTACCTTGTAGCCAGGCCTCTCCTTGCCGGCCCACTTCTTCTTCTGAGGCCTCTTCTGCAACCAGGCCTGCATTTTTCAGTCACAGGGCTTTCTGGAAGGCCTGTGCAGCCAAGAACCAAGCTATGGATTCAATCCATAGCTCGGTTCTGTAAGACCTCAGCAGTTGAGCACCAAGCTATGGATTGAATCCATAGCTTGGTACTCAGCTGCTTAGGCCTTCTGGAAAGGCCTGATTGCAAAATGCAGGCCAGAATGCAGCTGCAGAACTTCGGCTCCAGAAGAAGTGGACCGGCTGGGTGCGGCTGTCGGTGCCGGAGGTGAGGTAAGGCCTACCCTGAAAATAAGACCTGGTGTCTCTTTTGGAAGCAAAAAAAAAATAAGACCCGGTCTTATTTTCGGGGAAACATGGTATCTGCTGAGGACATCTTAAAGCTGACATAGAAGTCCAGGAAAAGATGTAGCTGTTTCAACATTCCTGATGGTTGCTACATGCACATTCATGCACAGTGCATATCAAACTTTGCCCACTGAACCCAGATATCTACACAACCCCACATATTATTACCCTACCAGTTTTGTAAGCATTCCCTGCTCTATTTATAAAATATCCTTATTAGTACATCTGTCAAGTAGGACTGAGGAAGGTTATGCTTTCTCCTATTGTCAGTCTGACAAGATATTATTTCTGGCTCTTTCCCTGGATTCTGCACAATTGCCATATCAATTCATCAACTGTTATTCAGTGCATGGTAGCTGTATTTCTTTTACATCAGGTAAATCAAAATGGTTACATTTTCTTCTTTGAAGGTTATGCTGTGTTTATGCCATAAAATTTATTTTGCTTGGTCATGGGTCATACAACAATAAACTTTCTATGGCTTACACACTGCTTCCTGACAAATAGACTTAATAGAAAAAAATGCTACATGTATCTGGGTATGTAGGTAGAAAATTTCCTCCCAATGACTTTTAAAGGAGGCACCTAAAATATATCAAGACAGACTTCAGTTTGGGCAATATGGCCATATATGAAGCAGATCAAGATGCAGAAACTGTTTTAGTAATCAGATGCAAAAGCAGTTTTTGTACTGTCTGTTTTTAGGACATAACATTTTCCAAAGAAATGGAATCCTATAATGCTAACACCACATTTATCTACTGATTGAAGGAAATAAATATAACAGTAGAATAAGGAATTATATGCCTCTAATGATCAATGCAATCACCATGGTGCCAAGGCAATGAGTGTCCCTCAGTAGAATGAAAAGAATATATACTGTGCTCTCTACGAGACTAGATTAATAAAGTTTGGCATCTATCTCCCTTCAATTGAGCGTGATTCATATTGACTTTCTGGACACGTCCATAAACTTTCCATGGCAATAGCATAGAAATGGTTTGCTATCACCTCTTTTGAAGTTGCTTTTCAATTACTAAATAGCTTGCCTAGCTTTTGAAGGATCAACCAAGGTTAGTTTGGACTGCTAACTGCAGAGAATAACAAAATACCTGTTACTATATAAAAAGTATCCCGCATAAGAAAAGAAAAAAATGAGAACTTGAGCCAGCTGAAATGTGGCATGAAAACTTTTCTAAGAAAGGAGGTTCCAAAACATTCTCCATGCATTAAATTCTTGATCTGCTGAAAGATAATATCAAAGAAACAGAGAACTGGAAATGATGATTAAATCCAACCTCTGCTCCCTACTGGAATAAAAACAAAGGCAATTTATTTTGAACATATCCAAACAAGGAGAGCCTATCAGTTTCCTAATGCCATTGGGGAACTGTTCTTTCAATTAGGAATGCTTTCCTAGCATTCAAATAGAATTGCCTTCCTGTGGCTGAAATCTCATGTTCCATGTCCTGTCCTGTGGAAAAGCACAGTAAAGAAATGCCCCATTTTTCCCCAATAAGATCTCTATGATGCAGGCAAGGTCTCCTCCTGAACCAAGAGGAGCAGTTTCATTGCAATCTGTCAGTTATATTATTTTTTGGTGCAAGTTTAGTATGCTTCTAGAAGAGTGCAAGTCCTGTGTTTAAGCAAAAAGATCTAAGTTGGCTGTTTGGTTTTCAGAAATGTTCTAGACTAGCGTTTTTCAAACTTGGCAATTTCAGCATAGCAGGCTGAGAATTCTGGCAACTGAAGTCCACACATTTTAAAGTAGTTAAGTTTGAGAAACATTGCTCTAGACTATGCTCAGAAACACTCCATGCTAACAACCTGTCACCCCATTGACTTGAAAGATGGCTAAAGTTCCTTCTAGGCATCTGCCAATACTCATCCAAACCACTCATTAAGGACAATAGTTAGTGGTGCTTTTCCTACCAGCAGGTCATCCCTGGTGGGAGGGGGGATACAGCTAGAAGACCCCACCAATAGGTGTGCTTCAATCATCCTGCACTATAACCATAAGAAAGCACTTGTCATTGGCCTTGTCATTGGCTGTCAATGTATTGAAATTTATGTCACCATTCTATTCTGCTGGAGAATAGAAGAGAAAGAAATGAGGTACAGGGGAACACATACCCTTCCTCCCTTCTTTCCTTCCTCAGTGAAGTAAAAAGCAAGTATCTTTTACAAGTAATTATGTGATAATGAACAAAATTCACAAATATTTATAGAAGCTGAGAGAAATTAGTTTGACCTATATTTCATTATTTACTTAAAATGCAATTTCTGATTCTATATAAAATACGTGCAGTGATATCCTGTGGTCTACACTTTCCAAATGCTCTGTCTGTGACTCCAAATGAACTATAAGCAATAGCAGGATAGCAAAATGTATGTATTAAGGAAATGTGCATACAAAAGTCTGTAAAAAAAAGTGTACATTTTATATGTTTTTTTAAAAGAAATTGCAGAGTGATACAGCAAGAGGACAGAATTCATAATTCAGAAAGAAAAAAAAATCAAATGTGATAGGTTTGTCATGCCTTATCTATAAGCTACTGGGGATAACTGCAGTTAATTACAAGGCAATGACAATTATCAGATTAAATTAGTGTGAATTTTGTAGAAAACATGCCTTTAGTATTCAAGCCTTGAATATTCTTGAAAACAAACTAAGAGGAAAGATGAATTTTTCCCCAAAAATATCTTAACTTACATAAATTGAAAACTTACATACATTTCCTAAGCCTTTGAGTAGTGCTGATCTATTTCTTATGGGGCTTCTGACAGCCGGCGATGAGTGTGTGTGTCTGTGCGTGTGTGTGTGTAGGGGGGCTGTTGAGGAATCTTGCAGGGGAAAAAATAATATCACATCACGACTGAGGAAAATTATCAATTCAGATGGTTTCAAATGCATTTCAGCCAGGCTAAAGAAAGGATAAAGACTGGTTTCATATGAGCCAGTAAGACGCGTCTTCATAGTTTCAAAGTTTCTTTGAGGAGCAGATTGGTTAAGAATAATGTTGAAGTTAGAAAAATGTTTAGCTACATTTGCATGTATATTCAGGTGGCAATAAACAAGTGACAGCCAACCTTGACTGATCTTGGAAAAAGGTATAGTGGGATCTGGATGAGAGACCACAAGGAAACCTCAGAATTATAATTTAAAGGCAGAGGCAGGGAAAAGAAGTCCAAAAGCAGGCAAAGATATATATGGTTGCCAAGAGAAATACATAGACATGGACCTGCAAGACTCAAAATCAGTTATGTTCACATTTATGTGAGAATATCCTCTTCTACCAGTACAAATAGTACAAATGTGCATGGGGTTTTCCTTAATTTTATCTACACAACAGTCCTGTGAGATAAGATGGGCTGAGAATCAGTGACAGGTCCAAAGTGATCTAAAAATCTGGGCAAAGTCTGATATCTTAACTATTATCCTATGTTGACTCTGTTTTAAAGAAGGAACCAAATGAATGCCTCCAAAATTCCCACTTAACCTCATTATACAGTGGGCTCAGTTTTCCTGCTCCTCATAGTAACACTGATGTTACTATTTAGGAACAGTTGGGTGATGCCTACCTGTCAACACTTACAAGAAGCCAATGGCCTGTGGCAACTATTAAATGTGTAGGGCCAGTGAGATAGAAACATTAATGTACAAACATAGCTGGGTTGATTTACTTTTTCCTCCTGGAAGAGGAATAAGTAGAGATAAGTAGACAGAGAAATTATATATAAGATGGCCACTTCCCTTCATTCATTACCTTGAGAATTCCAGACTCTTCTTAGCATAACTGAGGAAAACAGCTTGCCCAATTGAACAGTTTCCCCACAGATCTGCTTTTGGGCATTATTGAATGTTCTTATTCTATCAAAATTCTCCCAGATGTTTTATTTGGTAGCTGCATTTATATGCTGCCTAACAGTAGAAGCTCTTGGATACAATCCATAATATAGGTTAAAACATTTTCATAAAAAAATAACATTATGATAGATTGAAACTGTCATCCAAATTAGATGTGACAGGAGCTGGATCCTCTGAATTCAATGAAATTTATTTTCTAACGTGTGTGTTTGAGTGTAGTAGCATTATAAGACAATTTCAGAGGGCAAAGGAAGAGAAGGAAATATATACTCTCTCTGTGTTTGTGTGTGTGTGTGTGTGTGTGTGTGTGTGTGTGTGTACGCCCAACTTTTTAAAAATAGAAGGCTACAAAACATGGCATAATAAATACTTCTAATGGAACAGCCTAGAATAAGGCCTGGGTGTTTTGTAGTCACATCACATTGCTGACTGATTGTTAGTTTGTGCTTTATTATAGTTTCAAAATGTGACCAACTATCACTGCACTGAATCATAGATCAGCTAAATCTGGTCTTTCCTAAATTGCTAAACTCCATCTTCTATCTGTCCTAGACTAAATGTGAAAGTAAAACATCTGGAAACTGGACAAGGATGAATTGATTGTTCAGTATATGTCTATCATTCTCCTCAAGTTCATGGGAGTTAATATTTGGGTGGTTGGAGCAATTTGTAATAGTGATGGAAAAAATCTTTTTTTTTAGTTGGATTCGTTTTACAAGAACTTCATAGACACATTTTATTGGTTTGGGGGGGAAATCCATGTGATCCAAGCATCTCAAATTGTGGACTCTCATAGCCCTTTCATTCTGCAAAAAGGTTAGTGATATAGTCTGCAGTGATATTACAGCAGGATCCTAGAAATGTTTTAAGAATTTTCATGCCATGTTAGCTTATGAGGAACTGATAGACTCCCTAGAGCAGGGATGTCACTCGCAATGTCACGTGACGTGTCGCGGTATATCACAACTTTTTTCCATTGCTGGCAATGGGGTGGGCGCGGTTTCCGCATGACGCATCCAGCCTGTGGGCCATCAGTTTGACACCCCTGCCCTAGAATAAGTCTCATTCAGCTCAGTGGAAATTACTGCAGGGTAGACATTCTGAATATTTCTGACTGCATCTCCTCCAGACAGCTGCTGTGAAATATGTCCACTCCTTTCTTTAAAACTTCTTTTTCTTTCCTTATGAACATTTGATTTTTGATATTGGTGCAACTGGCAGATGGACCAGGCAGTATTTATTGGACCATTTTCCACAACACTTTTTGTTGTTTATCCAAAGATCCATCAACATCTCTTTGAACATAGTCTTTTGTTTTCTGGTGACATTGGTGTGAATTAGCAGGGAAAATGTGAATTTCACATTTTTTAAAAAAACAAACAAACAATGAAAATCATGCAGAGCTTGACTTCTAGAACTTTTTCCAATTTCTTTACCAGCAGTGACCATGAATGGCATTTATATTTTCTTTTCTGTGTTGTATCAGTTTCTGCTGTCCTCTCATGCTCTGTCTGAGTGTGATATATATTATGGGAAGCACAGGACAGGTTACCTTTATTTTATTTTGTGTCACATGACCAGTAGTAGAATGGAATAATGAGCAACAGTCCAAGCCAGTTTCTCTACTTAATACCCAATAAGAATACATTAAAGGGATTTATAATTGGGATAAAAACAACAAAGAGGCAAGTGTCATAAGACAAGAAGGGAAACATGATAGGACACGGAGGTAAATAGTCAGCACAATAGTTGTGGTGCACATCCTTTCTTTAAAGAGAATTAGTTTTTGGTTCCCTTACATGCATCATACAGCATGGCAAAGTGACATGGTGGCGCAGCAGCTTAATGATATTGGAACTGCCAGACAAAAATGGTCTGCATTCCAGTGGTTCGAGCCCAGCTTCATAAGATGGGATGAGCTCCCGCCGCTTGTTCCTGCCCACATACCAGTTCAAAAGCATGCGATATCGCAAGTAGATAAATGGGTACTGCTTTGGTGGGAAAAGCCTAGTTGCATTTGTATGTGTGGAGAGTGGAAGCCGGCATTACACCTGGCCGGACATGAGGCAATAGAACATGAGGTGAGGTGAGACCAGCGGAGGACCCCGGAAGAGCAAGCAACCCTGCTAGTCAGCTGGTGTAAGCTGGTTTGCCCCACTATGGTGCACCAAGGATGGGGACAAAAGTGTTGAATAGAATGAACTAGCAATTTAGGCTGTCTGGACTGCATTGTATCTAGCATTGGTAGATTTCCTTGACATTGTATGCCATATGCTAAATAAATAAATAAACAGCATGGCAAATATGATCACACTCTGGCTTCTAAGAGGGCTTAAACGTTTTAAAACATTGTAAATCAGCTGATATATAAAAAGTTAGAAATCCAATAGTTTTCTTTTTCTTTCTTTCCCGCTTTTCATACTTTAATTGTTGTTAAATTTGTTTTATCTACTTTTTTCCCTACATTAACATGTAAAACATATTAAGTAACAGTAATGCGGAGACCTTAACACTAAGTAATCAATGCAAAAACCTTATTGAGGTCAATAAAGCTCAAGACCCTTGTTGTACTTTATTGTACAATAAATATCTTGCTGCAATCTGCAGGGTTTTTGTTTTTCTACTGTTATATTCAATTCCGGATGAAAAAGTCAAATAATCTTTGCTTGTAATATTGGCATCGTAAGTCCTAATTAATATAGATAGAATAAGTCTTCCTTTCTTTACTTTCCAATAGTCTAAGCTATTTAAACATTAGTGTCAATAATCTTCAGTTAATATTGTATAAATGCTATATCAAAACAGTCTAATATATTAAGATTTACAAAAAAATATGCTAATAAAAAAGAAGGAAAAAGGGACTCATCATAGATTAATGGGAGTGGGGGAGAGATAATCAGTTCTTTGTTTTAGGTAAGAAAACATTTGTCCCTTCACTCTAGTGACTGTAAATAGAAAAATTACAATCTTCCTATAACAAAGTCAGGCTGACATTCTCTTGCAAGTATAATCCTAGCTAACACCCTTAAGAGTGCCAGTGACATTGTCTGTCTTTCATATGTTTGTTCCTGTTGAATGTTTCTAATTTGAATTGCTGTGTTGTTCTAGGACAGTACATGGAACAATCTTGAGTCTTGTGAACACAGCCCCAAAATAACTGGTCTAGGCAGTTGCCAGCATCCAATTTAATCCTGATAGTCAAATTGTCACATGATTGTTTATTTTTGAACTTCAGCTAAGATTTGTTTATGCTTTAAAAATCAACCCTTTCCCTTTATTTTATAGTGAAATGATAGCAAAGCTGAACATACTTCTGGGATTTAGAATTAATAAATTCACTCCATTTGTATTTTTATATATATACCCAAACCATTAAATTGCTGGACTCTTTCTTTTTAATTAAAAATTGAAGCAGATATTTGCTAAATCCGACCCCAGAGCAAGGGGGATTTGACTTATATTAAGCAATTCATGTCATATGATGGTGGCAAGATATACAGGAGAAAAAAAATATTGAAAACTCCTGCTGCTGCTATAAATACACCAAGGTTTTAATATTTAAAAAAATACAAAGTTCTAATGTGGTTTATCTCCTGCATGGATGGAAAGAAGAGATGAGAGAGTGGATAGATAGTAAGTGAACTTAATTCAGTAAGGCCCTTAGTGCTATCTGAGCTTGGGGGGGGGGGGTGGGGGGGGGGGGCATGTTACTGTCAACTTTAAAAATGAACATGGCTGTAGCCATTTTCCCTATTCATTTTCGGTTGACACATAGAAAGGTGGGAGGGGGGATTGCCAGGTGCTTGGCTAGTCAAAATATTCTTTTGTCCCGTGGGAACCACAGCCATCGGCTGCTCCCAAGACTTCAGGCTGGCCGTTTTGTGAAAAGCCCGCCAAGATGTATTGGGGAACGTAGTTGCTTGCAAAACTTTAGAGGTGGGATTTCTTAACTTTGTATTGGGGAATTGTTACGTGTGTCTTCAGACTTGGTTTCACTTTTGATGTGCTGATACTTTGTAACTAATAAACATGTTCTTTGAGGAATTTCCAAGCCTCGGAGTTCTGCTTTATTTGTCTCTGTCGGAACCTTGACAGTTTCATTACCAAACTAAGTAAGTGCACTGATAATGTCATCTAGTTTGGTAATAAAATGTCTGCTAGAAAACTACCAAGCTCAGATAGCACCAAGGACCTCACAGTTCAATCCTGAACTATGAATATTTTCTTCTATTGGTATTTGGAAATGAAATATCTCATTACTGCCTTTAAGTCCTATTGGCAACTCCATCACCCTAGCACAAAACAATTTTCTCATTTGTTATTTAATTCACATGTCTGTTGGGGTTAATAATGGGTTAAACATTTTCAGTCCTTTTTCAGTCCTTTTATACATACATCCCACACACTAAAGCTGCAGTTATTTCTCAAGAGGAACATTATGTCCACGTTTTTCTTCCCACATTCATCAAGAACCTCAGAGTGATTTGGAATAGTAATCCAACCCCTTCTACTCTTTAGCTAGACTTCTAAAAAGCAAAAAGACAAAGAGGCTTCAGTCACAAAATTTAGCATCCTACCTAATCTAGATCTTAGTGTCAGCTCTACAATGAACCTGGCTACAGCCATTTTGCTCGTTCTAGTTTGCCACAAGAATGGGAGGGGTACGGAGGATTTCTACTAGTCTAAACATTTTACTGTCCGATGGAAACCAAGGTCATTTTTGTCAGTTAGATGGGAGCCATGAGCATTTGGTTAGAAAGCCCGCCAAACTGTTATATTGGGGAACATAGCTGATTGCATGGCATTGGGATGGGAAATTCAACTTTGTAATATTGTCTCTCTTTGAAGGGGATTTCAGACTTGGTTTCACTTTTAACCGTGCCAATACTATGTAACCAATAAACATGTTCTTTGAGGAAATTTCAAGCCTCGGAGTTCTGATTTTTTTGGTCTTGTCTATCAGAACCCTGACACTTAGCTTCTATAAACACACAGTCCTTGATTTATGACTGTAAGTTGTAAGTTGTGCCAGTCATTAAGAAAGGCATCACATGAGTGGAAATTACTTACATACCAAAACATATGTATAATGTATGTTTATTGAAGTCAAGTCAAAAGTAGCTACCTATCCATGTTTGCATTTATTGTATGCATTAACTTCCCTGCTGTGCAGTCTCACAATCCAGAAGAAACAAAAGCTATATCAATGCCTTGTTCACTTAGCATCAGCTAAGAGGATGCCAATTTGTGAAGGCCTGCTGTAGATAATTCCAAAGAGATCTTGAATGCTTGTTATTTTACAAGAAGACATAGGGTTAAAGAAATCACTCACTACTGAAAGTGAACTGGGGAAAAAAGTACCTTGAGAGAAAAATCCACAATTAGATTTTTCTAATTTTATTTTATATTCAGTCTTTTTTTTCATCCCCTCTCAACACTTTAAGTTTCTTGACAAGACATGATATAAATATACTCGATCTGTCAAAATGATTATTGCTTGAAAATCAGTATGGATCAACCACCCCAGTTTTTCTTTTAAATAGTTATCTCAAAGCCAGTGTTTTTTATACACACACAAAGATACATCAATGTTGGTCTTATTCCTTGCTTGGTGTAGTTGGATTTTCTACATGGTTGAAATATAGTTTTGTATTTTATAGTTTTGCAAGTACTGAAACATATGAAGAACAGTTGCAGGAATTGGGTATGTCTAGTCTAGTGAAAAGAAGGACTAGATGAGACATGTTAGCAATGTTTCAATATTTAAGGGGCTACCACAAAGAAGAAGGGGTCAACCTATTTTTCAAAGCCCCAGAAGGCAAGACAAGGAACAATGGATATAAACTAAACAAGGAGAGAACCAACCTAAAACTAAGGAGAAATGTCCTGACAGTGAGAACAATTAACCAGGGGAATGACTTACCTTCAGAAGTTGTGGGTGTGTGTTCTGTATTCTCTGTAGTCCAGAATTCACCTTAACGTATGTGTAATGATATAGAGGACTTTGTAACTTCTGTGATAATTAATAGTACATAAGGCTTTTGTATGCCATAAAGCAGAGATGTCAAATTGCTGGCCCGCAGGCTGGATGTGTCATGCGGAAGCCACACCCTCTCCATTTCCGGCAAGGGGAAAAACGTCGCAATACGTCACGACACGTCACGTGACACGGTGAGTTTGACACCTCTCCCATAAAGCAAACACTCTTTGTTTGGGGATTATATGCAGCATAACCTACATATAAATCAGCCTTCCCCCCCCCCCTTATGACTTCAACATATTCATTTTACTCATACCAGGCTTAGTCTAAGACACTTTTTTTGGGGGGGGGGGCTCAAATGAAGGCAAAGTTGTCCTCTCCTCCCTTTATGTGGAAATGTCTTTCACACTGTTTTTCTCTTTTTGAAGCTTATTCCAACACTGACATTTGGGATAGCAACTATAGCCTAGCTTTGGAGTTAAAAGTCTGGTCAAACATGTCCACTCTGCACTCTTCAGTATTTATTGCTTTAGTTGGTCAGCAAATCCTGTCATTTGAAAGAATATATTAATGCTAATAACTGAGAACCTGAGTGCACGGCTGAAATGAGGGATGCCTGGTTGAGAATTGATAGAATAAGAAGTGGGGCATTGGATAGGAATCTCTCTTACATATACAATGAAAATTTCCACATTTATTCAGTTTTTTAAATGTTTGCCTTTTCGTAAATGAGGATAACTAGTTCATTCCAAAAAAGATTGATATGCACAAACACCAGTGCTATCAATGCAGCTTAACCCATAATACAAACATTAGTATATAAACATTAATATGAACTAACATGTCAGCAGATTTTTGTTCAAATTGCTGATTCTTAAAATATAAATAGACTTTTAACTCAGCAAAAATAAGTATGTGATGGCTTGCTATGATTTATTTTTTTCTGTGCTAACAAAGAGGTTGTGTGTGTTGATTGCAGCACTGAAACACAGGTGCCTTTCAATGTGTGTGTATTGATTATATAGCATAGAAATATAGATGCCTTTCACAAATTCAGCAGAACGGAATGCTAGTCTTTAATTATTAATCTCTGTATAAAAGGCATTGATTTTAGCACTTTTAGAGGTAAAACGAAATAGATAACATTATGTGCTTCCCAACAAAAAGGCACTTCTGTTTCTGTAACTAATGACAGATATTATTTGTTTGCTTATTATAAAAGAACCCTCTTTAATAGAAGTTGCTTATTCACACAGGTTAGCTGTCAGCATTGATGGCTCCTTTTTGTCTCTTCTATCATTTGAGGATTTTAATTAATGCTGAATTTTAGCATATAATGTAAAAGGAGAATAAAAATGATTTGTTGCTCATGCCAAGGAAGCAGCTAAACATTATGGTAATGAGCAAAATGATTTTAGATTAAATATACTTTTAAAAAGAAGGAAGAAAGCTATACGTGACACCTGCAAGAGTTTTGTCATCACTGTTCCTAGTTACAAACTTAGCTTGTATGTGGATGGACGTATTGGGGGATAATTTCCAGCTGAGTTTGCAGCCAGGACACACTGAATCAATCCTTATGGACAAACACACATGCTACTGACTTCAACTAGAAAAAAAAAATCAGCAACCAAGGAAACAGTTAACTGGCAAAATAGGACAAAAACAGGGGAAAAGAGAAATGGATAAAAGGCAAACATTTTCTTTTTCTCTCTCACACAAATAACTTTCCAGAGCTGCTGTAAGCAATAATATTGATAATTAGCATGAGTCCCAAAGAGAGTGACATTGGTTGTTTCACCTTTAACCCTTTTACGTATGCGAGAGAGAGAGAGAGAGAGAGAGAGAGAGAGAGAGAGAGAGAGAGAGAGATGCATAATTCAAAAAAATGCCTCAGTCCCTGACATCACTTGCCAAATCACTAGGACTGTTGAGATTCTCCTGGAAGTTTTCTTATGAGCATCAAGGTTTCGCACTGCAGTCAAGACCACAGTACTATAGAGACAGACTCTTCAGTTATAGCAATAGCAATAGCAAAGCAGTTAGACTTATATACCACCTCATAGTGCTTTACAGCTCTCTCTAAGCAGTTTACAGAGTCCTCATATTTTCCCCAATAATCTGGGTCCTCATTTTACCAACTTCAGAAGGATGGACGGCTGAGTCAACCTTGAGCTGGGATCGAACTGCTGGCAGTTGGCAGAATTAGCCTGCAATACTGCATTCTAATCACTGGGTACCACAAGTCTTATTTTATCTGTTCAATGTAGAGAGGGGAAGAGATGCTCACCACTTCTTAGGTGTGGGAATTTACTAAAAAAGTAGTGGCCGACAGGAATTTCAGTCCTGTGAAATTTGGCAACAAACTGATGCACACAAGTTATAGCTATAGTTATAATTCTGATATTAGAACAAGCAACTAAACAAGTATAGAAAATGGTCTCTATCCATAGAGAACAGGATGTATGAAGTTACACCCCAGACATGAGAACAGTCTTTTTTCTTTTGGCAGGCAGACCTTCTGAGAGCACAGCAACATATCACACTCACAATCTCTTGAGGCATATTAAGAAATGTATGTCTAAATAACTCCTGACTAAATAAGAATTTGTTGCCAATGTTTTGCAAAGAGGAACCCCCATTTAATTCTCAGCTTTGGATTTGCCTCCTTTTAACATGGAACATTGCATTTTGTTTTCTTACATTCAGCTCACTATTTTCAGAAGAAGGGATAAGTATTTTGAACTTTTTTTTTAAACTCTTCTCATAAACAAATACATCTTTTCTTTAAAGCAAAACTTGACAATGTATTGTGTGCCCTAATGTAGATCATATAAACAAGCCTTTCCTATTATCATTGTTTTGCAAATCATTATGCAAACTCCACCGCTTGTGTTCCATAGTGTCTTATGAAGTCTCTCTTCTTTTTTTGATTCTTTTTTTTTATTAACATCCTAAGGGATTTAGATTTCAGCTTTTTTTGGGGGGGGATTTGTAGTGTTTATGCACCATCACTTTAGAATTCTAGCAAGACAAACTGTTACATATAAGAAATTGATGGTGATAAATTTCATCCCTTTCCCCCCACATTTTAGGGAGAAACGAGTTGGAACCTGCCTCCTTTCATAATAATTTTATTACATTACAATTAAAACATTACAATTAAAAATATAAAAAACTAATAAATAAAGAATAAAAGAATAAAAAATTAAAAATGCCAAAAATTAAAAATTAGAAAGAAAAATAGAAACAAAGAAAAATGAATATAGTAAAGAAAAGAAATGTACAAACAAATTACTTCTCCCTTCACCACAAGTATAAACAATTTTAGTATCATATCACTTCTTAAAATACTGCAAATGAATCTTCTGACTGTATCTTATCTTTTATCTTTGAACAAATCCTTAAATCCTCAGTCCTGATCAGCAAAACTCCATTAAAGGTTACCTGTGAGAACAATATATATATATATATATATATATATATATATATATATATATATATATATATATATATATATATATATATATATATATATATATATATATATATTAATCTTGATCAAATAAAACAATTTTATATTCCTTCCTTTTACTTTTAATAATCTTGATCTTTAATCCCTTTAAATAATGCCCTTTTTATCTCTTCTGACAAAATCCTTTAAAACTGTAACAGGTTTCTTTTGTAAATCCGAAGATATCAAATTTGTATATCAATATTAATCAATCAATAATATCTAATTGGTTAATGACCAACAAAATTTAAAACAACAAAACAAATATCTCTTTCATTTGCATATCCAGTTGTAGCATCTTTTTCCATATCATTCTTATACCCTTAATTTTCAAATTGACTTTCATATCAGTATCAGACTTAACCAGTAAAAGTTGTTCCTCTTCTGTAGCATATTTTGAATACTGTCTATCTATCATGGCAGACACTCTTAAAGTTAACTACAAGGTCCATTGTTCAAAAATATCCTTTATTACATCCAATGTTAGAGTATTTTACTCCATTCTATATTAATAAGTCAAATTTAAATGTTTTTTTCTTTAATTGTAATCTTCATTTCCTTTAATGTTTAAACTTTGAAGTTCCATCCTATCATTATTTTTTTTAGAATTCAAAACAAAAGCACGTTCCCATGGGAAGGATTCTTATAATTAATTCCAAAATCTTACTTCAAATCCATCTGGGCCCTTAGTCTGTCTACAAATTTCCAAAATGAACATTCTAATCATTTGTTGTTTATTCCCCCTCCCATTTTTTTTAAAAAAATCCTTAAATCTCTATTTAAAACATGTTTCACTAAGGATCGAAGGAAATCAGTGCTCTAAAACTTGACACGCCAAATGTTCCTAATAGCTGAAAAGCAGTTAAGGACAAAATTTGTTAAAGTGATTAAAAATGAGGCTTTGTGAGCATTATGTCCATATAGGCTTCATTACGGCTGTGACTTTGGTTGAAATCCCTTGACTCAAGTCCCAAGCCAAGTGCAAAAACCTCAGTTTCTCCAGTCTACTCATGAAGAGTACCTGTCCAGAATATAAGTGGGTAATCTCACAATGTCTCCTTTTCCTGGAGAGACATTCCTGAGCAGTATTCACCATTTCTGCTGCAAAGCCATCCCTGTGCCTTCCAGGACACCTAGTTCACCATGAATCCTCACCAGAAGTCCAGATTTCAGCAATTTTACTTTCTCCAGAATATCTCAGAACATTACAATGCAGATTTTCTGCGCTTAGGGAATGACCGTCATAAACAGCAGCTTTCCTGGGCTCTCATTTCAAAGATGCCCCATAAGACATTAGGATTGAACATTTACTCTGGGGACACAGGGACAGTGAAGAAAGCTATCAAGTGAGAAAGAAATGCAGACCAGAAAATTTTGCCTTGCTACACTCAGATAAGTTCAAAGACACCCTGAAGAAAATCCTAAATTACCTTACAGCTGTCTGTAAAATAACTACAGAGAAAATCAGAAATCATTTTACAGGGGAAGAAAATATTCAGGAAAGTGGAGATTTTGGAATAGATAAATAGATTTGTTTCTGGCAACTGAGTAAAATGCAAATAATTTTGAGAAATGTAGAATGTCTGTTAAATGGTATTTATAACTGTTTTGCAGAAGGATATCAATTGCATTTTCAAAAAAAATGTTTTCAATCTTGCTGTAGGACTGTTAGCAAGTACCATTAGCTAAAGGAAGTAGCTGACTGCTCTAAGAATTGGGAACAGCAGTAAAAGGGTCAGCCAATTTTTCTTAATAGTTCATGTCTGAAAATGCAGTTGCAAAGATTGGCACACTAAGTTTATAGTTTGGACATGGCTGTTTCAGTTACTGTGTGCTTTTATTAGAAAAATATTTCATTGTTATGCCTCTTGAATAAAGGTAATGGCTTAAGACAGAGCCCATCTATTATAAATATTTGGGTACCACTCTGTAAATAATAGGTATAGAGCTATTGTCTGTTATAATGAGAGCAACCATTTTGTATTTCCTATTTTAAAAAAAAAGAAATGAAGAAGAACAAAATGGATTCCATTTAGATTTTTTTTTCTTTTGACTGCCGCATTATAAACAAAAGTATACACATTAGGAGGTGGGTAAAAATATTCTTATTAATCTAATGCAACCTAACCCAATTATGTCTTCTAGGTTTCATTCCATTTATATGTTATCATACATTATTTTCTTCAGAGATTATTTCTGGTCACTTCTGTTTGATTCTTCACTTGCTTTGCCAAGGTCATCTTTCATATTACTTGATTTGTGTGGAGAATGCTATTTAAGCGTGCATGCCTTCAATTAAAATCTTTGTCTGGTTCAATGACAGGCAAAAATACAGCGTGCAAAATTGTAACCTATGATTGATTGATTCAAGTGGAAATTAATGTGGCATTCCTTTTCTATATAAGAATTTTTCGTCACCAATGACAATGGAGCTGAAATCTTTGCATTTTTTTCATCTTGGTATAAGAAAGGCCAATATTAATGAATAGTCAAAATCAAGTCAATTGGATAAGTATTTATACAATGATATTTCTAAAATATCAATGTGTAGAAAATAATATTGCTTGTATAACTATTCCATTAGTTTCTAGCAGATAATATAGAATTTTGTAAACCCCCTGAGCCCAGAATTGATTTGATTAGCAGCGGCCATGAACTAACAATATTAATCCTTTACTAGTAATATTTTTTTTAATTATTAACATTAATAATATTAGTATTATGAACTATAACAAAAGCTCCATTTGGTTTCTGACTCAGGCAATAGTCAGAAACCAGCCATTTGAGATTTAGTTAATATACAATAATTAAGCAAATGGTAAACCAAGGTAGTGAGTAATAATCTCTTGGTGCTCAACTGGGAAATTTTGGAATGAATGGAATTTGGATTCAGATTTAAAAACAAAACAAAACAAAACAAACAATATTTGTGTTTTGCAGAGGATAGGGTACTATTCCACGTGAGAAACCAACATTGCTTCTTCCCCCCCCCCCAGATATTAATGGGATTACCTCTGAATCAGGATTTAACTAGAAATAATAAATTCAGTTGGAATAAAATAGAATGGGACGACTTCCAAATAAATACATTTTAAAATGAGCCAAAAGACTGTAATTATCTCTTTAAAATAAATTGTACCTAAATCGTCAGAGATTGCAGCTCCAAATACAAATTGCTATCTTAATGCATGCACTTAAAGATAAAATGTGTCATAATTTTCCAAGTTACAATGGAGAGATATCAGCAACAGCATTAAAGTTACCCACACCAAGAGTATTATTAATGATACATATCTAGAAATTCTGTTTCCATTGTGTGTTTTTTTTAAAAAAAATCAAAATATTGTGAATGGTGGTGGAAGAATATATTTTTCTGTCTTTTAACTAAAGTTATACTCTATGAGAATGCTATTTTTCTCAATTTTCTGCAGAATGCCGATAAATCTCTACATTCATGTTACCTATATTGTTCCCAAATTTACTGAGTAATGAAAGGTTTTAAGCTGTATTTGTCTCCATTTAAAACACTTGTCTTAAAGAATAAACACACATTGTAGAAAGTTCAGAAAAGAAAATCTCTACTTCAAAGGGCTGAAATGGGAGGAAGATATGGGGAAGAGAGAAAGTGGAAAGAAAGTAGTAAAATTGGGAAGACCTTTGTGGCACCACCTCCACATTTCTCTCTGCATGCATCAGTGTCACATGGGAAAAGGTGACACATTTAAATCACCCATTATATTGTACACAAAAGTAAGGTGTAAGCTCCACATTTAGATCCTTTAATGACTTACCATACTGTAAGTGGAATATTGTAGGTGGAAGTGTTGGACACTTAGCAAGAATATTGGAAATATGCAATCCCAAGGTGTCAACAGGCACACACAACTCCTTGATAGGGTGTGATTGCAAAGTATTAACAGAATTTAGTAAATCCATATAAAGTTCAGAATATTATCATTTAAGGCATGCTGTCTCTATTCTTATCAGTTTGTAAATTCTTACCAATTTGTAGTAATAGAAAACATGATTTTTTTTCTACCTTAAAAGACTTTATTTTTCCATGACCCAAATGCCATCACACAGATTTTAAGAAATGATTATATGACAACGTTGGTTGTAGAAATGGAGATCTTTAATTATTTCCCTGATGGGGATTGAATGGAGGTTACAGCTAACACAATAAGCTGCATAATTGTGGGTAAGCACTAGATGGTAGCAATGCAGAAACTCAAGCTCTGGGTTGCCAACTAATAATGACCTCAATTTTTGCAACCCAGCTATATATATTAATTGAAAGCAACTGAATCCATTTTCTCCTCAAGACAGAAAATGGAACCAGGGGAAAGGATAAACATCCAGAGTGAACATCATTCACTTTTTTGAGTCACTGCATGCATTTTGAACATGGAAAGGATGTTTTGTCAACTCATAGAAGGGCCAACATGAAAAAGGCTTGTCTAATTATAAATACACTGTCACAGAAAAATAAAAATTGGTAAAAATGTTCTTCCCATTTTTTCTCTCTAGAATACCTCAGCTTACCTATGATTTTATTCTTTTTTTCTGAGAATTCCAAGGATAACAGGCATCTTTGATTTTTTAAATTAAGGAATTCTTGAAAATGAATAAGATGATAATCTGCAGCTATTTTCCATTTAAATTTCCATTTTTTAAAAGAGGTTCTCTCCTCTCCTCTCCCTTTTTTCCAGAAGACAGGTAACCTGGGAGCCTAGTAGGCTCCAAGGGACATGTTTGCAAGAATACTGGTTTTCATAAGCATCGTGTTACATTTAAAGCTTTAGTTCAATTAAGAGGGACATATCTATCATTTTTATACCACCCAGTGGCCAATTTTTCCAATCCTCAATTTGCCCCTTCCTATTTTTTCATTAATTTGCATGTTATATTTTTATTCCAGCAAAATATATAGCCTTTCCTGTCTATGTTTGTAGGTTTATATGTTGTAGGTTTTTCCCCTTTTTATATAATGCAGTTTACACATTTTCTATCAAGCTACATGGAGGTGTTTGGTTGATTCTGAAAGGTCTGCAGGGTATTTGGTTATCTGGTATTTGGGTACCTAGTATTTGAATGCCATTATATTTGAATACCAAGGGTGTGGAGACTTCTAGGTAAAGCAATGGCAGATTAAGACATCTCTGAAGCAACAGAGACAAAGCTGTGGTGAAGACCGATGGCTGGGCAATAAGCCTTTCCAGACCAGGGGAGGAAGAGAGGTTGCCCACTTGTACTGTGGATGGCTGCAGACTGCAGAACTGAGGTTGACTCATGAGTCTGAGTACTGGGAGATATGGAAACAACAGCAAGCTCACATTCACAGCTGAATCTGTAAGGATACTGAGTTCATTGAGCCTTACTTTCTATAGCACATTGGATTTCAACCTTTCTAATGCTAAAAGTGATTTTCTGAGCCATAGTTCAGAATGCAACCCCCCCAATGACTGATCCTTCATTCCAGAATATGAAGAGTTAAATAACAATTTAAAGAATTTAAAGAACTTAAGATTAATGGCAAAAAGCCTGATAAAAATTAAGTTTAGGAACATTTAAATGACGTAAGGAACCAGTCAAATTTGAAATCTCATAACTTTTTCTGAAGTGTTTTTGAAATTAAGTTAATATAATAATACCTTCATGGGAACACTGATTGTTTAGACTTTTAGTGAAGAGACAATTGGCAGACTTTGCAAGATAAAGAGAGGGAATTTGAGACAGGTCACCTGATCATAGAGATGAAAAATGATAGAGGGGACCAAATACTTAAGGACTGGGGGGGGGAGAAAAAGCCTTTATAATTTCATATTGTTGCCATGAAAACTACATGGATGTCTCCATGAAGTAATCAGGAACTAAGAAACTCAATTTGACATCCTTGATTTTTCTCTCTCCCATCCCCAATCTTTCCTTTATTATATGTTGTCCCTGATTTTCCCCTCTTTTTATTTCTTTTCTTTTTTCTCAGTTTCTTTTCTGTTCTGTTCCTCCTTCAGTTTTCTTTCTGATTAGTAGGAACACTAAAGGATACTGGCATGTGGCCTGATGTGTCTGAGGAAAAAGGGGAGGTCTGACAACTGCTAAATAAAGTGTAAACTAAATACTTCCACATCCTTAATTTTGACATCAAAGTGTTTGACATATGCCTGGTCTTCCATTGTGATCAAGATTACATATTTGCAAGTGGGCAGTAGCTAGCATGCCTATTCAACATATTTTAACTAGCTGGACCAGGGAAATGTCTGTACTATTTTATTATGAGGAAAATAGTTCATAATCCACCTATAGTAAGAATAGATTCACACATTATTCTGAGAATATTCCAGAAAAAAAACCTATGGAATTACAAATAAAACTTTTTTGTAATAGTCTCATTTTCTTTACTTCTTAGGATAGTCCTTACATCATTTTTGAGTCATTCCTGCAGTTTTCCTGGTAAGATTTTCAGATGTGGTTTACCATTGCCTATTTCCTAGAGTAGAGAAAGAGAGTAACTGTCCCAAGTTCACTCAGCAAGATTTGTGTCTAAGGCAGGAGTAGAACTCAGAGTCTCATGGTTTCTATCCTGATGCCTTAATCTGGCTCTCTTACAGCCCTTAGTAATTTTATTTTAAAGCATAAATAGCCAAATGCAGAGTTTTTAAAAAGCTTTTCTGAAATGTTACATTCTTTAGTTCCAATAGCTGGTCAATTTCAGAATAAAATTATTTAAAGTGAGGGGGTCTGAGGCAGACAAGAATTTGCACTTTATGATAAACTTTTTGGAGCGATGATGAACCCAACTGTAAAATGAAGCACTAGTGTGATAAAACATAAACACTGTTGTCAGAAATTATACTGAACTAAAAATGCAAGGAAAGATTGCACAACATTTTATCATTTATTTTTCTGTAGACCTGATAGTATTTTTGTTTTTTTTTTCAAGGCTTTGATGTCTTTTTAGCATGCATGTAGAAACACAGACTACAAATCAAAGCATTTTTCTTCATTTTTCTTATCCATTTGCAATTCGATAAATATTTTAATACACACTTGAAGACTTCACTACAGGACAAGTTCTTAACACTGGAGTTCTCAAGCAGTTTTAAAATGACAAGAAATTTCATTATTATAAAATTGGTACAGTTGCTTGAGGCAAATTTCAATTACAGTACAAATGAACCTTTTTTTTCTTTTTTAATGCTGTTCCTTGTTCTAGTGGCTGATGATCCAATATGCAAAGTATTTCGTTCTTCTTTTACATTGGCAAGTTTATTTCCTAAAGCACTTTACAATATCGGCATGGAAAATCCCATTCAGATAAAAAATGGAATAGTTTTTTTTTCTTTTATGTATATTAATTATTTCATAGATGGACATTTGGAATTTTAAGGTGTGGTGGATGTAGTCACAAAATGGCTGCCACAAAAATTGCTTCTTTACAAAATGGCTGTTATCATAATGCAGAGGTGTCAAACTGGCGGCCTGCAGACCAGATGCATCATGTGTAGGCCACACCCACCCCGGCTCCAAAGGCAAAAACATCATGATACATCAAGATATGTCATGTGACAGGATCGAGTTTGACACCTATGTCATCATGGTTTGGCCAGTCACAAAGCAGCCATGGATAATAAGACAAAATTAGACCTGAGGATTTGCTTTGCTTTTAGAAAGTTTTTAATTGATAAATTCCTATGCATTAATTAAAAACACATTTCTTAAAAAAAAAAGTCAGTCTGAGCAAGAAATGTTGGGAGCGCTAAGGATGTCATCATACCAATGACACTGGTGGCTTGATTTTTAGTCTCTTTCCTAAAAATACTGATTTCCCTTTTTCTCTCTGTTAATGAGTTGACATTTTCAATGTGTTTTCCACTTTGACCCCAAGATCTTTTCTGCAAGTAATCACAAGACTTATTTTGCTTTTTACATAAATAACATCAATATCAACCATTCTTTTGTCATCTAGGACAGCCTGGATCCTGCTGACTTGTTCTTTCAATAGTACAATTACTCATGAGTGTTCAACTTCAGTGAGTTACTCATAATATTGTTAAATGTCAGCTTCTGATACTGAAAATTGTTGTTCTTTTATCACAGACAGAGATGGTACCTAGCTGTTTGTCCATTTATCTGTGTTGTTATAGCACCCTTGACCCATATTGGTTTGGACTGTGCTTCAGCTACCATGGTAACTATGGTCCCCTCTGTCATACTGGCTATGTTCTTTCTTTTAATGAAGACATGTTGACCTCACTCCAGATATCACATTTTTCACTCACTTCTTCCAAATCACTTCTGGCCTTAACAATGACTTTCAGTCTTCAAATCTTGCAGCATCTCATTTTCTGTCAGCAGTCTGACCTGAACCTCTTCTCTTCTCCTTTTCCAATCACTGTGAAGTTTATACTGCTAAACTGTGTGTAAATAAATGTTTATATTTATATTTATGGTTTCATGTCCAAGGCTTTGTGTTCAACTATCAATGGTTCTGTTTTGAAATATTTATACTTCCATTATGCAATGTTTTTTGTTGTTATTATGAAATGGATTTGCTAGGATATTTGAAATAGGATACTTTTAAAATAGAGGTTAATCAATGAATTTCAGTCTTTAATGTCCTTATAAATAAGGAGTTATGGGTTTTATTTCCTTATGAGGGTAATGTTTCATAAATTATTTGCACATATAATATATTCAAGTCTACAGAGTTGAATATATTTGAGACCATTGATTGCAACTAGTTCAAATGTGTAATAGGTTCTGGATTTAATCCCAAAGTGAAAGAAATACAATATTCCTTATTGGAATCATTTATCATGGCCCTTATAAATCATACTCAGATTTAGCATCCAATCCTCCTGTCTCAATAATACAAAATCATTTGGACTCCAAACATGTCCACATGCTATTCTACATAGATCTCATCATGCATTGTGAAAGGGCTGCAGTTCATAAAATCAGATAACATAGCAATCATATAACAGTAGTTAAAGAGAGGTAACTACATCTGCCCTATGTTAGTAGGTTATTTTCTCCTGCTGTGTAATATAATATTGTGGCATTTTTATCTAAAAATGTATGATCAGTATACATTATAAATGTTAATATAATGTAATTTACATGAATGTTTCATCAGACAGAAGAATGTAGCTGACTTTGTCTCAGTTAAGAAGCCAAGATACTTTTGGCCTGCATGATTGAGTCTTCATTGACATATTGAAATACATTTTGGAGAGAAATCCCTGCAGTTGGTGTGGCAAGAGTTAGTACATTCCAATGACTCTCTGACTCTCTGCCAAACTAATTATTTATTTTGACTGATGAAGTTACTTGGATGAGTAATGAAACATCTCAGTTTGACAAACTTTGGTCCATGATTTAATCTTTTTAGATAAAGTTATGCAGCGTTATTCTAGAATGAGAGATTTCTATGTTCATAAAGTAGGCTGCAAAGTTGAAAACATCTTGGAAGAAAGCAGTGGAAAACAATTTCCATATTAATGCCAAAAAAAATATATCCAATGTTGTGTCCATGTAGTCTTCTGGAATTACTTTCACTTTGAGGGCATTATTTATTTATTTATATATTTACCCTTTTAAAATGTTCAGTTTGGCTACTGTTTTTTGTTTTATTTTTCACATTTGGTACCATTAGGAGATAAGGCAACACTCATAGGAGACTTGTGAAACACAGTTCAGCAGAAAAGGACCTTACCTTTATATACGATCCCAAAATAAATCATACTTTTTCATGGTTATTAGTTTTTGAAAAAAGGAAAAGAAACTCCAGTTATCTATCTTCATGCTTGTTAGTCATTATTAGCACTGCAAGGAAAAAAAACAAAAGAAGCAATTTTCTAAACAGTGCAGATCCCTGATGGATAAAGTCTAACCTGCTATATTTCTGCATTCCAGGTATTCAGGAAGCACAGATGTTGATCCACAACTGAAAGACTGCAGTGAGATAACCAATCACAGTTCCTAACCCAAAACACCATCAAATTATCTATATTTTCCCCAACTTTCTAAATCTTTATAAACTCACTCACTTTGTGAAGTCTTAGCTACTTATCCTTCCAAAACACTATGTCACCAATTCCCTCCTCTCCTCTTGTATATCTTCACCAGATCATCTAAAATTCCCAGGAACTATGTGAGAGGGAGCTTGTAGGATAATGAACCATAAGAACTATAATAATAATAATAAAGTTGGAAGGTACCTTGGAGGTCATCTAGTCCAACCCCCTGCCCAGGCAGGAAACCCTACACCATTTCAGACAAATGGCTGTCCAGTCTCTTCTTAAAAACTTCCAGTGTTGGAGCATTCACCACTTCTGCAGGCAGGTTGTTCCACTGGTTAATTGTTCTAACTGTCAGGAGGTTTCTCCTTAATTCTAGGTTGCTTCTCTCCTTGATTAGTTTCCATCTATTGCTTCTTGTCCTGCTTTCAGGCGCCTTGGAAAATAGCTTCACTCCCTCTTCTTTGTGGCAGCCCCTGAGATATTGGAACACTGCTATCATGTCCCCCATCGTCCTTCTCTTCATTAAACTAGACATAGCCAATTCCAGCAACCATTCCTTATATGCTTTAGCCTCCAGTCCCCTAATCATCTTTGTTGTGAAAGATTATTTGATACCCCAATTGTGTGAAAGATTATTTGATACCCCAATTCACTAGCTTTCTAGTAATCTTGAAGTTATCTCTTTCGTGGTCACACAAGATCCAGGGAAAATCTAAAGGATTGATTGTCTTAGCTGGGACATTTTTCTTCACAAACCAATCCAAACTTTAAGACCTGTGAAAAGAGCTCTCCTCCAATCCTTCTGTTAAATGAGATGATGCATTCTTCCTGCTCTCAAGATCAGAGCATCATTGTTTCTTTCATTTTGTTGCCAAATGGGGACCCAACTGTTTGTCTAATCTTTCAGATTCCAGTCATTTTATTGTTTTTAGGGCTCATCAGCATATTCCCAAACCTGCCCAAGCCTAAGCATAGCCCATGCCTATGACTAAACGGTAGGAATACAGAGCATTGTCCTCAAACTATCCTCAACCTTTCCCCCTTTACTTCCTATTTATTTTTCAACAATCTCATAATGAAACAGTGACATACTGGATCTTTTCTGTCTTGGGCCCTGTACTCTTCAACATCTTCATAAACAATCTAGATAAGTGAAATGTTAGTACTGCTTCTCCTATGGAGGTGGTTAGCAGCATCAAGTTTCTGAGTGTGCAGCTAATGAGTAGGCTAGCTTGGTTGCTCAACAGTGAGACACTGGTGAAGTGGGCACCACAGCACCTGCATTTTCTGGGTTGCATGAGAAAAGCACATCTTCCTTCCCCTGTCCTTACCACTTTCTACAGAGGGATGATCAAGAACATCCTGTCATACTGCATTACTGTCTGGTTTGGAAGCATTACTGCTTCAGACAGGAAGGCAGTGCAGAGAGTGGTGAGGATACTTGCCTCCAGAAGTTATGGGTGCTCCATCATTGGAGGTTTTAAGAAGAGATTGGACAGCCATTTGTCCGAAATGCTATTGGGTCTCCTGCTTGAGTATGGGGTTGGACTAGAAGACTTCCAAGGTCCCTTCCAACTCTGTTATTCTGTATTCTGGTCAGGTGAAATTGAGAAGAATTGTATAAGTTCCACTTCTCATCCAAGTGACAGAAAAAATGGTAAAGCAGTAAAGTCCCTTCCCTTCCTTTCCTTTCCTTGGTTCTAAAGAAGCAAGGATAAAGAAGCAAGAGAACTGACTAGTTGGATACTGTGATAAGCAGGGTCCAAACATAATACCACACCATAATATCAAGTACAGAAAGGGTCTGAAATCTAGAAAGGGTTTTCTTAAACTGACTTCATTTCTTGCAAATTTATACACAGGAATTAAGACTGAACTGAAGAAAAACACTTAGAGAGTGTATTGTTAATTATCCTTAGATGTATGGTAAATTATATATTAATTTAATATAGAATATCACTATCCTGTAATCTACAAGAATCACTAGATTGCAGCTGGATATACATATAAACCATTAATCAAATAAATAAATATGTATTCATCTGTCTGGATAGGCAGAAAGTGGCAGCTGAATTCTAAACTTTTGCACTGATTCTAAAGTGTATGATGCATTTCAAACAAATATTTCTGCATAACTTCAAACTTCTGGAAAACAGGGACCAATTCTTAAGGGAAAATAGAATATTGCCTGACCAAACATCTTCCCATATCTTACATACATAGCTATTAACTCTTCAGCCTACAACAACTACAAAGTCAGACTTTACTTTTATAACTTTATGTTTTATTTAGCATGTGATTTCAGGAATTGTGGGAACACTGTTCTAGTAAGTACTATAGGCTAATTGAAAGATCTCTGCAATGCAACTTCAACTCAAATTATTCTCTGTTGACTAAACACTTCCTCA
Source organism: Azemiops feae (assembly GCA_023970755.1). Classification (NCBI taxonomy): domain Eukaryota; kingdom Metazoa; phylum Chordata; class Lepidosauria; order Squamata; family Viperidae; genus Azemiops; species Azemiops feae. Next base: position 783,263 of record JALGBA010000241.1, read on the forward strand.
TATTTCCTTGCCTCTGTCACTTGTGAAAACAGAAGAGGCTTCCGGACAGATGCTGTAGTACTCACCAGTTCTGTTTTTATGATGGTCAGAAGGGGTATCCACTTGATCAGAGGAAAGTAAAGAATATGGTGGACTCTTTTTGGAGAAGTGATGGTATGATTTTTCTTGCTTTGCAAAAGAACTCAGACAGAATAAGACACTTGAACTTTTATTGAAGCAAAATATTTCTTTGAACATGTCTAGGGTCTTGTAAAATAACAACCAATGCTATTGTCATTTTCAAAGGAAAGTTAGTATGAGTCCAGATAATGATTTTTGTTTTTTTGTTTTTTGCTTAAATTACCCAGTCCATGGAACCTAGGGACAAGCTGAAAGAAATAACAGAAGAATACAGGGCATAAGCGTCCCTCTTAATACAAAGAAATTTTATTACATTTTCCTTTGGTATTTATTTATTCTCTGAACTTCTTAGCACAATAGTGGTAATGCATTAAATATGTATGATGCACATTATATTAATATATTCCAAAAGAACAAAAGAGAAAAATCCTGGTGGGAAAATGCTAATATTTATATATGTGTGAGTCTATAAGTAATGCAGAATGTGTCTATACTACTGAGACTTTAACATTTCCATATCTGACACAGAACTGATTTCTTTTACTTTGATTGTATCATAAGAAATGAGAAATTAAATGTAAACTTCTAAGAGAAGTTTTATAAAATACCATGTTTAATAATGTCCAGAGATAACCAAATTGTTTCTTTTTTTTTTCTTTTTTGCATTCCCCCCATATAATACTGAAATTAAAGACTACAAAGTATTCTATGTTGATGTTTCTTGGAAGTGCAGCAGTATACATACTGCCACGTAATAAGTTGATTCAAGCATTTCCCTATATGAACATAAAGAGTTTCTTTAGAAAACAAATGCATAAAAAACACAGTGGGATTGTAAATTTGCCATTGCAATACCAAAGGGTAAAATACTCTTTTTCTGCAGCAATATATATATTTACAAACTGAAATCACACTACTCCCAAGAATATTGAGTTAGAGCTACCCACCATATGGAAAACTATATCAATATTAGTTCTATTTCCATATAATTACTTTTTTAAAGAAATTCAGAAATTTATTATTTTTGAGATTCCCCAGAGACTTATATGAAGAGTTTCAAGTTGGTTTACTTAGATTGCTTTGTAAAGTTAATAAACATGTCTCTGGCTTTCTCAGATTTCCTGGTTTTCATGGCTCTCTTTTAATAGTGATACCCCTGTATGATTTGGACAGGATTCAGTTAGAAGCAGGCAACTGAGCCACACCGGTCATGTCCAAAGATGTTGGATTCAGGAGATCATACATGGAATGTCTAAGGGCAATGACAAGGAATTCTAGGTATTATGTTCCCAACATTTAGTGAATGTCCATTTTCTCCTCTGAACTATCTACTCAACTCTCTCAGCTGAAACAAAGAATACAAAGAATCTCTTATTAGATCAAATAGACTTGGATTAGGAGAGTCATGATTTAATCCCTACTGTGTGTCTTTGTCAGTCAGTTAGTCTTTGTCAGCCCAACCTATGCCCCAGAGTTGTTGCTATTGTTTGGATATATGTAGGGGGTTTCCATCCTAAGTACACAGAGCATAGTGGGACATAAACATAAATATAATGTATGGAGGGAAGCTTCAAATTTTGCCTTCTATAACTAATCACAATGGGCTGACAGTGATCAGAATATAGGGAATCTCTGGAGAGAAGGTATTGATTATTTCTCTGAATGTCATGCTCCTTGTTATCCTCCATATGCATGCTATTTACAGCCATAGTCATTAACATTACATGTTGTTTAGCTCTTGCACAACTTTCAAGTGTCCATCTCATGCGTCGCAATTGTCAAAGTGGCACTAATGCATTACAAAATGAGGTCCTCAAAAGTACAGACAGGTGACATAAAGAAGGATCCTTGTCTGTGGCACTTTTACTCTAGAACTGGCCCGCATGAGTTGTTTGTGAAACAGAAATAGAGTAGAGTAGAGTAGAGTAGAGTAGAGTAGAGTAGAGTAGAGTAGTGTAGAGTAGAGTAGAGTAGAGTAGAGTAGAGTAGAGTAGAGTAGAGTAGAGTAGAGTAGAGTAGAGTAGAGTAGGAAGGGACCTTGGAGGTCTAGTTCAGCCCCCCGCTCAAGCAGGAGAAACTATACCTTCTCAGACAAGTTAATGTCCAGTCTCTTCTTAAAAACCTCCAGTGATGGAATGCCCACGATTTCTGAAAGCAAGCTGTTCCACTGGGTAATTGTCCTCACTGTTAGGAACTTTCTCCTTAATTCCAGGTTGCTTCTCTCTTTGATCAGTTTCCAACCATTGTTTCTTGTCCTGCCCCCTGGTGCTTTGGAGAATAATTTGACCCCCTCTTCTTTGTGGCAGCCTCTCAAATACTGGAATACTGCTATCATGTCACTCCTATTTCTTCTTTTTTTTAGACTAGCCAAACCCAAGTCCTGCAGCCATTCTTCATATCTTTTAGTTTCCAGGCCTTTGATCATCTTAGTTGCTCTTCTCTGAACTTTTTCCAAGGTCTCAACATCTTTTTTGTAGTATGGTGACCAAAATTGATTGCAGTTTTCCAGGTGTGGTCTCACTAGGGTTTTATAAAGTGGTACTAATACTTCATGTCATTTTGATTCTATCCCTCTGTTTATACAACCCAGGATTGTATTAGCTTTTTTGGCTTCTGCTGCACATTGCTGGCTCATAGTCAAGCAAACCTCCACTAGACTCCAAGGTCCCTCTCACAGTTACTGTTTTTGAGCCAGGTCTCACCTAATCTGTACTTATATCTTTGATTTTTCCTGCCTAAATGTAAAACTTTGCTTTTCTCCACATTAAAACTCATTTTGTTGCATAGGGCCCATTGTTCAAGTTTGTCAAGATCTTTTTGAATCCTGAGCTATTCCTGCCAGTTTAGTGTCATCCACAAATTTGATGAGTAAATAAAGTATGATCTTCTGGCTAATGGAAGACAGAGAAAGGAGCTATAATATCTTGCCTTGCCTTTTTAGAATTTTGAAGATTTACTTTGTCTGCACCAAGATAATTGAAGAGGCTTCAAATACCTATCCAGGTAATTGCCCCAAATGGTTTCACCAACTGCTAGAGAAGATATGCCACCTGAGGGATAAGGATGGGGGGGGGAAAGGCTAGCATACCTTGGTTGGAGCAGTTCCCCCCCCCCAAAAGAGTAGTTAATGGTTAATTGTACAATGATTCCCATGTGCAATTAAAATATTATTATTATGGAACTTAGTTCAAGTACCCAGGTAGGTGACTAAAAAAAGTTTTTTTTAAAAAAAAAATAGTTTGGAGATTTATTATACAGAAGAAGCAAGTGTTGCTATGGATTTGGAGGAATCCTAGCCATGATACCTTTAAAATATTGTTACATTAGCTTGTTTGTGTAATTGAAATGACAATACATATTTAAGGGACCTTGACTGCATTGCAGCATAGTATATAATATGTAGAATTGAAACCAATAGCACAGATGTATTTTTAAATAATCCTCAGCCATCAGGATTTGCAGATGTGTGCTTAAGCAGGAGTGTGTTTAGTAACTTCCAAAAATAATTGGCAAGGAAGCCCTGTGGAGGTGATTATCCTTGAAAAGTGTTTGCTGAGTAAGAGTGATATGACTATGTTTTAACAAAAAAAAAATTAACTACCTTTGCTGCTGGTTAATTATACTTTGGGTATCAAAGTATGATTAGACTGCACACTATTGCAACCAGTTTAGTGCATTTTCAGTATGTAGTTTCAAATTCATATAACATTTTAGGAACATTATGAAACGATAATGTTATTCTTGATACACACACAAATCTAAATAAATATACATTGATATCAAATATAAATAAAGTGATAACCCAGTCTAAAATTTCTTGAAAAAGCTCTGTAGAATAATTGTAACAATTGTAACTTTATAAGCTTTTGGGAAAGCTGTTCTCAGAGTGGGTGCCCATCTGCCCTCACGAGACTAACCTAGTCTATAGGCAGGGGTCATTACTGAAAAACATGTTCTCCACACTTCATCCAACTACTTATCCCATGAGAAGTTTGATTAAATGGGTCAGTTCCACCCACATATAGTAAGCTACCATCAGGAGACAGTGATTTTGCAGCGTGGTTAAGAGACATAAAATGTTAAATGTGGAAGAAACTTCACCTTTAACAGGGCTTCCTTTCTGTTTATAGTCACGCCAAGAGTAAGATATTTATAGGATTGCAAGAATCAAGCATCAGTGCAATCAGTGAATAACAAAATAACATGACATAGATAAATGAAATCCAGGTAACTGAGAAAATCAAGCTTTTGCATTGAATGAATACACATCAAAGAGGCCAGAATTCTCATTGGAGGACATTGTTTAAGACAGCAACAATGCAACAACAAATATAGGCTTTAATGCTACACTCAGGTTGGTTTCTTAGAGCCTAGATGTCGGTAATTGCATGAATTCCTTATCTTGCAAGATTTCTGTCTCAGACATCCATTCAGTTATGCATCTTGCAATTTCATTTCCTTTAGGACTTTAGGCAGTGTAGCAGGAAAGCTCCAGCCTTTCTTAAATGGTTCACCTCCACTTGCTAGCTATGAGCACAGTCTAAGCTCTAACCTTGCATCTCTTCCTCCTAGAGGCTTTTTCTGAGATAGGCCTAACAATTCCTAATCATTCCTCTTTTTTTTTTTGGTCTTAGCATCTCAGTAAACAAGAATATGATCTCCCTAAACAGGACTTCCTGCTCAATATATAAAAGTTGAGAAGACGGGTTGAAGTCAGCATAATATGGTTTGTGAAGGGAGGAGCCAGCATATACAGCTCTATAGTTCTTATTTATATTGTATTATTCTTGTGCAGGCAAAATAGCCTAATATAGTATAAGTCTAGGTAAAGAATTCTAAATCAAGACATCTTCAGAGGACATTTTAGAAGGAAATTGAAACGGAACAGGATTTCCTTTTCCCAATATGAAACTGTGATTAATATGCTGCTTTGTGGAGACACTTTAACCCACAGGTGTCAAACTCACCATGTCACATGACGTGTCATGACATATCGTGACTTTTTTGGCACTGCCAGAGCTGGGGTGGGCACGGCCTCCGTATGATGCAATCAGCCCGCGGGCTGACAGTTTGACACCCCTGCTTTAACCTAAAATCTCTTGGGAGAGATAAAGTACCAAAGGAACTTATACTCTTAGCTAAGAAAATGTTCAGATAGACTTTGGCTCTCTGCTTCAAGAAGTATGTTGATGGAAGGTTCATAGCTGTTGAAATCTGGGCAGCACCCTTTGGGCAAAGAGAAATAAAATACGGGGGGAAAAATCAAATATTATTTTTGCTAATACAAAGATAATTGTATTATCTGTCTCCGGATTAGTTATAATTATTACTGTAAAGAAGATTCTGTATGACAGGATAAATCATATAACCTTGCAAAAACCACACCCTATCCAGAGTTACAAATTGGTAATGAGATGAAATCTAACTGGTTCTTCAGTGTGGCTTAGATTATTATTTTTTCCTTATATTTAAATCCACCTGTATATTTAGTAGGGGTGGCCCAGTGACTCAGTGGTTAAAATGCTGGGCTTCTCGGCTGGAATGCCAGCAGCCCAGGTTTGAGCCCCGAGTGCCACACAAATGGGTGAGCTCCCATCCTTACCCCAGCTCCTGACAACCTAGCAGTTCGAAAGCATGCAAATGCAAGTAGATAAATAGGTACTACTTCGGTGGGAAGGTAACAATGCTCCATGATGTCATGCTAGCCACATGACCATGTAAATGTCTTTGGAGTGCCTAGACTCAATGGCCCTATAGTTGGCAATGACTAGTGGAATAAAATCTGCAGGGACTCCTTTACCTTTATATATATATATATATATATATATATATATATATATATATATATATATATATATGTATGTATGTATGTATGTATGTGTATGTATGTATGTATGTGTGTGTGTGTGTGTGTGTGTGTGTGTGTGTATGTGTGTGTGTGTGTATATATATATATGTATATATATATGTGTGTGTGTGTATATATGTATATATGTATATATATATGTATATGTATATATGTATATATATATATGTATATGTATATATGTTTATATTTCTCCCAGAGATCGAGGACTGTGTCATTGAACAGATATGCCCGGGATTCGTATTTTTGCAGTCATCAAAGACACCCAGGTATGTAGAAAGATTGGAAGAAATAGGACCCAGGGGATAGATAATGGAAGGCAAGTACAGCGGATGCTTCAAAGGGATAAGAAGGAGGGGGGGAAGGGGAGGCAGTTGGCAAACGCACCAACGGTAACAACATTAGGAAGGATAAGATCTGCAAGAATGAGAGGGGGTGAACTCAGGAGTGAGCCGGCAGACAGCCCAGCGGATCGTAGGCAGACGAGGCAGAGGGATGGGATATGGCTGTGCGCACGCACATCCAAGCGTGGAAGGAAATCGGAGGAAATAGGACTAATAGGGATAGACAGTGGAAGACAGGAACAATGGGCAGACAAACGGGATGGAAAGGAGGGGAGCAGCAATGGAAAGGCATCTAAGACACCGGATCTGGATGTAAGGCACAGAACGAGTTCGGGGGAGTGGCTGGAAAGCATGCCAATGGCAGCAGCACCAGGAAGGAGGGGGTTGACAAGGATGGGAGGGAGGAAGGTTAGAGAACTGGAGTGCAAAAAAGAGGAGGCGGGACAATTAAGGCAATTACGGTCAGCCAGGACGGATGGCCCTATCACACGGTTGATGAGTAAGCAATTAGGCTAGCAAGGTTTATAAAAGTAATCTCTACCCCAAAACTTCACTCTGAGGACGCTGGCAGGGGACCAGCGAAAGCTAAGTTGTTGTTCTGTTTTTTTTTAATTTAAAATAATTTGTATTGAATACAAAAAAAAAGAAAAAAAAAGATTAAAAAAACATTGAACATAGTGTATCATCTTTGACATACATCTTTGTCTAAACATTCCGTATTATACATATACTTTATACATTTCAGATATTCTTCCTCTATTTACATCCCTTCTAATGACCTTCCTTCTTTTTTTTCCTTCCATTTGTAAAATTTATTCCAGCTTAAATAGTATTCTGTTTCCTCCTGATTTTTTAATTCTTTAGTCATCTTATCCAATTCTGCGCAATACAAAATTTTCCTTATTAACGCATCTCACTAGGCACTTCAGTTGTTTTCCAATTTTGGGCAAACAAAATTCTTGCCGCCGTTATCACATGAATAATTAGGTATATATCATCTTTGTTTATATTTTTTTCTAATATGCCAAGTAGTAGCATCTCTGGTTTATATTGAGTTTTTTGACCCGTCATTTCTGTTATCCAATTCCAAACCCTCTGCCAATAAACCTGTACCTCTTTGCAAGCCCACCAAACATGAAAAAAGTACCCTTTTCCCTTTTACACTTCCAACAAAGTGGTGAGTAGCCACTATACATTTTTGCGAGCCTAGCCAGTGGCAGGTGCCATCTAAAGAGCATCTTATAGAGATTTTCCTTATAAGTTGTTGCCAATGTAATTTTGCAATTACGTTCCCAGATTTGCTGCCATTGGTCCAGGTTTATAGCGTGCCCCAAATCTATTGCCCAGGTAACCATTGTTTCTTTAACTTATTGTTCAAATAATTTATATTCTAACATATATTTATATATTTTTTTGATTTGTTTTTTCTCCGAGCCTAATAATATTTTATCAAGCCCCATATCTTGTCTATTAATTCCCCATTCTTTCTTGTCTTTCACGTATCTTGCTTGTATCTGAAGGTAAGACCACCATTCCAAAGCAATCCCCTGTTGTCTCAACTCTTGCCTTTGCTTTAGATATCCTTCCTCTGACAGGATATCTTTGTATATGATAACCCTATCTTGCCTATAAAGGTTGGGGTATATAACTGCTTCTAATGGTGAGAACCAGCCTGGGAGTTTTGTATAGTATTGGCATTTAACTATATTCCAGCTTTTTATTAGTTCTTGCCGGACTTTATGCCTCAGAAAGTATTGATGGTTCCTGCTTTTATCTGTCCATAGGTGGGCATGCCAGCCCTGCTGGAGATCATGCCCCTCTAATAGTAAACATCTTTTATTTTCCAATGTTATCCAATCCCTGATCCACGTCAGGGCCGCAGCTTGATAGTATAACTCCCAATCCGGGAAGCCTAATCCCCCTCTTTCTTTAGCATCCTGTAGAGACTTTTGCTTTATCCTTGCCTTCCTTCCTTGCCACACAAAATCTAAAGTTAACTTATTCAACTCTTTAAAGAATTTTTTATCTAATTGGATTGGAATATTTTGGAATAGAAAGATAATTTTGGGTAAAATATTCATTTTCACCGCTGAGATTCTTCCTAGAAACGAAAGATGTAGATTTCTCCAGCGGTCTAGGTCAACTTTTATACGTTTAACTAATTTTCCGTAGTTATCCTCTCTAATTGATGAACAACGTGCTGACATAACAATGCCCAAATATTTTATTTTAGTAACTACTTGTATTCCTAATTTTTCCCCAAGATTTTCTTTTTGCGTGTTAGTCATATTTTTTGCTATGATCTTTGTTTTATTTCTATTTATTTTCAAGCCTGCCACCTCTCCATATTCCTCCAATAGTTCAAAAAGCTTCTGACCTGATTGCACGGGATCTTCCAAAATAAATACTAAATCATCGGCATATGCTTGGAGTTTATATTTTTCCTTTTTAATCTCAAGCCCTTTAATTTGCTCTTCTTGCCTTACAGTCCTAGCTAAAATCTCCAATGTATATATAAACAATAATGGCGAGAGAGGACATCCTTGTCTTGTACCTTTCTGAATATTGAATTTATTGGTGGCCTCACCGTTTATTATAATCTGGGCATTCTGTTCGGAATATATTGCAGCTATAACATTTAAAGATTTTTCTCCAACATCCATTAATTTCAATTGTTGGATCAGAAATAGCCAATTAACATTATCAAATGCCTTCTGTGTGTCCAAAAATAAGAGTGCCATTTGGCAATCGCTATGTAATTCATAGTATTCCAATAAGTCTAAAATTGTCCTTATATTCCGCTTAGTCTGCCTATTCGGGAGGAAGCCATTTTGGTCACTATGTATGAAGTCAATTAAATAATTTTTAAATCTCTCTGCCATTATTGATGCAAAGATCTTATAATCGACGTTTAGTAGGGAGATAGGCCTATAATTTTGTATCTGTGTTCTTTCTACATCTTCTTTTGGTATTAATACTATATTTGCCTCTAACCAGGATTTAGGTATTTTCGCCTCAGTTAAAACGTCGTTAAAAACTTCTAATAGGTGTTGATTAAGTACGTTTTGGTGTTCTTTATATAATTCCGCTGGTATTCCATCTGGGCCGGACGCTTTATTAATTTTTTGTTTACTTATAGCCGTAGTTATTTCAATCGTACTTATTTCCTCATTTAACATGATTTTTATTTCCTCTGGTATCTTCGGTGTATCTGTCTTTTCCAACTAGTCTATTATCTTTTCTAAACTTTGTCCCTCGCTCCTCTTATATAAGTTTTCATAATATCTTTGAGCAATTCCCCTTTTAATTATCTCATCATGTTGAATCTCTCCTTCCTCATCTTGCAAATTAACAATCTGTTGCTTCTCTTTCTGCCTTCTCAGTTTATACGCCAACCATCTTCCAGGTTTATTCGCGTATTCAAAATTATTTTGCTTGGCAGCCTTAAGTTGTTGTGCTAACTTTTCCGAGTCTTCTATACAAAGTTTATGTTTAATTAATTCCATTTTACTTTTCAAACTTTTATTATTTAGGTCACCCTGATATTGTGTTTCAGCCTGCTTATATTCTTCTTCCAGTCTTATCCTGTGTTGTTTTTTTTCCTTATTTCTCTTGGCCATATATGAGATTGCAACTCCCCTCATGTATGCTTTAGCTGTATCCCAAGTATTCTGCAAAGATGTATCCCCATTTTTATTCGTTTGAAAGAAAAAGTGCATTTCTTTCTCCATCTTTTCCTTAAACTCTTTTTCTCTAATAATCACTCTTTGAAGAGTCCATCTTGGCCGGCTCCTTTGCCCTTTCCAGCAACGATTTATAGGATTATGGTCCGCCCAAAGACTAGGTTCTATATTAATTCCTTGAATTTCCGAATCTAATTTTTTTGAAAGCCATAACATATCAATCCTGGTCCACGAGTTATGTCTATTAGAGTAATATGTATATTCCCTTTTGTCTATATTTCTTTCCCTCCAAGCATCTTGCAAGTTAAGGTCTGTGCACATCTCAAAAAAAGTTCTGGGAAGTATTTTTTTGTTTCCTTTCCTTGCCACATTACTTTTATGGTCTTTTGTTCTATCTACTATGGCACTGAAATCTCCAATCATACAAAACCCATCTCCCTCTAAGTCGCTAAGCTTGCTGTGTAGATCCTTAAAAAAAGATACTTGGGCTCCGTTTGGTGCGTAAACTACGACAATTATTATACTTTTTTTGTTCAGATTAGCCTGCCAAGTCACGATAATCCCCTCTGGTGTTAGCCATCTGAAGTTCACATTACTTTGGTGCAACCTAGACGTCAAAAATTGATAGTTCTTCCGTAGGTCTCTCATTCTTTTAGGTATTTGTTTTAGCACTATAATTTGTTTCCCTCTGTACTCCAGCTGTTTATCACGTGTCTTGTATAATATTTCATCTCTAATTGTCTTTTTTATAAATTTCACGTGAACTTCTCTAGGCAAATTATATCTTCTCCCATAATTTGTCTGCACCTTATATGTCTCGTCCATTGCAGCAATCATCTTCTCTTTGTCTATCCCAAGAGCTCCCATCAGTAGGTCTGCCATCTTATCTTGAAGGTCTTCCCCTCTCTCCTCAATGACGTTTTGGAATCTAAGATAATGAGCTGCCTTTTCCACTTCCAGTAGTGTCACCGCTGTCACTAATTCTTTGTTAGCCAAAGTTAAATTTTTATTTATCTCTTCAACCTTCTTCTCCTCATTATCCATTCTTCGTTCTACTTCCAATAGTTTCTGTTCATTTTTTACGATTTGCTGTTGGAAGGCCTCAAATCTTCCATCCATTGCCTGAATCTTCTCTTTCATTTCTCTTGTATCATTCCTTACCCCTTCTAACTCCTTCTTGATTTCCTCATGATTCTTAAACATAGCTTCCTGCATTGCCTGCATCATTACTTGAAGGTCTTTAAATGAGTTAGAACGCTCCTTTTGAAGCATATCATCTAACAATTTCTGACTCATGGGGCTAGAACTTTGTATTGTATTTTTTTTTTCCCCGCCAATCTTAGTCAGATTTAGATTACTTGCCATTTTTTGTAAACTTTTCCACAACTTACTGTTCCTCCAAAATAACCACTTTTCACTTCCCTCTTTTTTTCCTTCCACTTTTTGTCACTATCGTGGTCTGTAAATATAACTCTGTCAATATATTTCACATTCTAGTACCACAGTACCAAATGTTAGTTTTAAGCTTCCCCAATTTTTGTTCTAACTTGTGAGGTTATAGTTTAATAGTCCAATATTCCCTTCAGTCTCTCTTAAATTTCCCTTCTCTTGGCAATCTCCTTTCAGAAACTGCCAATCATTGTCCCAATCCAGTTCCTTCTGTCAATCAATCACTGTTCCTTCTCAGAGAGGCCACCTTTCATCAGCCAATCCGCTCCAAGGTCAAAATCAAAACCAAAAAGTCAAAACTCTCAAACAGATCTTTGGCAACAATTAAGATAAAAAAAAAAGTCACTGTCCCTTTAAGAAAAACTCTGAGTCTCAAAACTTTGCTTCCTGGCGTCCTCCTAATGGGGCCTTTTCCGGCCTCTCTTCTTATCACTTTCACTCGCCGCCAGTCACCGCTACTCCAACATTCTTTTGCCAGGCTTTCATTTCTTTGCAATCCCTTTAACTGCGTCTCCCAAGTCTACTCACAAAGGTTTCAGGAAAAACACTCGTCAAATCTGATACACCATCGTTCCGCTGTTTCTTCGCTAGCTCCGTCCAGCTGTCATGTTATTCAGTGGCCATAACTGGTCGCCTTCTTCCCGGTCCGCTCGGTTCTGGGTTTCACCCACTTCCCGACGTCAGTCGCCACCAACGACAGAGCAGCAGGTCACCCACACCTTCTGCCGCCCCTACGAGGCTTCTCTCGGCTCAAAAGAGCCCCACGAGCCTGGGATAAGCAATTGGAGATGCTAGAGAGATTGTTCGCACCTCCACTCGCTCTGACAGCTGGCTCCACCCCCCGAAAGCTAAGTTGTTTTAATATTGTAAATAGTTGTTTTTATTGTTTTAAACTTTTTAACAATAAACAGCTGGTTTATATTTCTCCTGGAGATCGAGGACTGTGTCATTGAATATATATATATATATATATAGTATGGTTTTTTTCTATGCTGAGTGTGAGGAGAAGTTGACTAGACGCTGGATTTCAAGAACAGTTAGTTGAGCAAAGAAGTCTTATCTTGATTACTATATGAATCTCTCTGATAGCTATCATGCTTCAGGTATCAGTTTTTAAAATTTGTATTAGCTCCACGATATATTTGCTCAGTGTAGTGATACAAATAATTTGGATCTTTGGAACTGAAATTCTGCGTCTCATAGAGTTGCCTCATTATCATTTCAAGATCAACATAGGATGGATGCACCAACAAACGCTTCCTACTTTTATTTATTTACTTATTTATTAAATTTATATGGCACCCATCTCGCAGTTTGAGGCAACTTTGAGCGGCTTTTATTTTATTGCTTGGAGAGACGTTGTCCAAGGAAATATTGATATTCACAACCTGTTTTCCTTGTTGCCTTCTGGGAGGAGATTTCATGGTATCCGAAGCAGAACATCTAGATTTAGTCATGGTTTTGTTCCATATAGCATCAACCTTGTGAATGCTCAGGTTTCCTTTTCTGCTATGTATTCAAAATGGACAGTGATTAATTTTTATATGTATGGGCATATACATACATACATACATTTATATGTAAATTTGTAAATTATATGTGTGTTATATATGTGTATTGGTATTTCTTTGGAGAGCAGGCAACAGAATTTCATTTTTAATGTGGGCTAGTGTTCTCACAGTAAAAAAAAATGACAATAAAGGTTATCTCATCTCGCCTTAGCTCAGCTCAGCTCAGCTCAGCTTAATCTTACCTTACCTTACCTTGTCTGGTCTGGTCTGGTCTGGTCTGGTCTGGTCTTGCCCTGCCCTGCCCTGCCTTGCCTTGCCTTGCCTTGCCTTGCCTTGCCTTGCCTTGCCTTGCCTTGCCTTGCCTTGCCTTGCCTTGCCCCATCTCATCTCATCTCATCTCATCTCATGTCATCTCATCTATCTTATCTTATGCTATCATCTTAATGCTGTTTGCTACAGAATCTATTTTTTCCTAAACTAATATTCCAAAGCCAATTATGAAAATGACCAGAGAGTATGGATGTGAAAATTTTATTTCATTTAAAAAATATCTTTCATAACAAGAATATGAAAGGAATTTTAAATCTTGGACTAAAGAGGCATGGTTGAAAGAAATACCAGTTTTATGCCTTATACATGCCTAGAAAGATCAGTGTTATGCAAGCCATATTCCCTTTAATATTGGAAGCATATGGAACTGTAAGTAAAACAGTGAAGAAGAAGGATAGGAAAATTATTGAACCCTTTGAACATTGGTGTTGGAGATGACTCCTGAGAATAACTTGGGGACCTAAGAAAACAGACTGATGACTCATCAAACAAATGGTTCATGATAGTATCAATAACCAAAGTTAAATGATCCTAATTTGGACACATTTCATGAAGATACAGCTCTCCGGAAAAGGCTCTATTGCTGGGACATGGGGAAGGAAAGAGAAGAAGAGGACAACCAACAGTAAGATAGGTGGACTTAGTTACAGTGGCAATGTGTATACTGTTGGCAGACTTGAAAGAGCATGTTAGTGACTAATCATGAATGAGAAAATCTATATTTTTGCTAGAAGTTGAAAATTAATTGATGGCACATAATCAATGTGTAGGAGATGAACAGGCTGAGCTGAGGGAGGGGTCAAATGCATCATAAGTCATGAGTCCTTGCACACCTGCAAGAGATCTAAGTCCAGCCCACTTTGAAAGCTTTTCTTATCTCCTGCTCATTTCCTTTGACTGCTAGTTGATCAGATTCTAGTAGAAAGCTTAAGCTTGCTATAAATCTTTATACTCATTTGAACTGCCTGAATCTTCTGATTTCTATGGCATTTGACACAATGCTTCATCTAACTGAAGGAACTTCATCTAACTGACTAGAGAGTTGGATCTCTATTCCTATTTGATGTCCTCCCCCCATTTTTAATGCAAAACAGTGACATTTGGAAAACCTGTCAATAGAAACCCAATCTATTTCAGATTTGGATGACTTTTGGATAGGTTAATAGCTTTTTTCTGGCAACTTTTTTCTGCTTCTTTTCTCTACTATTCTGCATCAGCATGTTTTACTTCAGCATTCTTTTTAAATGTATTTTTGTAACTTTTTGAAATCAAAATCTGTTTCAGAGCAACTGGGAAGGGCAAGAGCCATGGAAAAAAATATTTTCGTATGTGGAGTCAAATAATTGATGTAAAGAGAAAATTCTGCATGAGAACACAAATAGACTTATGTCACCTTGAACTGTCAAAAAATGTATCTTTTCTAACTGCCATTGAACACAAAGTGCAATGTTAATATCTCCAGTATGTTTAGAGCTTTATATACTACTCTGTTCTTAGCAGCAATATATTCTAACACTACAGATTTTATAATATAATTGATTTAAGAGGAAGTTGTAGACAGTTTTTATGGGTGTTTTTGCTCATTTTCCTCCCACGAAAATTAGATGTTCTAAAGGTTTGATTGCTCTCAAAATATATACATTTTCTGACAAAACAGGAAAAGCAATTCTGCCAGTTGTTATCCTCACATTTTAGTACATATTTGTTTGCTTCCTATCTATATGTTTGCCATTATATCTTAAATGATATTAAAAATCACTTGGGTTGTATGAATGCATTTCCTTATCCAAGCTTTCGCTCCTGATAACACCATTATGCTTTATATCCAAAGATTAAATTATATTGAATTCCATTCTTTAAAAGGGGGAAAGCGCATAGTTTTGGATGTGTAAAGTCAATTCTGAAGGAGTCTGGCATCTAACTCCTTACTGATTGACTGATTAAACTATGGCTGGCATTTACCCACTGCTCTCCAGCCTGCAGATTTTAGGGAATGGTTTACCAAAATTTTAGAAATATGACTGGTCTTCAGCCTATTAATATAAAAAAGGCATGACATGGAAGGAGGAGATGAGTAAAACAAAGCAACTAATGTAGAAGAGGCAACAATTTGTAGTTTTATTATTCCTGAAAGGCCAGCTATAATAGCAATAGCACTTAGACTTATATATGCTTTACAGCCCCCTTTAAGCAGTTTACAGAGTCAGCATATTACACCTAACAATCTGGGTCCTCATTTTACTGACTTCGGAAGGATGGAAGGCTGAGTCAACCTTGAGCCGGTGAGAATCGAACTGCAGGCTGTCAGCAGAATTAGCCTGCAATACTGCATTCTAACCACTGCACCAACCACAGCTCCTATATTGGAAAGGAAATTGTGTGTTCAGAGTGTCCCATGTAATGACCTCAGCAGATGGTTCAGCTGCTGTTTTGCAAGGCAGTTGATTCTGAGAATTGCAGCAGCAGTGAATGGAGACAATTCTCAGTAGCTCCTCTGTGCTCACAGGAACCTTGTGCTCAGGTCCAATTGGTTATAGTGGTTATAGCGATATGACCTTTCCAATCTTATTTCAAGTGTTGGGTCAGCAAAATAATTTTCAGTCTCCACTTGCTGATCATCAAGAATGACCAACTCTCTGCTTTTCTGAAAAGGTTTCAGAAGACAAATCTTAAACCAGAACCTTGAAAATCTGAATCAGTATTCTTCAAATATGCAAGAAATCTGGCATCAGGATGATTAGTCAAATTTTGATGCAAAGACTAACTGTGGCTGGTGCAATTTTCCATTTAGTAGTTTCTTGAAATTCACTTTTTCTACTTCAAGTATTATCAGAGTCCTAAAACATGCCATGATTCTCTGAAACCATGTCACCCAAATAACTTGTGGAAAAGGCAGCTTAAAGTCAAGCTTTGAGATTTTTGTAACTCTTTTTTTTCTTGCTCTCCTGTACAGTAGAAGAGAGCAGCCTCCTAAATTACAAGATTGTCCAATTATAATGTAGGTTGTAACTGCCAGATATAGAATAACTACCACTGCACTTCATGAAAGTTGCCAGTGCAGAATTTCTAAAGGACAAATGACTGATAACATTTGACCACCTGTAGCTGGGAGAGATGGGTTTTTATACCTTCTTGGGCTTTTGAGGTTGTTTCCTGTTCCTGTTTGAGGCTTTGTATTTCCTGTGCCATGTACTTTGACTTGAGTCTGAGTGTGCCTTTTTGGTATTGGTGGGTTAATCCTATTATGTTCCCAAATGTCATGTCTTTTAGGGTGGGGTATGTAGATTTTAGGGGTCTTTGTCTTTCTATCTTCCTGGTTCCAACCTTTCTGAAAGGATTATCACATCTGCATTTCTAAAAGCTGGCCTCTGCCTAGTTTCTGCTTGGAGCTATTAAGAAAAACTGGGCTTGCTTTTCTGCCTTTAAGATCCTTTGGAGAAATATATTCTGCCTTTTTAATATTCCCAAAAATATTTCTTTCTTGGGGGTGTGTGACTTCCCACACCTCAGAAATCAGGTGCAACACTTTCCCTCTTCTATCTTTGCTGATATTTGTTCTAAGGGAGGACCACAGAAAGACAAAGAGGCTTAACTTTTGAGTGGGTCATAGGACCCTCCAAAAGCAGATATACCTAGGACAAAGAAGTGGGTAGACCTTGCCCAAAGGAGACTTTGATTTAATTTAATAATTTAATTTAAACCAGTCCATATGCTTAATAGTTTCTCCTGGTTTTCGTTTGTCAGCAATGTTGGAGGAACTCTGGAAAGCTTCATCCAAGATTTCAGGAGGAGATATGAGACATTCAATTCTCAGATTACGTATTTCTATTCGATGGAGGTCAGTATCCAATGACACTAGAAAGAGGGCTAAACAAAGTTCTTGCCTCACTGGTATGATTTTACTGGAGATGTCTGCATTAACATGAAGTATTAATGATAATGTTTCATTTGCTTCATCATTTTTGCTAGGGTTTCTTTAATGGCTGTTAACGATCAGGCTAAAATTATCTTACTTTGGATACATATTATGATGACCTAGCTCTCTGGGGTGGTCTACAATGCTGGGAAAGGTGAAAGGAAAAAGAGGAGGCCAACTAGCAGCAAGATGGATGAATTCAATTACATAGGTGAGTTCAACAACTGATGTTGTTGTGAATTTCTGAACTAAAAGGGAAGCCAGACAGGGGAAACCCTGTCCAAACCCCAACTTAAACATAGTGTTCATTAACTTTGAGCTATTAACAGACTCTAAGCTAAGTGCTGCTCACTGGATTGTTTTGGAGGGATAAAAAAGAGAAGAGAGGAGAAAGAAGAGGCAGTGGCACCGGCACCACCACCAGAAACAACAGGGCATTTTCAACTTTTTTAAAATGTATTTACCATTTTGCATGCTGACAGATCTAATGTTTCTATTAATCATTTCAGCTGATAAAAGAAGTAGCACTCTATGAAATCAGTATTTCCATGAATTGTAAGGGAAGAACATTTTATGTATAGGAGGTAAAAGAGAAGATTTTTATATACTTGGATCTGTACATTCTCAGACCTGATATGTATGTAATTATCATAACAACGCTCTCCAAAGCAGAACTAACAAAAGTCAACACCGGGTTCTTCTCTTCTCTTCTCTTCTCTTCTCTTCTCTTCTCTTCTCTTCTCTTCTCTTCTCTTCTCTTCTCTTCTCTTCTCTTCTCTTCTCTTCTCTTCTCTTCTCTTCTCTTCTCTTCTCTTCTCTCCTCTCCTCTCCTCTCCTCTCCCCTCCCTTCCCCTCCCCTCCCCTCCCCTTCTTCTCCTCTCCTCTCCTCTCTTCTTCCCTTCCCTTCTTCTCTCCCCTCCCCTCCCCTTCTTCTCCTCTCCTCTCCTCTCCTCTCCTCTCTTCTCCCCTTCCTCTCCTCTCTCCTCTCCTGTCCTCTCTTCTCCTCTCCTCCCTTCCCTTCCCTTCCCTTCCCTTCTCTTCCCTTCCCTTCCCTTCCCTTTCCTTCCCATCTCTTCTCTTTTTTCTTGCCTTGCAGAAGTGGACATGCATAATGTCAGAGGAATATATTGACAAGACAGGACAAGGAACAGTAAGACAGCAGGTGGCTAAATTGTACTGTGAAAAATACATTAATTGTTCTTTTGGATGTGTCTGTAGCTCCCTCTTGCTTGGAAAAACAGCATAGGGGGAGGGGGAAAGCATATTCAGGCTTTGATCAGGTTTCAGGATCAGTCAAGATCAACTGTGCTATCATCTAGTACAGGCATGTCAAACCCGCAACATGTCACGTGACATATCACGACTTTTCCCCCATTGCCGGCAATGGGGTGGGCGTGGTTTTGACGTGATGCATCTGGCCCACGGGCCGGCAGTTTGACATGCCTGATCTAGTAGGACAAATGAGGAATATAGAATTTTATGTTTCCTATTAGCCATGAAACAGGCATCTTGTGCTGAACCAGCTTTTGTGAAACTGCTTTGCTTTTCAGCACTGAACTCATTTTATCACATACTGATTAATCTTTTTCAGAATGAAATGGGATTAAATTATTGTAATAAAAGGTTATGTATTAACAATTTACATTTCCACCTATTCACTCCAAATAGTTATTCAATGTGATGCATGTTCAAGCTATCAGTTTCTTGAGAGATTGAGCAGATATAGACACCTGAGATCTTAGACTATATAATTTTATTTATTTATCACATCTTTATTGGGAATCAACATTATTTTGTAATAACATTACAATCAATAACTATGCATATTTGTACCCCCTCATCTTCCAGGTTCTGAAATGCTTTCTCCTGCTTAGTTGTAAGTTCCTTGTCTTGTCCTGCAGTTCAAAACTACCTTCCCTATTGAAATAACGATCTGGATCTAGCACTATATACTTGTTCCTGAATTAGTCCTGAGTAACGTTTTTTTTTTTTTTTTTAAAAGCCTCAATTTTTAAATTGGTGAATACTCATGCTTCTGTCATTTGCCTAACTTTATCTGGGCTAAGCAGGTTCAAATATGTTGAGTGCTTGGATGGAAGGTTACTCAGGAATCCTATACTGAAGTTGAAAAATAAGCCAGAAAAAGTTATGCAAAATGCTTCCACATTGTTAAGAATGTTTCCATGAATTAACCAGGAGCTCAATTATAACTAAGCTCAAAGAATACTCTACTTCAGGGGTCTTCAAACTTGGCCCTTTTATGACTTGTGGACTTCAGCTCCCAGAATTCCTCAGCGAGGCATGCTGGCTGAGAAATTGTGGGAGTTGAAGTCCACAAGTCATAAAAGGGCCAAGTTTGAAGACCCCTGCTCTACTTATTCAGTTGAAATTTGTGCATGGAAGCTTTTAGTGTAGTTAGCAGGCTCTGTTCATTTTGTTCAGGATTTGTTGTAAGTCTGCATGTCTACAAAGTTAGCCCAAGATTCCTTTGTGGCTTAAATGAAACAGAGAATGGCCTACTTGTAACTTTTGTCAAGATTACACTCTGAGAATCGCAATAGCATAGCATATTTTTCTCCTCCTGCCTCTCATAATAAGTGGTTTGAAGCTGCTGCTTCTGTCAATGATAAGACAAACTTGTAACATAAAATAACCTTTTTTATGAGTTGTTCAATTTACTGTTGGGGCCTCAATAAAATGGCATTCCTCATGTGCATTCAATGTACCATTGGGAGCCTTCCTTCCTTCCTTCCTTCCTTCCTTCCTTCCTTCCTTCCTTCCTTCCTTCCTTCCTTCCTTCCTTCCTTCCTTCCTTCCTTCCTTCCTTCCTTCCTTCCTCTCTCCCTTCCTTCCTTCCTTCATCACTCAACTGAAACCCTAATGCAGAATTATGAATGAAAGTTTAGATTTCTGAGTATATAGTAGTGACAGGTTAGGATGTTTCAAACATGTGCTTTTGTAGCAGACACTGGAGCCTTCTGTCTTGTCTCAGAGGCAACTTAGTTCACTGTCAGCCACTATGGATAGAATTTGCTTATCTTCCTCCATATTCAAAAGTATGAGTGAGAAGGAGACTTTTTCAGTTATTTCTTAGTTTCAGGTTTACCAGAGTACCCCACCTCCCTTTCCTTGAGGTTATTACCTTTGACAACCTGAACCTAGAGTATAATTATCCATCTGGTCTACAACCTTTCCTGGGATATTTGACTCTCTCCAGCTCTTATAATCTAAGCATCTGACTTTTTTGCTTTCAGGTATCTAAGTTTGGGGACCAAATAACTGAGACAAGCATTAACATTAGCAATGACTTTCTCTAAAGGCATTGGTACTGCTTCATGAATTTCAGTTAAGGCTATGAATTATGGTACAATGATTACTAATGTCCATACTGAAGAAGACTCTTGAATGTTTATTGCTGTATAAGGTGTGCTGATATTAAGTTTTTTTTATCTGCATTTCAAAGCTGCCCTGTCTTTTTCAGCAAATTGCAATAATTTATGCACAAGGCATTATTGACCCTAAGTTCTTGCCATCTTGATGCTTATTTTTAAAATAAGAAATCTCCTTCTTCCTTATTTCTCCATCTCAATGCAATATTCCTGCTGAACTATAATATTCTCCAGCAGTTACATCCTGTCTTCAAAAGCAGAACCACACAAAGTGAATTATATGAACCTGACCTTGATACTACAAGGCAGAATTCATGATTTTTCTGGTCTAACTCAAACAGGGGGGGGAAGGAAGATATATTCTGACAGATTGTATGAAGTATGTGCTAGATCCTGTGGCAATCTGGTGTTCCACATAGTCTTTTTAAATGTTCTTTGGAAATAGCTGTCGCAAGGAAGGGGTGGGCTTGTGTATTGACAAAATAGGCAAGACCATCCCTCCAAAGATGGTGTCTGTGAACATATTGAGAATGATTTTGTCAGGATCAGCTGAGAGTTGTGTTACTGTGCTAGCTTTCCTGCTATGTTACGGTCTCCCTGCATTTGTGGCTTGATGCTGTCTCAGGTTGGGCAATGTTCTTACTCAGGCATATGGTTCTAGGGGACTTGAAACTGCCATCCCTGTAAGTAGATTTGAAAGCAGCACAAGATTTCAGGGCTACTATGAAAATTATATTATTACTGTCTAGATTCACAGTGGGCTCACATGCTAAATCTATTTTTTTATTTTGGTGTGGTGATGTGATTTGGAGTTAGGGGACATTGACATCCACCTTTATCATAGACAGTTATTGTCTGTTGAGCCTGGAAGTACTGTACATGCTACTGTAGCATGTTTGTGCACATGCACACACACACACACACACACAAATATATAGATAGGAAACATATTTGGCTGGCCCACTTCAAGCACTTAATGAACCTATTGGATTTCAAAGGGAACTTGTGGTTTTGCCTGAACTTTTCGTATAATGTCTGCATGAGTCTTTGGTTACCACCTGGAATGAAGTGGTGGGCATTAGACCAGATCATGACCATGCTGATTCTCTGTTCTTAGTCCATGGTGTACTCCCTGGTTTTCAAAAGTTATGTGGTTATAAAGCAACAGAAGGGATGCTTAGAGTATTGCTGGAGGAAAACTAACAGTGAATCTGACCTGACCTAGTTAAGACCCTTTGTGAGAGCCTATCCAGTGACATTATGAACAGCAAACAGTGTTTACTTCTTGACTTTTATTATGTCTTCCGAGTGTTGATCAGCAGTTCTGTTCAGGATGAACCAAGCTTTTGGATAGGGAAGGGCTGGTGGAGCATCTTCGGGATGACTGTGAAGTTGTTCTCAACATATGGTAGATAAAATTGCTCTGAGGTAGACCCACTGAGCAGGTCCTATAGAGGTGACTGAAGCATGGTGCTGTGATGTTACCTCAAAAAACTTTCAGCTGATAGTCCTTAGGAACTGAGCAGAGCTGTAGGAGTGGCCACCTATATATTGTCATGGTTCCGACAGATGAATCTCTTCAAAAGAACTTTGAGGTATTGTTTTCCTTAAAGAATCTTTTATTCAAGAAACAAAGTACCGGCACTACATAGTTGTAGCCAAAAACTGAATTCCCCTCCCCTGGCACAAAGTAACAAAGCGCAATTCCCTTCTCCAATTAACAGTCATAAATCACATCCCCCAATTAACTTGAAGCGCGGGCTTTCTCCCCATCTCTCCTGCCTGCCAAATTTCTATCAACTCTGGACCTAATAACCTTGGGTTCCCACGGCTGAGTTATTATTGTTATGACTAGCTGGACTCTCATCCACATTCCCCCTCCCAGCATCAACGAACTCTAAAAGCGATAGAGAAAAGATGGCTACATTTCCATCTGTTATCAAAGCAAGAATATCCGATGTTAGCAGCTTTGACATATATATTAGATCCATGTCCCTCATGGTTGGTCAAAGCCTTCATGGAATGAACATGTGGGTCGATCTATATGGTAGTAAATGTTTTTCTGAGATTGAAGAGGAGTTGATTCTAATGGCCTGTAAGACACAGAGGTCTGTCCCTTTCTTGAGAGATCCAGCTTATCTGGACAATTTTTATCCAGTCTCCAGCCTATTTGTAAAATTTGTATGGCTGCCTATCTCCCCCCCCCAAAAAAGGTGAATTTGAGCAGCATATAACACTGTTCTATTTGATTGCTATCTCTATCTCTATACTATTACTATGACAATTATAACAATTATTGTCATATTATTAAAACCATTACTATATTCTATACTACTATTCAATATATTATATTGTTACTATTACCTATATATTACACTCTGTACTATTATTAGTATATATCAGCCTTTCTTTCTTAAGCTTATTCTGTCTTAGGTCCCTCTTTGAGACTCCTTTTATCTGTTATTTGTTTTCTTTTTGTAAAATTTATTGGTCATCTTACCACAGGGTAACTCTGAGCCATTTATAATCATAAAAGATCAAAACTGTACAAAACAAAAAGACATAAAATACTGCAAAAAGCCACATTAACAGCACTACATGGAGTTAATGGCCACTATGTAGAGTCCTTGTACCTTTTTTCATTGTGCTTTGTTTTGTTGGGCCTCTATCCTTCTTTTCCTCTCTTTTAGATGATTGTCTCTTTTCTAAGAAGGAAAACTCCTTCTTTACTTTATCTGCAGAGTGGCAACAGAAGCCCAGAACATACACTACCTCCACCCATACCTGTGTCAATGTTGCAGCTTTATTGGCAAATCTCTGCCCTCCTGATACTGAGATAAAGGCTGAAATGAGACAGACAGAAAGCCACACAGGTGCCTCAGTTTTCAAGTGACCTGCTCTTCCACACTGGCATCATGAGGCCTAAGAGGAGTGCATTCTCATGGAGTGCATTCTCATTGCCCCTTCCCTTTGGAACAATCTTCTCCCAACATGCAGCAGGCCTGATCTTGCTGGTCTTTAGAAAGACCATTAAGATCTGTGTCTTTCCTTAAGCACCTGGGTTTTGTTGAGTAGAGTTCTCTATTGGTTGTTGTAATTTTGTCATTTCACCATCTTGCACACTTTAATTATTTCAATGATATGCATGATTTTGTTTTCTCTTGTTCTTTGCTGGATGTTTACTTTGGTACATGCCATTCAGAGACACTTCATTTGAGTTGGGCAGCTGTATAAATGCTTGAAACAATCAAATAAATAATCCCTCTAATCACATTAGAATTAGTTTTTCCTTCCATGGCCAGAATGCCAGTAAGCTAATAAATATACAGGTATAAACAGGCAGCCAGGTTTGCATAAGTATGAAACATTTGCAAAGAAGTCAATATATACTTGTATTCTTGGTTACTGCCATTGCAAGATCTGGATAACTATGTTTCAATTTTGGACCTAGTGTTGATAATACTGACACTTGTATGCAGAAAAAACATGGTAATTACAGGGATAACTCCCAAACCTGCAGGAGGTAGTCAACGATATCCGTCCATGACTAGCTGCTGCAGAATTGCCACTTAATTAGGACACAATCTCACAACAGCAGTACCTTCACAATAACATAGAGCAGGCTACCATAAGGGTGAGTCATTCTTAGTCTATATCGGAGACAGGCAATCAAATGTCTTCTGGATTTTGCAGATAGCAGAACAATCTGTGTCTCGACTTTTAATTTAGAAATGTATTTATAACTCTTACCAGAAATCTGGTGTTCCCAAATGTCAGTATCTTCCAAGTGTAAAGGTTACATGTACAAGATATAACTTTTATCAGTCTGAAGAAGGAAGGGATTTGGGGAGCTGTAGTTCAACCAATCTGGAAAACACTATATTGTACATTATAAAGACACAACCTATAGCCTATAGCTTTTTTTTTCTTCTTTGCCCCACAAAAGTCTCCAGTAGTTGGTGTCAATTGGTAGGTGTTTTTAAATTTATTAGAGAAGATTTTAAGGAGATTTGAAAGAAATGAATTGAATATTTTAAACATTGCAGAGGCTTAATGCTTCCAAATTCTTCCTGTTATCTGAAAGACTGAAAATACTGGCTCTGGTAATTCCATATTATTATTGGCCAAAATCAAGAAAGAAGCAGAAATGGTAGGGGCAGGCAGGCAGGGAGGCAAGAAGGGAGGGAGGGAGGGAGGGAGGAAAGGAAGGAAGGAAGGAAGGAAGGAAGGAAGGAAGGAAGGAAGGAAGGAAGGGAAGGGAGGGAGGGAGGGAGGGAGGGAGGGAGGGAGGGAGTCTCTTCCTCTAAAATTGGAAGAGAAGTGATCTTTAGTACAGAGGTCCCCAATCTTTTTGGCACCAGGCACCGGTTTCATGGAAGACAAATTTTCCATGGATGGGGCTGGAGGGGAGGTTTCAAGATGATTCAAGTGCATTACATTTATTGTAAATTTTCTAAATAAACAAACAAACAAATAAATAATGCAGTTTATTTCTATTATTGTATTAGATTAGACCAGCGACTTTCTGCTTCTAAGAAAGTGGGAAGGAAAAGAGACAATCCTAAACTCAGCCTTCTAGCAAAACAAACCAAAGACCCAGCCCACTGAGGAAGTGCTGAGAAAACCAAGAGAGAGAACACACACACACACACCAAATTAAACCTTGAAAAGCAGGCAGGATGTTGCCAAAACACAGGGCACCTGGAGCATCAAAATAAAAGCAAAAAACTAAAGTTGAAGTGCAACAGAGCCCAGCGGTCTTAAAAAAAAGGTGCAGACAAGAGAGAATCCCTTGGAGATGCAGTGCTTAAGGCGAAAGGTAGCTTCTCCCTGCCCTCATTTGCACTCTGAGAAAGACACCCTCACACACACACACACACACACACACACACACACACCTTGGGGGGGTCTCCCTCCAACGAAGCTTTGGGGGAGCCCTTGGTTGCAAACTGGGCAGGCACACATTTGTCTTGCAAACTTGGAGAGTTGCACGAAGGGAGCGCGACCCCAGCTGGGGTGCTGGGAGGGGGAGAGGAGGAAAGTGAGGAAGAAAAAAAGGAGGAAGAGGGAGCAGGACCAGGAAGGGGAGGAGGAGGCAGAATGAGAGATAGCAGAAGAAGCAGGAGGAGGGAGAGGAGGAAGGATGCGAAGCTCAGATGTTGCAAACCAGTTGCAAGTGCAGCTGTGGGAGGACCTTGCATTGAGCAAGATGGCTTCTGCCCTGCCACTCTCCCGCTCCTGCCCAGACCCCTGTAGACTGGCTGCATTCCTGGAGGTGGAAGACGTGCTTTCAGCGTACCTCCAGCTGCATGGCCCGGTTCCTAAATGCCTGCGGACCAGGGGTTGGGGACCCCTACTTTAATATATAGATATGTCAGAATAACTGTAACTAATAGAGTTAAGTCAGAAGGAGGAACAGAGTTTTATGGCATCCACAAAACCTATACTGAGGTCTGATTTTGTATTAACCCACATTATTCTGGGAAGTTTCTGTGTCTTGAGTGTATGTTTTTTGCACACACAAACACAAAAACATGCATATATACGTATTCTGAAATTCTTTCCGTGTTCTTCATTAATATAGGTTAATGTTTTAGAGTTTTATTGTTGTTTTAAAATTTTGAAACAATTTCACAATCTAACCCCCACATTCTGGTTGTTGGGGGGTTAAATGATAAACAGAATAAATGCAGTCTTCAGAGGCCCTCCAAGTTTTAGGTTCTACTGGTGGCAGAATTATGGGATGGGGAGCAGATGGAGAACCATCTATGCTGTTTTAAACTTTGTATCAGAAATGTCAATCAAAATGTAATAAATGTGCTGGAACTGATCTGAATGTTCGTCATCACACATCTATTAAAAGAGCCTTTGTTTTTAGCCTAGTAACGATTATAATTAAATTGATTCATGGAAGGGGGAAGGTTGTTTCACTCTGTCCCTTACTAATTAGATTTGACTAATTTGAATCTTAGTATTTGTCAGGAATGTTCTCTAAGCATAGCTAAGGCCTTTCCATTTACAGAAACACTGCCACTCCAGCACTGTTTCTGAGATCATGTGATCACATCCTCCATCTCTACTGGCAGCAAAATTAATTTCTGTCTCCACTTCACTCTATTGAATTGCTGCCAAAATACTTCCTCTCCTCTCTGTCTCAAGAACAGGGCCAGTGCTACCATTTCACATAGGTAGTCTTCGTTTAGTGACTGCCCCACTTAGTGACTATTCACAGTTGCAATGGTGATGAGAAAGTAAACTTGCAACCAATCCTCGCATTTACGATCTTTACAGGTCTGGAAAACAAATGAAAGCTAAAGTAGGATCATAAGCACAGTTGTGGTTTCATCTTCATAATAAACTGCTGCATCACAGAAGGTAACCTGAAAAGTAATCAAGTCCAGTGATGGAAACAAGATAGAGTGCTGTTGGATGTCAAGTCCTACTTCCCTCATGAAGTGTTTTGAGGAAGACCATTGTGAGGAGAATCACCACTCTTTTTTGAAAATGGTTTTCAGGGCAAAACCAGAGTCTGCATGGATACATCCTTTCACTCCAAGTTGAAACATACTACACAGTTTTGACTAAAGGCCACACAAAGCCAGAATAAATGAAAACATAATTTATTTATAAATTCTAATTTATTTAATAAAAATACAAAAATATAAATATACATATTTATATTTGTATATATATATATATTTAGATAGATAGAAAAATATGAATCAACACAGACATTTTTAACTCAATAGATATGGCAGTAATATTCTTATTTTTTTTTAAAGGAGTAATCAGTTTATGTTATAGGATAGGGGACAGTATAGGGTATAGTAGCAAGGAAAGTGAAGCAAAGTGTTATTTTTTGAAGAAGAAAAAACTTGTGTTCCCAAAGTCCTTCTGAAAGGCACAAAAAGCCTTTTAAAGATATTTTACCCCTTCCCAAATACTATTGAATATCCTCTTTCTAACTTCCTAGACAAAAAGGATGAGATATTACTTCTGTCTTAAAAAACAGTCATTTTCATTCACACTGACTTATTAAGCAAACTTTTACTAAAACATACACCTATGTTTTGTTTTGTTTTATTTTTCCAAGTAGGAGAATATAGGCCACTTTAATCTAATTACAGAGGCATCAATCTCATCAGCAAGGACCCAATCACAAAATACTATTTTCAGGCCATGATCCAAGAGTCTCCAACATCAATGAGGTGCTCCTTCCATGTAGGACATCTCTCCCTACCCGGTCTTTATAGATACAAGGAATATTCCATATGTGTATCCTGGGATTGTTTGCACAAGGCCACTGCCTGACCTCTCCACTAAAAAAAAAGAAGAAGAGAAGGGAGGGGAGAGGGGAAGGGAAGGG
Source organism: Azemiops feae (assembly GCA_023970755.1). Classification (NCBI taxonomy): domain Eukaryota; kingdom Metazoa; phylum Chordata; class Lepidosauria; order Squamata; family Viperidae; genus Azemiops; species Azemiops feae. Next base: position 811,237 of record JALGBA010000241.1, read on the forward strand.
GGAAGGGAGAGGAGAGGAGATCCCTGCTCATACACAGGAATGCTGGAGCTGCATCAAAAATCTTGACGGAGACAGTTAGTCTTAGTCACTCTCATCTCCACCATACATATCTGCTAATTTTTTAAATCGTGGCCCCCAGTCACTCAGATAGTCGTAGTCTTGATTCCCACCATCTGCAGTAAGTGATTCCAAAGAACTAAGTGAATTTGCTATAGAATCATTCCCTTCATAGGCGTATGTTGCTAAAGAGTCATAAGGGGGTGCAGTTGGATCCAAGTCATTTTCCTTTAGTCTTCGATGGATAAAATCTTGAATATCAATGTTTTCCCACAAAGATGCTGTCCTCCTTATCTGGAAAATAGTTTCTGGCATCACATCTCTTCTCATTTTGCTTTCCTCTCTGGCTTCAGGGTTCCTTAGCGTGCCAATATCAAAGGCTTGGGTATCTTCCTCCCCACCTCCTTCATCGTTATAGGTGACAATATTGTCTCGGAGGTCATCTTTTGAAATGATCAAGGGCTCTTTTTTCCTCTGGTGCTTCATTGCAGCAAACAGCACAACCAATACTGGAAGACAACAGTAACAATACAGATGGGTGAGGAGCACTGAACAGGAAATGCCTGGATGTTGGCAAAGCTAAGAACCTTTAAGACTCATTAATCACAACAGGTAAGATTAAGATAAATATTAAACTCTTCATTAAATGAAAGGTGTTAAGGACAAAAACTCATTGAAAAGAGCTTCTTTATTACTACAGAATGAACTATAGGAATTATTCTTTATATTTTGCTTGGGGATATAATGACCAACATATGAATGGGCTTGTTAAAATGATTAATCTAGCCAGGATGCATTTACAGTATATTTCATCCCAGTGCAGAAGAGGGTCTCATGATTTATCCATAGGAGCAAGAACTTTAATCTTTAAGCCAGATTCCCACTTATATGGAGGAATTATACATCTTTTGGGCTCTGGAGGCATATTTGAAATTCTGGGGGAAAGTCAGAAGTACCATCATAAGATGCCTGCCATGGGATGAGTAGGGCAATTCAGAAAATGGGATAAGGCCAAGCCAGGAAGTTAAATTAATTAAAAGAAAAGAAAAGCAATACAAGCATTTTAAGGCAGGAGACCCCAACCTTTGGGCTGCAGCCCACTACCAGTCCATGGCCTATTCACAACTGGGCTGCATGAGTGGCTGGCTGCTGTGCACGCACAACCCCACTCACGCAAATGTCATGGGCGCACGGGCCCCCACTCCTGTGAGCATCACAGCCACTTGCAGTCCCACTTCCAAGAGCATCATGGGCATCACTCGTGCAAACGCTTGGGACCTCACTCACACAAGCATCATGGATGCTCTTGGCCTCACTCACGCAAGCATCATGGATGCTCTTGGCCTCACTTATGCAAGCAATGGGTGCTCATGCACGTGCACGCGTGCATGCCTACCCCTCCCACAAAACCACCCCTCTTTCCCCCCTCCCCCCAAGGGCTGCAAACCTGGAAAGGTTGGGGAACTCTGTTTTAAGGCATAGATAACCTTAAAAAAAGGCTATCTATTTTCTCCACTACACCTATAAATAGATAAATTGACTTAGTCCCCTTGTCTTTAAAATAAATGTCATGCTCTGACCTTAATCAGGTGAATTACTCTTCTCCAATCCATATTCCCTTCTTTTTAAAAGAAATACATAGAATGACACAATTGTTTCTCCAATTTTCTCTGTATATAGTTCTGTTAGTTGAAGGTTTATGTATATTCAGTTGATAAAAACAGACCGGAATTAGTTATGATTTGTAAAATATGTTGTTTATCTGCATTTTGTTATGTTATGTCTGTTTGAAGGACTACTTTTGAGTGCTTTTTATATATTATATAAAAGTGCAAAATGCTGGAAAGGAATTCTTTTTCAAGGTCTCATTATCTGTTATCTGGATAATAAGGGTCATCTCTATTGAAATCTCAGCTTTAAAATAAAATTATGAGGACAATCCATATCAAAATGGACTCAGTATATTCTTTTTCCCATTCAACATGTTGTCAAATGTTATATGCTGTTTATACTTTCCCTTCTATAAAAAATAGGTTTTGTCTGCTCTCTGTGTATAAAAATATTTGTTTTATTTCGGTTTAAGCTCTCTTGCAACTTGTTTTCAATTTTCTCCAAATATCAATATATCAATTTTGGCCTAGGTATGCTTTTTATTGTATTCTGTCTCCACTGTTGTTCAATATCTACTCTGAGTCAATCTTCAACGAGGCACTGGAGAACATCGATGCTGGCATCAAAGTAAACGGTGTTTGGATCAACAACTTAAGATATGCTGATGATATAGTTCTGCTTGCCAGTAAGTATGAAGACCTTCAGCTCCTCATCAACAGAGTCACCGAAATATCTGGAAAATACGGCTTGAAGCTTAACACCTCAAAAACCAAGATCATGGTCGTCAGCAAACAACCCGTTAATTTACCACCAATAAATTCAGAAGGAATACCACTAGAAAAAGTTGAAAGGATCATGCACCTCGGTTCTAATTTACATGAAAGCTGGGACATGACCGCTGAAGTAAAGACAAGGATAGAGAAAGCTCGAACAGCATTCTTCAAAATGAAAAAGGTCTTCTGCAGTCACGATATAAGCCTAAGACTGAAAATCAGGCTTGTCAGATGCTATATTTTTTCTATCCTGCTCTATGGAATAGAGAGTTGGTCTCTGACAGAAGGCCACCCGAAGAGACTAGAAGCATTTGAAATGTGGATTTACAGGCGGCTGTTACGTATAAGCTGGGTGGACAAGATCAGAAATGAGGAGGTTTTAAGCCACCTGGGAAAGCCCAGGGAAATCATCAAAACAATTAAAAAATGAAAGTTAGAATATTTCGGACATGTGATGCGACACCCAGAAAAATACGGCATACTCCATTTAATCCTCCAGGGAAAGATTGAAGGCAAACGAGGTCCAGGCAGAAGAAGAACATCATGGCTTCAAAATCTAAGGGACTGGTTTGGACAAAACTCAGCAGCGCTTTTTCGTGCGGCTGCTGATAAAAACATGATCGCCAACATGATCGCCAACGTCCGATAACGGATATGGCACAAGAAGAAGAAGAAGATGCTTTTTATCAATTCTGTTGTGAATAAAAATTCCTAAAGTAGTTTCCCCCCCCTTTTTCATTCATTCCAGTCATTCATGTTCCTTGTCTGGCTCTTCTTAATTTCCTTCTTTTCCCCAGTCTTCCCAGCAATTCCCCTTTTTCCATTAGGGCAAAAGGAGCATCCTGGAGACACTAGTGGTCATCCATGAGTGCGGTCACACATTTGTGAATTTAGACTATAGCATTAGGTCCCACATTCTTGAAATCCTTTTTGTATATTTTGTAGCCATGGATACCAAATGCCCAAGGAGAGCTTTCATTGTAATGAAAATCATTTAAAATGTTGCAGAAATAAGTTGACTAATAAATGCAGGTGGTTTATCTGGTTTGGTCTATTCTGTTCAGAAGGTTTGAATGCAGCACTGATTTCAGAGGGGGGGGGAGAGCCTCACAATGCTTGTTGGCATAATAGCAAACTTCTTTTTTTCTGTTTTCTTTTTTTTTTGCCTTATCTACAGTCAGCTTCCTCTAGTATTCTTCATCATTGCTATAAGGTGAAATAACATCAAGTGTCATACTTAAAGACTGGCACTTTATTTAAAGAACAGGTTTTAACATCTTGAATTTAAAAAACAAAACTAAAAAAAACATGCTATCTCATTACTATTTGGATGCTTTACGAACTTTTGCATGATCTCCATAAATGTAATCTGACAGCATATTTTGAACTCCGTCAACAGTTACCTAAATATATATATATTAAGCGATTGGTTGTTGCTATGTCTTTCTATCATCATTATTATCAGTGCATGGCATTGTTACAGTAGCCAGGATACTACAGTGCTATTGCAGAATGGTAATCTGGCTCACCAAGGGAGCAGCCCTGGTATAGGGAACGCTTGCACATTTTCCAAGGTGCCACCAGAGAGAAAGATGAGTGGCTCTTCCTGCAGCATCACCCAAGGCCCCCTCCCTTTCCAGAGCAGAAGGCACTGCGACCAGGAAAATTCAGAACCATCAGGAATCTGCCTGCCTGCACAGAGCACCAGCTCATCTCCACACTGAAGTAGTACCTATCTATCTACTTGCACAGAACATGCTTTCAAACTGTTAGGTGGACTGAAGCTGACGTGAATGACAGGAGCCCACCCTGCCAGGCAACGTCTGGGTTCAAACAGCTGAAGCTGAAACCATCTCCAGCATCATTAAGCCACTGAGCCACTATGTGCCTAATGTCTTTCCATCCAACACAGAACACTATCAACATTATCACAACACAATTCAAACTGTTTTGATTCTATTCTCCCTCTGGTAATTTATTTCTTTTTGAGCACAGCTTTTAACTTTTCCCATTAAAAATTTATTTTTACAGAAAATGAACTTTAAATTTCAACAAACCAGAAGAATCAAAGACATGGGAAATTATATTTAAAACTTCTGAGTGTGAGAATCACCTTTGGTGTTATCTGGGATTTTAATAAACCAAATTCTCAGATTCCATAGTGAATTGTGTTGGTTGAATTCACGGAGGTCAAAATGATTAGAGAGTAAAACTCAGGTGTATTCCATTCTCTACCCACAGTCCTCAAAGGTGAACTTTGAGGTGCAATAATTCAATGTGACAAATATAGTGAATTCTGATACCAGCTGACCAGATGGGAATTTGAACTTTAAGAATTGTACAGTATATGATACATGATTATTTTAAGGACTAAATGGATGTCTGTTTTGCAATAGGAATAATGGTGAGGTTATGATTTTAGTAATACAAATATCCACCATTGTCCCAGATAAACAGCTGATTTTGGTACATTTACCACTAAGTAAAACTATCCTTATGAGATGAATGGAGATCCTGACATAAGTCACCTTAAACCCCAGAGAAATGGTAGGTGATAAATCTAAATATATAAATTTTTAAAAATACCAACTTTAAAAATTACCACCTTTAATCTCTAGTGATTACCAATTTATTGCTATCAACAGCAGTTCCCATCTACTGGAGACCAGAGAACATGCAGTACTAAATAGGCAAAGTTGTTTATGCATTAAGTATCTGGCAGAATCTCTATTTTTTTTTTTTTTGAAACTGTAGAGATTTGAAATGAGATATGAAATATCAATCAAAAATAAGATGTACTACATTACTGTTGAATATAAACATCATGCCATCATCAGTATCAGAACTCTTTAGAAATATTCCATTTTAAGACCAACCTTTAAGTAAGACCAACCTGCTTGCAATAACTAAGCCAACAAGCTAAATGCAGCCCATTGGCGATGTTTGGTAGTCCACCAGCATCTCAGTCAATCTTTAGATTGTGCTGCATCCTTGGCTTTACAAGACTAAGAGTTCTCCAGCACCTAAATGCTGGAGAACTTACCATTTGCAAAAGCCTGGATTAAGGAGATAACAGGTTCTTCTGAAAATGTGGTCACCTTTAACAATTTCCAGGTACAAAGAAGGAAAGAGGAAATGGTCCACTTACTCAGCAGAATAATAATGCAGAGCAGAATAGCAATGAGTGCTCCTGTGCTAAGGCCTGCTGGTAGGAGCAAAGCTTCAGCATTACAAGACTGCATGTTTCCCCTGCTGTCACAGGCACACACTCGGATGCTCAGTGTGCCCGTACTACTCTGGATGGGATAGTCATTGTCAAATATTATTACTGGCAGGAGATAGGTGCTCATTTTACTGCGGCTATATCCATTCCGTCTGGTTACAACGCCTGCCGTATTATCTGCACCAGAAGAACCAAAGACATGGAAAATTATATTTTAACACATTTTCAGCAAAGGAATCAAACTGTAACATAGAGAACCAATAATTAAAGCCTACCTTTGTTATCCACAATTGAAAAGTTTGGATGGACTGTGTATTCTGGCACCAGTTCAAAAAAGAATTTGTGTCCACGTGGTGGTTCATCTTTATCCACGGCACTAACAGTTTGTATCAGCTGCAAGGAAATAATTATATGTTGTCAGGAATATTAATATTACATCTTTTACTTTGTAGCATAATCTGTTCAGATAAATACCTGAAGTGGTTTTTTTTTAAAAAACTACATGAATGAACTTTTATACTATGGTTTTACTGAGTTTAACAGATCTACGTACAAAGAAGTTCTAGCACAATTTCCCATCACAGTGAGGGACTGTTCCTTGTGGTTATCCATCTGTTGCTCAAACATAACAGCTTTCAAGCAAAGTGCCCAATAACTTCTGTGGATTGCTGAAAACTAATAAGATTTTTTTTTAAAAAAATTAATAATAACAAATGCCCAATTTTACCATTACCAAAGTTCCAAAATGTGTAATCACAAGGAGGTTTTGGTATATCATAAGCCATATTCACAGTTCAAGTAGGGCAACAAGGAAACCTAACATTAAGCTAGCATCCTATATGTGAACTATAGCATAGTGCTCAGAATATTTTGAAACGTCCAGGAAGTGTATGATAGATAAGTTTATTTCTTCTTTTTAAAAGCCATTTTTTTTACCTTTTCTTAATTATTGTACTTTTCATATATAATAATCAAGCTTATCCGAGTGGGCGGTATGCAGGTGACTCAAACACCTATAATGCAAAATCATAAAACAACAAAGCCAAACTCTAGGAAAAGATATTAATAATAGGAGCTGTAAACCATCGGCAACACATAAACCAAATTTAAAACTAACAGCAGCCACAGGGGGGGGGGGGAGTACAAGACCTAAGAATATCCAATCAAGAGTATTAAAGGATTGGGAGAAAAAAAGAATAATTAGTGCTCGGAAGACTCAAATATTAGACAATCAACTCAGCTAGTTCTAGTTAACAGTTTAGTTTTTCCTATTTAAAAAAAAAAAATCAACCCCCTCCCCAACACCCCCAACTTGAAATTGTCAGACTTTTTTTCCAAAGGCAGTCCCATGCTTAAACACATTAAAATAAATCACATAGGTTGTGTGCTGAACTATGGAAAAGATTATTTCTGGAACGTAGCTACATGGTTCACATAGAATACTAAATTAATCAGAGCTCCATCCAAACTAAAATGCTACTGGTGATAATGATGCATTGAAGAAACACTCACAAGGAATATATCTTGTCTGTACTGTATCTCAGATTAATGGGTCTAAGTCAGCCCATTGCTTTGTCCAAGTACTTAACGAGAGCATCAGCTGTCTCACTTATTCTAGAAGAAAAGGGCTCTTGAGCCTCCTTTTCCACACCACCCCTACTGGCAGAATGGGAAGGCAACTATTTCTGGAGGACAGAATCAGATGACATTACCCTCTATTAATCCCCTACTCCCTGTTAAAATGACACCAGGACTTGATTTTTTTTTTTTTGTTCTAAAGTATACTTTTCCATTTTATGTTGCCTCAAGTGCATTTCAGATAACACATGTCAGCAGTTCATTGACTACTCTGTAGAGAAAATAATATCGCTTAACTGACTCAGTGCTTACTATGCTTTCTCTTTCCTTGTAAATCTGCCTTTACCAATCCTGTAATAACATAATGCTTGCAACACTTGCCTTGTAAATAGAATGTTTCCGACTATAAAGCTGGCAGAATTTTTTTTAATTACTAATTTTACTCTTTCCTTTTAAACCCCCCCCCCCAAGCTCCTTGGTGACTGGTGTGCCAACTATGCAGGTACTTAAAGACAGAAAGCTCAAAGAAAGAAAATCAGTATTAAAAATAAATTATATCAGGTTTTGAACCGGCAGCCTACTGTTCAGAAGGTAAGGGCTTTAGCCACTGTGAAAGTATAGCAGTCATTATAATAGTAATTCTAAACAGCATGAGAAAAATATAATGGGATAAAAAAGTATTTTTTTTACACGCACAGGCATTTTGATGCTTTATGTTTGTGTGTGTGTACACAAACATATATACATATAATATTAAAGTTAAGTGTGCATGTGTATTTGATGTGTGTATGTGTACATGAGCACAAGCACAACAACATACACATATATATGCTCAGGAATACACCCAGAGGAAGGAAAGTTGTTGGGAATTACTTTCCTGGAAGGAAAATATATAAGAGCTCAGCAACAGGGAATTGTCCAATGGAAGGACAATTGCCAGCTGTTGCCAAAATATTTCTCTACAGGATTTCTTAGGTTGTCTCAGAGTAAGTTTAAATGATAAAATGTGGATATGGTGTTCTTTGGTTAAAAAACATCACTTGTGATTTTTTTTTTTTTTACATAATCTTCTAAAAATAGTGCTTTCAAGGAAAGACCACAGGCAGTATAAAGCATGAGTGATAAAAAGGAAGAGCCTTTTAAGTCCAGCATACCTAAATATTATTTCTGGTCCTTAAGCTTAGAAACTGGTCTTTGCGATATGTATTTTTCTTTTTTTGCCTTGCAAGTCCTTACCTTCTTACCTTAGCCTCCTACTGCAATAATATATATGGCTCAGGTATACTGTCTGCACAATCTGCACATCACTTTGTGTTTTATAGTAGGCATTCTCCTAGAAATACACAGAAAATGGCTGACTCCCAGCTGCAGCTAGTAAGTTACAGTGTGCTGAAGAATTCTCATTGTTCTGTTTGGCAAGCTCAGGGGTGACCTTCTGAAGTCTCCAGTCACTTTGAGTGTCTTATATGACAATTATAGCCACTCCACATGTGCTGCCCCACCATCAAACACACTTCAAGTCTCAAGTCCTTGAGATGAAACAAAATGCTTAGCTGGAGTTGGAGCCGGCACTGTGAAAATGATACACAGTTGAAGATTTCTACTGGCAGACAAATCAAGTCCATTTTGCCTTTCACTGAAAAGGCGCCAACACTGAACCACAAAGAGTAAGCATGGAAAAGTGGCAAGGAATGCTCTACAAGTGAAATGAACAATGAAATTTGTAGGTTGACTAGCTTTCTCTCCACCTCAGCACCTAATCATCCAAATGAACCACTTCAGAATGATTAAAAATTCAGGATGGGAACAATGTTGGTTCTAAAAAGCTAAGTCACTAGAAACAGGGAATAACCTTAAACCTAACCCCACCTCAGATTGTGATAATCAATAATCTGCACGTTAATAAGGTTGAATTCTGGCACAATGGTTTTGAATATATTTTTTTTAAAAAAAAATCTGTAAGAACATCTGCATCTGGTTTTGCCTGCAGCTTCCCTAAAATACTTAGGCTTCAACGTAAATCTACTGAAAACTGTTTTCAATGCAATTTCTCTGATTATTTGTTTGTTTGTAAGCTTTGTAAACTATGCAACCCCAAAGTCTATGGGCAGTATACAAAATATCTCAAAGTACCATACAAAAAAGCAGTAATATAGAAACTATCAACCTAATAAAACCATAAACCATAAACATGACAATGCAGTATTTGAAGCAGATCTTACTCAAGCTGCTTAAATCTCCAAAGGTCTTTGCCTTTCTACAAAAGGCCCAAAAAGGGTGAAGGCCACTCTTAAACTAAACTCTTTTTTTTAACAAAAGGACCATCACTGAGGACACCAAACTCTGTCTCCCTTCATATTGTATCTCCTTATAGGAAGGCTTTCAACATATACTCTCTTCAAACCAATGTTAGACAGGTAGAAACGCATGTGTGCATGAGTATATGTACATTTTCATGCCTTTTCTTTAGAAGCAGAAGGTGGTTTTGCGTTTTCTTCTCCCAATAACAACCCTATGAGATATATTCAGCTAAGAAAGTGTGACTAGCCAGAGTTGTCCAGGAAGCTCATCTGGTTGAGGGGTGAACTTGAACCTGGGTTGTCCTGCTATCAGCCCAACATCTTAATTCTATACAATTTTGGTTTGTATTGGTTTTACAGTGCTTGATGGTGCTTTGTTTTCGCTCTGTAAAATTATGACATAGAGATTCTTAATAATAGTTTTCCCCAAATGTAAGGTGGTTCTTTTCTTGTTTGTTTTTTTTGTTAATACGCTCCTGTGCTACTTTTGGACATGGCTTTTTTTATTCATTTTTCAGAAAGAACTTATTCTTCTGTACCTTTTGAATAGAGATAGAGGCCAGCAGTCTCCATTCAGTGTCTTTATTTGTCTTGTAGTGCAGTCTATTTTGGCAGCTCATTAAACTCTATTCCTATAAAAAACTTGCAATAGATTTTTCATTCACTTTTTTTTCCCCTTTGCTGTTTGTGACATAAATCTCATATTAGGGATGCTGGTCCAAACTGGCACTCTCCAAATACGTGAAACTTCAATTTTTCACAGACAACACATGACAAGGCTGATTGCAGTAGTAGTATAAAATATCTTGGACATACCAGATTGGAGAAATTGTTGCAACCCAAATATATAAATAAGAAAAAAAGGAAATAACCACCTATGCCCCTGCTCTGAAAAAATATAGAGTTTAGAAGGAAAGATTGTTATTGTAGGATACAAATTGTACATATAATAATTATCCAGTAATTATACTAACAATTCGAGTATTCTGTCACACTTTAATAAAGAGACCAGACAGCAAACACAAATGTACTGTATAAGGATAAAAATAGGCCAAATACTCAGTGAACAAGGAAATAGGGTCAGTGGTATTTCTCAATATTATTTTAGGTACTCTTATTTCCTCTTTAAAAAAGTGTTTGCCATTCTTTCTAATAAGAACAATATTTTGGGCAAAAATACAATCCTTCATTGATTTATTGATTATGTGCCATTAGGTTGATGCTGATCATAGCAATCATATAGATAGATGTTCTTCAAGATAATATGCATTACAGATTTCTCAAGAGAGCTAGGTCTTATCGCAATGTGTCCATAATATATTTTGAGATACTCATTTGTCTGAGTGTCTTGAGAACTCTAGATTGATTTGTTCAATGATCTTTTTTATTTTTTGGCTCAGGAATCTTTTCCAACATAAAATCTGCCTCTTGCACCTCTCCCTTGCACTCTCATCCACTTTCACTAACCTCCACTGGACCACTTGTGCAACTTCTTGCATACACTCACTGACCTGCACTGTGTCTCTTGTGTAGGCTCTTCGACTTTCTCCTCTCATTTACTCCTTGCACTCTCCCCAATTCATGCTGCACATCTCATATACCCCTTGCACTCCACACCATGCCTCTCACACATTTTTCATTTCAAAGCATGAAGATCTTTAGTTCCTAGTTTGCAACAAGTTTGGTTCTTCTAGTTTACTCTCAGCTACACAAGAAATATCCCAAGATCTAATAAATTGTCATGGAAACCTCTTTTCTAAGACATTACAGCCCATCTAAATCATAAAGACTAGACTAGACTAGACTAGACTAGACTAGACTAGACTAGACTAGACTAGACTAGACTAGACTAGACTAGACTAGACTAGACTAGACTAGACTAGACTAGACTAGACTAGACTAGTTTATTGGCCAAGTGTGATTGGACACCTAAGGAATTTGTCTCCGGTGCATAAGCTCACAGTGTATATATAAACAGCAAGTAATAGGTCATGGGTCATATATGATGATAGATGGGCAACTATGGAGGGAGGGTGGGGAGCCAAAGTGGGTAAAAAAACAATATGAATATCCTGGCAGTAATACATAATAGTGGTATTATGTCATTACATGCATGTTGTTCTTTTAGTACCATTGCTGTTTGTTGTAGAAGCCACTGTAAGGTAGTATACCTTCTTCAGACTTTTCCCACTTGCTTGGAAAATTTCATTGCTAGCTTTTTGTAACCACAAGGACTAGAAAAAGTGATATATCATCAATCAAAATTATTGGTTTCTGAATAACAGTCATTATTAGGTATTAACAATATTTTACCTTTTCAATCTTTATATAATTTACCATATAAATGCACTGTCCCTTTCTGCTTATAGGAACACTATTTTTATGTGTAGGTCTTCTGATGGAGGAAAATTCCCATTCATCCTCCCACATAATAGAGTTATGGAAGGACTATGAATAAAGATGTGGCAGTAAGCACTCCAAATGTTGAATATACTATAAAGTACTTTCATTGTTCACAAAAGAACCATGTTGTGAAAGATTATTTTTGCTTTAAATTGGTGGTTTTGCTTTTCAGAATTGCTGTTACTGCTTTAATTCTACCTATGTTGACATCTTGCAGGAACAATAAGCCAGATAGGAGTCTAAAAACTGTCAACAGTTTTAATTCCTCTGTCAAGATAAAGCTTTACAACCTTTCCTGAAGCACTGTATAAAAAAAGTTCTCCCCTACATATATTAAATCAACTATTTACCAATTTGTAGATGCTCACAAAAGGAAGATAAGCAAGTGAATTAGGGAGACTAGTAATAAGAACACTTACAGTTCCAGAGAATGTAAGAAGGAATTGTCCTAGAAGTTGAATTTTATCTATTTTTCTTAGGAAAATTAGGTCCCTGTTATCCTATGCCAATTCTTTCAGGTCTTGTTGAAATGACCTTGAAATTTTTTATTGATAGCTTTTTAAAGATGTTTTATTCCTGCCTTTATAATTTTTAGAAATAATTCAAAATGGTGAACATATCCAACATGCCTTCCTCCTCCAATTTTCTTCACAACAAACCTGTGAGGTGAGCTGGGTTGAGAAAGAGTGACTGGCTCAAGGTCATCAAGCCAGCTTTCATGCCTAAAGCAGGGTTAGAACTCACAGTCTCCTGGGTTTTTTTTTAATGGATGCCTTAACAATTGGATCAAACTGGCTGTTCTATTAAACATGACAATATATAAAATTCACATCAAAGGAAACTGATTCTATAAATACCATGCTTTCATACCATTGCCTAGTAAATATTTTTTTATGGAGTATCTTCATAGAAGAACATTCCTACTTGAGTCACTTTGGTATTTTGTTTTAACAAAATGAAATAAAAAGTAAAAATAATAGAAAGTGCATAGCAAGCTATAAACCCATAGGCTTTACTAATATTTAAAGACGAGACCATTACTACAAATCAAAGGATATAAATAACACACATGTGAATGGAATCTGGATATTTTATAATAAAAACTCTTCCAAATAATGGGAAATATTTTTTGAAAGAAAGGAAGCAATGCATTTAATTTAAAAGATCTAAAATTTTAGATTTGAGATGGAGTGAAAGTTTCTGAACTCTTTTGCATAAGAGGATGCATTGGAAGAGGGGACATTGTACTCCCAAATATGCTGCTTCTATTGTGTTATTGTTCTCAATAAAAGTAATATCAGCAGGGCAGTGTGATACAAAATGACAAAATGTAATAGGAATACTATATTATAAAATGTGTTTCTACATTAAGTTAGAAAAGGCCTTTGTGTAATTGTCTTTACATGAGGCAGTTACATCATCCATACACTTCATTTCCTGTATTAAGTTTCCTTTGTGGTAAATGCTGTCTTTATCTTAAATAAGAACAAGGAAAGCTTTACATTCCAGTGTTTTGAATACTGGTAGAAAATGAAAGATTTCTTTCATAGATGTCTGTTATAAGCCACAATAACATTGAAATGCTGATTTGTACCTCATGACATCACAGCACAAAAGATGTGATTGCGTGTTTTGCACAGTTGCATTATGTTGTCTGACAGAAATAAATAAATCACACCCTTTTTGTTGGTGGCTTTTTCTTTCTTTCTAAAAATGCATAGGGCCCACAATTCTCCTTTTTCCTTCAGTAATAATTTCTGTATTTTTCTAAAAATAATAGTAAACTTTGAGTAACATCAGAAAAGATAAAGTTTGCTAGTCCTCAGTGCTCACATTCTATTCTCTTTACGTTGAGTTACATTGTGCTGGCTGTAAATGGAGCCAAGCTCTAAATAGTATCTGAACTCTGACTAAGGGGAAGCTTTAAAGTCACTTCAGTCAGCCTGATCTCAAGTGAGCTAAGAGCCTGGAGAGTTAAATCAAGTCACAGCATATGGAGAAAGACACTGAAAATGCAGTTGAGGAATGCAAAGGCCTGTTTATCTCCTTCAGAATTCTTAGTGGGGCAACTTCATTGAGATTGCCTGAACATAAATTGTACCTGTACAAAATCAATTAATTAATCAGAGGAAAGCTAAATAACTAAACAATCCTTTAGCCCAACTGACAGCCCTACTCTAAAAAGGACATTTATTTGTATGTATGTGTGCATTAGTAATCAGCCAAGCATATAATTCTTCCTATCTACCCTGAACTAGCTATTGATTTTTTGCTCCATATGTAATGCCCTTAAAAAAGAAGACTTTTTCCTGTTGCAAAGCATTCTTAGTTGACCTGGGGTAAGTACTTCTATGCAGAGAGCCCAAATTGTGCCTCCAAAGACATTGCTAACCCTCATCGAGCCAGTTGAAACACGACAGCCAAATTTCGATGCTTAGTATGATAGAAGGAGAAGATCATTAATTACACAAGTGGTAATGATATCATTGATTTGTTTTACAACATCTTTAAATGAAACTGTGTTCATTTCCTGGGGCTTGTATCTCATAAACACAGGTAGGAAAAGGCCAGGCTGTGATCCATGATTGATTCTTTACTGTCAATTTGCATGAAAAGTGGTAATAAAAAGCAATTGAGGTTTTATTTTTTTTAAAAAAAAAACTTTTTTGGGGAGGCCAATTGAACTTTGGAATACACGTGTACAGAAATGTATAATTAAAGGAAGCTTTAATCATATCTTTCTCTTTTCCCTAGTAATGTAATTTTTAAGGCTGTGCATGCTTTGAAAATGATTTAGAAAACTTTTGGAAGCTCAAGAACACCCTGTGCCGATCAGCACACATGTCTTTTTTCAGGCATCTGTGTGAGCCTGATAAGATTTCAAATGACCAAACAGAGAAAGAGAAAAACAAAAGAAGGAAAGAGAAAACAGACTGGAGAAAGATGAATAAAATACACACATAGGCCAACAGATTGTCTGACCTCAACAAACACAAATTATGTATGTATGTATGTATGTATGTATGTATGTATGTATGTATGTATACATGCACACACACTCACATACACTGGAATGTTATTTGCCCTTGAGAGGTGTAGCCAGATGTTAGCCAAGAGAAAAAAGAATAGTTAAGACTGATGGGGTGGAAGTACCAGCAGGCCACATAGCAGATATACAGACCATCTTCAAATACTTTGGAATCCCAAAATATGTTGGTATCCTTCAAATACCAAGGAATGCCAAATACCTTGATATCTCACATGGGAACCACAATGAGAAGGGCAATGGAGTTAGCAACATTCAACTATCAACAAAGGATAAGCAGGTCCTGAAGTGTCAGCTCAGTGGGAACAACAAGTTCCGTGCCATTGACGTATGCCCTGCCAGTCATCAGATTCCCTGTCAGTATAGTGAACTGGCCAAAGGAGGACATGGAGGCTGCTGGTGTGAAAACCTAGAGGTTCCTCACAAGGTACAGAATATCCACCCCTGGTCCAATACCCAGAAAATGGACAGGATCTTGTGAGTGTCAAAGCCACCATCCTGGATGAAACCCAGAGCATCTGGAATGCCTCAGTAAGATGGCACCAAAAGATGAGCTGTTAAAAAAATGCCGGAAGCAGCAGCAGCCATGGGTTAAAGATCAAGCAGAGGAAGTACCATGAAAATGCATGGGATGTAGCGACACTGGCTCACATGGGAAATCCTATCAGTGGCTGGAAAGGGCAGGACTGAACACTGATCATAGCAGCACAAGAACTAGCACCAGATCCATAGAAGCAGGGGTCTATCAGAGTAGACACTGTATTTCACTGTGATTAGTTAGCATTATCTTGCTATGTAAAATAGGATTCAATTTTTATTTATTTGGATACTTACTGCAATCAAATAATTTCACAGCTTAGATTCAGTAAATTATCTAGTACATTAAAATATCTATGGTATAATATTAATAACATACAATAAATCTGGAAAAATTGGTGTGAATTATCTAGGAGAACCTGCTAGTTGTGTAACTGAGGGACCAAAAGCAGGTTCTTCTAGATCTAGGACATCTATGTCAGGCAGTCTGAGATGGGTTGAAGGTCATCCTAGTCTGAGTCTAGGACTTCAAAGGTCAAAACTGTCATTTGAATTGCACTTGGAAGCTAATAGAAAGCTAATGCAAGGACCAAAACATCGGTGTAATGTGTTTAGGCCAGCAAGTATTTTCCAGCAGCCAGACTAATGCATTTTGGACTAAGCTCAAACTTTTAGAAGGTAATCCCAGGTAGAGTGTATTACAGATGTAATTACAGGACTGTCTTTCCCACTTGAAATCAACTTCTCCACTCCGCTGATGATTTCTCACTGAAGTATGGGAGTCTGAGGCCCAAACACACTGTTTGTAAAGTAATTAGAGTAGTAAACCTGTTTTTGGGGGATTACATCCCTCTAGTAGATTAATTAGCTTCTTCAATTATAGATTTCCAAAAATTGGCTAAAGCAGAACTTTTGTGTAGCATGTTTGGAAATTATGATGATGGTGTTTAGTTTATGCTTCTATTTTTGAACTTTAAATTATTAGTTTCATTTTTCATTTTTAAGGACACACATAATTTTATATGTGTGGTTATATTACTGATAACTTCTGAAAGCTGTGTATTGCCATGAAACCAAATGAACTACATCTATTTTCTTTTAATCAGAACATCGGTGAAGCAAAATAGTTTTTACAATTGAGATTACTGAAACATAACTTAATTTTTCAAAAACAATAAATTCATTTTTATAATTGAGATGGAGCATGCTGTCACAGTTAATCAGACATGATAATATTGCTGTATTACCTGTCCTGCTTTTGCATTCTCGCAAACAAAAGTTTCATAGAACTTGGCAAACTCTGGGGCATGATCATTTATATCTAAAATCCGAATGAAGATAGGAGTCTGAGTACTTTGTTTTGGATTGCCTGTAACAAAACGGACAAAATGGAATTTGATCACAATATTGTATCACTTCTTTTTCTAAGATTCAAGGATAACTGTCTATGTTGTAAGCATGACACAACTCAAAATATGCTTTAGAAATGTCATTCTGAAATTACGTATTTATATAATACCAAATTTAAAAAAAAAATATTCCAAGAATTAAGAGCACTTTCATGGCCATCTACAGAGGGATACAAGAGAGCAAATAATGAAATACGAACTCATGGCATCTTGACACAAACTCCATTTTTCTTGAATCATGAGGTTCATGCAAGTAGGTAGGGGGCAGAGCTTGCATTGTGATACCATAATGTTGCTCTGTCATTTTGTCAAAAGCTCCATTTGCTACAGTTGCCTGTGGGGACTTCAAAATATTTATTTGGCAGAAGGAGAAAGTATATAGATTCAGTGCAATCCTATATATCTCATTCAGACATTTCTGCTTTCAACTGAATGTCTTGCTAACTATATTTCTTTTTAGTGTACATAGGACTAAAGATAATAAAACATTTGCTTTGGCCTTGGCTGTCAAGGGCTCTGTGCAGTTAAGACGTTCCTAAAGTTATCCCACCAAAACTGTTTTGGCTGTGGCAATATAGAAATTTAATACATTAATAAATGCCCATATTAACATTTCATATTGAAGCTGAAATCCAACACACTTTCTCATTGAATATATGGGATTTTTTCCCCCAATAAATTTGTATAGGGACTAGGCTTTGTCATTGCTTTTTAGAAATTCTCTCTAAGTGCAGCAGTCCCAAGCTTTCACTCTCATACACTAGAGACAGCCTATTAACTTTCATGCAAACGTGCAAGAGAAGATCTAATGCTCGGCACGGCAGATGTACTTTGCAAGTAAACGATCACTTTGTTCAATCTTCAGTATTTTCAGTTCATACAAGTAAAGTTCCTGCTTGAAACGGTGGGCAGTTGCTTATAATAAGTCAGAGAAACTGTTCAATTTAAAACTGATGGGTGGGACATTCTGGCAAGATGGTGAGAAACCAGGCAAAATTGCTCACCATGTTTGCCACAATAATTTGGTCAAGCAAAATAGTTATGTGTTTTCTATTTAGCACTGACCAGTAAAAGACGGGTTAAAGCAATTTCAAGCTAGTTTAAACCTATTACCTATTTTCTCACTAGATTTCATGGGTGTATCATGTATTCTTATTTTTTAAAAAAAACATTTTCAGGATTATTAGGAAATGCCAGAAATATTACACTGTAAACTTACAAAACAAACAAAATCTGGTATATCTTGAAGAAAAAAAAACCTATGCAAAATATAAAGGATTTGTTTTCCGTAGGTCTGGCCTGCCATCTAGTTGTAGCTTGGATTTTTGAAAGCCATATTTGGTAGCCTTAAAAATGCTTATTTTCTATCTTCATTTGCATTTAAAATGCACTGATATCTTATTTCATACAAATTGTATTATAAATGAATTTATAAAAACATGTAAGTATAATTACATTGGGGGTCATGTGCAAGCAAAAATAGTGGAACACACATTTGGTTGCTGGGTATAAAGTCATGTGTCGTAAATAATAATGCATGCATAAAATTTCAGCTTTCAACATATGATTTCCTCCTCTTCCTTTCAAACTGACTTTATAGTATACATACAACTTACTAATTTCAGTTGCAACCACGGTGAGGTTATGCCATGGGGCTGCTTCTCGATCGAGGGTCTTAGAAACAAATATGGAACCATTTCCTGAGTAGATGTTGAATATTCGGTCCAAATCAGTGTGGCGATCCAAAGAATATCTACCAAATGGTAAAACAAATCTTACTATCTTCTCTTTTGATTTTTGTTGTTTTAAGAAAGGCTTAAGATGCTGTACAGCTACAAAAGTTCATGCATTTAATAGTAGAGTGTTAGGGATTGTTCCCTTTTTTATTTCAAGAAATATAATGTATTTATTGCTTGATTTGCAGAAATTTATTTACTACTCAAATGGCTCTTGGCATTTTTCCTGGAACAAACAGAAAATAGAAGAAAATGCAAGGAGATAGAAGAAAAGTCAACGTAAATGCATCTGATACTTTTTTTTTCATGCATTAGTTAAATTGACACTTCCACAGAATAGTACAAAAGAACTCAAGCATTTCAAAAACCTAAGTCATTCTGTTGTATTTGTACTCTTACATAGCCATGTCAGAATACCACATGTATATGCAACGTTGTTATGGATACCAGTTTTGATACTGCCATTAGATGTCAGAAGTGTGCCAGTGTCTAGCTTAAGATGTAGGCTTGTATTTTTCATAAATCTTTTTTCTTATTCTGATTTACTTCCCAAATAGCTGTAAGGGCAACATACAAAAACAGTAAAAAGATGTGTTCAAAGAAGCAATTCTGGTGACCAGAATTTCTACTCTAATTACTTCTAAATTCCGAAGAACCAAACTATAATTCATTTGCAGGGGGAGGAGCTCAGTTTTAATGGGGAGTTTCCTGAGGTTTTGAGAATCCAGACAGGAAAATTGTGCACTTGTCTTTTTTTTAATGCATTTGCCTAAGTTGTTTCTTTATTTGCAATGTTTATTTTCCATCTTTCAGTAAGCGAACTATGAATTAATGGGTCACATTTGGGGTAGATTAAAACAATGCACATTATCCTACTGCCATACTGCAGTTATACTTTATGGTCACTTTTGCCTTGCAGCCCCCCAAACTAGGGGCATTAAATAGGCTCAAGTCGCTACTGTGATACATTACAAATTCAAATTTCTTTTTTTTGTTTTGTTGACAAAGTCATCGCCACCTCACCTGTAGCCCTATCGCCCCAATCCTGCAGGGAGCTGTACAATTGTTGTGACTCCTGATCCCCACCCCTTTTTTTGCTGGTTCGCTGTCCTCTCTGGGGATCGCCGCTTCCACATTTGTAATTCCATCACCCTGCTTTTGAAAAGGGCGGGCTGGCCATCTGCTCTGTGGATCACAGCGTTGTCTCTCCCTAACCGCTCACTATGCATGTCCGTTTATCGTAAACCCACTCACACTGACAGAATGCTACACTACAGGAGTAATCACCCTGTAGCACATAAAATTAGCTGTGTCAGGACTTTATTCAAACTGGTTAATTCCCACTGCAGCACAGGTAGAGCCAAAATTGAAGAGAAAAAACATCTGTATCGCATCCTCAGGCTCAATGGCTACCCTACGGAATTTGTGATACATTATAGCAGACCACACCAACCTCACAGGGTCCAACATTCCAGAGCAACAACAACATCGGCCACACGCATAACTTTACCTTACATCTGTGGTGTTTCTGAGGCTGCGGCACATCTGCTGGCCCCCCACAATGTGAGCATTGCCCAAAGACCAGAGCAGACCCTAAGAACTAAGATCATGTGTCCCAAAGAGCCGCTCCCCAACAAGGAAAGGTCTTCGATACTTTACAGAATTAATTGCAAGAATTGCCCTTGCAATTATGTTGGGGAAATGACCAAAAGACTCAGGACTAGGGTCCATGAACATGAACTGGCAATTAAAAGGCAGGAGCAGTGCTCACAAGTGTGGGCCCATATGGCCAGCCTTGATCATACATTCGATCTGGACAATGCGCAGGCCATATCTCGTGAGACTACCAAGGGTGGCCGCCTTCTTAAAGAAGCCTGGCTCTCTGATGAAAACTCTATTAACCGGCATATAGACCTCCTACCGGCTTACCAGACCCTCAGAAGGTGGGAGAGACAACACTGTGATCCACGGAGCAGACGGCCAGCCCGCCCTTTGCAAAAGCAGGGTGATGGAATTACAAATGTGGAAGCGGCGATCCCCAGAGAGAACAGCGAACCGGCAAAAAAAGGGGTGGGGGATCAGGAGTCACAACAATTGGACAGCTCCCTGCAGGATTGGGGCAATAGGGCTATAGGTGAGGCGGCGATGACTTCCATGGGAGGAGATGATAGACTAACGAGGTGTCACGATCGGGCATTGGAAATGAACCGGCGGAAGCGGCTTAGAAAGAGTAAAAAAAAGGGGGGGGGGACAGAGAGCAGGAATGCCCGAATGGCCATCCTTTGCAAGGTTGGGGTGAGGGAGATACGGGTGAGACAACGGTGGCCTTGGGGGAGGATGACAGCCTCACAGGGCATCTTAATTGTAGGTTGAGAGATCGCTCCAAAACGGGAGGGGAAGGTTGAGAGATCGCTCCAAAACGGGAGGGGAAGGAGATAAGGAGCAAAGGCAGCTGGACAGCTACCCCCCCGAGTGCATGTACGCGCGCTAGAAAAGTGAAGGAGTATCGGAAGGCAACCATCGGGGCTACTGACAGATTGCCAGGTGCAGATCAACTCAGCACATTGCGGACTAGTACAACCAATGGGCCGATGACGTGCTCGAGAAGCTAGGTGCAGAGGCAGGAGGCTATATAGGTCAGCTCCCAGATCACCTCCTATTCCAACTCTGACGACGTTGGCAGTTTGGCCGACGAAAGCTAAGTGCTCTTTTATTTACAGACTTGTTTATATTGAACAGTCTTGTTTATTTTTATCCTGGTGTTCGCTTTTATATATATATATATATATATATATATATATATATATATATATATATATATATATATATATATATATATATATATATATATATATATATATATATATATATATATATATATATATATATATACATATATATTACCACTTATGGTTGTCATTTTTAAAGTACATTCCCGAGCCTTATGCACTTTGAAGATTAATTTTAAAAGATTAAACTTTTAAAAATATTACAGTTAACATTTCTTGAAAACAATTGGATAGTAGTTTGCAGCATTATAAGAAATTACATATTTATATAGCAATTGTATACAACACAACATATTTTAAAGAAGTAATCTAACCCTACATACTCACACAGCAACATACCTATGTATCACATATGATATAAGAAAACAAACAAACAAAAAAAAAACCCATACTCAAATATCTAGGCAGCAGAAAAGATTTTAAAAAGACGACTGATAACAACTTAAAAATTAAACAAAACTAAAATTTGTTTACATACACACAAAAACCCATACCTAATCATATCCAATGTTAAGAAGAAGAAAAAGAACAAAAAACAGGCTATTAAAATGATGTAAGCTTTTTCCATTTCATCAATATGATTCCTCTTTGGACCTAGACCATATAGACTCATTACATGCATTCCCATACATATATGGCACACTGCCATTTAACAAATAGACAACATTCAGGTAGTTCTCAATTTATAACCATTGGCTTGGCAACCATTTTGAAGTTACAACACCACTGGAAAAGATACTTCTGACTCGTCCTTGCACTTATAACCATTGCAGTAATCAAAATTTGGGCTCTTGGCAACTGGCATGTATTTATAATGTATGCCATGTCCCAGGAACATAAGATCACCATTTGCAACCTTCCCAGTTGGCTTCCAACAAGCACAGTAAGAAGCCAGATTTGCTTAATGATGCACATTTCACTTAGCAACCACAGTGATTTGCCTAATAACCATGGGGAAAAAAACACACCCCATAAAATCGGGGGCAACTTATTTAAGAATTGCTTTGCAGAGCAATGAAAATTCTGGTCCAAATAGTGGTGATGTCATATTATGTTTAATCAGTTTTAGGAATATCTAATAGACCTAAAGGACATTGAGATCCACAGTATTACCCTTCACATTACTCTCCACATTACTGGTCTGTGGTGTGTACTTCCGTTAAATATAATTATGATTCATTATGAAATATTGCAGGATGTTCATTTTCAAACCAAGAGCTTTTCTACTCTACCCCAAATTAAACAGAGATAGATAGATCACCCATAAACAAAATGAGACATCATCTTTAAACAGGCTAGAGCACTGATGGTGATGAGATTCCTAATTTCCAGAGGGGCATTGGGGGAAAGAGTCTACTTTTCATGAATGAAACTATTTCACCTTATTCAGCCTAAAGAGTCTTATGTGGGTATGTGTATTTTTACCACCAATCGTCCTCACAGATTACAGCTGACAGTCGGGACTATGAAACATCTTAAGACAGCTAAAAGCCTTGGGCTCTCTGAAGAAAACTGGTTGAATGTCACAATTAGAAACTGTCATGAGAGCAGTTTGGAAATCACTGAGTCACAGCTATAAATATTGCTCCTGCAAGATTTTTTAGGCCTGATGGGCTTGTGGTGGTCGCAAGATGAAAATTCTTCTTCGTTTTGTATTTAACCTAGGCAGAACTGAATGCAGTTAAATACTAGCCATATTTTGGTGGCAATTAACCTTGTCTTAGAACCTGGATTCAGACTGAGCCTTGTCATATCTGAAATCAGCACTTAGAGCAGGCATGTGAAACTGCCGGCCCGTGGGCCGGATGCATCATACTGAAACCGCGTCCACCCCATTGCCGGCAATGGGGGAAAAGTCACGACACGTCATGCGGCATTACGTGACGTCACGAGTTTGACATGCCTGACTTAGACAAACCACAACCCATGCTATCAAAGGCAAAATCTGGGAGATTGTTCTTTTTTTCTGGTCAGAATCCTGTAATATTGATTTTTAAAAAATCCAGAACTATGGGGTCTAGGACAACTCAGCATGGCCAACTAACCACAGGACAACTCATCGCAGGATGAGAGTTACACTAATGTCAAAGAAATAGTGG
Source organism: Azemiops feae (assembly GCA_023970755.1). Classification (NCBI taxonomy): domain Eukaryota; kingdom Metazoa; phylum Chordata; class Lepidosauria; order Squamata; family Viperidae; genus Azemiops; species Azemiops feae. Next base: position 834,798 of record JALGBA010000241.1, read on the forward strand.
AATAGAATCATTAAAGAAAGAATGCAAAAGGAGGGACAGAATGAAAATTTGAATGACAAAAATCAAAATATTATTTTAATTATTTAAATACTTAAATTGAATTGTTGAATTGTCCCCCAGCGAGTTGTCCCGCAGTGAGTTGGCCACGATGAGTTGTCCTGTATCAAGTTGGCCGTGGCAAGTTGGCAGTGGTCAGTTGGCTAAGTTGTCCCATTCCGAGTCTCTTGTGATTTTTTTTTTTTTTTTGCACATCAGAAATTTCACAGAGTAAGATATCATTCGCAAACTCATCACAAGGAGCCTTGACATAATCAGTGCAAAGAAAGAGCAGCACATATAACAGGGGAAAAAAATGAAAACCTCTGCACCCTCTGCCACCTTGAGAGAATAAATTAGGTACAAAAATAAAACTTTAAACATGCTGTGAATGAGGAAAATAAACCAAAGCTTCTTTTGCAGAGAAACTATAAAAACAATTGACAGAACTTTCATGGGGATTCGAATTTGATACACAGTTGTCTAGTTTCATAATTGACATTTTTTGCTTTACCTATAGCTAACCAGTAGGGGAATGGGAAAAACAACAACAACAACATTATTATTATTATTATTATTATTATTATTATTATTATTATTATTATTATTATTATTATTATTATTATTATTATTATTATTATTATTATTATTATTATTATTATTATTATTATTATTATTATTATTATTATTATTATTATTATTATTACCACCATGTCTTTTTCTCTTTTAATTTTTGTTTTTTAACTACACAGGCTACCCAGAGCCATTTCAGAGTTGAATAGTCCTCTAAATCTAAGAAACAGATAAATAATAATGAATTATCCAATCAGTGTTATGCTTCACAAAGTGGAATTTAAAAAAAAATCATTTCAATTCCTCCATCCCAAACCCGAAACAAAATAAATTGCTAATGCCTTCCTTCATACTTTTCAGTGCGTGCGCATGTGTGCATTTATTCTGATAGATGGAATAAAATCTGTGAAGTGAAGCTATATTATTATAAAAAATGCAGGAAAAAAGTGATAAAAATCTTCCATAGATTTTCTGGTTGTCTTGCCACCATTTCTCTGATGCATTTAAAGGACCCTGTGAAGTCTTATTGCCAATATTAAACACAAAAGTTGCTAAACTCTGAAGCACATTATAGGCAAGATCACATACTTTCAATGTAGGCTTTTTTTATATTCATGGAAGAGAACTTACTTGATTAGGTTCCTTGTTGCATCTGGATCCTGGGCTATCACTTGCCCAATGATACTGCCTTCCCTGACATCTTCATCTACTTCTATTAAATTAGATGGCAAATTAAAAACAGGTGGCTCATCTACATCTTCCACATAAACTTTAACCAAAGCTGAGTCTCTAAATGGTCCCAGGTAGAAAAATTGTGGGTCAGGATGAGTGTTAGTGGCTTCCACTTTTAGGTTATATTGATTCTTCTTTTCAAAATCCAATTGCTTGTATCCAAATATGGAAGGTAAAGAAGAGAGAAAAGGAGAGAAAAAAACATAAGTACTTTTTGTAAAAAAAAAAAAAGGATTAAGCATTTTGGGAAAACCTGTCTTCTGGGTTCTGCTGCAGTTGTATGGTTAGCATTGCAATGCTCCAAATTAAAGTCAATTTAAAATTATCCCAAATCTCACAGCATCAATCATTTCACCATTTCTAGCAATCTGACAGTAACTGTCATGAATGTCAGATTAAATAAATCATCTTAAGAGATTTCAAGCAGTGATTGTTGCAACTCATTGTTGGAATGTATTCTATGTGACAACTACAGTAGTATTCAGCCAGTAGATGGCAGTATTTACAAGTTTGGATCTATGGTATATACCAGTGATGGCGAACCTATGGCACGCGTGCCAGAGGCGGCACTCAGAGCCCTCTCTGTTGGCACGCGCGCCACCGCCGCCAGCAGCAGGTCCATCAGGCCACCGCCGCCACCCACAGCAGGAGCCCCGCCCAGCACAAAGGAGGCAAAGCGCTCGACTAGCAAGCTCGAGTAGAGCTGGTAGAGCAGAGGTCACCAACCATTGTCGATTGGTGGACTGGAAGAAAAGGGACGGGGAAGCATTTTACATGCATGCATGCACAGGGCCGTGAGCATACACACGCTGCAAATGGGGTGGGGCTAGTGCCTGCGTGATACTCACTAGCCCTGCCCATTCTTGCATGGTGCAGTGCCTTGTATCTGCACCCTGCGGCCTGGCGGTGGCCGTTTTTGTGCCTTGCGCCCCCGGGTTTTGCGTGCCAGAGGCGGCACTCAGAGGCGCCTCCCTGTCCCCCTGAGGGCACCACAATGCTGATGCGGGCCTGGCACTTTGCGATAAATAAGTGGGTTTTGGGTTGCGGTTTGGGCACTCGGTCTCTAAAAGGTTCGCCATCACTGGTATATACTCTATACTCTTTTGTTCTAGGTAAAGTTTCCTGTTTCTTGTTACAGTTATATAGTTGAGCAGTAAAGCACATGGTGACTATACTCTTTGCTCTATATGGTGCTTTTTATAAACAAAATTTCTAATAGTGACATATGAGATCTTGAGAAAAGGAAGATTGTGGAAATCTTGTAAGGTTTAATGAATCACGGAAAAAACATTTGTTTAAACAAAAACTTAGGAAGTGTAAATTAGTACTTGAAAATGACCTCTGTTGTATATATTTGTCTGTTCCACTGAATTCAATGAGTTTTACTTAGGATTACATTCTTAATACCTTTTTGAAATACTTATGGTTACATTTTTTATATTCAATCATGTACCTTCCATCATTTTAATGATTTTTTAAAATGATTTTAATGGTATCCTTTTAGCATTCCGCAAATGCTTTTTCAGATTTTTTTTAAACAACTTGATAAATACTTGGTATAATTTAAACATCCAGTACTTTAGTAGTCTTTTATTTTTAGTGCATGTCAATATGGTTAGAAAAATAATTTTCAAAATTCATTTGAAAAGTTGCTCCTTTGAATAAGAAAATACTTAAAGCATTTTAGTAAAAAAAACATGGGAAATGAAACTCTTATAAATTAACATTCCATTTCATCCCAGTTTTGGTTTTTTCTATTATTGGCAGCTAATACTATTAAAAAAGATGTCATGCCTCAAATTTCTAAGCAGAGAAGTGAATCATATTATATTTTCAGACAAGAAGTGTTGGCTCATGTACAGACCAAATTTCAATGGTCTTGTCTTTCAAGAGTCAGTATGAATCAGTGAGATAACACACCATAGAAAGCTTTTACATATACACGAGCATCCTAAGCTCATATCCAATTTGTATAGTTATTTCAACAATCGGTTCCATTGAAAGCAACAGAAGAGAGTTTGTGATAGATGGGCCTTGCATTTACAACTTTGAAACAATGCAGTTTCTTTATCTATTGAAATTTGTCTGTTGCAGTGCTATATCATTCTGGGTTTGCTCTATCAATCAATACAAATCAGTGTTTCATTTCAAAAGTGCTGAAACATGCTACATTTGGCATGAACCATTAGGTTCAATCTGCATCTTGCTGAGATCAATGGTTAAATTGCTGTTGGTTTGGGTGAATCAGAATTACACTTATTCCAAATAGAGGACCCCTTCAAAAATGAGTGCTAAATATAGGTCAGCCAGAAATTGTTCTTCTTTGGTATAAATCTTTCAAAACTCATTTCAAATTAATCTCGACTCAGCAGTTTCTCAAGCTTAAATTTAAAAATCAAATCACTAGATGCTGAAGAGTGTGTGTTAGTAGATAGGTGAAATATGGGCAACAATATATTGCCTTTCATGGTTGACTATCATAGCTCATGTTGAATAAGACAAACATCTTGTAGCTGATTGTGGGAAATATAAATTAAATGCATGCAGGCATGCTTGGAGTAAATCTGGACTTTGTTCAATAAGTCATACTGGCTACAATGGACTGAGATTTGAAAATATTACCCTTCTGTTAGCAGGAAATGGGTCATATAATACAGGTACGACTAAGGGAAATACTTCTAAAAAGTTGTATGTGAAAGCCTTGATTGATCAAAGTCATGATGGGCAACAGAAGTCAATATCCACAGGCCATTTAGTGATGGCCATATCATAAGGAAGACTCTGACTTGAAATATAAAGGGAATAAATGGTAAACTGATGGATGCACTAAAAGAAAGATAATAGAAAAGTTTTATGATACTGAACCCAAGAGAAAATGGAAACATAAAACAGACTGGAATCGAGGTGGTTGAATCTTCTGGAATGGAACTGATAAATCATAGCATGGAAATGAAGATGTAGGTTAAATTTGGAAGAAACAATTCAGAAAGTAGGAACTGTTGCCAAATAGATTGTTGTGTGTGTATGTGAAAAATAGGAAACCATAGGTTAGTAATACTTGTATATTACATTACAAATAATGGTAATAATGTAAAAAGCAGGGACGACTTGGAGAAGGGAAACTGAGCAACATTCTAAATGCACTACAGGAAGAAAATATTCTGCTTGGTGGCAAAAAAAGGCTGGCTGGGATGAGATAAGACAATGTAGAAAAAGTGAATGGGTTATTTGAAGAACCAAGAATGTATCAGGATACTGACTTCTTGTTGATTAACTACTTTGAAAATGGTTCATTTGTTTTGAATACATGATTTAAGTACAAGTCTTTTCATATGCAGACACGGTAAAGGAATGGATGCAAATTAAAAGCCTGACTGGTTGGTTTATAAGAAAGACTGAGATAATTATTGAAGGTTGCAAGAATGGTGAGAAATGCTGAATATAAGACAGATCACTGTTCAGTAGGGCCAAAAATGAATCCTGAGGAGAAGAATTGGAAATGGAAACAAGTGAAGTAAACTGGAGTGATAATGGGACCTGGGTATCTAAGAAATATGTGCAAGGGAATAAGAAGACTAATCAAGAATGACTGGGCACTGAATGAATGTGGTGCTGCATAGAAAAGGAAATGATATCCATTGGGATTATTTGGTCATGTCAAGAAAAGGAATGAGGATGGAAGTTCAAAACAAATTTATGAAGAAAGAATCAATGGGTTAAAAGAACTAGTGGTTGAATTGCAAATACCCTCAAAAAGAAAGAAATGGAAAGTTTAAAGAAAAATAAATCAGGGAGCTCCAATGGCTGAACCTTGACCCTAGTTTTCCTTGGGCCTAGCCTAATACATTAACAGTGTCCTTGCACATAGCTACAAAATCTTTTACCAGCCACAACAGTTGGATTTCCTCTGCCTTTTATCTCACTGTGAATAAACAAAATAGGCTATACATACCAAGGGTGCTAGTCAAAATTTTATTGAAGCATATTCCTGCAAGAGCTACTGTCAGGGCAATCACTGGTTGTGCAGAAGTGCCCAAAGTTTGTGCATGCAAATGTTATCTGTGTTGTTTCTTTGGGATGAGATAATGAATCGAGATAAATTTTGAATTCTAATGAAAATAAAAATGATTTCTTTCAGCTGACCTGTGGACTGAATTAGTGTCCCAGGATCATTTGTAGCTAATGAAAATTTAGTTCAGTGTAAACCATGATTTCTGTTGCCATCTTCTTTGAATTAACCACACTTTAATAAGAAATAGTCAGTCTAATTCCTTGCAGATATTTTGGACATTAACTTACATCAGTCTGTTGATTATTACTAATAGCAAGGAACTGTGAGAGACCAAAATATCAGGAAGACAGATTGCCTACCTCTGCTTTAAATTATCTTGAAGCCTACCTTAGGTAAAAATGACAAATTGTAGGAAATTAAAAATGGAAAAGGCTCCACCAATATAAATCTGCCCCTCCACAAAAGATCTGATGAAGATAAAAAGGATAATTTTCTCTACTAAAATTATCTATTCAGGCTTTTTGTTGAGGGACCTAATTCATATGAAAGACATGATTGAAACTAAAATTATATGAAGAGAGAAAGCTCTCATACCATTCTCATGCTGTTATAATGCTATCCTGGTTTGTTATACTGCAGTACTCTCCTGATTAATAATATGAGAGAGATGGGGAAAGAAGATATGTCAACAACAACACAATATTCTATTAATAAACTCTTTCATAGTTCTTATTTCTCTCAATCCTAGGAGAAAAATAACAATTTTGAACTACTACTGAAGCTGTTCCTGAACTGTACTAACTTAACAGAAGAAAACATCCAGAGTTTATAGTATTTATATAATTTTATTCACAAACACACATATATACACCACCCCAGGTGCATATTGTGTCCCTTCACTACCCTTTGACACTATAACTACAGCATGTATTTGCAGATCAACATACAGACTGATTTTCTTTCTTTTTAAAGATGATTTCTGGGCAGAGACCATCTGCTACTGGTGGATGGGCCATCAAGAGATATGTGAAGCAGATGCCTAGAGCCAGCAACTCCTTATTAGAACTCTAATTTATCCAATAAATTTCTTGGCCTGCAGCTGATTTCCCCATTTACTTTAATAGAGCTGACATAATGTATGGAGGACACTATAAAAAGACATCTCAAAAAGTCGTGACTTTTCAGATTCTATCATAATAATACCTCGAGTGGAAGCTTCAGAACCCAAGTACTCCTGACAAAAATCAGTTCATTTTTTTCCTGTTTTTGTTTATATAGAACTCAGTGAAATAAGTGCTATAAGCCCTGGTATAAAGGTGTGTGTGTGTGTGGGGGGGGGGGAAATACCCAGTAAGGGTCTCTGGATAAAGACCTCACTAGACACCAGAATTCTTTTGCCTCCTATTTTCAGGATACCACATAGACATTTGGCTATTTCCAGCCTTTGGGAGGAAAATGATAGACTTCAGCTAGTCAGTCAGCTTGTAAAGCAAAATGGAACAACTCACTACAGCCAACTCGCTGTGGCCAACTCGTCACAGCCAACTTGCCACGGCCAACTCACTGCAGCCAACTCACCACAATCAAGTCACTGCAGGACAACTGACTGCAGGATAATTTAACAATTCAATTATTTAAAATAAATAAATAAAAATATTTCAATTTTTGTCATTCACATTTCATTCTTTGCATCTTTTCTTTAATGATTCTATTCCACCATTTCGTTGATATTAGTATAACTCTTGTCCTACAGTGAGTTGTCCTGCCACAAGTTGTTTCACAGTGAGTTGGCCATGACAAGTTGACCGTGTCGAGTTGTCCCACGGCGACTTGGCTGTGGCAATTTGGCCATGGCGAATTGTCATAGACTCCTTGCCAAGTACTTTAACCTCTCTTACATATTCAATATAACTTTCACATTTATACTTCTAAAGTTACATGCCAACAAATTTCAATGCATCTGACAAGTGAGAACAGTTAAAAAATAAGGAAGGAAGGAAGGAAGGAAGGAAGGAAGGAAGGAAGGAAGGAAGGAAGGAAGGAAGGAAGGAAGGAAGGAAGGAAGGAAGGAAGGAAGGAAGGAAGGAAGGAAGGAAGGAAGGAAGGAAGGTTTGAAGCTTAACACCTGCTAGTTTCTCTGCAGTTGACCTTTCATGAAATCTGATCCATCCTCCAGCTTCAAAGGGAAATCTAAAACCTGAAGTGCCAAGTCCAATAAAAGACAGAGAGGAAAATAAACCTTTTTGATTGTTAAAATCCCTTCTTGTGTGTCCTTGTCAGTGATGATATGAAACATGTCAGATCCATCGCCGGCAGCAATGCTGTACTCAATCGCAGCATTTTCACCCACATCGGGGTCATTGGCTTTTATTCTGCCAAGCGAAGTCCCAAGTGGTGCAGACTCTAGAGAGCTGAACTGATATGTGCCTGGAAAAAATAAATAAAAGCATAAGCATGTGTGTGTGTGTGTGTGTGTGTGTGTGTGTGTGTGTATGTGTGTGTATAGCTGTACACCTAGGTATTTAACTACATAAATAATTTTAAAAATTCAAGAGAAACAAGTTCCTCAGCTGCTTGGTGAGTATAAGAAAACAACCAGCAAATTTGAGCACAGAGCTAATACTGGTGAAAGAAAAGTTATAAAAGAAAACAGAATGCTGACGGAGTGCAATCTTCTTTGATCTGTTACCTGTAAATTTCAGATTATAGGTATAAAGAGTAGATACTTGGTAGCACTAATGGTCCAATCCAGTGTCAGAATTCTTACCCAGGAAAGTATACAGGTGTATCTATTGAAATATAATTTCTAAAATCAACGTGTATTAATTTTTTTAGTTTATAACAGATTGTAAAGTAGTCAATCTTGGGATAAAAATGTCACCGAAAAATTTGCCTGAAGCTAAAACTGAAATGACTCTAGAGGGTTGTTGAGGCACGACATCTGCTATAATTTTCAGAGCAAGTTTCAAAGAATTTTAATAAGAGTGGCACATTTGGAAGGAGGACAATTTGAGGGTAAAAGTAATATTCAACTCAATTGTATGCTGGCACCCAATCACTTCCTATAGCAATTAAATAATAAATAAACAAACAAACAAATAACTGTATTGTAGATATTGTAATATTTAATGAGCAAGCTGTCATGTTGAATACCTTAAAGAAAGGTTGGTAGCATCTAGATGAAGTTGGAGGTTCTTGAAAAACCAATCAGGATAAAATCTGGCTATTGCTTAGATGAAATACTGTCAAGATATACTAGGGGTGTAAGCAAGGCAAGGCAAAGGGTTAAAAAATATGGAAGAAGATGTCAATGGTAAACCACTTCTGTATTATGAACTAGTATGGATTAAAGTGAAAGAGTTAAAGTCCAAGTCATCCCAAATTAATTCTCTTTCTGTGAAACTCTTAAGTAGAGGAACTCTTTCCTCTTGTTTTAGGATGCTTCCTTTTTTTGGAAAACAATAATTATATTTCTTAATGAAGTTAAAAGGTTGGCGTCCTTGCTGATATTGGCCAATGGGAGCTCTTGCTTATTTTCAATAGCTAATATTAATTACATGCAAGAACAGAATAAATTTAACTGCACATTTTAACTGGATGGTTAATTACTGTATAGTGTAATAGTATCATAAGGAAAGTATCTTGAGGATACTTCTGGGTTGAAAGGTGATATTAAAAAAAATGAAGTGACTAACTAAAGCTATTTATAAATAAAGTTATTTATTTTAGTTTGTTACACAGATTTATAGAGATACTTTTTCAAATGTGACCGGTGAATAGATACAGTAATAGTTACTTTTTAAACTAATAGGTTCATTTGAAGGAAGATTTTCAAGATCCCAACATAGAAGCTGGACCCTTTTAGAAGCTGATTCCTTCCTTGGGATGTTGGGATAAAGGACTAGTGCTTGCTTGGAAATTCATTACAGGTAGTCCTTAATTTATGACTGGTCACTTAACAAACATTTTAAATCACAACAGAGTTAAGAACAAGTTACTTATGACCCATCCTCAAATTATGACTGCTGTACATCCTCAAGCTTACATGATCACATTTTGGGTGCTTGGCAACCAGCTCATATTTACAACTGGTTGCAGCCTCCCACGGTCATGTGATTGTGTTCTCCACCAAAACAAAAAACACCCCCAAAACAATTTAAATTTATGACCACATGATTCATTTTACATCCATATGATTTGCTTAACAAGTGCAGTGACCATTGTCAAAAATAATGACCATTGTCAAAATTGAATCCGATCACACAGTGACTCAACTTTCAACCACAACCACTTACCACCAAAATTCCAAGCTGAACTGTGGTTGTAAGTCAAGAGCTAACTGTATCTGTGTCTCTCCTTAGTCTCTTTTATGAGCAACTGGAGACTTTGATCCACAATACAGACAGTAAACTCTGCATTTGTTGTCATAGAAGAAAAATATTTCTCAATGATAAAGGATGTTTCTTGTATCCAACATGACTCATATTGAACCTTTTGGCATTTCTAAGCAGGATTTGGGAAGATTCTCTCTAAACCCTTGAGAATTAGTTCTATCAGTGTAAACCATTCTCAGGTAGATGGATCAAAGGTCTGACTTTCTATATCTTGATTATTTTATCCTTTTCATTTAAGAAATTCTGTTAGAGATACACTGAAGCTCCTTCTAAAGCTGCAGAAAAAAAAAAGTATGTACTATTGGACGTAAGACTACAGGAGGCAATAAAGCTTGTTCTATACCATAAGTCTTATATAATTGACTATAGTGGCAAGAGCTGATGGAAGTTTAAATTCTTGGATGGTACCAGCTTGCCTATCTCTGTTTTTGACAATTTCAGGTATTGTGTTCAAAGTCAGCAGAAGAAGTAAGTTGATGTGTCTTTTTCCGGTTATTAAGAAGCTGTTGAACTGTCATAAAGGGGAGATCCATGAGAAATTTATTGCTCAAGTACTTGAGACCTAAAATTGTCTCTGGGGTTTGTCTTTAAAACATAGGAAAGACATTTAAAAGTCACCAAAGACTATCTGTTCTCTTGAGGAACAATTTACATTGATGTAATCAGACAGAAGATGGTAGAGGACAGGAAGGCCTGGAGGAACGTTGTCCATGGGGTCGCGATGGGTCGGACACGACTTCGCAACTAACAACAACAACAACAATCAGACAGAGACTCATTCTACCCATTAGGTGGAGGAGAGCAAAAGTCTGAAAAATTAAAGACTTTGCAGGCTTTAATTATACTACATATTTTTTATTATTTTTATTGGTCATCCATTATTTTTAAACGTTTCCTCCCACACAATCCACAGAAACACTCACACAATTTTTCTTCTATATCCTAAAGTCTAACAGATGGCTACAGGCTTGACTAATTATTTCTGTAGTGACATTCCAGTTTGTAAATGAATGTTCATTTGTATATTGAAATTGTTTTCTTGAAATAAGATTCCCATCACCCACATGCAGCCAAAACTACTATAAGTTTGAATTCTACCACTTTAGTCTGTCACCACATTCTGTCTAACGTACAAGTCTTGCACCAACTTTATAAAAAAAGCTTACTCAGAAATAAGTCACCCTGAGTGTACGCTTAGTGTAAATATACACTGAAATACTGCCAGTTATTTTATCTTATCAAGTACAGCAGAATAATTTAATGAATGCTACAAAAAAATAAATAGGAATCCTCAATCTGTATTTTATTACATATATTTGCACCACAAATTTAATTGAATTCGTACTCGCATAGGCAATAAATGACAGATACAATATTGTAATCACCATTCAGTTTTTTGAGTTTGAATTTCAATGGACAAGAGACAAAACTAAAAGAACCTTAAATCAATGTTGGCAAATACATGCTGGCTTAAAGAAAATCTGATGAAATGGACCTGGGCAACAAAAAAATAGCTACCGGTTCTGCCGAAGTGGTGCGAACCGGCTGAATCCCACCACTGGTCACGATACGTCACAACACATGACACAGCGAGTTTGACACCTGTGCTTTAGGGCATTATTTCTCAACTTTGGCAACTTTAAGATGTGTGGACTACAATTCCCAGAATTCCCAAAGTACTAAGGTACTTTGCTTAGTATTTTGGATTGAGCCAGACATTGTGGTTTCTGTATTGTGCTTTATAGTTTAGCATGTGGTGCAATTCCAGCCAATTGACTTTATTCAATAAATCATCATTAAGTATACTGTGACTCAGTATACTTAAATCCCAGCCATTTTTTTACTATATACATATCCATATGAGCTATATACACATCCATATAAGCTATCATAATACAATAAAGTAGAAATCATGGTTATTAGGCTCTGGTGTGGTATATTATAATTTAGCATGTTTGTTCTCTTTGGGTACTTATTCCCTTGGACAGACTGAACAAAAATGTTTTAAGAGAAAAGAGCAAGCAGATATGCATATTGTTGAACTGAAGTTTTTGCTCATTCTCTTCTATATGTATTTGTATTTTAAGTTAAACTTGTTCTAATGCTCTTAAAAATAGGACATTAGATAAAATAGATTATTTTTTATCATTTTCCCTCCATACATACAAAATATTTTAACTGCTGAGCAAAAAATCTTTCAGCATTTAAAATATTGGATATAAATGGAGAGAAAAAAAACATGATAAAAATAATCTGCAAATACAAAATGTGCCTGGCTTATTTTCTAAGTTAACTTTGCAGGTAGACTGGTCAAAAATCATAGGAAGGTTAACTATAGCCCACTAAAAAGGTTCTTGAAGTTCTTAGTGCAATATCTGAAGTGGTTTATATGTGAGTAAGGGGTGGGGAGCTCCCATATTTCATCTGCTTCCAGATGGGAATAAATATGGGGGGGGGAGAGACTTGGTGGCACTAATTTACTCATTTTAGGTATCTTGTATTGCTGAAATAAGAAGATTTTGAGACTAATACTGTAGGCACACAAAAATCTGGCTTATGGAATCGGACCATTTAGCTTCATAACATTGAAACTCACTGGCAAAAGATTATATGGCAGGAGTCTGGATATATTGTATATACCAGGAACTGCATGATAATCCTCTCCAGATAACATATTTTCCCATTGTATGGAAAATAAATTCTATAATTCCTGACAATCTGTTATCTGTCATTAACATTCTGACTGTTATTTCAAGGTCAGCAATGTCTAGAATCTAAAATAATCATTGTCCAGGTCTCTGTTGGTGGACAATTTAGTTTTGGGAGAAGTATGTGTGTGTATCCAATTCTGAAATGTCATACCTGTACAAATAGGATGATTTGGTAATAGAAGCATTTTCAAAATGGCTCCAATCCAAACTGAGGCAGGGAGCCTAGAGAATCCAGGATCATAACTAGCCAATAGGCAGGCAAGACTTGAAGAAAGAGAGAAAAGGACTTGCCAAATCATGATGCATTTATTAATTGTGCTCCCACATTGCTTAGTCAGTCAATAAGCAAGGGTTAAGTGGCAAGGACAACACTTTAATTGTCAGATCAATATGCACTGCCACATTATGTTGTTTTTGCATAAACTGAAAAGTTTGGAATGTAACTTACTTCGGCAACCTGAGAGTCACCGTTAATGTAAAATGACATAATACGCTTTCAAGGGAAAAAAATTGACTCCCATCTAGGTGGAATATTCAGGAAGAATGATGCCAAACATTTTTTTCTGCTCTATTTTTTTCCCTATAGTATTTTATTGGTTAAGAGATGAACAGAATATTATGCACTGCAGCATAGGCTTGTTTAATTGAGCAATCAGTCTTTTTGGGAAAGCTAATATAAAACAAGAAGTAGCAGAAGGAAGCTATGTTTAATAAAGCCATACAAATAATGGATTCAAAGGTTCAATTTGAAAATGATTTGATTGAACTGCCTGCAAAATATACAGTATATTTAAATCCAATCATGGATAAGTATTCTTGGATTGAATTGCCAAATCAGCTTCATATGTTGAATCAAATATCAAATGTCTTTTAACTGACCCAAAGGTGCTTTTTTTCCCCCAAGTCTTTAGCAAATTGGTATATTTTTGACTATATGCACATACACATGAGAGAGAGAGAGAGAGAGAGAGAGAGAGAGAGAGAGAGAGAGAGAGAGAGAGAGAGAGAGAGAGAGAGAGAGAATTATTAAATCAAGATTAAAATAAAAATTGATTTGACTAATTGAATGAATCTGATTTATTGATTCAAATACAGTTTTAGATGTTTTGTACATGCTAATATTTAATTCCTTACCCATCACTCTTTTTATCCTCAATTTGTGTACACACAGAAATGCACATACATATATATAGGCAGTGCAATAATATAAACTGACAGTGGTCATGAATTTTGTATCTCGAAACAGCTAAAAACTGAAATTTGGCATGCTGTTCAACTACATTATAGTTATCTGACCCTTGATGTAGGGGTTCTGATTCACGGCAGTGTGAAATTAAGTTATGTTCTTCCTAAAAAAAAACAAACCCACAAAATATTGTTTCTATCATTGCAGGTCCCAGAATTCTTTTTGATAGATTGATGTGATATTAGATATGGAATCTTGAGAATTATTGGCCTTAGTTGACTTCAGAAATACCTGATGCCATTTAATACATGAAAATTTAGTTAAGGCAAGTTTATCTGGGCTGCAAAAGTCCAGATAGCCATAAGAAGGCAGTAATCATTTTCTGTTTCTCTTTCATCCCATTTAGTAGTCCTCTTGAGTTTTTACAGCCCATATATGGTAGCCCTAAGTGATGTGATCCAATCTTTCTTAATATTGTGTTAATATTACAGTACACTTACTTTGTTTATTTTTAATGAATTGCAAATACATTACAGCAAATGGTAATTAAAATACCTCATTTTGAAGAAGGTTTACTATATGCCCTTACATGTTTTTGTCCACATAAGTTCTACAGGAAATAATAAGAGCTGAAAAATCATTACCAAAGATTCTTCTTCCATTATGATGCTTTCATTCTCATTATGAAATTGTCACCAAGGAGCATACATTTTATAGCATATCATCTTACTCTGAGTTCAGCAGCTTGTTTGATTGATTACCCTATCACATCCCTGCATCTTAAATAGACCTCTTACCCAAGTGATGAATGAAAATCAATACACACATTACACAAGTGTTATAAAAAATGAACTCAGACTAGAATTAGTGGACAGAATGTTCTGCTGTAGGTGGCATTTTGCAATCTCATTGCTATGCAGCCTGTCTTATAGCTCAACTGCAGTAATTTTGACCTTGTTTCTAGGTACAGGAACTTATACATGAAGCAATATAACCTCTTATTATGCATTGCAAGGCTATGGTATCTTGGAACTGAGAAAGATGCATATTATTATGAAAACTATTATTTTAAAAGTAACAACAAGAAAGGTTTCCCAACAATGTTTTCTATGGAAAACCCTCTGTTCTGTAAACATATAGGGAATCAACATTCTTGATTTTTTTTTTTTAAAGAAGAAAATTAGATGGAAAACAATAATGAATCAATGCAGGAATTCATAGCACTTGCTCAGTTGTCCAGAAAATAGATTACATTGAAGTACTACCCTTCCAATTGTAACAATTCACAAGGAACTGTTTAGGCCAAATGTGTTTAACTTCGGCATTACAACAATAAAAATCAAGAAATAAAAACATTTCCCAGTGCCCTTATATTAGTAACAGAAGGTGTCCAAACGTAGAATCACTGTCTCTTTCAGGGATTGAGCGTGACTGAGCCTCCTCCCTCTTCAAGCCTTCCAGGTACTGGGAAAGAAGCTCAACTGCACCTTCTGTTCAGTCTTGGTCAAGGTAAACATCACCAAAGTGATGATAACAGTCTGTGCTGTAAGTGGATCTCTCACAGTAGTTTCACACAGATGTTAAATAAGAATGGTGAGAGTATAAAGTTCCATGGCAACAGATGCCTGATTTCTTGACCTTCCTCATCAACTAGGAGAAGGTCTTCAAAGGGAAAATAGTGAAATATAGTACCTCAAATTCCAGATACCATGACTGACTGTATCTAAGGCAAGTTGAGAAAAGGAGTGGGAAGGTCATGGCCCAGGTTACCGAGAAGATTGATCCATGGAACTTTGGTATTATACCCAAGCTTGAATTCTGACTGAAAAGGTTCAAGATAATCCATTTCCTTTAGGGTCATCTTAAGAAGCTATTATCTTCTTAATAACATCCCCAGAAAGATAAGGTGGAGACTGGCTATTTCTCTAAGTTGGGTTGAATGGTAGCTTCTTGAGGAGAGGGCGCGCTACTGCCTCTGATATGCTCTTTCTGGTAGGGTCTCTATCTTCATCAAAGATGTATTTATGCAACCTCCTGTCAGTTCTATAGACGTTTTCCTGCACCAGGAATGAGAGGAAGCTAACCTACCTGATTCATGGTTGGGTCTAGGACAACTCTCCGCAAGACAATTCAACACTTTATTAATTGTTTCATTCAGGTACTTTTAGTATTGGTGACCATGTTTTTGTCAAAATTATTGTAACTCTTATATTTCTGGATTGACTTTCTTTATTTTATTATTATTGGACATGGTTCTGTCAAAATTAATTTAATTTTTGTATTTGTTGAATTGTTCCAAAGCATGTTGTCTTGTGGTGAGTTGGCCATGGTGAGTTGCCCCATCCCAGCCTTAGTCACCCCACTGGATTGTCCAGCTGTCATCTTATTCCAAGTTATTGATTTTATTCTCCAGAAGCATTGCAAATATAGTGACCCAATGAATGTTCTTCTAGCCCATCCTTCCTCAATTCATTATGGGAGACCTTATAAAGGACTAGTGGTTGACATTCAAAGAATGTGATAAGGTTGAAAAAGTATTGCCTTTTTGCCTCTCTTACTGCCACATTGTGACAGGCTTGAACCTAAGCAATTACCCATATTCAATCACATATGCTTTAGTTATATACTGAAAGTGCTCTAAGGATTTCCTTTGTTGTGATCTGAGAATGATGGCCACTCCCCAAGTGATGACTGCTTCTGAGATGGCACCACACAGTTTCTCTATGGGAAGCCTATCTGCCACTTTAGCTGCTTCTCTTTTGGAAAGACAATCTGCTGTGTGGCCCTCCTACACAAGTGTTTCATGCCATCCTGGAATGGGCACCATTTGGGGAGTGACCACAATTGTCAGATCATGAGAACTGTGCCTGCTTCCAAAATCGTGCCTGCTTCTGGTACGCTACCACATGGTAAGAAGGCTGAGCAGTGCTTCCCCTTGAGAAAGGTGGTATTCAGTAAAGATCAGTGGAGTGAGACATGAGGAGGAGGGGGGAGAAGCCCGAGTGTGTGAGACCCAATGGAATGGGAAACTAGGTGAGGGGTGTTTTAGGGGGTGGGGAAGGCCCAGTTTGCCAGGTATGAGCTGGGGAGGTGCCGCAGAGTGGGCCTGTGTCAGGCCTCCTGGGGCTTTCCCTATCCTGGCACACCCTGTGCTCCACATACTGATCTCAGTGAGGAAAGCTAGATATAGGCACCTGACTTAACAATTACTATGACTTACAACCATAATTCTAGGTTCAGTTTTGGTCATAAATCAAGGATTACCTATAGCTTATTGTTATTGAAACCTGTGGAATATGAGTGATAGATTCCATCATTCATAATGATTCCTACTAGTTTATTTGATGCAGCAAAGAGCAAAGGGCAGCATATTCATGACCCTACTGTTTTTCTGGCAGAGTATATGATAATATGATTAGTTGATTGCCTGTGTTTAGTTTTGATTATTTAGCACATGAATTTATTTACATTGAACATGTGATAAGAGTGGATGATGGACTAGAAAAAAAAAGATAATTCTTGGAAAGGTTAGTTGTGTTGGTTGACCACACAAGATAGATTTTCTAGCTTTTATGAGTGGCAGTTTCAGATACACTGTTATCCCTGATTTTTTTTTTTGGGGGGGGGGGAAGTGGAGAAGATTTTCTTACATCATCATTTCTAACAGCCATTCTGCCTGATTAATTCATGAAACTGCCTAATTAATTGGGACCCTTGAGGTACAAAATAGGTTGGAAGATATTTAAAACATCAATCAAAGTTATATAAAGATTTTTTGGTACCTAAGAAAATAGGAACGATCCCTTTCCATTTCAGATATAGGCCTGCCACAAATAGAGGAAATTTCAAACCAGACATAACCAAGTGATGCTTAGAACCCATCTCTATTTTATAGCACTCTCTACACTACCAAAGTTAAACATTTTACAAGTAGAAAAGATTAGTGTATTTTTAACACTTCAAATTGTTCAGTCACATATGACTAAAATACCACACTCTGAAAGTTTTAGTTTAAGGCAAGATTATTTTTTTTTTAGAAATATACAGATATCAATTCTGGTATGACTTTAAATAGTTGCAATATCAGTTCACTTGCATTAGTGTCACAGATGGTGAATGAATATAATGACTTTTTTGAAGATAACAGAATTATTAAAAATGTCATACTCTGAGGGAATCGAGGTGGATTGTCATTGATATCAGTGAGGGTGATGTTCACCATGGTGGTTCCTGATAATCCACCCATCTGGCCTCCCATATCTTTTGCCTGGATGACCACTTGGTACTGTTCTCGATTTTCTCTGCTCATATCTGGCAAAGCAGTCTTGATTATACCTTGTGGGGAGAAATAGAGAATAGAGGCAAAAGAAAATATGAAAAACAATATTCAAGTGGGTTTGTCCAGTTTAATGTTATAGTGAGGGAAAAAAAAACAGGAGAGTCCTATTTCACAGTATTTTTTAGCCTGGCATTAAAATCAATGTAATTATCTTTCTAACAAAACAGAAAACAGGCTAAAGTGGCTACATATGTTAGAATAAAATGTGTGCTTATGTGTGACAGAAAGAGAGAGAGAGAGAGAGAGAGAGAGATTTTTAAGCAAATCTTTGAGGACATAATACTGTAGGTAGGCATTTACAATCCTCTCCAAAATCCCAGAGGGGCTAGATCTATATATGAAGCAGTTGTATCATTTCAATATATAAAAGCACTTTCTAAATCAATCCTGCATGTAAACATTAAGCTATCACACGGAGAAAAAAATACTTATTCTAATGTTTCATATATTACACAGAGGAGAGGAAATGTGGCAATAACCATTTGCAAACTGTCATGGCACAATCCAACTTATCAACTCTCAACTTATTGTACTGTTGTCCTTGTTGCATGTGAACAAGTCCTTCCTAAATCATTGTTAATACACAGGGTGAAAATAAAACATGGGACTTGAGACAATAAGGAAAAAACATGTTTATCCTCTACATTTCTCCCCATTATCTTTTTCATTCTTTTTATGCTGACTGAGCATTGCACAAATTCACTATCATCTTTGCTATTACTGAAACTTCTCTTACTCCCCCCCCAACCCCCCCCCCACATCATTATATATAAAGCACTTTTACAATTTTAAATGAATTGACTCAGAACTGAGTTATGGGGGGTGGAGGTGAAGATTTTGTTTTGTTTTGTTTATTGGGTCCTCTGTGGCACATTAGCTATTCCAAAATATCCTGCAACTCCTGCAACTTAATATATCCAGCAGCTGTGGCTTCGCATTCACCATGCTCATGTAAACAATTTGCAAATGATGCCAGAGGACCAGGTTGATGAATCGACTGCCCTCCTGTAGATCATGGAAGGTTTTCAGTTTGGCTTATCTAAGAGATGATTTCCACAGCCAATTAAACAGGCTGATAAGGCTGGCATCTGCTGAAGTCTCAAAGTTGACAAACTATTGTTCCAGAAAAAAAAAACACCATGAGAAAATTTTCAGTTTGCTTACCTCCATCCCCAAGCTAAGAAGAGACATTAACCATTTTTGCCTAACAATATTCCACTCCATATCTTGAAATTAACAGTGAACATTCCAGCTGAAGAAGCATGTATAACAGTATTTGCATAAGTCATTCAAAACAAAAGGTGCAAAAGTTTGAAAAACTCATTAAAGCTGTCAGTTCCGATACATCATTGGAACAATGCAAAGCTCACATAACAGAGGAAGTCAATGGATATTCTAACCTGTTTCTGGATCCACTGAGAAATATGGCTGACCCTGGAGGATGCTATATACAATTTTGGCACTGTTGCCATAATTAGAGTCATCAGCATCGTTCGCTGTTACTTGGATGACAGAAGTGCCTAAATAACGAGAAAAAAAATGAAATTAAAGGGAAAAAAGCTGTACTGATAGAAAGCCATTGTAATTACATTATTTATACTTTAACATAAATAAGTAAATGGGTCCCATCTCTCTCTCTCTCTCTCTCTCTCTCTCTCTCTCTCTCTCTCTCTCTCTCTCTCTTTCACTCACTCACTCTCCCTCTTTGCCAGATAGATGGTTTTGATTCAGAGTGTATTCTAGATCCAGTTGAGATCCCAATAGCAATTATAGTATGTTGTAACACAAAAAATAATTTGGAAGGAGTTGATACAGTTGATACTCTGTCTGACTCAAGACCAAGTTCTGGACTGAAGACTAAGTTTTCCTTCAATATTAAGTGGCTGCTTTAAGAATCTGTTTTTAAGAAGTGTGGCTAATTAAAGATATATGCTGCAATATGTTTGCAACAATCTCTTTAAAACTACTTTGGTACATAACACTTAACCATTTATGAAAATCAGGACAACAAAATTGGCAGTGGACATTAGCTATGACATTGTTTGTTTTTAAAAAGTGAGTTTATTTACACATGTGTTTGGAAAGACATTGCCAAACCATTACATGGCCTTAAGAAAGTTCTGTACTTAACTTGTTTATAGCCAAAGAAACCTTGCTATGTAAGGTAATAAGTATAAGCTAGAATAATTCTCCCAATTTCACATGAAGCAAATTGGCAGATCTTTATTTCAACAATGGAGAACATTTCCTCATTTCTCAAAAGAGCAAGATAGTTTAAAGGTTGTAGATAGTAATAGCACTGCTTCACAGTGCTTTAGAGCCCTCTCTAAGCAGTTTAGAATCAGCATATTACCCCCAACAATCTGCGGCCTCATTTTACAGATCTCGGAAGGATGGAAGGCTGAGTCAACCTTGAGCTGGTGAGAACTGAACTGATGGCAGTCAGCAGAATTAGTCTGCAATACTGCATTCGAACCACTGTGCTACCATGGCTTATTATAGATAAGTAGTGTGATATCTATAACTACCCAGAAGAGTTTGCAGTAGAAATGGCAGGTATGTAGCAAATGTTTTCAGGCACTAAACTTAAAGACAATTTACTTTTAAAGATGCTGCTAGTTATACATTCCTATTTATTGGACACATAGAAGGAATTCATGGGCCTTCACTTCTAACTGAGATGAAACATGTGCTTAGTCATGACTGTCTGCACTTTCAGGAAAGTAGTCAATATTGTCTTTTGAATTATTTGAACAATACTTTCATTGTTATGTATAAATATTTAGTAATGTTTTAACTATTTATATATTTTTTTCTTTTTTTGTATATCAGCCACCATTAGCACCCTAGAGATGGAATGAAAAGGTACAAGTGGAAGTTATTTTGTATTCCACAAGAACAATGTAAAAACCAATTAAACATTAATAGAAGCAACTAATAAAAACAACAGGACTTAAACCAATCTTATATTAAAAGTCATTCAAAGCCAAGTGAAGCAAAGAAATGCTTTCTGCTGCTTGCCTAAATATCATTATGGATGAAGCTACTTTAAACTCCCTCGAGAGAGAATGGCATAATTGAGTTTTAGCTTCAGAAAAAAAGCAAAACCACTGACCTAAAGTGGAGGATCCCAAATGATTTGAGATATGCAATTAAACTTGTCTGAAATGGCCTGGGGAAGGCTTTTTTTTTTTTTTTCATAACAACAAAATGGATCCCTGAATGTATTTAGTGTGAACTATTGTTATTTTCTTATGAGAACATTAGTAATATTTTAGTGTAGGAAAAAATGAACAAAGCGATGTTCAGATAAATTCCAAACCTGTTATTTCTGTGGGGGGTAGCTAAAGAATAACAAATCCCAATATCATACAGTATTTAGCAAACACCTGAATTTATTTAAAGTGTGATTCTTACTGATGGTTCTATGGCTTGAGTAATTAGAGTATGAAATGATGATTCTGAAATTGATGGTACACGTTATGAGGTTACTCATTCTTTTAAGCCAAAGGGCACCACTTCAGGTTTTTGTAAGAATATTCTTATTGCATCTTGCATCCGAATATGGATGTTTATGGTTGAACAAAGAAACATATACTAGGGATATTTAAAGTACAGAAAAAGATTGCATCTGGGACATTAAAACTGAAACCATCAGAGGCAATTATACAAAACAAGGATCTGGAGGAAATTATTATAAATTGGACCAATTTAAATGAAAAACATAGATGGTACATTAGGAGATTACTACTGTACATGCAAAAATGTATATGCTAAGGATAGTTGTAAATAATAAATAAAGTTTGTGAAGTATAAAGAAATATACAAGTATTTTTCAAGGGTTTCTCAAAACCTGGAGTAAAACATAATGATGATTAATTACTTGAACTCATTAACCCTCTTAATTTTTCTAGCTACATTTATTACATACTTGGCGACTGACACGTTTAAGTGTGGATAGGCTGCACTGAAAAACAATTTATTTGAAGTGGTATGGAAGTCTCAGTTATACTAGATTTTTAATAGCCCAATCACATATGCAAGCTATCTCATAACACAACACCTATTAAATAGCAATCATGTGCATGTAAATATAACATTATTCAGCAGCGCATGATGGTATCTATCCACAAATAATAATGACAACTCACTCAATCAAAAACCAATCAGACAAGTCCACATAAACATTTATTTTAATTTCTTTCTTCTTTTTTTGTAATATTTTATTAATTTTCTAATTTTACATTTAAGTATTTAAAAAGCAACGTGGTGGCTGGATTAATTGATAATCAATAACATACAAAAATCTTTAGTACAAATCTCAAGCTACCACATCAAATATTTCCTCTCTTTTTCCCTTAATATCTACTGTCTCATATTTGAACTAATACAGTTCTTATTATATCAATTAAGTAAAAATAGCATTGTTACATTTATCAATAAATGTTTAGCTTACACATATCCTAGTTGCTTTAACATTCAATCTTTATAGACAATCAATGTCCTGTTGTTAGTTTTTCCAAATTTTTAGTTTCCCATCAATATTTAAATTTAACATCTGATAATTATAATTTTCAGGTTTTAGGCAACCAAAGTTTCCTTTATCGCAATTCATAACAAAGTCTAATAATCAAGATACATATATTATCTATTTGAGTATATTCTATTTCCCACCATCTTACATCATCTAGTTAATAATACAGTATAACATCCTTATTTTCAACTAATTTCCAAATGTCTTAAAGTTAATGACCAAAATTTCCCCTATTTCAACATCAAATATTTCCTCTCTTTTTCCCTTAATATCTACTGTCTCATATTTAAGCTAATACAGTTCTTATTATATCAACTAAGTAAAAACATGTTTATTACATTTACCAATAATTTTTTAGCTTATCCATATCTTAATTACTTTTACATTCAATCTTTAGACAATCAATATCCTATTTATTTGTTTTCCCCAATTTTTAATTTCCCATCAATATTCAAATTTAACTTTTAATATTTATACTTCCAAGTTTTAAGTGACCAAAGTTTTCTTTATCTCAATTCATAACAAAATCTAGTATTCAAAATACACATCTTGTCTATTTGAGTATATTCTATTTTAATTAGTAATATAAAATCCTCTCTAATAAATCAACCCCCCAATTTTCTTCAGCCTTATTCTGGCTTTCTTCCTTTGCCAGCTCGCCTTCCATGTTAGTGCTTTTAAGTCATCAAATAGATCTCCCTCTATTGTTATATATATTATTTGAAATAAAAGAGACCATCCAGTCGCCAGTGTTTTGGAAGGGCTAGCGAATCGTCTCTCTATTATGCCAGATGATCCCCATAGTTGTCCTGATATGTTTTTCTTCCCTTTGGTCTGTCTTCTTGCTCCTCAAGTTTCTTCTGGTTTATATAGAAAGTCTTTTCCATTTTCAGTGTTGTCAGTCCCTTTTCTGGATTTTCCATTTGTATTTGCTGGTCAGTTGAATCCTCTTTCATAGTATTTAATTGTTCCACTTCTTCTGTTATCTTCTGCGTAGTTGATTCTTTAATTGTAGTCAAAATTTGGGTTCGTATATCTAGGCTGACATCTTGTTCTTTTCTGTAGCATCTTATTTCATCACAAGCTGAAAGAATGGTTTCATGTATTACTTTCAACATAAAAAGAATCAGTTCCTGGTCTTCATCCATATTCTCTTAATGGTGTGTTAAACTGAGGGCTTTAAAGTCAGATAATGAAAATAATTTTATAACTGAGTATAGAATACAGCTGAGCTTCTCACAGCTGATATTTGTCAAGGTTGAAAAAGTCTTATCTGTAGTCTGGGCTTCAAACCAAGTCTCCTTTAGACAATAACAAGTTGTAATATCAAACTTGGCCATAAGATGTCACCAATGCCATTTAAGGTTTTTTAAGTCCAAAGTTTTTATAATCCTTTTTCCAATTTTATTTCTTTTTGTAAATAAAAACCAAAGTCTTCAGTAAAGATAAGAAATCTTTTGCCCCCCAAATTTTAGAAGCATATAAATCCAGTTAGATTAAGGTTATTCTTTCAGTGTTTTAACTCCCCTGGATAGTCAGTCACTGCTATTCTTAGAGGATGAGATAGAAGTTCCCTTCCCTCTCTCCTCACAGGGGGAAGATACTTTGGGCAGCTTTTACAGGAAAAGAATCAGATCTCACCCAATCTCATCCATGCTGCTTTAGAAGTGCCTGGTGGCAAGTTTGATTTCGGCTGTCTGCAGCCTAGTGATGGGCCATATTTCTATGGCTGGTCTTTCATCCGCCAGTTTGGAGGGCTTCCACGGATCGAGCGGAAGAGCTACCGCCCTCCCGCAATCAAGCGGGGGTCCCCTCCTTGCTTGTTGCCCCTACAGGGTGACTCTCAACTCTTTCCAGGGTCCCCCAGTAGAGCGAAACTGAATGCGGAGATGGGGCTTGCCTTCCAGCGGCCGCAGTGGCCGTGATGGCAAACTGGAAGTCCGACATTTCTTTTAGTTTCAAGCACTGGTAATCTTATATACAAATTGGTGTAGAAAGTCCTAGGAAGGAGACAATAACAAACTACTTTGAAATCTTCCCAAGAAAACTACAGTTCCAGGTGTCAACAATGACTATAACACAATCTCTATTATTTTTTTTAAAAAAATCTGTCTCTGACTATCACTCTTTGAACACCAAAGTTACAATAATTGTTCCTGTTTTAATTCCAATGCTAGTTGTTTTAAAGCTATATTTTCATTCCAGCCACTTTTATAGTTGGGATTGTGATTTAATGTAATGTCAACAAACTTCAAGCACAAATTTCATATCATATGCTCCTTTTCCATTATTGGTTTATGATGATGGTAATGATAAAGTCAAATGATAAGGTTATCATGTAATACCATTTCTCATTTACTTAAAATAATAAGCTCAAATGTATATGACCTGTGATGATAGCTGCTCAAGATTCAACCAGTGGTGGAGATCAATTTAACATGCTTTCCAAAAGAATAAAATATAACAGTAGAGATTTCCTATGCTCCTTAGACATCAGGTTTTATTTTCAATTTGTTTTCGTATGTTTTTTTTAAATGTTAAAATCAACATAACATAATTTTGCACTTGAGTTGGATTTAGAGTGGATACAAAGAAATTATTTAAGTAGACTGGCCTTTACTGTGGTTTGAATTTCATGACTGAGTTTGGGCCCAAAAAAATCCTCAAGCCCCACTGTAGCCTTGCATTAACAGTGAAAATTATAATAGTGTTGTTATTTATTTATACCAGTGCTTTTCCTTTCAGTATGAACATACTGTCATGAAAATTTGTCTATAAGACAATTTTAAAAATTATAAAGTAAATACCTGGGTTACAAAAAAGAGGTTTTAGCAGGGTTTTTTTTTTCATTTTGGGTTGTGGAGATATACACTGCTGCCCCCCTCACAACTATGTTGTAAATTTCTTCTTAGTTTTCTGTGAGCAGATTTCATCTCTCCCTGAGGAGATTAAAGATAATTCCTTTGGATGGAAAGCTCCCTAGGCAGACTATGAGGTGGACTAATCTAATTTTCTCATCTTGGTGAGGTTATTTCAAGATGGAGTGCAAGGTCTTTTCTACATGTTGTCAGTGAAAAATTACTGCAACTTCCAGAGGATATTATAAGAGAAAGAAACATTTCTTTCCCTCAGCAAACTTCATAATGCTGTTAACCTCCATCATATCCTTCTAGGTTTATATTCCCCAAACAAAATAGCTTAGGAATGGTGTTCCAATTAATTTACACTAGCAATTTCACTTATTTAAAATTCTATTTTAGTACAAATAGGATAGTAAGCCCAAAACATATTGAATGACTGTGACCCAAATGACAGCGTATTTAATTTAAGCTTTAATGTAGCCATCTACCTTTTACCTTTCCAGGATCTACCTATTGATTTTAGAAAAGTGTTCTATTTCTTGCTGGGCTCAGCATTGAAGAGGCAGTAGTAGTAAACAGGTACTTCTTTATTGAAGACAAAACAGAACTCAGAACAAGATGGCTCCGCCCCTTTTTATACATTCAGCTTGGGGCGGTGTCAGCCAATGAATGCACCATATTCTCCCGCTCAAATGCATACTGATTAAGCTTGCAGACAGCAAGTCTGGCTAGCAGGCCACGTGGTCTGCTAACAGTCCCAGTGCAGCTCCCTGCACCTGTTTCATAAGTAAAGCTCAGTACATTACACCCCTCCCCTCCTGGTTCTTTAACACATACACAATATTCTTGTTGTTCAATGGTTCATACATTCAAAAGCACAATGACACCCAGTGATACACAAGTCCATCATCACACTTGTCAGAAATAATAATATCAAAACAACCCAGTTACAAGGAACATAAAAACGTTCCCATTTTACTGACCTACATAGCAGTTTAGTACATAGGCATTTCAATTTCAAAAAAGAACATACATAAGCATTTCAGTTTGCAATAAAAATACATAAGCATTTTAAGCTTGCAATGACAGAAACCTCATGTAGTCCTTTAAAAACTTCAGTGGGCCTTTGGCCCGCTCCGAACGTCTCGGAGCTGCTACTAGCTCCCGATCTGCAAGCTCGCCTGCCAGGCTCGGCAGACCGGGGCTATTGGACCCGTCCGGTACGGGTGAAGCTGATTCGTGAAGGCTGGCCTATCCCGGTAGACCCAAGCCTTTGTCCATTTGCGGTTGGCTGGCCTGTTCCGGTAGGCCCAAACCAGAGTTCCGCAGTGGAGTGGAACCCACCAGATCGGCATAAGAAGCCAATTGGGAGCAATGTCCCAATGGCACAATACCTGAGGTAGTAGCGGCGTGAAAAGCTGATTGAGCGCAATGTCCCATGGACGTAGTGCCAGAGTTAGGAGCCGCCTCGTTGGCAAAACCCGTTCTATGAACGCAATGTCCCGCTTTCGCTGAGAGACTCAGATTCATGATCGCGATCGTGATCCTCCTCCTCCCCAAGAGCAGAGTCAGGAGCGGAAGAGTGGCGTGGCAGCCTCCAATGCAGCTGGTCAATGTGCTGGCGCAGCACACGACCGTCCTCCAGGGCCACTTCGTAAGAAAGTGGCCCAGTCACCTTACAAACCACAGCTACCACCCACAGTGCCCCTGGTGCATAATTGCATGCCCAAACCAGATCACCCACTTGCAAGCCCCTCGGTGCCTTCGGCTGCTGCACCTGCGATGCAACCCTATCAGGGTGTAAGCGATCCAGCTTTGTGATAAGACGGCGACCCCATCAAAGCTCAGCTGGGCTCTTGCCCATAGACATGCAAGACGTTGTGCGTTGGCAGAGGAGGAAGTCTGCCAACCTGTGGTGCCAGTTGCCGTGGGTGATCCTCTTTAAGGATTCCTTTGTGGTGCGAACCATGCATTCCGCTTGGCTGTTAGAGGCCGGGTGAAATGGAGCTGATGTGACATGCCTAATCATATTTGCCCTCAGAAAGTACTGAAACACCTAGGAAGTAAATTGAGCTCCGTTATCGGAGATGATGACATCTGGAAGCCCATGCGTTGCAAAAATGTCCCTCAAAACCTGGATGGTCTTGGCAGTCGTCGTAGTGGACACTGGAACAACCTCCAGCCACTTAGAGTGACTGTCCACAACAATGAGGAAGAGTTGCCCCTGAAAGGGGCCAGCGAAGTCGATATGAATTCTCAACCAAGGGGCTTGCGTGATCTCCCATCTATGTACAGGAGCCTGTGGCATTTCTGGCCTGGACTGCTGGCAAATGTGAAACCTGTGGACCTGGGCCTCGATGTCTTTATTGAGTCCAGGCCACCAGAAGTAGCTACACGCGAGCGCCTTCATCCGGACTATGCCCGGATGTCCCTCATGCAGAGAATCAAGGACTCTAGTCCTCAGTGAGGTCGGAATCACTACCCTACGTCCCCACAGGATACAACCCTTAAAGGTGGATAACTCATGCTTCCTTTTCCAGAAACTCTGGAAGTTAGTGCCAGGACACGTATCCAGACATCCTGTGAGCACCCAGTTTAACACGCGAGTTAACGTGTTGTCGGTAGCTGTTTCTGCAGCAGCATCCCCTGCATTGAGGGGAGACTCCGGCAAATCCTGGATAGACAGGATGTGGTTGGCCGGTGCAGGATCTGGTTCTAATTGCCGTAAGGGCAACCTACTAAGGCCGTCTGCATGGCCCATTTCTCTACCCGGTTTGTGAACCAGGCAATAGTCATAAGCAGATAGAAATATTGACCACCTCAACATTCTAGGGGAGATGATTTGGGGTGTCTGTTTGGTCGTGGTGAACAACCCCAGAAGTGGCTTGTGGTCAGTGAAGACTGTGAAATGGCGGCCATACAAAAAGTCGTGAAACTTCTTGATGCCAGCCACAATGGCCAATGCCTCTCTATCTATTTGTGCGTAATTGCGCTCAGCAGCAGAGTCCTGGAGTAATAGGCTATAGGGACGTGTCCTATCAGCCCTGAGGTGACTTAAGACAACCCCGATCCCGTAAGGGGATGCATCGCAAGCTATGCTAACTGGCAACTGCTCATTGAAATGAGCCAACACTGCATTAGAGGACAACAATGCTTTAACCGCAGCAAAACTCCTCTCGTGGACACCTGTCCACTTCCATGGGGCCTGTTTGTCCAAGAGCTGATGTAATGGCTCTGCCATTGCGGCCTTGTGGGGGAGGAAAGCATGGTAGAAATTAAGGAGTCCCAGGAAGACTTGAAGCTCTCCCTTCGTCTTGGGACTGGGTGCCTGTTGAATCGCTTTGAGCTTGGATTCAGCAGGATGGATGCCTTCGGCATCTATGCGAAACCCCAGGAATTCTGTGGAAGTGACTCCAATTTTGCATTTCTCCTGTTTGAGCTTCAGCCCCACTTCGCGGAAATGCCGCAAAACGGCCCGGAGCCTGTCAGACAGATTTTCGACTGATTCCCCTGCTATGAGGACATCATCGAAATATGGGCATACACCCGGAATGTTACGGAGCATGCGTTCCATCACACTCTGAAAGATGCCATGGGCTATATTCACCCCGAACTGAAGCCTTCGCACCTTGAAGGCTCCCCTGTGAGTCAAAATAGTTTGGGCCTCTGCCATGGCATTGTCCACCGGCTGCTGATAGGCCTGGGCCAAGTCTAATTTTGCGAAAATGCAACCTCCCTGTAGAGACGCCAGAATATGGCTGACTACAGGCACCGGATAGGAGTGCTGCTGGAGAGCTTTGTTTAATGTGCATTTATAGTCAGCACAAATGCAGACTTCTCCATTGGTCTTAAGTGACATGATGGTGGGGGTTTCCCATGGACTGCTATCAACTGGCTCTAAAATGCCTTGTTGCAATAGCTTGTCCAGCTCAGCATTAATTCTCTGCTTGAGAGCAAAGGGCACCCGACAAGGCTTAATCCTTATCGGTGCAATAGAGGGATCTAACCTTAGGGCAATTGGAGGCCCCTTGTATGCCCCTAACTCTGGGCTGAAAACATCCACAAACTCTTTACACACCTCCGAAAGGCTCGCCATTTGCAAACTGTTTAACCGAGTCACCTGAATTCCCAAAGCCTCAAACCAATCAAGCCCAATTAGGCTAGTGCGGTTGCCCTTGACAACTACGACGTCCAAAGGGCCCTTGAAGTTCCTAAACTGCACCCCGAGTGTGGCCTCCCTCTTGATGCTGACCTGGGAATTCTGGAAGTCTGTTAAAATGAGGTTCGACGGCCTGAGCTTAACTCGTTGGCCACTTCTACAACAAATCTGCTTCAGTGTGCTTTGGGAGATGATTGACAGAGCTGAACCCGTGTCCAACTCCATGTTGAAAGGAATCCCTTGCAACTTGACTTCAAGGTGTAGCTTTTTTTTTGAGTGGGCGATGGGCACCTGTCTTAAGGACACTCCTCCTACTCGCACAGAAACCCACCCTGTTCTGACTGGGGACCCCGGTACCTTTCCGAGGCAACTCTTCCGATGGGTGTTCTTTTCTGTGACCAAAACAAACGATGTGACCTTGCCCGCCACATTCCCGGCAAGTTGCAGTGTGGAACCAGCAGTCGGCCCGTTTGTGGCGGCCTCCACACCCGAGACACCTCGAGAAGGGAACTGCCTTGTCAGGTTGCCTTTGAGGCCTTCTTTCTTGAGGTTTCTGCAACCGGTCGACTTCGTGGTCCGATTCGGAATCTTCAACCCGCTCGGCGTCTTCTTGGTGGATTGTGTCCGAGCATGGAGGGTTCTTGGATAATCGCAAGGCCTTAACAGCTCTGCCTGCTGCTTCTTCGGCCGTTATCTCCCTCAACGCGTCTTGAAAAGAGACAGCCTCTTTGGCAAAGATCTTTTGTTGAAGATCTCGGCTCCTCAGACCACAAACTAAATGGTTCCATAACCATTCTAATTCACATGGCCTTGCAGCTTGGCGAAGAGCAACTATGAAATCTGCGGCGGACTCCCCAGGACGCTGGTCCCGCTGCTCAAAAGCGTGTCACCAAGTGATGACCGAAAGCTTCGCTCAAAATGTTCGAGCATGTTTTTTAAGTCAGCATAAGCAATAGGCTCCAATGGCGCTGGTACAACCAAGTTCTCCGCTATGTTGAATGTTGCTTGACCGCAAACACACAGCAGCGTCACGGCCTTCAATCCGTCTTCCTGAACCTTGTTGACTCGTAGGTAGTTTTCAACCCTCGTGACGTAGGAGCTCCACCTCTCTGGGTGAGCGACGTCAAATTCTGAAAGATGACCTATATTCGCCATGGTGAGTCTTTGCCGGCCTTTTCAATGCCTCGTGCTGCGCAGGCTTCTGGAGGGGTCCCAGGGCGGTTCCTTGAAGCACTCTCCTCCAGCGTTTCCGTACTGGCAGGCAGAGTGAGAAGAAGTTGGAACGCCGTCCCTCTAAGTGCTTGCTAGGCCTTTTCCCGGTGGTGAGTCAGCCCTTTAATTTGCGGCAGCATGATCCCACCTTCGTCGCCAATGTTCTGTTTCTTGCTAGGCTCAGCATTGAAGAGGCAGGAGTAGTAAACAGATACTTCTTTATTGAAGACAAAACAGAACTCAGAACAAGATGGCTCGGCCCCTTTTTATACATTCAGCTTGGGGCGGTGTCAGCCAATGAATGCACCATATTCTCCCGCTCAAATGCATACTGATTAAGCTTGCAGACAGCAAGTCTGGCTAGCAGGTCACGTGGTCTGCTAACGGTCCCAGTGCAGCTCCCTGCACCTGTTTCATAAGTAAAGCTCAGTACATTACAAGAAGTAACTGCAGTTCTGAATTGTTTCTCTCTGTTGACAATTTTACCTATGAAGAATCCATAATGATCATTACTTATTCTGAGCTTGTAACAAAGAACAAAGTCAAACTAGAGTCTTGGACTTCAAGAGAGCTGATTGAAAAGGATTCCATGGATGAGAATCCTCAGGGAGAAAACAACCTAAGAAGCTTGGGAAACTTTGAAAAGTAAGATTATAAAAGCCGAGTCTAGCACAAGTCCAATAAAGAAGACAAATAAGAGATCTTAAAAGATACCAGCACGGCTACACAAAGAACTCTCTGATAAGCTGAAAGACAAAAAGGACAAGTATAAAAAGTGGAAAGAGGGGTACATAATTAACGCAAATATCCTGAACCTGCAAAGATGAAGTCAGGAAAGCTAAGGCCCAAAATGAACTAAGGCTTGCTACAAAAGTTAAAGATAACAAAGAAAAAAAAAGCTTCTTTCAACATGTAAAAAACAAGAAAAAAAATAAAGGAAACGATCAGTCCATTAATGGGAGAAAATGGCAAGAAGGTGACAAGAAGCAGAGAGAAAGCAGAACTGCTTAACACATTTTTTGCATGTCTTTGCACAAAAAGAAAAACAGTCCAACCTATAAAAAATACTGTAAAATACATATTATGAATGCAAGTCAAAATAAGAGAACACCTATCCACTCTAGACAAGTTCAAATCACTAGGACCAGATGGATTACACCTCAAGTTTCTGAAGGAATTGGCAGACATGCTCTCAGAAACAGTAACCATATCTTTCAAAGATCCTGGAGCACCAGATGCCTGGAAAAGGGCTGCATCTACATGGAGGGAAGTATGCAGTGGGCTACCACAAGGCTCTGTCATAGGCCCAGTAGTCTTCAATACCTTCATCAATTATTTAGACTAAGGGATAGAAGGGGAACTCATCAAATCTGCAGACAACACCATGCTGGCAGGAACAGCCAATACTCCAGAAGGCTCAAGATACAGAAGGATCTTGACAGACTTGAACCCTGGACCTTATCTAACAAAATGAAATTCAATGTAGAGAAAATAAGATTTTACATTTAGGCAAGAAAAAAAATGGACTAGAGGTGATATGATAGCAGTGTTCCAATATGTAAGGGGCTGCCACAAAGTAGAAGGGGTCAACCTATTCTCCAGAGCACATGAAGGCAGGAAAAACAAAAGATGGATGGAAACTAATGAAGGAGAGAACCAACCTAGAACTAAGGAGAAATTTCCTGACAATTAAAAAAAATAATCAGTGGAACGACTTGCCTCCAGTTGTGAATGCTCCAACACTGGAAGTTTTTAAGAAGAGATTGGACAACCATTTGTCTGAAATGGTATGGGGTTTCCTGCCTGAGCAGGCAGTTGAACAGGGCTTTTCAACCTGTGGTACTTGTACTACTGGTGGTACTTCAGCACCTGGCAGGTGGTACACATATGATGGATTGAAAAGCCCTGTAAAAAAAAAGGGTAAGAAAAAGTGTAAAAGTGGATGAGCTGAAGCAGTGTCAGTGCCAAAGAGGCCTGGGGGAGAGTCAGCTGGAGCTGCGGTGTTGCTGGGGCTCTGCTGAGAGTGCATGGCTACAACTGATCGGTGCTTCCGGCAGCCTGGGGGGGTGGCTGGCAGCCACACACAGTCTTCAGGCAGAGATTCAGCTGGAGCTGCGGTGTAGCTGGGGCTCTACTGAGAACGCATGGCTACAGCTGATCAGTGCTTCCAGCAGCCCGGGGGGTGGCTGGCAGCCACACACAGTCTTCGGGCAGAGATTCAGCTGGAGCAGAGGTATTGCTGGGGCTCTGCTGAGGGCCCAGGGTCGGCACGCGTGGCTACTGCTGATTGGTGCTTCCAGAGCACCCAGAAGAGAAAAGGAGGAGGATGTGGGAGAGAAGAGAGGATATAAAAGGAGGAGGAGGAGGGGAGAGAAGAGAGGATATAAAAGGAGAAGTAAAACTGGAACTTGTTTCCATTTTTTTTTACCGTTTGTAACATTTTATTAGATTATAGAATAAAATACAAAAATACAAAAACAAATAGTAGGACACAGTGGGGAGGAAAAAGGAAAAGAAAAGGGGGGGGAGAAGGGAAAAAGAAAAGAAAAGGCACTGACTTCCCACTTCCTCTGTTGCTATAGAGTGAAGCATTAACATCGAACCTCATCTTTTTACTTTTCCATAATAATATAAACTAGCCATTTCTATAACAACATATCAATCTAATGAGTAAAACCCAAAATCCCCCCCCACCATTTTTTTTAGTCATCAAGTTTTTGACACCTTGCTAAGCACTGGTGGTACTCGAATATTGTCATGTCCTAAAAGTGGTACAGTCTGTGAAAAGGTTGAAAAGCCCTGGATTAGAAAACCTCCAAGGTCCCTTCCAACTCTGTTATTCTTTAAAGTTACCCTCAGACATATACAGCCACAAATAGGCAGAAACGTTTGCAGTCTAATGTTTTGTCTTTTCTATGTACCAGAGCCTAATTTTTTAAAATTGGAACTGACATGGTGGTATGACTAAAACAAGCTGCTATTATTACTCCACAATGCACTTATTGTGAAGTGAATTTGATTTAGTCAGCACAGGAGACTCCTGCCCTTCTGTTGATAAAGCATTTCTATGGTGGTGGCAAATAGTCATGACAACAGTCAAATTGAGGTATTATTTCCAAATGGAAAGAAAATATTTATTAATTTAACATGCCAGTCACTGAGGAAGCATCTGTTTGCAGCTATCGTTTGATATTTTATGGCCCTAGTAGGTGAAAGTTAAAAAGAATTGTCAGTTCAAAGAAAAATCCTGAAGTCTGATGCACAGAATATGCCAAGCTTATCCTTATTATATATTTTGTGATAGTATATCTTGTACTTAAGATGTCTCTATCGCTAACCAAACCCTAAAGTTAACTTTCAGAAGATGAGATTTGTCTTAATATTTAGTAGAGACTTATGATTGCAAGAGGTGTTAAAGACTGTTGATGCTGCTGTTATTATGTTTATTGAAAGACACAAAATTGATGCTATTGTTTTCTGTTTGGCATGTACTGTAGATCTGTTATTGAATCATCTTTTCTATTTACAGTTTAATGGCCAGTGGTAGTTCTAGTTATATGTGTTTCTCAGAAAAACTATTACGTAGAGCTGGGTGAGAAATTTAGCCTATACATACATATATTGTGTATCAATTTTGTATTTGCTCTATTTAGAGGAGGGACTCTGAAGTGTAGTGTTTACTAAAATCTGTTTAATTTCTCATACTTTTCAATAACGCTGGCGATTAATATATTGTAACAAGTTGCATCTTGACCTGCACATTAGATTAGTAATGCAAAGCTGACTTTGGGCAGAAACCAACAGGATGTACAAAGTCCAATATTTGGGTAGAAAAAAATCAAAAGTATTGACTATTTCATGGGAGAGACCATTTTGGGCAGCAGCATATGTAGAAAATATTTTTGGTGCCTTAGTGCCTAAACATGAGCTTGCAGTACCATACAACTGCAAAACAAGCAAATACAGTTCTAAGATGTATCAATAGAGTATCAAGGTCCGTAAAAGTCATTATTCATCTCTCTTCTGCATTGGCTAAAATATCAAGTCCTATTCTAGGCATGCATTTTTGGAAAACTGTTGACAAAACGGATCATGTCCAAAAGAGCTAATTAAGGGGATAAGGATCCTGGAACAATAAAATCTATGTGAAATAGTTGGAAGCAACTTATTCAATGTTTATTTTACCTGACTGTATATTCTTGTTTATGTTTTATGTAGTAAGCTGTCCAGATTTGATTGGAGTCAACTGTTTCCTAGTCTCAAATGAAATAACTATGCAATAAATAAGTAGGTTATTCAAAATGGAGAAGGAACATGAAGACAGATCTTGTGGAGGACAGTGCAGAATGAATTTATTCAGAGTTGCTCCAGAAGACAAGAGAAGAAATAATAGGTTAAACTGACAAAGGATAGATTTTGACTGGATATTTGAAAGAAATCCCTAATGACAGAACTGCTCAACAAGGGGACAGATTGCCATGGGAAATAGTAAGGCTCTCATTTACTGGATATGCCCATCTGTTGGTAATGCTGTAATAGTGGATTCCTGTATTGGGCATATAATACATCAGTGGTGGGATTCAAATCCCTAAACAACTGGTTCTCTGCGTGGATGCAGGCCTGGATCTCCGAGACCTAGAACGGACTTCCAGAAATGGCATCCCCACACTTCCGGCAGGCCATTTTAGGCCTGGGAGGCCTCCTCCAGGCCTCCCAGGCTAGAACAGACTTCCAGAAGTGGCATCCCACACTTCCGGCGGGCTGTTCTAGGCCTGGGTGGCCTCCTTCAGGGCTCCCCGGCCTAGAATGGACTTCTGGAAGTGCTGTGCATTCAGCCGGTTCTCCGAACTCAACAAAATTTAGCTACTGGTTCTACTGAACCGGTGTGAACCGGCTGAATCCCATCATTGTACTACATGTATATTCTATGATTCTATGCTTAAGAAAGGTAAATTCACTTTTCAGCAAATTACTGCAAAGTCATTTAGCTGCTCTTATTTTCCCTGCCCCAATGTCTAGCTAACACTTTAGGTAAAGTATTCCGTTCTTTATTTGATTAAGTCCCATAAAGTCAAATATTTACTCCCAATGATCACAACCACTTGCTGTCAGAGGGGGAGAGAGACTGTATAATACTCCCACTACAATATGTTAGGCTGGAGCTCAGTAGAAGGAAAATATTGTATACTCTCTATACACAAAGACACAGATTCAAGCTCAAGCATCTCCAGTTAGGATCAAGAACTGTTGCCTGTTATTATAGAGAATGCTAAGCTATTTAAGGTAATTATTAACTTGCTATCACTTTGATCTGAAGATAATAATCAGGAATACTTTTTCTGACTGTACTACATTTCAGAATATAAAAATAGCTCTAGTGAGAAAGTGTCTATCTAACTGGCCTGTTTGACTGCAGGACTAGACCTTTTACTATTCAACCTTGGGATCAATTTGGGTGGCTGGGGGCAGTTTTTTTTCTTTTAATTTTTTTTTAATATAGTGTTCTCAAGCTGTCTCTCTTACACAGTTAATGTTATATGTGTTTGTATTTCTGTCTTGGCTTATTGAATCTGATGTTTTAATGGAAACAATCTTCAACCAAATATTGCTGAATATGAACAAAAGTGTGTTCTTTGTGACACAAGCAATATTCCTCTATAATTCTTCAATAAAATAGATTAAAGTATGCTTTTCTGGCAAAAACACTGACCTGATGTGTATGGATGGTCTCAAGTGTCTTGAAATAAAATTAAATGTATCCAAAAATACATAAAAGGGACAAAATTGCTCTGACAGGATATTGACAGGAATGGGCATCTGGATGTCATTTTGAAAATTTAACACGGTCAGAAATAGTACTGCAGTTGGCCATTGCTATAAAATGATAAATTTTCTCTGAGCACAAATCTCATCTGTCCTGATTATCCCTGTTTATCAAGGAGTGATCGACAGCCCAGATTTTTTAGGCTAAGAAAGTTAAATTATCACTCTAGGTTCCCTTTGGGAAGAAGACATCAGAGATGGCATTTCAAAATACTATACAAATTCCAGTTCTTTGGGCTCCAATGAATAAGATGTTATTTAAGGAAAAGATATATATATATATTTCTGAACTGTTAAAGAATGTCACTGATCACTATTAAATATTCAGCAAAAAGGCCTCCCAGTTCTGTCCTCCTTATAGCAGAGAGAGGCTAGAATGAGGCACAAATGAATTCTGATAGCTGAAATGGGCTTCTGCTGACAAACACCAACATCTGCAGCACCAGAGGAGAGAACGGAGCTTTCCTCTAATCAATCTTCAGAGGTGTCCATCATTTCTCAGTAGTGATGTCTGCAGACATTTCTACAATGACAAAATTCACCCTTCCTGCCAGACTGTTCATAAGGGACGTGGTGGGGATAAAGGAGATGACCAAACCGAGTCCAAGGAACGGGTCAAATGCATCATCAGTCTTCAGTCCCACAAGAGATCTAAGTCCAGCCCACTTGAATTCCATTGACTCTACTGCCGATTTGCTTTGACCATTAGTAATTCAGATCCTTGTAGAGAGTATAAGCTTGCAATAAGCCTTTTATATTCATTTGAACTGCGGGGACTTCTGATTTCCTGTGCTTGACACTTGCCATCCTACCTTAAATATAATAGCTTTCTTCATGGATTTGTTGGCCAAAATTAAACAATCTCTCAAAAAACAGTTGCCAAAAGGCTTTGCTTCAGGATTTATATGAGAAATGCTTCAATAAACCAACACACCCTGTGATATTCTTCAACACTTTTAAAGTGAGACTATATATTATTTGCAATATTTTCCTTCATATAACTGCTTCTTTTTTATGGTGATGTATTATAGCTGTTAAGGTGCTAGAGTGGCACTTAGACAGATTCTGGCCCCTCTCAACCACAGAAGTTCAGAAGAAAACCTTAAGACAGCCCCCATCCCAACAAAATACAAGATACTAAGTGAAGAGATATCCCCTCCTTATTTTCATGATGGCTAGCATACGAAATAGGTTAAGCTGAGAGAATGACCTGTTAATTGAATGGGAATTTTAAATGTAGAACACCTCCCCTCTAATTTCAGCAGGGCCAAGAATGATCCATCAACTACTCTGGCCAACCGAGCACAGACGAGACAGGGGGGGAAAGGTGCTACAACGCGCGCGCACACCTATGCGTGAAGAACAGCCGGGGAAGACGGGGTTGATGGGAGTATACGGCAGAAGACAGGAACGACATGTGGACACACCAGGAGAGGAAGGGAGGAGTGGCAATGGAGGAGCATGCACAATGCCAGATCGAGATACACAGCCTGCAATGATCACGGGAGGGAGGCGATTGGAAGATTGATCGGCAACAACATCATGTGGCCGGGTGCAAGAAAGACAGGCGGGGAAGACAGAAAAAGGGGGGGACCCCCAAAATCAGCGTGTATGCCAGGAGAGGGGACACAGCAACGGGAGGCAGGATTGACAGGAGTGGGAAAGGCAAAGAAAGGAGCAATGGGAAGAAGGAAAGCAACAGGACTGGAAGGCGGATGAGGAGATGTGAGAGAATTAGAGCAATTATGGTCAGTTAGAACAGGCGGTCCCATTACGCAATCAAGGGATAGAGCACTGAATCAACTGAGTTTATAAGCAAACTCCCCACCCCAAATGCTTACTCTGATGACGCTGGCAGTGGACCAGCGAAAGCTAAGACAGTCGATTTTTAGGTATTGTAAATAGTTGCTTTTATTCTCCCTGAGAAGAAATATGCTTCCCTCACTTTGACTTAATGCATATGCCTGCACACTTTTTTTTCTTTTCTTTTTTTTTAAAGTGTCACTGCTCAATGAATCTTATAGTCTTGGTGAAACAGTATCTCACACAAGCTCAAAATTTAGTGATTTCAGCATGGAAAAATCA
This sequence comes from Azemiops feae, assembly GCA_023970755.1. Classification (NCBI taxonomy): domain Eukaryota; kingdom Metazoa; phylum Chordata; class Lepidosauria; order Squamata; family Viperidae; genus Azemiops; species Azemiops feae. The sequence continues at coordinate 873,455 of JALGBA010000241.1, forward strand.
GACTCATATTAAGAGGAAAAAAGATATGAATGGGGGAATAGATGCAAATTAAGTTATTACATGTATGCTTGTACAGGATATTGTGCAAAACTGTACTGCATATCTTCCATCTAGTGCTTGGCATCTGATTTTGTCTGTGTCTGATTTCTCCCCCCTGATTACTTCTTATTTAGCACCTGATGAAACTACAGTTTTGTGTGAAAGTCCTGTCTTATATTTGGAATAATCTCTCCAGCGTTCCACATTTTCACAGCTGTCCCTTCCATAAGAGCTCAAGAGAAGACTTTATGGAGTAAATCTCTTGTGGAACTTTTTCATATTGGAAGGTGGACAACTATGGAGGTTCAGAGTAAGAAAAATCTACATAGCAATTTCAACAGGATTGTTGCAAAACATTGTATATATATATATATATGTGTGTGTGTGTGTGTTTTCTGAGGTTTTCACGGGTGTTTGTATGTAGGTCTTTGGTAATTCGGGTTTTCTCCCGTGTAAAATTGAAAGTGTCTTGGCAACGTTTCGACGAAGTCCCATTCGTCATCTTCAGGCTGGTGTCTTCGGCTTCATGCTTCTAGGAGCAATGTGTGATCACAGCTGTTTCTTCCTTTTAACTGCCAGTGGAGGTATGAACTGATTGGATGGGAGCTTGGCTGTGTTCTGATTGGGTGGAGGTGTGTTCTGATTGGTTAGGGGCTTGGCTGTGCTCTGATTGGATGGGGGTTTGGCTGTGCTCTGATTGGATGGGGGGTTGGCTGTGCTCTGATTGGATGGGGGTGTGCTCTGCTTGGGTGGGGGCCCTGTTGTGCTAGGATTAGTCTGAGTTGCAGGGGAATTTGAGACGGAGAGCTGCATTGCTGTAGTTTGGCTTCGCGTTCGTGGTCGTGCCACATCTTCAAGGTGGGTGTCAGTTTGCTTCACGTATGGAATGGAGGGGTTTAAAATGGCCAATGATGCAGCTGTGGTCTGGTTTCTGGTCCGCGGTCGTGCCTCATCATCGGTGCGGGTTTGAGTCTGCTTTTTGCGTGGATGTGTGGTGGTGACATCATGTGTGGTCTTCGTGAGTGTGGGTCCAGTGTCGCTCCTTGTGCTAGGGATTCGTCTGTCAATAAGGCTGGGTTTCCAAATGGCTGGTAGGCGGGAGGTATCATCTCGTTTATTCATGCTGTGTGGGCGTTTTTCTATCTCGATGGCTTCTCTGATTATTCTGTTGTTAAAGTGTTCAGTTTTGGCAATAGTTCTGGTATTTTTAAAATCAATTTTATGTCCTGTGGCTTTGAGGTGTTGGACCAGGGAGGAAGTTGGTTCCTCTTTTCTGACTGAGTTCTTGTGTTCTTCAATGCGTGCGCTTATTCTTCTGTTGGTTTGTCCGATGTATGTGGTGGGGCAGGCGGTGCATGGGATTTCATATACTCCTTGATTTTCTAACTCAATTTTGTCTTTGGGGTTTCTTAGGATGGTAGATATTTTTCGGTTTGTGCAGAATGCTGTCTTGATGTTGTGTTTGTGGAGGATCTTGCTGATTTTGTCTGTGGTGCCTTTTATGTATGGGAGGAGGGCTTTGCCGTTTTCTTGTTCTATGTCTTGGATTTTAGTGGGGGTTTCTTTTTGGATTAAGTTGGTAATCTTATTTCTTTGGAATCCGTTGGATGTTAGTACATTAGTGAGAGTGTGTAGTTCGGTTTTTAGGTGTTGTTCGTCAGCTAAGCGTTTTGTTCTCGAGATGAGTGTCTTGGCTACGGAGTTGATCTGTGCTGGGTGGTGGTGTGAGAGTGGGTGCAGATAGCGGTTTGTGTGTGTTTTCTTCTGGTAGATGGTGTGTCCTAGGGAGCCATTGGATTTCTTGTAGACTAAGACATCCAGGAAAGGAAGTTGCTTGTTAGCTTCTGTTTCCATGGTGAACTGTATTTTGGGGTGTAGGCTGTTGAGGTGTGTGAGGAAGTTGTCTAGTTTTTCTTTCCCATGTGGCCAGATTATGAAGGTGTCGTCTACGTATCTGAGCCAGAGTTTGGGTTTGTGATCAGATTTTTCTAGAGCTTGGGTTTCAAAGTGTTCCATGTAGAGGTTTGCAATGACAGGTGAGAGGGGTGACCCCATGGGTGCTCCTTCTATAAAATATCTACCATCCTAAGAAACCCCAAAGACAAAATTGAGTTAGAAAATCAAGGAGTATATGAAATCCCATGCACCGCCTGCCCCACCACATACATCGGACAAACCAACAGAAGAATAAGCGCACGCATTGAAGAACACAAGAACTCAGTCAGAAAAGAGGAACCAACTTCCTCCCTGGTCCAACACCTCAAAGCCACAGGACATAAAATTGACTTTAAAAAGACCAGAACTATTGCCAAAACTGAACACTTTAACAACAGAATAATCAGAGAAGCCATCGAGATAGAAAAACGCCCACACAGCATGAATAAACGAGATGATACCTCCCGCCTACCAGCCATTTGGAAACCCAGCCTTATTGACAGACGAATCCCTAGCACAAGGAGCAACACTGGACCCACACTCACAAAGACCACACATGATGTCACCACCACACATCCACACAAAAAGCAGACTCAAACCCGCACCGATGATGAGGCACGACCGCGGACCAGAAACCAGACCACAGCTGCATCATTGGCCATTTTAAACCCCTCCATTCCATACGTGAAGCAAACTGACACCCACCTTGAAGATGTGGCACGACCACGAACGCGAAGCCAAACTACAGCAATGCAGCTCTCCATCTCAAATTCCCCTGCAACTCAGACTAATCCTAGCACAACAGGGCCCCCACCCAAGCAGAGCACACCCCCGCCAATCAGAGCACAGCCAACCCCCCATCCAATCAGAGCACAGCCAAGCCCCTAACCAATCAGAACACACCTCCACCCAATCAGAACACAGCCAAGCTCCCATCCAATCAGTTCATACCTCCACTGGCAGTTAAAAGGAAGAAACAGCTGCGATCACACATTGCTTCTAGAAGCACGAGGCCGAAGAGACACCAGCCTGAAGATGACGAATGAGACTTCGTCGAAACGTCGCCAAGACACTTCCAATTTTACACGGGAGAAAACCCGAATTACCAAAGACCTACATACAAACACCCGTGAAAACCTCAGAAAACAAATATCGTACCTCTACGGGGAGGAAATCTACCATCTGACCAGGACCTATGAAAAACTTGAAGTCCAAAGAGCTTCCACTTTATGTGACCTCGCATTCTTATGCAACTGCCGAGATCAAAATTTAATCCCCACATGCTTCCAATTGAAATTCCACTCCAACTCTGCAGCCACCAAACGCATCCTGAAAAGAACAGAATTGGCCCTAATCAGAAATGAACTTCACACAAAAAGATTCCTCCTAGACCAAATCAACAAAGATCTCCTCACACTTCACCTCAAACTCAGCAACAAGATCCACCCCGCACTTTGGGACAAATCCAAACAACTCGCCGTCTGGAGAGCCGAAACACAGACCACCCTCAAGACAGACACACACACCAACAAATTCCGAAGACTACAAGAACGCCAGAAACAAACCTCTCCTCCCTCACAGCCACACATGAAACAAACAGTGCATAACATCTCAGATAGGATCCTCACCAAAGCCGAAACCAATGTCCTTTCCAAAGGATTCAACTTTGCAGTCGCTCCCAAACACATCCCCACGGAAACCATTATATGCGGAGTTGAAACCAGCCTGACCAAAATCAACCCCGATGACGCTAACAGAATCAGACTCGAAATCTCCAACATCCTCTGCACCAGCAAGCCACCCAAAAGCAACTTACACAAAGAGGAACAGACAGCTCTACTTAACCTGAAAGAAGACACCAGCATAATAATCCTACCAGCAGACAAGGGCAACGCCACGGTGGTTATGAACACATCTGACTACCAAACCAAATTAACCAACCTACTCCAAGACTCCACATACAAACCCCTAAACACAGATCCCACCACCTACCTGGAAAAAACCACTAGATCCAAAATAAAAGCCTCCCCCATCAGCGAAGAGATCCAGCAAAGAATCATTCCCAGAGAAAAATCATCCAGATGCCCTAAGCTCTATGGTCTCCCCAAGATACACAAAGAAGGAACTCCACTTAGACCCATAGTCAGCTCCATAGGCTCACCTCTACAAAACCTAGCCAAATTTCTCGCCAAACAACTACAACCCTATGCAGAATCCATCACCTCACACGTAAAAAACTCATTCCAATTCATAGAGATCATAAAGAAACAAAACTTACAGCCCAGCGACCTACTCGTGAGCTTTGATGTCATTTCCCTCTTCACCCAAGTGCCAATCAAAGAAGCCTTGACAGCTATCCAAAACAAATATAACCCCCCCAAGCACATCCTAGATCTGACCAACCATTGCCTATCCAACACATACTTCATCTATAACGGACAAAAATACAAACAAATAGAAGGAGCACCCATGGGATCACCCCTCTCACCTGTCATTGCAAACCTCTACATGGAACACTTTGAAACCCAAGCTCTAGAAAAATCTGATCATAAACCCAAACTCTGGCTCAGATACGTAGACGACACCTTCATAATCTGGCCACATGGGAAAGAAAAACTAGACAACTTCCTCACACACCTCAACAGCCTACACCCCAAAATACAGTTCACCATGGAAACAGAAGCTAACAAGCAACTTCCCTTCCTGGATGTCTTAGTCTACAAGAAATCCAATGGCTCCCTAGGACACACCATCTACCAGAAGAAAACACACACAAACCGCTATCTGCACGCACTCTCACACCACCACCCAGCACAGATCAACTCCGTAGCCAAGACACTCATCTCGAGAACAAAACGCTTAGCTGACGAACAACACCTAAAAACCGAACTACACACTCTCACTAATGTACTAACATCCAACGGATTCCAAAGAAATAAGATTACCAACTTAATCCAAAAAGAAACCCCCACTAAAATCCAAGACATAGAACAAGAAAACGGCAAAGCCCTCCTCCCATACATAAAAGGCACCACAGACAAAATCAGCAAGATCCTCCACAAACACAACATCAAGACAGCATTCTGCACAAACCGAAAAATATCCACCATCCTAAGAAACCCCAAGGACAAAATTGAGTTAGAAAATCAAGGAGTATATGAAATCCCATGCACCGCCTGCCCCACCACATACATCGGACAAACCAACAGAAGAATAAGTGCACGCATTGAAGAACACAAGAACTCAGTCAGAAAAGAGGAACCAACTTCCTCCCTGGTCCAACACCTCAAAGCCACAGGACATAAAATTGACTTTAAAAATACCAGAACTATTGCCAAAACTGAACACTTTAACAACAGAATAATCAGAGAAGCCATCGAGATAGAAAAACGCCCACACAGCATGAATAAACGAGATGATACCTCCCGCCTACCAGCCATTTGGAAACCCAGCCTTATTGACAGACGAATCCCTAGCACAAGGAGCAACACTGGACCCACACTCACGAAGACCACACATGATGTCACCACCACACATCCACACAAAAAGCAGACTCAAACCCGCACCGATGATGAGGCACGACCACGGACCAGAAACCAGACCACAGCTGCATCATTGGCCATTTTAAACCCCTCCATTTCATACGTGAAGCAAACTGACACCCACCTTGAAGATGTGGCACGACCACGAACGCGAAGCCAAACAACAGCAATGCAGCTCTCCATCTCAAATCCCCCTGCAACTCAGACTAATCTGAGCACAACAGGGCCCCCACCCAAGCAGAGCACACCCCCCGCCAATCAGAGCACAGCCAACCCCCCATCCAATCAGAGCACAGCCAAGCCCCTAACCAATCAGAACACACCTCCACCCAATCAGAACACAGCCAAGCTCCCATCCAATCAGTTCATACCTCCACTGGCAGTTAAAAGGAAGAAACAGCTGCGATCACACATTGCTTCCAGAAGCACGAGGCCGAAGAGACACCAGCCTGAAGATGACGAATGAGACTTCGTCGAAACGTCGCCAAGACACTTCCACCATGTTTCTGATTTACTGTTAGGAATATTGTTCTTTCGATGTAGGGAAAAAAGGTCAAATAAATAACTTTCCGAGATATGCAAAAGATACCCTCCCAATCTGAAATAAGATCTATTTTACTTTGTTTTATCAGGTTTTCATCAGATTATCACCCAGAAGGTTTGAAGGATAGTGCAATTGAATTGCTACTGGACAACAGTTGAATTGATGAAGATTCATAGGAACTTTCCTTCCTTCCTTCCTTCCTTCCTTCCTTCCTTCCTTCCTTCCTTCCTTCCTTCCTTCCTTCCTTCCTTCCTTCCTTCCTTCCTTCCTTCCTTCCTTCCTTCCTTCCTTCCCTCCCTCCCTCCCTCCCTCCCTCCCTCTCTGTGTTGTCTATAAAGGGAGTGTGCAAAAAGACAAAATGGCACTATGACCCCATTCTGTTGTATAAAACAATTTCTCAGTTGAATGGCCTTGACTCTAAACTTGGCAATCCCACGAGTAACAAATAAGTGCCCTTGTAGGAATAAGACAGCCTATTCTAACTATCCAATAGGCTGTCCAGTCAAGTAGTGACTCTAAGAATTGTACTTTTAATGAAGTAAATAGTTGGCAGTCAAAGAAGATGTGCAATATCTTCTGTGTCTGAGGTTTGAGATATATATATTTTTGACAAAGCACAGCACTCGATAAAATCCCCACATTTCACCATTTTCTATTAGAAATATCCTATTCTTTGCCAAGTGTTTTAAAGAGGAATAGAATAGAATAGAATAGAATAGAATAGAATAGAATAGAATAGAATAGAATAGAATAGAATAGAATAGAATAGAATAGAAATAGGAAATTAATGGAATAGAATAGAATAGAAATAGGAAATTAATGGAATAGAATAGAATAGAATAGAATAGAATAGAATAGAATAGAATAGAATAGAATAGAATAGAATAGAATAGAATAGAATAGAATAGAATAGAATAGAGAAATCTGCTCTGTCAGATCAAAAAAATTAACTGGTGCTATTTTTTGTTGTTGTTGTTGTTCAATCGTATCTGATTCTTGGAGACTGCCTGGATAAATCTCTGCAGTTTTCTTACCAAGCTTTTCCAGAAGTGGTCTGCCATTGCCTCTTTCCTCGGACTGAGAGAAAGTGCCTGGCTCAAGGTCATCTAACTGGCTTTGTGCTTAAGTAGAGACTAGAACTCACAGTCTCCCAGTTTTTAGCGAATGTCGTAACCCCTATACCAATCTGGCTCTCGCTATGTATATCTCATTACATTATTTCATAGATGCTCATTGATTTGTATCCGTGCAGCTAAATTCATAAGAATGGGCTTCATTAGCGTATCTCATATACAGTATAAGGTCTCAACACATTAATATAAGTTTCAGGGATGTATTGAAACACGGCAGAACTCACTATGGAATGTAAAATAAAACAATTTTGCTTTGAAAGCACAGGTATAATTGGTATGTTAATTGCAGTCAAGTTTACCTCCCTCAATATTATTAACCTCCTGATTCCCTCCAGCGTGGCAAATGGGAAGATCATTCTTTCATACTTTCTCGAGAAGGAGATTAAATAATAAGCACAAATGAAGTCCAAATCTAGTACAAGACACACACACACACGCACGCACAGAGAAAAGATACGTCTCCCAGCTGTCTTACTAATACATCCCTAGTCTAAGATAGCTATCAAAGCTGTCACTCGGCAGTTGAGACTTGAAATTATAGCAATTATGACAGTTTGTGCCAATAGCCAGGAGGTGGGGATTTTTTGATGTGGTTAAAAATAACATCTGTTTTTTTTAAAAAAAAAAACCATAAAAATTACATTGTGCTAATTTTCTGATAAGATAATGTTGAAGCTGGGTTGTAAGTCTTCCGGCTCCACTTTTCAATTAGAATTCTTTCCTTCTGGGCTTTGCCACCTCGTCTTTGGGATCCAATTTCATTCTGAGAAGTTCATTTGTTTTTCACTTTCTTAATTAATTGTTTTGTATAGGTCTTGCCTTTCAAGCCAATCTCAATCTTCCAGGCTCATTAATGAACCTCGATTGCCACAATGTGATATAAAACACGGTGCGGGCTTCGTTCTCGCTGCCGCACGGAAAACTACGCGGCTAAATCGAATAACCGTACTCACTGAGAGGAGAGCAAATGGCAAGAGGTTTGCAGCTGAGAGGCAAATAATACTGAAAATCAAGTTTTACAGTATTTCAATCTTCTCTATACAAGCCAGGTGCTTGATCTGAGTGAACCAACAGATTGGAATGAATAATCACAACAACCACAGACTTGCCAAAGTGAAACTTGAGGATCTCCTTTACAATTTGTATTTTTCTCAATTTGTAAAGGTGAAGCTTTCCTCTGTGCAGTCATGTCCAACTCTAGGGGGCAGTGCTCATCTCGGTTTCTTAACTGAGGGAGCCAGCATTGGCCAAAGTCATTTCTGTAGCCATCATGACTATAAGCTGAGGTGCATGGAATGCTGTTACCTTCCCACCAATGTGATACCTATTTATCTGTTATGTCCTGGGACTGCTGAATGACTCAGCAGGCTCAGGAGGCTGCAGAAGGCCCGGGCAATCCACGTGGTTGCCCGGGACCAGACAGGCTGTCTCCAGCCTTGTGCGCATGCACAAGGCGGGAGACTAGCCTTGCATTGATTGGTTGATGCTGTCCCTTGCAAGGGGCTAAAAAAGGCCATGGCGCCATTTTGTCTTCTGTTCTGTTCGTGATCTCAATAAAGACTTGTGTTTGTTACTCCTGCCTCGCCTCGATGTCTCTTCGGCTGAAACAGAACATTATCTACTTGCATTTTCATGCTTTTGGACTGCTAGGGTGGCAGGAGCTGGAGCAAATAATGGGAGCTCACCCTGTCACACAGTGCTCGGGTCTCAAACCCAGGCTGTCAGCTCAGTGTCTTTAACCACTCAGCCATCGCAAACCCTTCTCAATTTATACTAGGGGTTTATACACGACCCAATACTACTAAAAGCAATATCACATCTGGCACTGGTCCAGTTGCTTGGAAGCCCTATTAGATGATTGGGGGATCCAATGCAAGTTGTGGGAGATTTGCCATGGTTGGAAATGAACCATGGGCATGGATGCTATTACAAAGTCAAAGCAGCAAAGCCAGTAGGACATATTACTCCTTCTTGCACCTTTGGGTTATCATCCAGGTGCAGTTTGTTAAAATGTTTTCATAGGTAAATATGGGGGTGTGCATCGGTGCCCCCACACTTTTGTGATTAAAGACACATTTCATGAATCCTATGCATTGAAGAAGAAATCTTGATAATGGTTTGGTGTAGTAATTGAAGTGTTAGGTTACTACTAGGGACACCCAGGTTCAAGCCTCACTTCATCCATGGAAAATCTATGCAGGACTTTGGATCAATCATTACCTCTCTCACCTCAACCTATCTGACTGGGTTGTTGTGAAGATAAAATGAAGGAAGTTCCTCCATGTAAGCTGCCTTTTGTTTCTGAAGGAAAGGCAGGATACAAAACCAACAGCCAAATAACATACACAAGATCATCTATATACTACTAAAACTCCCATTGTCGTGACCTTTAACTGGCTAGAATGATGAAGCATCAATTTTTGAGCCAAAGTACTTCAAATGGGCTAACTTACAGAATGTCGCCAAAAATATGAGACCCATGACTCTTGAGGGAATGAAATTTGGGAGAGTTGTAGCTGCTTCAGTGCTACTGGCTGTTGCTGCACTACTGCTGCGGATATGTATTCTTTGTTTTCAATGTTCTGTGACAGTTTCCCAGCCAGTCTTGCAATCCCTTGTCCCTCCTACATCCTGCATCCTGCCTGTTGGGAAGGGAAGGGAGGTGAAATTTCCAATTCTCCCTGCCAGATTCCCACAAGGAAACTCAATAGGAAAGCCAGTCGGAAATCACTCCTGTTCCCACTGTTTTTTTTGCCTGCCCTGAGTCATTCTATTTCTCTTCTTAGGTAAAGAAATATTTCTGAAATGATGACCCAATGAAGAATGGGTTGTCTAGTTAGCTTTAAAATAGGTTTTTTTTCTCCTTAAAGGAATAACTTTGCATTTGTCTCAGTTAAAATGCATTGTGTTATCTTCAGCCCACTTCTCCAAACTTAATCTGTTTTCACATCACCTTCTACTCTCAGTTCTCTTAAAACCTAGTTGCATATCTCCTGGCAAGTCAATATGCCTTTCCTTTGCGCCTGTAGCATTTGTCATGATGGACTACTGCCAAACTAAATTAAACGGCAAGATTTTCAGACTTGGGCATAAATTAACTTTTAAAAAGATCTTGCTGAAGCCTCAAGCCTGCCTTGAACACTTCTCCTGCAATCACAACCATGGGGGAGATGCTGACCTTAAATTGGATTTTGCCCAATAATTTTTGGGTGTGAATAAATAGATTTGAATCAAATGCAAATGGTCAGACTGTCAAGGGAAAAAAAATTGCTTTGTGCAGAGGAACGCTTAAAGATCTTAATTCACTTCCTTTAAAAGCTTTCATGAACTTGCCAAACATATATTACATATCTACTGAAGATAAAAGGGAAAAAAGTGTCAACATAAAAGGCTCTGGGCTAGTTCAGGTTTTATTTTCTGCGGCTGGCTGTTATTTTTTTAACTTGGGGTCAAATCATTCCAGAGCCCAACAAATATTGTCTTATCCAGCACAGAAGCCCAAACTGCATGTTTTATAAACTCTTTTAAAGATTTAATTTCATTAAAAACATAATAAATGCATAAAATTAGGTGGAATCCCTAGTTTAAGCTCTACGAAGAAGTTAAAGGCAGGGACAGCTACGAAGAACTCAGTTGTCTCGTTGAGTTGCATCTGCTAGAAAAAAAAAACAAGAATGGAAAAACTATCAATAGCTAACCTGAAGTTAATCTTTCAGTGGGTGGGGGGAAATCTTGAAAAAATTTGAGGAGGAGTAAAAGCCGCAATCAGCAGGATGCTGATTCATGCAAATAGGCAGAGTCTGAATTTCTTCATTTTCTCCAGTTTTTTTTTTTATAACATTCTGGAATAGGTTAGTGTTTTGTTCCTCTGAATAAGAATGTCTGCAGGGGAGGGGGGAGAAATCAAAAAGTCAGAATGGTATCTGTGATTGTGCCCTTCTTGTAACATAGAACATCAGAGTTGGAACGGGCCTTGAAGGTCTTCTAGTCCAGCCCCCTGCTAAAGCAGATCATCCCTATATAATTTCAAACAGGTGGCTGTTTGAAACAAATGGTTTGAATGTAACTGGACAGATTGAGATAACCAAAGGGAAAGGGGAGAGAAAGGAAAAATTAACCAGATGCTTTGGGCGCAAAAGTTCAGATCTGGCTTTGCTATCTGCAACCATTTGGCTTTAGTAAAGTGTATTTTCATTAAAATGGATTTGGGAGTCTTTCTTTCTAACTGACCAGGTTGAGATGGCTGACACATAGTGAGATGGGTGTTCTATAAATTTAATGAATAAATAAACCAACTGAGTGATAGATGTAGAGTTTAGGAGTTGAATAAGAGTGAAATTGAGGCCTACCATGGAAGACTCATTTTTCTTTAAAACTTGTCACTAATGTCCCAGATCTGATAACTCTGACTTTTATTCTAAGATATGTGAAGGATGATATCTAAGGTACTTTGCTTTTTGTTTGCCTCCAGTTCTAGCACCGATGTTATTTTCTTCTTTGTTGTTCAGTTTGCTAATGTCGTGATGCCATCTGGGTGTTCCGGAGGAAAAAATTGACTGGGCTTATGTACTGAAAATAGGCTGTATCAAATGTCATCCTACCACTATATTGGTGCAGCTGGCTGACTGGCTGCTGGTGGGGAGGAGGTCAACAAACAAGGCTTTCTTTTTGGAATTGCATACATTTATTTTGCCTCCCAGTCCCATCCATAAGAAGACTAAGGCTGGGAGGATGACAGACAGGGCAGGGTGATACAAGGCCCGCCCCTTTTGTAGATGTTTGCATCTATGTACAAAAGGGTGGAGCTTTCATTACAATGCTGCAGAACCATCTTGCCATCTTTTGAACCCTCCTCCAGACATCATTGTCTCTTCAGGTGTGGGGTTATTTATTTGTTTAGCTTAATGCAGTGTTACATTCGCCAGGAGACTACAGTGCCAATGCAAAGTAGTTGTTTGGTAGCTAAGACTGCTAGCTCTCAAGCACTTCCCAAGAGGCGCCACAGGGGGCGAGCTAGTTCCACACCAGAAAGAAAGATAAGCAGCTTTCCTGCAGTGTCATCCAGGGCCCTCTCCCTCCACCAAGCCACCTGGCAAATGGGCGTTGCAACTGGGAAGGTCCAGCACCAGCAGATTTCTAACCATCCACACAAAGTGCCAGCTCATCTCCCCACTGAAGTGGTAGCTATTTATCTATTCTCATGTAACATGCTTTCAAACAGCTAGGTGGGCAGAAGCTGGAGCGAGCGATGGGAGCTCACCCCATCTCGCAGTGCTAGGACTTGAACACTGGAGCAGAGACAATCTCCAGCCACTGAGCCACCCCGACTTCTAGGTGTGGGGTCTTGGGCATCCATTCAAGTTTTATCAGCAACCAAATATTGTAATAAGCTTTCTCTCTTTTCAAGATTATAATTGGCCACTCCATCTATTTCTCAGCAGTTGTCCAGTATTGTCTCAGGGAACTATCCCATAAATCTCAACATCCTCATTAGGCTTTCTGGTGGTTCATCCATTCCCATGGTCCACCCTCCATCCAAGCTCCCTGATTATATTTTTCTGATAATTTATTCTTGTTCAGCCTTTAAAACACCTTTAAATCTGCTGATACTTCCTTTAGGAGCATAACCATTGCCATTTGGGGTACAGAAATGATTTCATTCATTCATTCATTCATTCATTCATTCATTCATTCATTCAATTTCCAGAGCCGCCCATCTCAATCCAATTGATTCTGGGCAGCATTACTTCCTACCTGTTGAATTCACTCATTTTCTGGGTTTATCCAAAATGTTTGTCCACATTGTCTGGAAAACCAAGCGGTCTAGGAAACAGACAAAGTGCTAAGCCAAAATCCCCAACCCCAACCAAGGTTAATATTAAACAACGTTAACATATGTGAACACTGGCACTAAATCTGACCAAACGTTTTCAGGCTCTGCTGCTATTAACATATAAGGAACAACAATTTCTTAAAAAATAAAAATAAAAAGCAGTTAGCTGATGATAAAGGACAATATTTATAGGCCAGGGTTGAAATGAGGGGTCCTTGGTGCTCTCTGAGCTGGGTTGTTTTCTTGCAGACGTTTGCATTACCCAAACTAGGTAACATTATTAGTGTTAGCTGATGCCTTATCTGAAAAACTTCATGTTCTTCATTGGTAAAATATTTTCTTACTATTTACTGTAGTTATAAAAATGGGTTGTGGGAATAAAATTGAAGAATTTGCGTACTGTTTCTCCTTAAGCTACGTGTAATATAATTTCAGAGCTTTATGTTTCAATTTCTGGTTTATGGTAACCCAGACAGAGATCTGCACTTCTGCATGCAGGTCATCACTGTTCATGACTCTTGGGAAGCCAGAAGGACTTTTCTGAAAAGCTCGTTTGACACCTGCCCATAGTTTTCTGTCCAGCGAATTTAATGGCTTAGCAAATGGGAGGGTGTGAAAAAATACTGAAATAATTCCCTAGCATTATATTTTAAGTGGTTTGTTCTACTGCCTTTCAGGTAAGGTATTGATTTATCTGATCATTTCAACCATTGCATAGCTTCCCTCCAATGGAGGTTAGCCTCTTCTTCAGTGCCCTGACTGTAATGGGTAATAGCCTTGCTCTCCTGACCTGCCATTTTACAGTTCCATTCTTACTTCCAGTTTGATCTGCCTCAAAAGGACGCAGTGAAGATTGTATCTCTTGATTCACGAAGAGACCTTGGGATTTTAATTAAAAAAAAAAATAAAGAGGCCTCCCCCAAGTCTGAAGCCGGCCACCTCCTCCCCTTTCAAGGACACTTTTAATAGTTTCCTTATTTTATGTGAACCCTTTCCTTCAACAGAACCTCATCTCACAAGTTCAGTTAGCCTGTAGACAGTTGAAATTAGCCTGCTTGGTCATCTGCTCTAACCTATGATGCAGCCACTTGCAGGAATGGCCAAGGGGAGATTCACGTTGAACAAGAAATTTGGAGAAGGTAACAGAATAACAGAGTTGGAAGAATAAGTCGGAGGAAAATAACTCAGCTCAAATAACAATGCTTCCTTTGAGGGCTTGATGTCTTCCGAGGTATGCTAATGTGGTTGGCCCAAATTAAGACAAATGCTACCAGTGGTGGCTCAACAATATCGGTTTCCCGTTCCTGCTGTTCTTGAATGACGTTCCCTGTGGCTATAATTACCTTTAGTTGTTTTTTTTTCCTCTTTCTGCCAGCATAATCCAATTATAAACCAATAGCTAAACCCACAATATGTTTTTCTTGCTCCTCGAACTAGACAGTATGTGCCAAGGAGCACTCATAAAAATATGGTCTTAATACACTGCCAGGATATCCACATTGTACCTATCATTTTTATGCCATTGAAGGCATGTTAGGTCAAAGATTTCCCAGAGACAAATGCACTTGTGTATGTGTTTGAATTTATTTTTTGGCTGCTGCCGCACTGTGCAGCACCAGCCAAAAAAGCCAATACAATCCTTGGTGGCATAAACAGAGGCATAGAATCAAAATCACGTGAAGTATTAGTACCACTTTCTAAAGCTTTAGTAAGGCCACACCTGGAATACTGCATCCAGTTTTGGTCACCACATTACAAAAAAGGTGTTGAGACTTTGGGAAAAAGTGCAAAGAAGAGCAACTAAGATGATCAAAGGCCTGGAGGCAAACACATATGAAGAACAGTTACAGGAATTGGGTATGGCCAGTCTAGAGAAGAGAAGGATTAGGGGTGACATGATAGCAGTATTCCAGTATTTGAGGGGCTGCCACAAAGAATAGGGGGTCAACTTATTTTCCAAAGCACCATAGGGCAGGACAAGAAACAATGGGTGGAAACTAATCAAAGAGAGAAGCAACTTGGAACTAAGGAGAAACTTCCTAACAGTAAGGACAATTAATCAATGGAATGCCTTGCCTCCAGAAGTAGTGGGTGTTTCATCACTGGAGGTTTTTAAGAAAAGACTGGACAGCCACCTGTCTTAAATGGTGTAGGGTCTCCTGCTTGAGCAGGGGGTTGGACTAGAAGACCTCCAAGGTCTCTTCCAGCTCTATTCTGATTGATTGATCATGTACAGCCCTGTCCTTGAAGACCCTCAAGGCAGCACACCTAGGAGGATCATCATTTTACCACAGCCTGGTGTGGTTGAAAACAAATGGAATGTTGAACTGGAATCAGGAAGTCATGGAATCATAGAGTCATAGGGCTGGAAGGTACCTTGGAGGTCTTGTAGTCCAACCTCTTGCTCAAGGCGGGACTCTTATACCATCCCAGCCAAGTAGGATTTTAAAACAAAATCCCACAACTCCTAATGAAAAAACTCTAGTATAAAATTGGCTGTGTGATTTTTTTTCCTTTTTCTTTTTGCCATTAATCTCATAGAATCCTCTCAATTTCTCGCAGAAGAGAAGCCTGGGCTTCCACAGAGCACATTTTGTCAAACCAAGCTCTATTTTTTTTCCTGCTCAGGAGAGATTGCTCTACTGATGCTAATGGATGTATCCATTCATTTCACAGACACTTAAATCCTCTTCCAAAACTGATCCCAAAATCTCCCAAAATGTGCTGCACAGACTGGATGACCCAAGATCTTTCATTACAAGGATATGCTTCCCAGGAATCAGCAACTGTTTACCATAGCTAGATCACGGCTTCTTGTTGCTATCACTTTTTGCAATGTTACTACCGGTATGTTCTCATTTTAAGCAATGAAACATTGCTGTTGATTGACAGGATCCACATTTCAACCCCTCCCCTAGTAGTTAGCAACAGCACTTAGACTTACATACCACCCCATAGTGCTTTACAGCACTCTCTGGACGGTTTACAATGTCAGCCTATTTGCCCCCAACAAGCTGGGTCCTCATTTTACCAACCTTGAAAGTATGGAAGGCTGAGGCAACCTTGAGCCCCGTCAGGATTGAACTCCAGGCTGTGAGCAGAATTTGCCTGCAATTCTTCCAATTCTGCATTCTAACCTCTGTGCCACCAGGGCTCCTTTAACCTTAAAACAGAATAACTACTCTGGATATTTAAAAACAAACTTTGCTAGGGATAAATACTACCCGATAAATGAGATTTTATATTTGTATCTCGAGATCAGAATTAAGAACATTGGCTGTTTATAAATAAGAACATGCTGAATCAAAATCAAACAAACGGCACTGTAGTTCTGTATTATATGTAATATCTATCATTGGAGAGGTGTTTGCTCAATGCACCAGTTTCAAGTTTTTTTTAATTAAGTTTTCCAGAAGTTCCAAGTAGCTTGTGAAAGAGATACTATTTTTGTCTTCTAAATAATTTACATTTGCAGTAGAAGCAATGTCTTATTTGCACTGAAAATATGGTAATGAAGGTGGAGGAATTTTATGAGTTTTCTCTTTGGTGGCTCATCTTAAGTATAAATGCAGGGTCCTTTTCCTTTTGTATAAATAAAAATATGCATCCTGCAGTTATTCCTCTAACTGTTCTGGAAATCCCATTGCTGAAGGACTGTAACCTTAGATCAGACATGTCAAACACAAGGCCCGGGGGCCGGATGCGGCCTGCGAAGTGGTTTCATGTGGCCTGCGAAGCCATCCTGGAAACAGTGAGGGAATGGCCCCCGCTTCCTTGGCCCTGGCCCAGGCTGGCCGGCCGGGAGCCAATGTACAATTTTGTGGTGGCCATCTATGCTGAAACGCATTCAGTCTTAGCTCCACAAGGCCGTCTGGAAACAGCGAGGAACTAGCCCCTGCTGCGTCGGCCCCGCCCCCTGGGTGCATGCTGGGGAGACTCCTCCAGTGGGCCATGCCTTGGCACTTGCCCTGGTCCCACCCTCTTCTGCCAGAGACCCTCAGATCTGTCCCACTCCTGCCCAGGCCCCCACAGGCCCCCTTGACATGAACGATGTAGAGCTGGCCATGCCCACCCAGTAGGCCACACCCACTCCATCCACACCCACCCAGTAGGCCGCACCCACCCTGGCCACACTCACCCGGCCCCCCTGAGGGCAACCGCAATGCTGATGCGGCCCTCAATGAAATTGAGTTTGACACCCCTGCCTTAGATGGTTTCAGATGTTCCTCTAGCACAACATTGTTTGAGCATGATCCTTTTCTCCTCCAACCTCTGTTCACTGAATGGAAAATTAAGGGACAAAGTGGATATTCATTTGCAAAAAAAAGGGGAAAGTGGATATTATTTACATAAAATCTGTTTTTCCTAATTTTATGCAATTTTATGAAAGAAAACTATTTTAGCTACTGCTTTTTTAGGTGTATTGGAGATGCAGTGCATTAAAAAAAAAAGTCGAAGCTTCAATTTTATGGTTGTGGCCACCATCTTGACTTTTTTTAACCCCTTCTGCAGATGCTTTTGATCGGCAAGTCTTCAGATAGAAATGTCTCCAAATACAGGTGGTCCTTGACTTACAACCACAGTTAAGACCCAAATTTTCATTGCTAAGCAAGGCTTTTTTGTCATGGTTGTTAAGTCAATCCCTGTCCATTGTTAAGTGAATCGCGTGGACATTAAGCAAATCTGACTTCTCCCATGGACTTTGCTTTTTGAACAGTGGCTGATAAGGTTGCAAATGGCAATCAATGTCATAAGTGCATATCGGTTGCCAAGGGCCCAAATTCTGATCATGGGACCGTGGGGATTCTATAACAGTCGTAAGTGCAAGGACTGGTTGTAAGTCATTTTTTTCAGTGCGGTTGTAACTCTGAACGTTTGCTAAATGAATGATTGTAAGTCAAGGACCACTTCTAGAAGCTTTTCATCAGAAAGACCTTCAGAACCTTTGAAAATGAGCGTGGCTGCAGCCATTTTCCCTACTCATTTTCGGTTGACACGTAACTCTTCCAACAAGCAGGAGATCTGGCCAGCTGATCTCCATATAATTAGTCCTCAAGTGGTATCATATTTCTGGCATCTTCATTGCTTCTGTTGCTTGAACAGCAACTGCTATAAACAGTGGTGGGATTCAAATATGTGAACAACCGGTTCTCTGTGTGGATGCTGCTTCCGGAAGTCCATTCTGGGCCTGGGCAACAAAAAATTAGCTACCGGTTCTACCGAACTGGTGCAAACTGGCTGAATCCCACCACTGGCTATAAACTGTTCAGCTAGTAACTACAGTACATTTCATGTTCATAAATACTGATTCCATTACCTGCTTGGTTTAAGTCTGTAAGGCAGAATCAACATTCAAGGATAATTTGTTTGGAATGGAAGGCTATTGATGTCTTTTTGCCATAGTAAATATGAGCTCTATTGCCTTGACTATGATAAACTGAATTAATAGATAGTTAACAGAATAACAGAATTGGAAGGGACCTTGGAGGTCTTTTTGTCCAAACCCATGCTCAAGTAGAAAACCCTATACTATTTCAGACAAATGGTTGTCCAATGTCTTCTTAAAGATCTCCAGTGATGGAGCACGGGACAACTTCTGAAGGCAAGTCATTCCACAGATTAATTGTTCTAACTGTCAGGAAATTTCTCCTTGGTTCTAAGTTGCTTCTCTCCTTGGTTAGTTTCCATCCATGGCTTCCTGTCTTATCTTCAGGTAAAATAGGTTGTGTCAGCCCTCCAAATATTGGAACACTGCTATCATGTTGCCCCTAATCCTTCTTTTCACTAGAATAGATATGGCTGAATTGTAAGGTAAAGGAAGAACTGTTTTGGAATCCTTGGTTTGTCGTTGCAGGGCTGAAATCTAAATTCCAATCTCCAATTGGTGAGATTGTTTTGTTTCTTGGTGTTCACTTGGCTATTGAGAATGAATAAAAACATTCAACCTTTAAAAAAACACAGAAGCTTCTAGGCCAGGGATCTGCAACCTTGACAACTTTAAGACTTGTGGACTTCAGCTCCCAGAATTCCTCAGCCAGCATAGCTGGCTAAGGAATTCTGGGAACTGAAGTCCGCAAGTCTTAAAGTTATCAAGTTGCAGACCCCTATTCTAGACTGACAGACCATTCCTTTCCAAGCATCCTATATATCTTCTCTGAATAATGAATGACTATTTGCTTTTCAGTGCTTAGAAAATTTTTACAATACTTGTCTGCTTAATCCTACATGTGTGGAATTCTTTATAGGCTGTTTCTAACCAAAGACAAATTTGCAAGTTTAATCTTTACACATTTTTATTCCAGGTTAGTCCCATAGGATCAGTGTGGGCAGAAATTATGAGAATTGAACGTTTTCACTGTTTATTTTAATATTGACTTGATTCCTCACAGGGCTCGCATCCCTAACATGGGGATTAAAGAGCCCTTAGCCTAAATTTAACTTAACTTCAAGAAAATAAATTTCTTTAGTATTTAAATCCATAATTTACAGTGTCAATTCTTCTGGTCTTTTGAATTTGGTCTAGCAAATGGGGAAAATGAAAGTCTTCAGCTCCTCAATATTAGTTATCTCATATAGTTTGACCTTCATGCTAGAGAAAAATCTATGTGGTCACTGAGAGTTGACACTGGCTTGATTGCATATAATCAATCAATCAATAGCTGGCATGGTTGGCCCAGGAAATATAAAAGAAGTACGGAGCTAAATCAATACACCTTCTGATTTTTTTAGTTCAGCTGAGCACAAGGTAGCTGAAGCGGGAGGCAAATTAGAAACAGACACAACTAAATCTGAGAGGCAAGCCCCAGCTTGTAGGGGAGAAAATGTTGGTAGCAAACATCAACAATACGGATTAATGCACAAGGTAGCTTCCTCGTTTAAGCTGTGACAAATACCCGGAATACCCATAGTCCTCCACTTACGACCGCATTTGTGCCCAACATTTCTGTTGCTAAGCAAGACATTTGTTAAGTGACTTTTGCCTCATTTTACAACTTTTCTTCCCACATTTGTTAGGTGAATCACTGCAGTTGTTAAGTGAGTAACACGGTTGTCAAGTGAATCTGGCTTCCCCATTAAACATTGCTTGTCAGAAGGTCCCAAAAGGTGATCACATGACCCCAGGAC
The DNA here is from genome assembly GCA_023970755.1 of Azemiops feae. NCBI lineage: Eukaryota > Metazoa > Chordata > Lepidosauria > Squamata > Viperidae > Azemiops > Azemiops feae. The sequence goes on from JALGBA010000241.1 coordinate 893,606, forward strand.
ACTGCAACCGTCATAACTATGAGCCAGTTGCCAAGCATCTGAATTTTGATCACGTGGCCATGGGGATGCTGCAACGGTTGTAGGTGTGAAAATGGTCATAAGTCACTTTTTCAGAGCTATTGTAACTTCAAATGGTCACTAAACAAGTCAAGGATTACCTGTATCCCTCCAGGGTTAGCCACGGTATGCCGGGCAGAGATTAAAGCATTTCACACATGGGAACTTTGCATGTCAGCCACATCAACCACGGTATTGTGTCCAGATCAAGTCATGATTTGTTATGTTAAAACAAACAAACAAACAATAAAACTTATTCCTAGATTGCATATTTCTTTCTCATTTTTGCAGCACCAGCTTTTGCTGTTAATCACCCTAATATACAACTAAAGCTTTCTATTGGGAGATGCCACTGCAAGCATTGCAAACAAAGGGATGAAGCTTGGACAGAAACTCAGTTTGATTTTTTTTTTTCAATTAAAATTCACTACTCCACATATGTTATTATTGTTCCTTGTAAGTGCATTGGAAATAATTATTAGTGTTACAACAAAGTGGTAATGACGTCAATGATTGCCAGGCACAATCAGGTTTTTTTGGAACCATATGTATCACTGGGTCTCAAGTTCACATAACTGATGCAATTAAAAATTGTTTATAGATATAATATGAATAAATAGCTCAATAGGATAGAAGCACATAAAACAGACAGAAGAGATACATAACCATGACTTGGAGATAAAACATTCTGTGCTAACATTCAAGGTTTCTGCCACAAGACATTTCATCCAACTACTTATCCACACATTTTTCCATTTTGTCCCCCTCAAAGGATTGCCAATCTTTTGGCATTTTGGAAAAAGATATATGAGCTATTCTTGTAGTTTTGTGTGTTTCTTTTGGCTTTTATAAATATTTATTTAACAGTATATGTTACAATTAACCTTTCTTGAAAAACATTGGATGTTAATTTGTAATACTGTTTAAAACTAAGTAGCTACATAAGTATATAATAATACTACAATTCTATAAAACACTATATTTTAAAGGAAAAACTAACCTGTTGTACTGTCTGTTTCTATCTATCTGTCTGTCTATCTATCTATCTGTCTGTCTGTCTGTCTGTCTGTCTGTCTATCTATCTAAATTTTTAAAATATTCATTATATGAAACAAGAGGAGAAAATAAAGAGAGAAAAGGGATAAAATGTTTTTTTTTAAAATCCCAAGAGAACAGAAAGAAAAGAAAAAGCTACAATAGAACCTAAATAACAACTTGACAACTAAATAAACAGACATATGCATATACCTATATTTTAAATTTAAAAGAAAATAAAATAAAATATCTGGCTATTGAAATTGTATAACTGTCTTCAAGTGCATTATTAGAATTCAGGGTTTGAACAATGAATTAAAACTGTTTCCTCAGAATCATATCAGCTTTTGCTCCTCTTTCAGTAGAAAGATTTGTAGAAAGAAAGTAGAGAGATTTCATTAAGCCAACGTTTAGAGGGTGAGACACAAGTTCTCTTCTATTTTATATATTTATTACATATTTATTACATCTTCAGCAGAGAAAGAGTAAGAGACAACCTGTTTGAAAACCTCTTTTAGAGGCTGATAGAAGTCTGAGTCGTAGGGGAAAAAGAGATAGAAGAAGGAGGTCAATGCTTAAATTTTAGAAAGCTTTTTTTATCTTCCTAACATTTCAGAAACAGCAAAAGCAATTTATATTTTTTTTGTTGTCAAACACAGTTCACAAATTTTAGTTTCACAGCTTAAATTTGGGGGGGGGGGGAGTGTGGTCTGCATCTTCACACTTTTCTACCTTACAAGAAATCCATTGGCTTTAAATTCCTTTCTCACATATTCAACACAATTACTCAATTCTAAGTCACAGACCCCACACAGACATCAGGACAATTCAATTAAATACAATAAAATTAAATAAAGAGATAAAAAGAGAAAAGAAAAAGAAGCAAGGCCACTACATAATTAAATAAGATAAAAAATGATATAACCCTCTAGTGCTTTATGCAGAACACGGCTCTACACAATATATTCAAAAGCTCAGGCCCACATTTTTTGTGTGTTTGTGAGTGTTTGACATTCTTGACTCCTGGCGACTGCCTGGATTAGTTGCTGCACTTTTCTTGGCAAGATTTTCTTGGCTCGCAAGTTCCTTCTTCATAAAACTGAGGTAGAGCGACTGGCCCAAAGTCACCCAGCTGGTTTTGTGTGCCTAAGGCAGGAACTCACAATCTCCTGTTTTTTAGCCTGATACTTTCACCCAGGGGTCTTCAAACCTGGCCCTTTTATGACTTGTGGACTTCAACTCCCAGAATTCCTCAGCTAGGCGCGCTGGCTGAGGAATTCTGGGAGCTGAAGTCCACAAGTCATAAAAGGGCCAAGTTTGAAGACCCCTGCTTTAACCAATATACCCAAACTGACTGTCCAGGCCCCAGAATTAATTTGCCATTAACAACTGGCAGATTCTGCAGGCTGCACATGCAAACTCTACAATAGCTTGTGTTATTCTGGGGTCCTTATCTGCTGGAAGGAATTTTACACAAAAGTCATTTGGACATCCAAAACAGTTATTAAAAACTCTATGCAGGTATATCAATAGAGAAGGGGCCAATGATTCAGTATTTCCACACTTCTTATATATTTAGCTTGTGCAAATATTGAAGTTTTCTTGAGCAGATTGCTTAATTCTTTAGGTTCTCAGGACAGGAGCCCTCCTTTAGCAGCTATAATTGGGATCGGCAACTAGGTTGTTAAGCAAAGCTATCACAAAATGAAACTGCAGCCTTGTCTCTGATTATACTTCAGCTTTCCTTTGCTTTACAGACCTCACTGCTGGTCTGTAACCATAATAAAAATTGATTGATTGCTTTACAGACCTCAGACGTCATAAACGTGAGGATTGGTACCAAACTTACTTTTTGATCATCCTTGTAACTGTGAACCGTTGCTAAATGAGGCAGTCACACAATGAGGACTACTTGTATTCTCATTCTGGCTAGACATGTGAATACTTTAATAACAACAACAACAACAACAACAACAACAACAACAACAACAACAACAACAACAACAACAACAACAATAATAATAATAATAATAATAATAATAATAATAATAATAATAATAATAATAATAATAATAATAATAATAATAATAATAATAATAATAATAATAAAGTTGCAAGGGATATTGGGGGTCATCTAGTCCAACCCCCTGCTCAGGCAGGAAACCCTATACCATTTCAGCCAAAGGTTGTCCAATCTCTTCTTAAAAACTTCTAGTGTTGGAGCATTCACCGCTTCTGGAGGCAGGTTGTTCCACTGGTTAATTGTTCTGTCAGGAAGTTTCTCCTTAGTTCTAGGTTGCTTCTCTCCTTGATTAGTTTCCATCCGTTGCTTCTTGTCCTGCCTTCAGGTGCTTTGGAGAAGAGCTTGACTCCCTCTTCTTTGTGGCAGCCCCTGAGATACTGGAAGACTGCTATCATGTCCCCCCTCGTCCTTCTCTTCATTAAACTAGACACACCCAATTCCAGCAACCATTCCTTATATGCTTTAGCCTCCAGTCCCCTAATCATCTTTGTTGCTCTTCTCTGCACTCTTTCTAGAGTCTCGGCATCTTTTTTACCTCGTGGTGACCAAAACTGGATGCAGTATTCCAAGTGTGGCCTTACCAAGGCATTGTAAAGTGGTATTAATACTTCACGTGATCTTGATCTTAGTCTGTTATAATTCAGAATCCATTGCACTTTTGTCGTTAAACATATGACACAAGACTATTTTTGTCATTACTACTGATACGTATAGTACAATCAGTGGGTTCATGCTAATGCTGGAGAAATTCGTAATTGCCACCTGCTGTCAAATAAAGAACTCAGCAATGATGCAAATAAATCCACAGGGGGTCACGTTTGCTTAATTTGGATTTGTTGTAATGGATAACTTTGAGGAACGCGGGGGCGGGGGCAGGAGATGCTGTCTAGGAAACTATCAGAGAAAAGAGGGAGGAGCTCCTGGTAAAAGAAATTTAGGAAGGATCTACCATTATGGATCCAAGTCATGGTTGTCCCAAAGGTGCTTTTTCCAAAAGGCAGCTGGACTTACCCGGTATTTTCCTTTGAAAATGTTTCATTTCTTATCCAAGACGCTTCTTCAGTTCTTGAAAATAAGAAAGTCCAGCTGCCTTTTGAAAAACAGCCCCTTTGGGACAACCTGGACAATTGACAGTGTCCAAAGACATTTAGCTACTAAGAAGTTGTCCCGTCTACTTTCCCCTTTCTTAGCGCCTTCCACAGCAAGTCCCTCAGACCAAGTCCTATTTACCTACATTTTATACATCCATGGTGATAAATGAAGAATAGAAGAAACAGACTGCATATGCTGCAGAGGTAGCTATGAATAATGCATGCTCGAAAGCATTATCGGTGGGAAGCAAAGTTCTCCCAAACACAAAACTTGATTGCCACAACATATGCTGATGCGAAAAATAGAGCAAAGCTAAATTAATATTTTGCAGTGCAGCCGTGACAAACTGGAGAAGGAACCACTGTCTCCCATCCTGGGACATGGCCTCCCAGACATGCAAACCATACTTGGGGATAATTGGAGGCTAAGAAATATCTGAGAAAATAAATAACGGGCTTTGCATATAGAGACTCACACGAGTGTAGATTAGCAAAGTTGAGTAAAAGTTGGGAAAAGGGTGAAAAGAAGGGACCAGGGAGTCTCAGGCAACTGAAGAGCTGCAGGTTCTAGGAGATTCAAGTTCATCAATGAGGAATCAACACAAAGGTTGTTCTGCAGTGTCAGCCGGAAGCAACTAGAACCACTTGTGAATAACCTCAAGCAGAAGCTTTGTTTTATATGCAAATACTGCCATATAGTTCTTGGAGAACCAGGCAATATTGTTTAGTAATTTGACAGTCATCCTCCCTCCCTCCCTCCCTCCCTTCCTTCCTTCCTTCCTTCCTTCCTTCCTTCCTTCCTTCTTTTCCACTCATTTTCCTTCCTTCTTCCCTCCTTCCCTTCCTTCCCTCCTTCCTTCCTCCTCAACTCCCTCCCTCCTTCCACTCATATTCCCCCTCCCTCCCTTCTTCCTCATCTCCCTCCCTCCTTCCCTTCCTCCCTTCCCTTCTTTCTTCCTCCTTCCTCCTCATCTGCCTCCCTCCTTCCTTCCACTCATATTCCCCCCTCCCTTCCTTCTTCCTCATCTCCCTCCCTCCTCCCCTCCCTCCCTCCCTCCCTCCCTCCCTTCCTTTTTCCTTCCTTCCTCCTCATCCTGCCTCCCTCCTTCCTTCCACTCATATTCCCCCCTCCCTTCCTTCCTCATCTCCCTCCCTCCCTTTCCTTTCCCTCCCTTTCCTTTCCTTTCCTTTCCTTTCCTTTCCTTTCCTTTCCTTTCCTTTCCTTTCCTTTCTTCCTTCTTTTTTGTCTCTATGTACATGGACCTGAACATTCACATGGCTGTATTTTGAAACTGTTGTTCAAATATTTGTAGTCCTTAGAAGGCCAAAGTGCCTCCAAGCAATTCTGGAGGCACAGAAGAGCTCTTTAAACTGAATGAAAATTATCAAAATAGCTTTTGAAAGGGCCCTTGCTTAAATGCAGTACAGGCATCGACAACTCTCCAGCGTCCAATACAGCACGCAAAAGGGCTTGGAAGTAATGCAGCAGGTCACACTTAAATGAATTTCTCCCAAAGGGTATAACTTTAACAAGATAAACTGCCTTTGCACTAAAACCACAGCATCAGAGATAGATAATAACACAATACAGATCACTTAAATGAACCTTCTGTTAGAAGAAATAGCCAGGCAACAGAGAGTAGCTCTAGCACCATGAAAAAGACGACAGAAATACCAAGAAGAAGGGGGAATCCACTTCTTAAGAGAATCAATTTTGCTGTGTATCAGAGCAAAACGCAAAACATTAACAACTTGAAGGCCGAGGGTTAAGTGGGCAGAAGCTTTTTTATTTTTATTTTTCCTTGTCTTTGGCAAAATCAATCCACAGAGGAAACTTTTGAAACAACATGTATGTGAAAGAAACTCTGTACAGCATGAAACAAAAAAAGGATGGGAGATACCTGGCCTTTTCAGATGGATATTTGGCAGTTGTTGTTAGTTGCAAAGTCGTGTCCGACCCATCGCGACCCCATGGACAACGTTCCTCCAGGCCTTCCTGTCCTCCACCATCTTCTGGAGTCCATTTGAGCTCACGCCTACTGCTTCAGTGACTCCATCCAGCCACCTCATTCTCTGTCGTCCCCTTCTTCTATTGCCCTCAATCTTTCCCAGCATGAGGCTCTTCTCCAGCGAGTCCTTCCTTCTCATTAGGTGGCCAAAGTACTTGAGTTTCAACTTCAGGATCTGGCCTTCTAAGGAGCAGTCAGGGTTGATCTCCTCTAGGACTGACCGGTTTGATCGCCTTGCAGTCCAGGGGACTCGCGGGAGTCTTCTCCAGCACCATAGTTCGAAGGCCTCAATTCTTTTGCGCTCGGCCTTTCTTATGGTCCAACTTTCACAGCCATACATTGCGACTGGGAAAACCATGGCCTTGACTATACGTACTTTTGTTGGCAGGGTGATGTCTCTGCTTTTTAGTATGCTATTTGGCAGTGGTGGGATTCAAATATGTGAACAACCGGTTCTCTGTATGGATGCTGCTTTCGGAAGTCCATTCTGGGCCTGGGCAACAAAAAAATAGCTCCCGGTTCTGCTGAAGTGGTGCGAACCAGCTGAATCCCATCACTGATATTTGGTATAATAATAATAATAAAGTTGGAAGGGACCTTGGAGGTCATCTAGTCCAACCCCCTGCTCAGGCAGGAAACCCTATACCATTTCAGACAAATGGCTGTCCAGTCTCTTCTTAAAAACTTCCAGTGTTGGAGCATTCACCGCTTCTGGAGGCAGGTTGTTCCACTGGTTAATTGTTCTAACTGTCAGGAAGTTTCTCCTGACAGTTTATATTATATAGGTATATATTTATATTTATTTGAGCAACTGCATATCAGGATCTAAAAAGCCTAAGAACATCATCCCAAGTTTATGGGTGTCTTTGTGGATGTCAACAACAGTCTGGAAGTGAATTTGGTGGATTCATGAAAGTTACATAAAACTTGCATTGAGAAAACTGGGCACCTCTGTCATCTTTTGCGCTCAGAAGAAATAAAATTCAATGAGCTTAAAAATTTAATTATTCTCCTGCCCTGCATCAAACTACAGCTTTAATATGGAGCTGGAAAATTCAGCAGCAATTTTCATGGGCCTTTACATTTAATGTCGTGAGCTGCCCAGAGTCACCCAGTGATGAGATGGGCAGCAAACAAATTTAATATAAATAAATAAATTGCTGCATTTCTGTATCAAACATTAAATTTGCATTAATAAAGGAATTATTCAGATGAATGGCAGAAACCTAAAGCCTCACCTTCCTTATAGATAAAAGATTCATAACTGTGTACATATTTAGCAAAGAAATGTTGAGATTTCTAGATTATATTTTACAAGCTTGTATTTTACTTTATGGAATCAGATCCAGATCCCTGCCTGGCATAAAGCTATAAATGTTGTAGTCAATTTTCAATCAATCGATCAATCGATCAATCGATCAATCAATCAATCAATCAATCAGAATAGAATTGGAAGGGACCTTGGAGGTCTTCTAGTCCAACCCCCTGCTCAAGCAGGAGACCCTATACCATTTTAGACAAGTGGCTGTCCAGTCTCTTCTTAAAAACCTCCAGTGATGAAGCACCCAGAACTTCTGAAGGCAAGCTGTTCCACTGGTTAATTGTCCTCACTGTTAGGAAATTTCTCCTTAACTACAGTTTGCTTCTCTCCTTGATTGATTTTCATCCATTGTTCCTTGTCTTGCCTTCTGGTGCTTTGGAAAATAAATTGATCCCCTCTTCTTTGTGGCAGCCCCTCAAATACTGGAATACTGCTATCATGTCACCCCTAATCCTTTTTTCCTCTAGATTAGGCATAGATTAGGCATACCCCAAACCTGCAACCATTCTTCAGATGTTTTAGTCTCCGAGCCTTTAATCATCTTAGTTGTTCTTCTCTGCATTTTTTCCAAAGTCTCAACATATTTTTTGTAATGTGGTGACCAAAACTAGCTGCAGTATTCCATATGAAATTAACAGTAAATAAAACATTGCATTAAACTGCTGGCAAAACTGCATGGGATCATATACTTATTCTTAGCAAGGAATGTCATATGAAACATGGTTACAACTAAAAAAGGACTGTATGAAAACCTCTTAACCAAAAATGTTATCAGGAATGGGCATCAATATTAATTGGTCCATCTAGTGATGACTATGGACGATTGTGGTTTGGAATGCAGGAACAATTAAGATGTAACTTTAATTATGAATGAAACATACATCAGAAAGTGTGAATTGATGCAATCTAGACTGTTGTGTATGGCTGAAAATAAGAATCCGTAGATTTGTCATTGCTGCATATAACGCTGCAGTGAATGTTGATAATACAAGTATTAGGAACAAATTTGGAGAACATTGTGCAACTTTCTGAATGAAGAGCACCCAGAGGAGAAATTATTTTGTTAGGTGGCATGAATGGATGGATCAGAACACAATGAGAAAATACAGTAAATGTGACTGGCACCACTGCAGACTCAAGAATCAAGGAGATTGATGATTTGTGAATATCTGCTTAGAAAAAGGTCTGGTTCAAATATCCGGTTTAAACCTAATTTTATGGATGTTCATACATACACATGGCCGAGAAATGAATATAAACCTAAAAGCAGGATATTTTATTGCCAAGGATGAAAGAGTCATAGAATTAAATGTCTATGGAGATTCTCAGCCATCCAGATCATGGTTGTCCCAAAGGTGCTTATTCAAAAGGCAGCTGGACTTTGTTTTTTCCTTGAAGATTTTTGCTTCTCATCCAAGAAACTTCTTCAGTTCAATAATAGTAATAGTAATAGTAACAATAGTAACAATAATAACAACAATAACAACAATAACAATAACAACAACAAACAACAACAATAATAATAATAATAAGTATTTTTAACCTCATAGTAATCTTGTGAAGTATGTTGTGCTATGAAAAAAGAAAGTCACCCAGTTAGATTTGCATTTAGAGGTTCGGATCACAGTTTCCTTGTTTCTAGTCCAATGTTCTAATGACTAAATTATGCTTGAAAACCAGCATACTTTATGCCTGCTTGCTGCAAACCAATATATTGTTAACATATTCTGATTTTTTTTTAAATATAACTGTCATAAAGAGTTGGATTCACAGGATCAGGATAATAAGGTTAATTAAGGTATGTTAATAAGGTTCCTCTTATTTCTCCTTTGGGAAAAAAAATGGTGTCTTTCCAAACAAACTTTTTACAATGGTCAAGTCAGTTTATTTTATATATAAATGTTCAGTTTAATTTTGTTTTACTTTAGTAAATTTTGTTGTGGTCATGATGATCTTAATAAGATTTTTTGGACAGAAAAGTGAGATATCATTCAAACAGACAAAAAAATAATGGGTCATATACCAAATTTATTTATTTATTTATTTATTTAAAAAAATACATTTATTTAAAACAGCATATGCAAATATTTAGGTAAAACTGTGTTCTCTTTTTTTGAAGATCTTGCTTGCTGAAGTGGGATGAACAAATAATATGAGCCAATCCCCAAAATTACAGTGTTCATATATTGGAAAAGCCCTGAATTTAAATCTTCCCTAGCAAAGCCAAAATTTACTTCCTGAAATATATCAATATTTGTTTTAGTTATTAAAGGTCTTATATGTGCAGGATATTTTTTTCCCCTTTCAGTCGAAGTAAGAGTTTATTGAAAATGACTAAAGACCAAGAGAAAATAACTAGCAGAAAAATATATCTCAAATATGCTTTTCATAATTTCTGCAAATATAATTAATAGCTAAAAAAGGAACACCGCCTGAAATGTAACTATGGAGCTGAAGATTCAGAAAAGAATCAAGAGAGATTTTTCTCTTGCTTACAGTTTGTAAGTGATATGATATGATTTGATTTGAGCATAGGCTGAGCTCTGGAAATCAAAATGTGAATTCCCTAAAAATGAATCCCTGGCACCATCGTTGGATTCCACCACCGCAACCATCCCCATGTTTAAAAATATGAAATTACACGGGAAAAGGAAGTGATAAAGCCTCCATGGTTCAAAGTCCTGGGAATGCATCCACCTGTTTGCACATGTTCCTTGCTCACAGAACAGGGCATTTCTCATTTTACCTGTTAATCCACCACTTGGACACGTTTGGAACAAGAGCTAAGCCCAACTGCGTGGTTTTGATTTCAAAGTGATTAGAAAGAGGGAGGGAGCAGGAATTGTGCATATACCAAAGGTTAAAAGTTTAATTCCTTACACTTTTCTTAGAATAAAACAAGCACCATGCAGAAAGACTATCTTCCCTTCTCCAAAAAGAAGGCCTAATATTAATAGGATCATGGGAAGTGTTAGTACCACTTTATAATGCCTTGGTAAGACTCCACTTGGAATATTGCTTCCAGTTTTGATTGCCACGATATTAAAAAAAAAGATGTTGAGATTCTAGAAAGAGTGCAGAGAACAGCAACAAAGATGACTAGGGGACTGGAGACGAAAACATATGAAGAAGGGTATGTCTAGTGAGTGTAGTGAAAAGAAGGACTAGGAGGTGAGATGATAGCAGTGTTCCAATATTCCAATACCTCAGGGACTACCACAAAGAAGAGAGAGTCAACCTATTCTCCAAAGCACCCAAAGGCAGGACAAGAAGCAATGGATGGAAACTAATCAAGGAGAGAAGCAACCTGGAACTAAGGAGAAATTTCCTCACAACGAGAACAATTAACCAGTGGAACAGCTTGCCTTCAGAGGTTGTGGGTACTTCCAGACTGGAGGTTTTTAAGAAGAAACTGGACTGCTTGAAATGGTATAGGGCAGTGATGGCGAACCTTTTAGAGACCGAGTGCCCAAACTGCAACCCCAAACCCACTTATGCATCGTCGAGTGCCGGGTGGGCGTGGCCCATTGGGCGGGCGTGGCCCATTGGGTGGGCGTGGCCCATTGGGTGAGCATGGCTGTGGTGGTAACGGCAGACTGGGTGGGACTAAAAAGTTCAATCAATCAATTCCAACTTTGCAAGATCTTTTTTTTTCCCTTGAGAAGTTGAAATTGACTGATTGAACCTTTTTTTTTTTTGCACACAGTGGTGGAGGCCTAAAGTGAAAAGGTTTTATAAAACCCAGCTGAAGGCCTAGGACTGGGGCAACGGCGCACGTGCCCACAGAGAGGGCACCCGTGCCATAGGTTCGCCACCACTGTAATAGGTACCTTGGGTGCAATCCGAAAACAACTAGAGCACCACTTGAACACCATTGGCATTGACAAATTCGCCATTAGTCAATTGCAAAAGGCGCCTTACTAGGAACTGCTTCCATCCTGCGACGAGATCTGTAATACCATCAAACATCCACATCTGCCTATCCCAGGTCCTTGGTAAGGACTCGATAGGTAGACAAAAATGCCAAATCCAGTCTAAACATCTGGCTGACTGTGCGATGATCAATAATAATAATAATAATAATAATAATAATAATAATAATAATAATAATAATAATAATAATAATAATAATAATAATAATAATAATAATAATAATAATAATAATAATAACAACAACAACAACAATAATAATAATAATAATAATAATAATAATGTTGGAAGGGACCTTTTGGAGGTCATCTAGTCCAACCCCCTACTCAGGCAGGAAATTTATACCATTTCAGACAAATGGCTGTCCAGTCTCTTCTTAAAAACTTCCAGTGTTGGAGCATTCACAGCTTCTGGAGGCAGGTTGTTCCACTGATTAATTGTTCTAACTGTCAGAAAAATTCTCCTTAGTTCCAGGTTGCTTCTCTCCTTGATTAGTTTCCATCCGTTGCTTCTTGTCCTGCCTTCAGGTGCTTTGGAGATTAGCTTGACTCCCTCTTCTTTGTGGCAGCCCCTGAGATATTGGAACACTGCTATCATGTCCTTATCGTCCTTATAAAATGATTGATGATGGAGTACCAGACGAACAGCCCCTCAGGCCGGATGGCATGCAACATGTCACTGTGGAAGAGCTATAGATCTGTTTGGAATAATAATGGTCTTTATGATGCAGCTGGATTAAAGCCTTCCCTATATCTTGTTGCTGAGGTTGCCTTGCAGGTAAAAAAAACCCCTGAAGCTGCAGAGACAGAAGTACACTAGCTGGCTGGCTGGGGAATTCTGGGAATTGAAGTCTACACCTTTGAAAGTTGCCAAGATTGAGAAACAAGACTTTATAGCAGGGGTCTCCAAACTTGGCAACTTTAAGACTTGCCATGGCTGGCTGGAGGAATTCTGAGAGTTGAAGTCCAGAAGTCTTAAAGTTGCCAGGTTTGGAGACCCTTGCTCTATTAGATTAAATGAAAATGTACTTAGCTTTTATTTCTGATCGGTCTGGCAAAATGCTGCTCGTGTTTTCTTGGATGCAAATCTCACACTAGAAGGTAACTGGCAGGGGAAATGGGGCCCAAGCTTCCGATTTCTGCTCTATCAGAAAATTATTTCTATGACTTCAACCGTTGTTATAGGGTTTTATGAACCACGTAGAGCTTCACCAGTACCACCCTGTGTTTTTGGGAGGAAGTGTGGCTTTCAAATATAACAAATAAGCGGGGTCGAAGTAGGGGAAGGAAGACAAGAAAGATCTGGAAATTGGAACTGATTCCATTTCCAGATCATCTTTTTAATTTAAAAATAATGCACAAAGAAACTATTTTTTAAAGCATCAAGGCCACTATCCTTCATGCAGGACATTATTAAGTGCAGCATTATCAAGAAGATTATGGTCTTCTTCCCTCAGAACACTAATTATAGTGTTTGTGGTTTCACCTTAATACGATACAGGCTCGGTTATTTTGAATATTCTAAACGGGCCCCCTCATGCCTTGGAAGAGACATCTGTGTAATAAAGCTGAGATATGGAGAGAGGGAAGGGATGGTTAAAATTGGCATGCAAACTTAGTCCAACAAATAGTTTTTAAAGAAAAATAGAGAGAAAAAAACCCCATTTTTACAGACATCTTTTTAAAAAATATTTTTGACCACCCCCTTTCCTAGCTGTATCTTTTTTAGTAGCATTACATGTAATTTCAATCTGATTGCAGCAGACCTGAATGTTAGCTACTTTGATTAAGTCTGTGTGATTAGACATCTCCCTCTCTCCATCCCTCCCTCCCTCCCTCCCTCCCTCTGTGTGTGTATTTGTGTGTGTGTGTGTGTATATATAGATATAGATATAGATATAGATATAGATATAGATAGATAGATAGATATAGATAGATAGAGATAGATAGAGATAGATAGAGATAGATAGAGATAGATAGAGATAGATAGAGATAGATAGAGATAGATAGACAGACATTCACATATATTCTCAAGTACCTCGTATTTATTTAAAACTGAACTCTGAGAGAGGCTGAGGTCATTTGAATCTTTGATTGGATACAACTTTCACTGAAATTTGCTGAACTACCTGGGAGTTCTAAGTATATCCTCACATTTTAAAAGGGCTTGCTTTTGAGTAGGCTAATTTGAGATCTTACCCATTGGAGGCAATTCAACCAGTATACCAGGACTTTTCTGCTAAGTAAACCACGCATTCAGAAGTGGCTATATAAAGAGTGTGTCAAACATGCTTGTTCAAGAAATGTTTGATACTTGATGCTCAAAAGCTTCTTATGGTAGAACAATGAAATAAAGTTTTCTTCAGAGGTTCTGATAGTCATTTCTAGTGTGCAAGTGTGATCATATAAAACACATGCCGAGGTATGAAAGTAGATTCATTTGCACAATCTACTAGAGTTTGTTACTATCAGTCTTGAATGGTCTACTGCAGGGGTGTCAAACTGCCGGCCCACGGGCCGGATGCGTCATGGCAAAACCGCGCCCACCCCATTGCCAGCAATGGAAAAAAAGTCACGATACGTCGTGACACGTCACGTGACGTTGCGAGTTTGACACCCCTGGTCTACTGTCAGTCTTCTCTTTGTTAGCATCCTGCATAGCTCCAGTCTACTTTGTTATTTGATGGATAAATGTACAGAACACATTTAGGAAATGAGTTACTTTAGCAACCTGCTCAAATATGTTGTGGACTACTTATTCAGGACTTGATGGTGTGTGATAGCCAGTTTACAATTCCCCCACCCCCTGTTCAGTTGTATCTGATTCTCGGAGATTGTCTGGAAATATAGGGATAACATGATAGCAGTGTTCCAATAACTAAGGGGCTGCCACAAAGAAGAGGGAGTCAAGCTATTCTCCAAAGCACCTGAAAGCAGGACAAGAAGCAACGGATGGAAACTAACCAAAGAGAGAAGCAACCTGGAACTAAGGAGAAATTTTCTGACAGTTAGAACAATTAATCAGTGGAATGAGTTGCCTCCAGAAGTTGTGGGTGCTCCATCACTGGAAGTTTTTAAGAAAAGATTGGACAACCATTTGTCTGAAATTTCGTTGTGAGATACACAATGAAAATAAATCTGTTCTATTCTATTCTATTCTATTCTATTCTATTCTATTCTATTCTATTCTATTCTATTCTATTCTATTCTATTCTATTCTATTCTATTCTATTCTATTCTATTCTACTCTTTTCTACTCTACTCTACTCTACTCTACTCTACTCTACTCTACTCTACTCTACTCCAAATTCTATTCTATTCTACTCTATTCCGAATTCTACTCTACTCTACTCTACTCTACTCTACTCTACTCTACTCTACTCTACTCTACTCTACTCCACTCCACTCCACTCCACTCCACTCCATTCCATTCCATTCCATTCCATTCTATTCCATTCTATTCTATTCTATTCTATTCTATTCTATTCTATTCTATTCTAAATAGCTTCAGCAGGGGGTTGGACTACTAGAAGACCTCCAATCTCCCTTATTCTGTTCTGTTATTCTGTTATGCAGGGAAGAAGTCAAAACATGGATTGAATGAACACACAAAAATACATGGTAGATGGAAAACCGACACCTTTACAATACGCAAGATAAGATGTGTGAGAGTCTGTGTGTTGATTCTCTGCCTGCCATGTGAAATAGCACAAAGCAGAAAAAGTATTGCTCCATGATAATCTGTATGTCTAGACTGAGCCTTAGTTTCACAGGTTCCTTCAGCAGAAATATTACTATGGAGAATTTCCAAACACTGCCAGTTTCTATTGACAAATGTAATCCTTCCTGTTCTGTTCATCAGGGAGGGACCTGCATATTATTTTGAAAAAAATATAGACTTGACAGGTCACTTAAGTTTCTATATTTATATTTTACTTCCAATATTACCTTTAAAAGTGCATGTTTTACTAGGAAAAACTAAGCAACTTCACTTAATTCCCATCTATTCTAAAGATTTTCATCTTCAAGGTAAAAAAAAAAAAAATCAAATGTAAAAACTGCCCTTGCATCTATATTACAGATTTTAATGTGTTCGTGGGTGTTGAGGTATTAATAATAAATAAATAATATGTTTGACAAATAACAATCCAAAAGAGTCTAGTTATAACTGCATAATGCAAATCATGCAATATACAACATTTCTACCTTTGGTTGCCTTTTTAAAAAAGAGAAACACACAAACACAAACGGGGGGGGGAGATGAGAGATAGAGATAAAGAGATAAAGATAGAGGT
Organism: Azemiops feae; assembly: GCA_023970755.1. Taxonomy (NCBI): domain Eukaryota; kingdom Metazoa; phylum Chordata; class Lepidosauria; order Squamata; family Viperidae; genus Azemiops; species Azemiops feae. The sequence continues at coordinate 909,366 of JALGBA010000241.1, forward strand.
GATAGATGATATGATAGATGATATGATAGATAGATGATAGATAGATGATAGATAGATATAGATGATAGATGATACATAGATAATAATAATAATAATAATAATAAATAATAATAATAATAATAAATTAATAATAAATTATTAATAATAATAATAATAATAATAATAATAATAATAATAATAATAATAATAATAATAATAATAATAATAATAATAATAATAATAATAATAATAATAATAATAATAATAATAATGTTGGAAAGTACCTTGGAAGTCATCTAGTCCAACCCCCTGCTCAGGCAGGAAACCCTATTTCATTTCAGACAAATGGCTGTCCAGTCTCTTCTTAAAAACTTCCAGTATTGGAGCATTCACAGCTTCTGGAGGCAGGTTGTTCCACTGATTAATTGTTCTAACTGTCAGGAAATTTCTCCTTAATTCTAGGTTGCTTCTCTTTTTGGTTAGTTTCCATCCATTGCTTCTTGTCCTGCCTTCAGGTGCTTTGGAGAATAGCTTGACTCCCTCTTCTTTGGGGCAGCCCCTGAGATATTGGAACACTGCTATCATGTCACCCCTCGTCCTTCTCTTCATTAAACTAGACATATCCAATTCCAGCAACCGTTCCTTATATGTTTTAGCCTCCAGTCCCCTAATCATCTTTGTTGCTCTTCTCTGTACTCTTTCTAGAGTCTCAACATCTTTTTTACATCATGGTGGCCAAAACTGGATGCAGTATTCCAAGTGTGGCCTTACCAAGGCATTGTAAAGTGGTATTAACACTTCACGTGATCTTGATTCTATCCCTCTGTTAATGCAGCCTAGCACTGTGTTGGCTTTTTTGACAGCTGCAGCACACTGCTGGCTCATATTTAAGTGATTGTCCACTAGGACTCCAAGATCCCTCTCACAGTTGCTACTATACTATACCTGTGCATTTGGTTTTTCTGGCCTAAATGTAGAACCTTACTTTTTTCACCATTGAATTTTATTTTGTTAAATAGCCCCCAGTGTTCAAGTCTGTCAAGATCCTTCTGTACCTTAAGCCTATCTTCTGGAGTGTTGGCTATTCCTGCCAGCTTGGTGTTGTCTGCAAATTTGATGAGTTCCCCACCTATCCCCTCATCCAAATCATTGATGAAAATGTTGAAATAGATGATAGATAGATAGATAGATAGATAGATAGATAGATAGATAGATAGATAGATAGATAGATAGATAGATAGATAGATAGATAGATAGATAGATAGATAGATAGATAGATAGATAGATAGATAGATAGATAGATAGATAGATAGATAGACGGACGGACGGACGGACGGACGGACGGACGGACGGACGGACGGACGGACAGACAGACAGACAGACAGAAATGGATAGATGAGAAATGAGAGATAGTAGATGAAAGAGATAGAGAGGGAGAGAGATAGAGAGATAGAAAGATGTATTGAGTATCTTGGCACCAGCAGCATCTCATTGAAGCCATCATTAAGCAAACTAAGGGGTGCAGGCAAAACCAAGAGCAAACCACACCATCATTGGATGTGCAAAACACATTTAAGGTTCTATGACAACAACCAATGGTTGTCCCACTTTGTCTTCATCAGCTGTGGCTTCCAAACAAGAACTATCTCCAAGATAAAACTGCCCAGTCTCTGGGAAGCTCATCCCCCCACCCCCAACCTTCCAAAGTGTTACTGCTGGAGGAGTGAGGCACTAATTTTGATCTTTGCTCTCTGTATTTTAAGGATAGGCATTTGCTTCATCCTGAATTATGGGCAGCATGATGGAACAACACCAACCTATGAAGGCCTCATAGCCTTTTATTCTGAACTCCTAAATGTTATTTTCCTGGAAATTAGACTTGGTATGTCTTTGGATTCCTTTTCTCGCTGTTTCTATGTATTCAGCCTACTTGGTGCATTTTCTAATGCACGTATGAACCTTGAACCGAATTTGAAATTTGGAGATAAACCTGACCCATTTACTTCTATCTGAGAGGATCTAAACCTCCGTTATTATTTTTTTAAGGGTTGATAGATTGTTACTCATAATGCTAGAGCCAAGAAGAGATCAAGGCATTTTGATGAAAGTTGTGGTCTGTTTTGCGGTGGAGAGAGGGATAGAGGGAAATAGTGAGTTTTTAAAAAGTTTATTTGTGTTAAGCCTGTTTTAGGCTTATGTGCATTTTCCTGTTGCAAATGACAAGGCCCTTACATTGAACAGTAAAATTTGAAAGGAGACTGTGAGGAGAGAATTTGGAAGTTATCTATGGTCTTAGAAGTTTTTTATACTCAGATAAACCACAGTATATTAAACCACTGTGGCTGGGTTTACCTACTGTACTCAGCAAAATCTAAACAGACCATTCTGTGGGTTGGAATAAAATTTTAAGCCTTCATCTTCCGCAATCTAAAGCTTTATCTGTTGCATTGCTGCCAAAGCAGCTTCCATTTGTGCCAATTGTATGAGACTCTTAATTAAATACACTAGAACAAATAATCTATTATCTGAAACCATTCTCTGAATTTCCATGTTGCCCCTTAAAATATGATTTAGGGTCCCCCCTTCTCATTTTTTAAAGGACCCACTCCTGATATTAATAATTTTTGTTCTTGTAGGAGAGGGGGTGGCAGAGCCTGGGGGCAGAGTTAAAAGAGGAATCAGCCTAGAATCCTTACATAGCCATAAGTGAGCTAAGTCCAACCCCTCTTGAATTCTTTATCTAACTCTAAGCAGGTGCTAACTGTTAGTTGAAGGATTCCTGTGCATAGGTATGGTTAGCCATAAATCAATTTAATTGGATCTTCACATGTGGACCAGAACTTTTGCACCTGACAGTTTTTTCCCTACCTCGATAGTAAAAGCAACAAAAGCCACGAAAGAAAAGTTTTCAAGAGCCCAGTAAGAAACAGGACATCTTGATGCTGTTCAGTGACATCCTGGCAGCAATTTTGTCATCACTTTTCCACTTTCAGAAAGGTTTAGCCAACAGCATTTGTAAAGCTGGGCTGCCGGTATACCCTGTGGGTCATTCCAATCATGTCATTTTTCCCCCCCATAGACCCCAACGTAATGGAGTAGGCAGGAAGTGAAAGTAGCTGTTACTGAGCGTTGCACTCCTGCCTTTTGTTTGCTTGTCTTTAATTACTTTCAACTACTTCCTCCTCGTCATTATAACAATGGGATGAAATGGCTCTTTTCTAAACGTTGGTGGAGTAAAGGCAGTCAGCAAAGGTTGTTGCAACCTATTATTATGACCTTTCTCTGCTCGGTAATTGTTTAGCAATTTGTACCTGGAGAATCATGTGGTGTGCCACACAAGATACGGGCAGAGTAGTTTGAGGACAGCTAGCATAATTATTAAGTGCCACCATTACAAGGGTGTTAAACTCCGGTGCTTTAAAAAGCATCAAGTTGAAGGAGCGGTGCTGGGATTAATTACTGTGTGTGTGTGTGTGTGTGTGTACAACAATCATAAGACTAATAATCAGAACGTTCCAAAAAGTGTTGAACATTCTCTCTCTTGCTTTCATCCCCTCTCTTGGTATAGTTTTGCTATAAGCTAGCATCCAGCATTTAAATCATCTTCAATCTGTTGGCTCTTAGATGGATTAAAACGTCATCTCCCAGTCTTAGTATCAACTTGGCTTGGCAATTTTGGGAGCCGTGGTCTTTCTAAATACCTGTGGGCCACCAGACTGAGGAACCTAGATTCGGAGCTATATATACAAACCCTTGACCTGTATTTAATCACTGTTAAAAAAAACTTTTTATAAGTTTATCCTGCAGTGATGTGTCTCAATGTATTGGTGGGTCTGAAGATATATTTTTTCTGTGTAAGGAAATTGGGCAAATTACAGAATACTGATTGATTAATTGCAGAAGGAGGAACTTGCCTTTAACATATCACAAGAGGCATTGGGGAGGGGGAAGGCCAAAAATATGCATGATCAAAGCTCCACCCTCCCTTTTAACACACATTATGTGTGTAACACATTTTAAAAAGTAGCGGTGCTTTAATTTCATGGCCACAACTGTCATGTTGACTTTTCTGACATATACACATTCATGTGGATTCCATTTTTTTATTCTTTTATTTTATGTTATTGTTTTATTTTATTATTTTATTTAATTTTATTTAATTATTTCATTTCATTTATTATTTTATTTATTAAACTTCTACACCACACAGCTCACCTAAGTGGGTTCTCGGTGGTTTACAATAAAAAACATACAGTAGTATAAAAACATAGTTAAAAAATAGAGATACCAACAGAATTAAAACAAGGTTAAAATGAAGATGTTAAAAAGTTAAAAGAGGTGGAGGCAGTGCCCCCAAGCCACCAACCCCCCCCCCAGGGTTGCATATCACTCTTAGACCCCTTGCTTTGCAAAGCCATGTGTCAACATGGTGGACAGTGGTTAGTAGGCTACCTCACTGCTCACTGCCAGGAGTTCGATCCTGACTGGCTCAAGGTTGACTCAGCCTTCCATCCTTCTGAGGTTGGTAAATTGAGGACCCAGATTGATGGGGATAAATATGCTTACTCTGTAAACTGCTTAGAGAGGGTTGTAAAGCACTATGGAGTGGTATATAAGTCTAAGTCAGTGATGGCGAACCTTTTAGAGACCGAATGCCCAAAAACCGCCCCAGCCCCCTGCCCCCCACCCCCCACCCCTTGTCCCGCTCTGCCCCTGCTCCGCACCGCCACCCTCCCCACTCCACCCCCCACCCTGCCCCGCCCGCACCGCCTCCACAGCTTGCCATAGCAGATCGCTCAGGTGGCCCAGCAGCACCATGGCAGCCATGCCCTCTGCCCGCACCCCACAGCATCATCTGTACGTGATGGGGTGCGAAGGCAGAGTCTTGTCCCCGCTGCCCAGCTGCCATGTCCCTGGCTGCACTGCCTGGGGGCGACTTCCCATGCGGGTCATGGGGGGAGGCAGGGCTGGGGCGACAGCACGTATGCCCAGAGAGAGGGCTCTGAGTGCCGCCTCTGGCATGCGTGCCATAGATTCGCCACCACTGGTCTAAGTACTATTGCTGTTGCTATTTGACTCTTCCAGAAGCCAGGAAAGTTGAGGCCTGCCTCACATCTAGGGTAAGATGTTCGAAAGGGTGGGAAAAATGGCAGAGAAGGGTCTCTTCCTGGATCCTGCCAGTCAAAATTCTTTAACCAATGGGATCTGCAACATTCCCTTCTTGCCTGACTGGGTGGGACAGGTTGATGTAATTGGGACAGAATGATTCATTCAACACCCTTAACCAGATTATTGAATGTTGAGGCCAGAGGGACTGACCTGGAAGGACAGGAAGGAGAACTGCTACTAAGGCAATGGTCAGATAAGAGGGGCTTGAGCCCAGGCCAAGAAAATAAGGGAAAACATCCCAGACAAACCCCTTCTTAATTCCCATGAAGATAAAGTGAAGGAGGGGGGAAGCACATTCTGTCTTGTTTCTTATTAAAATGCAGCAAAGTTTCAAAGATGTACTTAGCTCCGACAAGGCTTCAGATAAAGACTCCTTTGAAGCCGTTTCATGAAACTTCACAGCCGTAGCCTTTTTGTTATTTTACTTTCCCTTTTTTGTTCCAAGTGGTTGGGACACTTCAGCAGTTGTGGGGCACCCCCAGGTTGTTAATAATGAATAGCATAGAATAGAGCTGGAAGGGACCTTGGAGGTCTTCTAGTCCAGCCCCCTGCTCAATGAAACAATGCTTGGAGGGACTCATCAGGGTGAGTGATACTTCACCCAGAGAAGGTTTTCTTCAAGAAAACCACAATTAACCAAGCTAAAATCCAGCCTCTAGAAAGGCATGGCTTAATGCTGTGTGAGAACCAGGTCCGTAAAATCATCCTCTCCAATAATTTTCCAAAACATTTTGGAAGACTGAAGTTTGCAAGAATAGGCCACCACCAAAGAGAGATGGTGGTGGCCTATTCTTGCAAACTTCACTCTTCCAAAATTTGTGGTAATAATAATAATAATAATAATAATAATGTTGGAAGGGACCTTGGAGGTCATCTAGTCCAACCCCCTGCTCAGGCAGGAAACCCTATACTATTTCGGACAAATGGCTGTCCAGTCTCTTCTTAAAAACTTCCAGTGTTGGAGCATTCACCGCTTCTAGAGGCAGGTTGTTCCACTGGTTAATTGTTCTAACTGTCAGGAAGTTTCTCCTTAGTTCTAGGTTGCTTCTCTCCTTGGTTAGTTTCCATCCGTTGCTTCTTGTCCTGCCTTCCGGTGCTTTGGAAAATAACTTGACTCCCTCTTCTTTGTGGCAGCCCCTGAGATATTGGAACACTGCTATCATGTCACCCCTCGTCCTTCTCTTCATTAAACTAGACATACCCAATTTCAGCAGCCGTTCCTTATATGCTTTAGCCTCCAGTCCCCTAATCATCTTTGTTGCTCTTCTCTGTACTCTTTCTAGAGTCTCAACATCTTTTTTACATCGTGGTGACCAAAACTGGATGCAGTATTCCAAGTGTGGCCTTACCAAGGCATTGTAAAGTGGTATTAACACTTCATGTGATCTTGATTCTATCCCTCTGTTAATGTAGCCCAGCACTGTGTTGGCCTTTTTGGCAGCTGCAGCACACTGCTGCCTCATATCTAAGTGATTGTCCACTAGGACTCCGAGGTCCCTCTCACAGTTACTGCTATTGAGCAAGGTACCCCCTGTACTATACCTGTACATTTGGTTTTTCTTGCCTAAATGTAGAACCTTGCTTTTTTCACCATTGAATAGTGCAGCAATTGCCCCAAGCAACAGTTTAATTTACCATGGGACTTTTCTGACGTTCAACAACCTTTAGAATTTCCTACCAGTGATTCATGCTTTCATCTCACAATTGGAGAAAATGGCCGTCAGGCTATTTATATGCACATCTCTGGTGAGTGTATTTAATAACTTATTCCTTAGCAGGCTGTATGGAGAAGAGAGAACAGATTATCTGGCTGCATTCTTTTCCAAAGAGCATTTTACATTTATTTTCTTCCCCTCTAAATCCCTTTTGACAGTCCCCTCCCCCACCTTCATGCACTTGGCAACTGTGATTAATGGCACTTCCACACATTCTTTTTTTTTTTAAAGCAATTATTATTATTTTTAACACATTCCTTTGGAGCCAAGCTAATGATAACCTTCTTAGGCTCTGGGAAAGCAGACTGTGCAAGTGGATTGCTCATTAAATTCCTGTGTGACCACAGTAGCTCCTTTTAACAGCTACCCCAGGGTAAGTGTGTACATCTACCCTCCTGGCTTCTTGAAAGTGGAGGATAAGGTAAAGGTGACTCCAGCAGTCCCTGTCACTTATATCAAGGTATTCTAGTTTATTCAGGGGAAATGCCAAAGGGGAAAAAAAAAGAAGTTATACCTTTCCAAAGAGCATTAGTGAATGAGTTGAAGAGAAAGAGTACGTGGTAAAAGTTGGGATTGGATGGAGTTGGTGAGAACCTCAAAAAGAGAAAGATGGGAAGTTTAAAGAACCAAAGGATGAATGTGTAGCTATGCATGGAAGGGGTAGCAATGGTTTAGCTTAAAACAGGCAGATTAAAAATAGCTGTCCCTTAGCCTTTGGAATAGCTGAATCTGGCAATTTCATTTGCTCTGACTATTATTATATAGATTTAGTTCTGGCTCCTTTCCATACAATACTTTTAATTGATTTATGGAATAACAGAATCACAGAATTGGAGGTGACCTTGGAGGTCTTCTAGTCCAACCCCCTGCTCAGGCAGAAAATCCTATAGAATTTCAGACAAAGGGCTATCCAGTCTCTTCTTTAAAACCTCCAGTGTTGGAGCACCCATAACTTCTGGAGGCAAGTTGTTCCACTGATTAATTGTTCTAACTGTCAGGAAGTTTCTCCTTAGTTCTAGGTTGCTTCTCTCCTTGATTAGTTTCCATCCATTGCTTCTTGTCCTGCCTTCAGGTGCTCTGGAGAATAGGTTGACCCCCTCTTCTTTGTGGCAGCCCCTCAAATATTGGAACACTGCTATCATGTCACCATTAGTCCTTCTTTTCATTAAACTAGACATTCCCAATTCCTGCAACTATTCTTCATATGTTTTAGCCTCCAGTCCCCTAATCATCTTTGTTGCTCTTCTCTGCACTCTTTCTAGAGTCTCAACATCTTTTTTATATTGTGGCAACCAAAACTGGATGCAACACTCCAAGTGGTATTACCAAGGCATTAGAAAGCAGCATTAACACTGCACGTGATGTTGATTCTTCTCTCTATTAATGCAGCCACTAGGCATGAATGTGATAGAAATGGTTTATCTTAAATTAGGCAGATTTAAAACTAAGCAGAATCTGACAATTTCATTTGCTCTGACTATTATTATACAGATTTGGTTCTTGTTCCTTTCTATATAATACTTTTAACTTCATTTGGAATCAAGCAACGTTCTGAATTTGCATGAAAACATAGTATCATAAACAAATCAATGTCCTATATTTGCACAATGTAAGCCACAAAAAAAGCAAAATGCTATCAAAACAGAGCCCTGGTGGCACAGTGAAGTATTGCAGGCTAACTCTGTCCACAGCCTGGAGTTCGATCCTGACAGGGCCAAGGTTGATGGAGCCTTCCATCCTTCTGAGGTCGATAAAATGAGGACCCAGATTGTTGGGGGCAATATGCAAATAATGCTGGGGTGGTATATAAGCCAAAACACTATTGTTATGCTAAAACTAAGCACATTATTCAATATGTCCGCTAGCTCTTTCACTGACCTGATTACACATGTTAAATGAATTCAGCTATGTTATTCAATGTATATAGAATTTCAGACTTGGCTCATATTTTCACGTTTAATGGTCTACTTACCCATTTTCCACCAATTCAGTCTTTCCCATAACTCAACACAGAATTTCAAGACAAGTGGATTTAGTTTGCTGTCATGACCATTTTTGGAAATGGCATTTTTATGGCCTGAATCAAACTTTGTGGGCCAGTTGGCATTCGAAACATCGCTTTGCAATGTTAATATATATAATCATCCTTGATTATGGGTCTTAGTATTCAGGTCTGGGAACTCTGTGTGCAAAGAGACCCTTAATATCTTGATTACTTTTACTTATTATTTTTCAGTATACCTTTAATTAAAAATAAATAAATAACTAGAATGCCGACGTGATTCAAAAAGGTAACATTTTTCATCGCCCCCATAGACATTCTTAATAAATAGACATGGTATATTGTTCACATGTATCCTGACCTGTCCGTCCCCAAAGACGACTAAGTTGAGGTGATAAAGCTGATTCTGTGGAGACAGAAGAGGATAATAAGGAACCATTTCACCTTATTTGCCTTCTAACAAACCAGTGTTTTATAACAGGCTACATATGCTTTGAATAAGTAAGCTCCCTGTGGTAGCCATTTTGAGATAGTGGCTGTCACAACCCTTCAGAATGTGAAATGTCACCACTGGTCCAAAGCGATTGCCTTGCCTCTAATTAGATTAATTTAATTCTAGGTAATTTCCAGATGTGATTTTGCGGGGCGCTTTTGCTCCCTATTCAGACATGTCCCCTGCTCTCTGACACCTTTCGTAAGATATTAAGACCAGTTCCTGCATCTAATTATCTCTGAGGCTTCTCTGATTTATTTCTGCTGAAGAAAGATGAGGCATCTTGGCTGCTCGCAATATCTGGAAGATCAGCTTCATTGAGAAGGCGAGTTAACATATTTCTGAATTAGACCACCAGGTTTTCCAGTGTTTTCAACAAGAGATAGGATGACAACAGTCTCAGGAACTGGTACTGTATACATTCAGTAGCAAATCAGGCTTGCATAAACCCACTCCAGCCCTTTGGACCTCATTCTGTTACAGGTAGTCCTTGACTTATGACCACAATTGAGCCCAACATTTCCATTGCTAAGCAAGATTGTTGTTAAGCGAGCTGTGCCCCATTTTACAACCTTTCTTGCCACAGCTGTCAAGTGAATCACTCCAGTTGTTCAGTTAATAACCCGGTTGTTAAGTGAATCTGGCTTCCCCATTGACTTCGCTTGTCAGAAGGTTGCAAAAGAGGATCACATGACCCTGGGACACAGCAAAGGTCATAAATACATGACAATTGCCAAATGTCTGAATTTTGATCATGTGACTATGGGGATGCACCAATGGTTGTACTTCTGAAAAACGGTCATACATGGCTGTTTTCAGTGCTGTTGTAACTTTGAACAGTCACTAAATGAATGGTTGTAAATCAAAGGACTACCTGTATTTAACGTCAGATGTCATCCAACATATTGATAGAATTCTGAAAGTCCAGCAGAAGGACAGGGCCGTGAGGCTTTTGAACTTTGGTGCTGAGGTCGATTCTTGAGAATACCATGGATAGCCAAGAAAAGAAACAAATGGCTCATACAACAAATGAATTCTCAATCAAGGCACAAATGACCAGACTCAGCTTATTCTACTTGGACCCATCGTGCTAAGATCCAGCTCTCTGGAGAAGCCTATAATTCTGGGAAAGATGAGAGGAAAGAGAAGAAGATGACCAGCAGCTAAGTGCATAGACTAGACTAGACTAGACTAGACTAGACTAGACTAGACTAGACTAGACTAGACTAGACTAGACTAGACTAGACTAGACTAGAATAGAATAGAATAGAATAGAATAGAATAGAATAGAATAGAATAGAATAGAATAACAGAGTTGGAAGGGACCTTGAAGGTCTTCTAGTCCAGCCCCCTGCTCAAGCAGGAGAACCTATACCGTCTCAGACAGGTGAATGTCTAGTCTCTTCTTAAAAATCTCCAGTGATGGAGCACCCATGATTTCTGGGGGTAAGCTGGAACAGTGTTCCACTGGTTACTGGGGGTAACCAGTGGAACACTGGTTGATTGTCCTCACTATCAGGCAGTTTCTCCTTAATTCCAGGTTGCTTCTCTCCTTGATCAGTTTCCAACCATTGTTTCTCGTCCTTCCCTCTGGTGCTCTGGTGAACAACCTGACCCTCTCTGCCTTGTGGCAGCCCCTCAGAAACTGGAACACTGCTATCCTGTCTGCCCTATTTCTTCTTTTCTTTAGACTAGCCAAACCCAAGTCCCGTAGCCGTTCTTCGTATGTTTTTGTCTCCAGGCCTTCCCTATTGGAAAATCTGAAGGACAAGATTGGGGCCAGACCATCTTGGAGAAAGTCTATCTATGTGGCAGCGAATTGACACTGACTTGAAGGCATATAATCAACGGTTGGATCAGTCAGAGAAGGCTGATCCAATCAATGAGATTCAAACATACCATTCTCCTCCTTTTTAAAAATTCTCCATTAAATCGACCCTGCTGCCAGTAAGTATAATTTATACAGATAGTCCTTGACTTATGACCACAACTGAGCCCAAAGTTTCTGTGGTTAAGTGAGAGATTTATTAAGTTGACTTTTGCCACAGTTACGTTTTTCTTGCCACAGTTGTTAAGTGAATCACTGCAGTTGATAAGTTTGTAAGCTGGATGTTAAGTGAATCTGGCTTCCCCATTGACTTTGCTTTTCAGAAGGTCTGAAAAGGGGATCACACGATCTGGGACACAGCAAAGGTCATAAATATGAATCAGTTGCCATCTAAATTTTGATCACATGATCCTGGGGATGCTACAAAGATCGTAACTATGAAAAATGGCTATAAGTCAAATTTTTCAGTGGTGCTGTAACTTTGAACAGTCACTAAACAAACTGTTGTACATTGAGGATTACCTGTATTTAGTTAGACAAATAGTCTGTGCGTTTTTCTCTCTGTTTCCTCTCCTGATAAGCTTCCACAGCCATGAAAATTGTAAGTAACACTTAGTTAAAACAGCTATCTCTATTTGAATTTCAGTCAAGTATGTTATCCAATGTATGTTATCCAACATATTGGCATAGGATGTGATGACGATAATGATGTTATTCAAGTGCCAACCAGCAAACAACCAATCATTGTTTCTTTCCTCTTTATTAGTGCTCTGGAAGAATGGAATTGCTGCAAATTAAGCTTCGAATTAAAGTCGAAGCACAAGGAATACAAAACGAAACTGTCAAAGCAAAAGAACAATGTGCGGTGTAACAACTTGGTCTATGGACCCTCTTCTCTTCCAGCGTCCCTCATTTCTTGGTCCTTTCCCAAGTCCCAGAGAAAGCAACAAAATCTTAACCGGCAAGATTGGAAGCTGGCAACCACTTCTGAATCATTCCTTTCTGGCTATGTCAGATTTCCTTCCAAGCTATTAACGACATTTGTGTCAACTTCACCATTGCCCAACATATCATTGCTTTCTCAAACTGTTCCCAGAGCTGTTGACGCAGAATATTGTGTCAGTCGACAGCTCCAATTAGTTGGTGTGTCTAGCGACTGACAGTACAATCCACTTTTATTTATGAAGACGGTGCGAGCTGTATCTTATTCCTCCAACCTTCAGCGGCAGACAGATGGATAGAACTATATAATCATCAATGGAAGTGGGTGATGGTTTTTTTGCCTTGTAAATCAACACACACAGCCTCAAACCAACTGCTGGCAGCAGTGAATGGGAGACCCCCTCCCATCTGTCAAGTTACGAGCGTTCTTCATGCTCTCTGAGCTTGCTTGTTTTCTTGCAGACGTTTCATTACCCTTAGTAGGTAACATCATCATGACTCACGTTTATGACCATTGCGGCCTCCCCATGGTCATGTGATTTACATTTGGACGCTTGACCACTGGTTCATATTTATCCTGTTTCCACGGCTGTGTGTGCTCTTACTTCCGTGTAGACAGGTAGTAATTTACTCGAATGAACAGATCAAAGAAGAATACGTTATTCACAGAGATAATCAACAACTCACGATTAAGATGAAATACGTCTGGAATGCGATATTAATCTGGATCCATATCATTAGGTTGAAAGACAGTGATGTCCTCCTGTCCTGTATATAAATTACATGTTGAATAATAGCTGTGTTCGAGCCATGAGGCTGGGTCCCAATGTGAAGAGTATCAAACAATGGCACAGAGCCAGGAAGTACAGTCATAAACCTTTGAACTCCTCCCACTGACTAGATAAACTGACTGCTGAAACTACATTACCCATAGGCCATCTCTTAAGGAGACAGCGTTAACCCTATAAATGCTAAACATCCTAACATACAGTTCTTAGCTACTGGTTGGTCCAGAACAATATTCATTTTATGTCGGTTGCAGTGTCCCATCATAAAACACGGGATCCCCTTTTGCAACCTTCTGACAAGCAAAGACAAGGGGGAAGCCAGAGTCATCTTAACAACTGTTGTGATTCACTTAAGAAATGCGGCAAGAAAAGTCGTAAAATGGGGCAAAACTCACTTAACAAATTTCTCACTTAGCAACATAAATTTTGGGCTCGATTTTGGTCGTATGTCAAGGACTACCTGTATCTTCTTCTTTTTTCCCCCTGCTTAAGTGAGAAAGAAGAGGGGACGTACACAAAACTAAGCAATTCCTCCTGGAAGACAATTATTAGTATAGAAAAAGAGAGCCCCCCCCCCCATCATGTCTTCCATCTTGAATGTCATTTCATTTCTTATTCAGGTACTATGGATTAAAATGGCAAGCATCGACACGATTCTGCTTTGCGCCGGGCCGTGAAACAGATCTTACGTTACTCAAAGATTTTCTTCTGATTGTAGTTTTCCCCCATGGTGCTATTATCTAATCATTTAACTGTGGATGTCAGGAATTAAATCCAGAATCTTCTGTCTCCAAAACCTGAGCGTGGATGCTTCTAAAGAAGTTAGCAATAACGGTAAAGTAGTGTTTTGTGCAATTTTCTGACTGGTAAGCAGATGGATGGTCATCTAGTTCAATTAGGAGTATGTTGAGACTCACTCAGGAGGTGACTGTCATTATTGGGTTTTAAAGCATTGATCTGCCGTTGGTGGACAGGGACAAGTTGATGTCTTGATTCAGCCTTTCTTCTTAAACCAGTAATGGGCATGGTCAATTAATTAGAGCTTATGGCTGTAAACATCTGTTCTTAACTCATCTTCATAATTCTGTCCTATCAAGCACAAGTGTTCTCTGATGATTTATGAATGCTGCAACTGTTCATATAGCTCACGTCTGCATGCGAGCATGCACTGGGTCCATCAATTTTGCTCTTTTACCATTTGTAACATTCATTCTTTAATGAATGCATAATGAAAAAAAAATGGTATATTTTTATTCTTTGCAACTCAACCAAATGTTGGAAAGAAATTAGGCAAAGATACTCAGGAATCTACAGGTGCATCTGTCTGTCATGAGATAATTCTTTAAAAATGGACTCAAAGAAACCAGCCACAGAAAAATTGAGTTTGAACATGGGATCTGTCCAGAGGCTGCGGAGAAGAAGAAAAATAATTTCAATGAATTTCAGTGGGAGAAGCTGTTGGGGGAGTGACTTAGAATACAGGTAGTCCTTAATTTACGTCCACAACTGAACCGAAAATTTCTGTTGCTAAGCGAGACAATTGTTAAGTGAGGTTTGCCCCTTTTTACCACCTTTCTTGCTACAGTTGTTAAGTGAATCACTGCAGTTGTTAAGTTAGAACATGGTTGTTAAGTGAATCTGGCTTCCCCATTGACTTTGCTTGTCAGAAAGTCACAAAAAGGGATCACCTCCCATGTCCTTGTCTATTTTAGGAAAACAACGTTGTCCATCTCTAGATTCCAGCAGAATCTTAATTTCAGATATCTGGGAAGTTGTGATGGGATGTGAAGGGCACATGCTTACTAGAGGTACATCCATAGGGAAGCATGCCTACTTAGAGGAGCCTCTAATTGCAAAAACCAAGCTACAGAGAATAAAGTTCTCCTTCAAGCTTTCTTTGCCAGAATTTTGCCAGAAAAGAAAAAGTAACAATAGCAGGAACTCTTGAATATCTTTCAGGAAGATAAAATGAAATACTAGTCTATTAACACAATCAAACTGGGCATGCCGTGATGTGTGTTGATAATTACAAGGAGCTGATGCCATCAGCTTGTTTGGGATTTCTCACTTGTCTGGAGCTTGGAAAAGAGTGGAAGGGAGTTTGTTAATGGGGTAGGTCACTGTCTGGAAATGTCTGAACTTATTAGAATCGTGAGTTCAGGACCCAGAAGGAATGCATCTGTTGTTCAACCAACTTTGCATGGTGGCTGAAATGAATGGGGGCTTATAATAGCAGTGGACATCTCCAGCAATTGACTATTGGTTTTACAAATTATAGGAGGGGAAAAAAATCATTTTGTTTTGGAGTCAGGCGCAAATATGACCATTAAAAATTATTTGACATTTCGCTACCCTAAATATTCTTATAGACTATGTAAAGAAAGATCTTAATTCATTTGTGGTATAAGGCCAGACCAGTACCATAGTTTAATTCTGCTATTAGATAACGTGAGGTGCTTCAAATGCAGGAAGATGATGTTGTATACAGTTAGTCCTCAGCTTATGACCACAGTTCAGCCCCAAATTTCTGTTGCTAAGCAAGACAGTGAGTTTTGCCCCATTTTACAACTTTGTTTTCTTGGTTGAGAAGATCAGTGGAATTGTTAAGTTAATGACATGGTTGTTAAGTGAATCTGGCTTCCCCATTGACTTTGCTTGTCAGAAGGTCACAAAAGGAGATCACATGACCCCAGGACACCGCAACCATCACAAATACATGCCAATTGCCAATTGTCTGAATTTTGATTACATGACTATGGGAATTCTGCAATAGTAGTAATTGTGAGACGGATTTTGGAGTCCTAGTGGAAAATCAATTCAATATGAGCCAGCAGTGTGCTGCAATTGCCAAAACAGCCAACACAGTGCTAGGCTGCATTAACAGAGGGATAGAATCAAGATCACGTGAAGTGTTAATGCCACATTACAATGCCTTGGTAAGGCCACACTTGGAGTACTGCATCCACTTTTAGTCACCATGATGTAAAAAAGATGTTGAGACTCTAGAAAGAGTGCAGAGAAGAGCAACAAAGATGATTAGGGGACTGGAGGCTAAAATATATAAAGAACGGTTGCTGGAATTAGGTATGCCTAGTCCACGGGTCGGCAACCCGCGGCTCCGGAGCCGCATGCGGCTCTTTGAGGCCTTACCTGCGGCTCCGGAGCCTCCTCCGCCATTTTGGCGAGTGCATGCGCGCATGCGCGGGGGTGCGCGCGCGCATGCGCGCATGCGCGGGGTGCGGGGGTGCGCGCACGCAGGTGCGCATGCGCGAACGGCGCGCGTGCGCGTGCGCGGGTGCGCAGGTGCGCAGGTGCGCGGGGCGCGCGCGCATGCGTGAACGGGGCCACGCGCATGCGCGGGTGCGCGCGCATGCGCGGACGCGCGGCTCCCAGCGTTTTTTTTTTTTAAGCTAAATGGGTCCGTGCGGCTCATCCGACGTTTCGGATGGCCGACCCATGGCCTAGTCTAATGAAGAGAAGGACGAGGGGTGACATGATAGCAGTTTTCCAATATCTCAGGGGCTGCCACAAAGAAGAGGGAGTCAAGCTATTCTCCAAAGCATCAGAAGGCAGGACAAGAAGCAACGGATGGAAACTAACCAAAGAGAGAAGCAACCTAGAAATAAGGAGAAATTTCCTGATAGTTAGAACAATTAATCAGTGGAACAACCTGCCTCCAGAAGTTGTGAATGCTCCAACACTGGCGGTTTTTAAGAAGAGATTGGGCAGCCATTTGTCTGAAATGGTATAGGGTTTCCTGCCTGAGCAGGGGGTTGGAATAGATGACCTCCAAGGTCCCTTCCAACTCTGTTATTCTGTTCTAATACTATGGCATAGGATGAGATGCCATAATTCCCATAACATAATTGCCAATGTGTGTTCACAGAAGTATGAAAGCCAATAGATTTTCTTTTAATTGAAGATAGCCAGAAGGTTCAAATTTCATGTAGCAAGTTCTAGAGAAAATGTCCATAGAATGTCAGAGATTAATCATTAATGGTCCTTTCTAGTTCTTAAAAAAAAAAAATCTAATGTGAATGTAATCAGTTCCTCGGGGAACTGATACAATCCTCTTCAAGTGTTCTTTGATTTATCTTGTGCTTATGTGTACACTTCTTAAAATACCCCAAAGGAAAAATGCAGCTTGCAAAGCAGTAATCCTGTTCCATTTCTTTTTGTTAAAAAGAACCCCTAACATAAGTCTGGAGGAACTTTTGGAAGATAATGTTTAATAGCAAAATGTTACCCACTGGCTAAATTGCTTCTTATGGCTCTACAACAAGGACTTTAATTTCTTTTTGCATCAGTGCCTGTTCTTCATCTTCCCCAGCTTCAGTAAATTAAACTAACTTTCAACTTGGTCAATAATATTGCTGCTAATTCACTGCAGTCTTTTTCATAAATCTCCAAGAAGGGAGAATCTGTGCAATAAATAAATGAACAAACCAACCTCTGGAATCAATATTTTGGTTACTAAGCATTGAGTAACCAATTGGTTGTATTTTAATTATGGTGGAGAATGTGTAATGAATCAGTGTGATTAATTATTTTATGAGGGAGTTAATTCTTCTCATCCATTTTCTCCACATCATGTATATGTACATATTTTTTCCATCTTTCCTTTCTCTAAAGTTAAAAATCCAAAATGTTAGAAACTTTCATCACAGCTCCTTCATCATTTTAGTTGCCCTCTCTTGATTTTTAATATTTAGCTTTGTGTTGTCTCTGTGGGGTATTGAACATATTACTAAAATTTGGGTGCCTGCCTGAGCAGGGGGTTGGACTAGATGACCTCCAAGGTCCCTTCCAACTTTATTATTATTATTATTATTATTATTATTATTATTATTATTATTATTATTATTATTATTATTATTATTATTATTATTATTATTATTATTTATTATTATTATTATTATTATTATTATTATTATTATATTGGCTGTTTTATTTTAAAGCATATCAGGAACGTTTGCTGGAATTGGGTATGTCTAGTTTAATGAAGAGAAGGACGAGGGGTGACATGATAGCAGTATTCCAATATCTCAGGGGTTGCCACAAAGAAGAGGGAGTCAAGCTATTCTCCAAGGCGCCTGAGGGCAGGACAAGAAGTAATGGATGGAAACTAGTCAAGGAGAGAAGCAACCTGGAACTGAGGAGAAACTTCCTGACAGTTAGAACAATTAACCAGTGGAACAACCTGTCTCCAGAAGCAGTGAATGCTCCAACACTGGAAGTTTTTAAGAAGAGACTGGACAGCCATTTGTCCGAAATGGTATAGGGTTTCCTGCCTGAGCAGGGGGTTGGACTCGATGACCTCCAAGGTCCCTTCCAACTTTATTATTATTATTAAATCCTTGCGAGGAACCAAAGTGACGTTTCTGTTTTTATTTCCATTAAGCAATTTACCTGCAATGAACATAAAAATTAGTTGATGCTGAACGGCACCATCAGAGCTGCCATATTTTTTTGACTATGCCCCTGAATCTAACCCCAGTGGTAGCCTTTGCTAACTCAGACCTATTGCCTAATGTTTGACATGAAATCCTTTTTTTTTAACCACAAAGTACTTCACTTTCACATTTGCTTTCGTAGAACTGTATAGGTAGTCCTTGACTTACGACTACAATTTTGCCCAGAATTTCCATTGCTAAGCGAAACAGTCGATTTTGCCCCATTTTCCTGTTACACTTGTTAAGTGAATCACTGCAGTTGTTAAATTAGTAGCATGGTTGTTAAGTGAATCTGGCTTCCCCATTCACTTTGCTTGTCAGAAGACTGCAAAAGGTGATCACGTGACCCCGGGACACTGCAACCGTCATAAACATGAAGCAGTTGCCGAGCATCCAAATTTTGATCACATGACCACGGGGATGCTGCAATTGGAACTTCCTGACAGTGAGGACAATCAACCAGTGGAACAACCTGCCTCCAGAAATCGTGGGTGCTCCATCACTGGAGATTTTTAAGAAGAAACTAGACCAGGGATAGGCAACCTTGGCTCTTTTATGAGTCGTGGACTTCAACTCCCAGAACTCCTGAGCCAGCCATGCGGAGGGAAAAGGGAGAGGTTTCCAAGCTGAGCCATGCTGGCTCAGGAATTCTGGGAGTTGAAGTCCACAAGTCATAAAAGAGCCAAGGTTCCCCACCCCTGGACTAGACATTCACCTGTCTGAGACGGTATAGGCTCTCTTGCTTGAGCAGGGGGCTGGACTAGAAGACCTCCAAGGTCCCTTCCAGCTCTATTCTATTCTACTTTTTTCAGTGCTGTTGTAACTTTAAATGGTCACTGAATAAATTGTTGTAAGTCAGGGACTATGTATACTGTATTAGTTTTATTCATCTATTAGTAATTTTTGACCAAATAGAGATCCCTTAAAATTCCACATTTGCATTCAGATTTCTGCTATTCACAGGTTTTATTCCAGATTACCCACACATGTCATTTTCGTTCATAACTGCTGAGTTAGCTCAGTAGTTTTGCAAGTAGAACTTCTGACAAAAGCCCTAGTAGCAAAGTTCTCTTGCCTCTTATTCCTCTCCCTGTGATTACTTCTATTCTCAAAAAAAACAATTTAAGGTTACTGAAACGACATTTGATTTTGCAGAAGGATGTGCCTCTTGACAAGTTTTGTTCTTTAGATCTGGTTTTTTTTTTAAAAATCTCTGATAATCCTTTTGACTAATTTGCCTTATAATTGATGCTAAGCTAACCAAATTCAAAGCATTTCTGGCTTCTCTTTATAGAGACATCAGTATTTAGGATATTTTACATATTTTTGTTAGAATATTGACAGTTTCATATTTCAACTATTTAAAGATGTTGAAAGTTTCCCTGGTTTCTTTCCGACCTGTGAATATAATATTGACTTCCTCTCTTGTCATCACGATGTCTTTCAATATCCATCCCGAGAATCAGTATTTAAGCTTTTGGTTTTTTATCTGCAGCCTATGGAGAGAAAATCAATGCCAAGAATTGATTTAACTTTTCTGCAATCGCCTTATCCTCCTTTAACTTCTTTGTCATTCAGCTTTCCAGATTCCTCTCTAGCCAGTTTTCATGATATTTCAAGAAAGCTTTTTGGCTGGTTTTAATGCGTGCCTAGGAGTGTGAAGAGGAGCGTTTCTTCAAACAGATCATGATTTGATGATTTAACAGAAACGTTTATGCAGGTTTTCTCGACAGCCACATAAAATTGGGTTGCAACTGCCTTTCACAAATTGCTTGGGCTCACCTTTGGCTCTATGCATATCATCATGATCTTCTGAAGTCAACTTTTTACAAAATAACTTTCTTGGCCTTATGAATGAAGGCGAATGTGTGTGTCCCAGGATAATGTTGCAGGATACAATCTGGGTTGGTCACCGGGACCAGGGGTTTTGTCTTCCAAGCTTTTGGACTCGTGCTGGAGCCCATCTTCAGGGAACTTCTCAGTGTGTCCTGTTCTGTGTGTGGTATTTATGTGGTGCCTGTTGTATGTGGCTTTTTAGATGTTGATTGGGGTGGCTGGCTTTTAGGTCATTGGCTGTCTTTGCTTGTGCTTGTGCTGTCCAGCCCTCACCTTCTAAGTACTTGATAGGCTGGTGGTAAATCAGCACTCCTGATGACTGATGACTGGGGCCTGTTTCCCAGGCTTCAATCACTTCCCTGGCTGTTTTTGTGCCTGCTCATCCAACAATCTTAGTAACAATCTTAGTCTTGGCATTGCTTGTTGATTGCAACCTTATGACTAAGCCAGCTGCCAGAATTAAATATGGATGGAAAAGAATTGAAAGCATATTTATACAATTCAAATTCCAAAAGTTTGAGATAAATGTCCTTGTCCCAGGGATCAGTTTATCCTGGAACTAATGCAAGAACTGAAAATACTAGACAGCTCTAGATATTAATGTATCAACTGTGGTGAAAGGTACACAGTGGTTCATGAGGTTAGATTGCTGGGCTGACAATTGGCAGCTTCGTGTTTGAGACCCGTTGCTGCCGTGGGATGGGGTGAGATCCCGTCACATGCTCCAGCTCCCACTGACCCAGCGATTCAAAAGCAGGCAACCGCAAGTAGATAAATGGATACCATATTGGTGGATAACTTCAGGGGGACACAAAAGGAGCCCCCAACTGGGCGTCCCCTGGGCAACGGTGATGTCACCAGCAAATCCTTTCACCACAGAAGCACTTTGGTGTTTCTGACATGGAAATATTAGTATTGGTATCATCTGTGGTTGGCTTCAGAAAATGGAATAATGAAATGAAGTGCAAAATAAAATGACATATAAGATCCTTACTTCTGCATTATCATGGATGAAAAATGACTTATCTCAATTCTGCATGCAGGAAGACAATTTATATAAGCAGGGGGGGTCCAACCCTGGCAACTTTAAGACTTGTGGAAACCTCCTAAAATTTATCAGTCAGCATGGCTGACTAGGGAATTCTGGGAGTTGAAGTCCACAAGTCTTAAAGTTGCCAAGGTTGGATATCCTTTCTATACAGCAACCAAACTGATCTTATCAAGTAATTTTTCCATAATGGATAATTATCAACAAATGAACAGAATTAAGTATAACATAACTGGGAGATAATCTCCTCTTTGCTTATTGTTGCTTTGCTTATTGTCAGTCAAATTGTTGATCAACTCATTTTTTTTTTACCCTTCGTCTTTCTGTCTTTCTTCAGGCAAACCCATTTCTTCCACCCACTGTGTAGATTTAATGGGAGAAGTTGTGGGGTTTGCACATCAGTTCTGAAAGCATTCTCCATGCAATTTATCTCCATCTTTTAGGCAATTTTCCTTGTTCAGAATAAACAGAGCAGATAACCTCTTACTGGTCATTCTCTTGAACATACATATACATGCCCCCTGGCTATCTAAAAGATACAGAAAACATTTTCCATAGAAAAGAGAAAGAGTCCAACATGCTAAACTGGATGGATATTTAGCTTTAGAATTTATAATTTAAGAGCAGTGTTATATCTAGATCAGGAGCGTCCAGTCTTGGCAACTTTAATACTTGTGGACTTCAATCCCCAGAATTCCCCAGCGAGCCATGATGGCCAGGGAATTCTGTGAGTTGAAGTCCACGGGTCTTAAAAGTTGCCAAGGTTGGACACCCAATCTAGATAATATGCTATGAAGTGGTGCCTGGTTGTGAATAGAAACCATGCAACTTTCTTCTATGCTAGTCTTCTCCTAATGGGTGTCTTCTACATGTGCTGAAATTGTAGCTTCTAGAATTCTTGGATAGCATGAGTACAGTAACAGAATGAATAACAGAATAACAGAATTGAAAGGGACCTTAGAGGTCTTCTAGTACAGGGCTTTTCAACCTTTTCACCGACTGTACCACTTTTAGGATATGGCAATATTCGAGTACCACCTAGCAAGGTGTCAAAAACTTGATGACCAAAAAAAAAACATGTTCAAAGTTGCAATTGCACTGAAATGACTTATGATCATTTTTCACACTTATGACCATTGCAGCATGCCCAGGGTCATGTGATTTATATTTGGATGCTTGGCAACTGATTCATATTTATGATGGTCACAGTGTCCCAGGGTCATATGATCCCCTTCTGCAACCTTTTGACAAGCAAAGTCAATGGCAGAGCTGCTGGTGGCCAAGTGCTAAGGCGGGACTTCCTTCCCTCCCTCCGTTCCCTGCCTCCCTTTTTCTCATTCCCATCTCCTTCTGAAGGAAGAATTTGAACCCCCCCCCCATATTTTCCCTCTTCCATATATTGATCAAACAAGGAAAAGCCTCCAGAGACAGAAAAGACAAGCTGCTGAGTGAACTAGCTTAAAAAGGCACTTCCCCCTTAAGAATTAGCTACTGGCTAGAAAGGAAAGTAAGGAGCCCAGCCGGCACTTAAGGAAGAAAAAAAAATGTAAGTGCTGGCTGCCGGCTAAGGCAGCCTCCCCAAATGGCTCCATTCATAAGTAAAATCTGCAGCTCCAGAGGACTCTCTCACTGTAAGTCTTTTCCTGTGCTGGCTCTTTCCCTTCCCCACTACACTTGGCTAGGCAGGGCTGCATACCACCTGCCACTCATTAATGTACCACAAGTGGTACGCGTACCACAGGTTGAAAAGCCCTGTTCTAGTACAACCCCCTGCATAAGCCTATATCATTTCAGACAAATGGTTGTTCTGTCTCTTCTTTAAAACCTCCAGTGATGGAGTACCAGAACTTCTGGAGACAAGTCGCTCCACTTGTTATTTGTTCTCACTGTCAGGAAATTTCTCCTTAGTTCTAGGTTGGTTCTCTCTTCAATTAGTTTCTATCCATTGCTTCTTGTCTTGCCTTCGGGTGCTTTGGAGAATCTTTTCCTGTACATCTGGAGGTTTCAATGTTCAAAGCTGTAAAAGCAAAAATCCCCCAATTTCACCTAACTGAGCCAAATTGCCTTTTTGTTTACTGCTTTCTCCCTCTAACATTTCCTTCAAGTCAGTCCAGCTCATAAGAAAAAACCCATTTAACTCTTCTTAAGGTGCACTAATGCTGAAGTAGGGCTTTTCTTCTCATTCCATCACTCTGAAAATGTGGCCTGGAGAGGTATAAAATCTTTCCTCCATTAATGCAGAGTTGAGAAGGTTTGAATCTTCCAGATGTAGAGAATTGTTACAGTACAATTCCATCAACTCTAGACATTGGTCAAGTGGACTGGAACTGATGAGAATTTAACAAAATAACAGAGTTGGAAAGGGCATTGGCTGTCTTCTAATCCATCACCCTACTCAAGCAGGAAACCCTATACCATTTCAGACAAATGTCTGTCCAGTCTCTTCTTAAAAACCTCCAGTGTTGGAACACCCACAACTTCTGGTGGCAGGTTGTTCCACTGATTAATTTTTCTGACTGTCAGGAAATTTCTCCTTAGTTCTAGGTTGCTTCTCTCCTTGATTAGATTCCATCCATTGTTTCAATCAAACTTGGAAGGATGCAGGTTTCTCCACTCTGCTGATGGGTAAAATAGTTTACCTTCCTCCAGATGACAACATGGGAGATTCCAATTTATAATCCCCACAACACGTAAAAACAAAACCCCAAATATTCTTATAGGTTAAGAATTAGCATAGCAGGGAAAGGGCAAAATAGACCAGTGTTCTATTCGTAGAGAGCTTTGACTCTTGAAGAGCCTTCAAAAATGACAAGGTCAGTTTGAATTGGCTGAGTCCATTTTACTATCTTCTTCTGCTCTATGTATACAATAGGGAATCTAAACTATTGGTCATATTTGACATGTGCAGAAATGGTTCTATAAATAATACATACTCATTAACTCTTGATCCAATGTTCTTTTCTTACAAATAACCCTCCTTCAGTGAAGGATGCCTCTGTTCTTCCTCCCCTCACTTGGCTCCCAACACTGCCTGCTACTAATCCCTTGGCCTACCCCTAATTCTCTACGTTCTTCTGCCATCTTTCCTTGTAGGATAACAAAAATCTTGACTGTAATCTATTAATTGAATAATTGAATAAACCTGTTTCCCTAGCAGTCAGAACACATTGTTTGCACACACATGGTGTCATCCCAAGCCCTCTGGCTACTGAGAGATTGCCAGATATGTTTATTAAACCCCCTGTGCTTGGAAAGAACACAGAAATCTGTCATCTGGGGTAATAGGAAAGTGCCTATCTCAGCTGGAGACCGAGCTGTTATGAATAAAAGAAGAGTTTGCATTACAGTTTGGAGGTGCAAAGAGGAAAGCCTTCCCTATGGTGTAAATGTGTTGTAACCCTCAGGCAAGGAAGAGGGGGAAATAATATTGACTCCTTGCTGGCAGTGCTATATAATTATTGAGTATGCTTTTGCTCGGTCAGCATCTGAAGGGAAACATCCTGGTGAAAGGAGGTTGGGAGGAGAACCAAGCAAGCGGCAAGGTGTAAATTGTTAGGCATTCAACACTCAAGAAATTAAAAGGGAGCCTAGAACCATGGTTCAGCCCCCGATTTGACAAGAAAACTGAGTGAGTGATCCCATGCTACATGCAGACAGTGGTAAGTGGTAAGTGAACTATTTATTTGTATCCTGCCTTTATTATTTTCACAAATGACCCAAGGTGGCAAACCTATCCAACACATCTTCCTCCTCCTATTTTTTTTCCACAACAACAACAACAACCCTGTGAGGTGGGTTGGGTTGATTAGAGAGGGACTGGCCCAAAGTCACCCAGCTGGTTTTCATGGCTAAAGCGGGACTTGAACTCACAGACTCCTGCTTTCTAGCCTGATGCCTTAACCTCTAGTCCAAACTGGCTTTCCAATTTGATTCTTGTTGTTGGATGAAAATTGCAGTATTAACAATATTGATTCACTTTTATATTAGAAAAAAAAAATAGCCTGGTTAGATTCCTCACCTGTCCTTCAAAGCTATTGCTTGAATTATAAAGGGAAAACAGAACATTCCCAACTCAAGACAATGAGGATTATCTTCATGGCTGCTTGATCAGTGTGCTGATTTTCAAACTGGACATCATGTGATAATTTGGTTGTAGTAAAGGGCATCAAGGAAAGCCATAAATCCATTTAATACTTTTCCTCTCAACCATCAGCAACCTTTAACCGGATGACTGAGAATCTCCATAGATTTTTACTGTTACGTCCACTTATTTCCCTATCCTGTCAACATTTTTGGAATTAAAAGACATTTGGGACAAGGTGTAAAGGTGACGCCAAAACCTATGAAAAAAGGAATTGCAGCTGTGCATCTTAGTAACTGTGATGATTTAAGGGGGGGGGGAGAAGTTTATCTGCAGTTTCAGATATACTGCAGTCTGGAGAAGAAAAACGTTTGTGTACCAAACCAACTTTATGTTAGCAATATCTCGTTCATCCTGTTTGCATTTCCTTAACTGCAAATGAAGGCAGAAAGGTAGAACTTGTCTAACATGACAATGAATTTTAAGAAGAGATTGGGCAACCATTTGTCTGAAATGCCTGAGTAGGGGGTTGGACTAGAAGGCCTCCAGGGTCCCTTCCAACTTTGTTATTCTGAGTCTTCTAAAGGAGACTTTGAAGAAAGAGTACAGTACCAGTTAGCACATAAAACATGGGTGGAGTTTTGAGTGCACCAACACAGCTGCCATCTTGACATTTTGACCACACCCTGCAGACACGTCTGACTGTTAACAAAATATCTGCATGAACTGACTGCAGAGCTATTATTATTAGACAGTGATGTGCTAATTAACATTGGGTTCGTGTAGTACAGATAATCAAGACAATTAAAACACCCCATGATTACATGCACACAATATGCTAAGCTTAATTTTAATCTTGGCTTGGTGTTAGCCTGCCGTGAGTGCCTAATCCTTTCAATTAATTTGTCTTGTTGTACAGGTAGTGCTCAACTTACAACCGGGGTTGGGATCAGAATTTCAACAACTTCACCGTTCTTAAGTGAGCCAGATCCAGTTTTACGACCGTTTTTGCTGCAGTTGTTAAGCAAATCACTGCACTTGTTAAGTAAATAAGCAGTCGTTAAACGAATCCAGCTTCTCCCATTGACCTTGCTTGCCAGAAACTGGCTGGGAAGGTTGCAAATGGCAATGACATGAACCCGGGACACTGCAACCATTTGTAAATACCTGCCAGTTGCTACATGCCAGAATTTTGATCACGTGTGACCGTGCGAATACAGGTAGTGTGTATTGCTATGACAGTGCAAATACAGGTAGTCCTCAATTTACAACAGCTTGTTTAGTGACCGTTCAAAATTACAACGGCACTGAAAAAAGTGACTTATGACCGTTTTTCACACTTACGACCATTCCAGCATCCCCATGGTCACGTGATCAAAATTTAGAGCTTGGCAACTGGTTCAGATTTATGACGGTTGCAGTGTCCGAGGGTGGTGTGATCCCCTTTTGCGACCTTCTGACGAGCAAAGTCAGTGGGGGAGCCAGATTCACTTAACAACCATGCCCACTAACAATGATTCACTTAGCAACTGTGGCAAGAAAGGTCGTAAAATGGGGCAAAACTCACTTAACAAATGTCTCACTTAGCAACAGAAATTTGGGGCTCAATTGTGGCCGTAGGTCGAGGACTACCTGTGCCTGTTGTAAGTCACTTTTTTCAGTGCCATTGTAATTTTGAACAGTCACTAGATGAAAGATCCTTAAATCAAAAACTATTGTATCCAGAAAATGGGCTAATTAAGTAAGTGGGTTGTGTATCGTGTGATTGCAACCATTTCTCTCTTTTTGTAAACATTCCTCTGGCTTGAAGTAGCCGGACAAGGTAGGCCTCTATTTCTGTTGGTGCCGATATTCCACCATGGAGATCAGCAGAAAAATACTCTTGTTGGATCAGTGTGGTGAAAATTATCGGTGTGGTGTCCCAAAGGTGCTTTTTCACGAGGCAACTGGAGTTTCTTGTTTTTCTTTGAAGATGTTTCACTGCTGAGGAAGCTTCTCAGATGAGAAACGAAATGTCTTCAAGGAAGAACAACAAAGTCCAGTTGCCTTGTGAAAAAAGCACCTTTGGGATAACTATGACCTGGATGACTGAGAATCTCCATAGATATATCAGTATGGTGAAAATTAATCCGAACAGCCAAGAGAAATGAGAGATGCATCAAATTCCTGGGTGTGCAGCTAACGAGTAGGCTGGCTTGGTCGCTCAACAGTGAGAAACTGGTAAAACGGGCACAGCAGCGCCTGCATTTTCTGCGTCGCATGAGAAAAGCACATCTTCCTTCCCCTGTCCTGACCACTTTCTACAGGGGGATGATCGAGGGCATCCTGTCATACAGCATCACAGTCTGGTTTGGAAGCATCATTGCTTCAGATAGGAAGGCGGTGCAGAGAGTGGTGAGAATGGCCGAAAAGATCATTGGCAGTTCCCTCCCTTCCATCCAGGACATAGCACAGAAGCGCTGCTTGAGCAGGATCCGCAAGATTATCTGGGACACTACACATCCTCTTCATGACCTGTTTTCCTTGTTACCTTCTGGGAGGAGGCTTCGTGGTATCCGTAGCAGAACATCCAGATTCAGCCATAGTTTCATTCCATACAGCATTAACCTTGTGAACTCTCAAGCTTCCTCCTTCCGTTATATATTCAAGATGGACAGTATTTAATATTTATTTGTTATGTATATGTAGGGGTGTGGGTCTATACATATGTTGTATATAGTATGTTTTAGGTGTTGTGTCATGGATGTATTTCACTTTGAGAGCGGGCAACTAAATTTCATTTTTGATGTGTGCCATTGTGCCCACAGTAAAAAAAATGACAATAAAGGTTATCTTATCTTATGGTAGATCTCTAGTCTTATTTTTATTGGTTTGTTTATAAAATGTATAGGCCACCCATCTTACCTCAAGGTGTAACTCTTGAGTCTTCCTCATGTTTTTCCGTTGCCATTTTGCTTAGCCAGTTTCCAACCCACATCATTCCACTGAGTTGCTGGGAAGTTAAAAATGAGACATCAAGAATATGTTAATTTCATTGAATCTCACTGCTGCATTAGCTTGAGCTTCAAGCAACGAGGGGCAATATTGCTGCAAGAACCTTTAAAAAGAGAGAGAATAATTAATCAGCCCGAGACCATTCATCCTTTCTCAACTCTCATTCCAAGGATTTGAATTTCAATGGATATAGTCTGCCATCAATTGCCGTGATTGAAGAGGCCCATGATGTTAAATTAACCCAAAAACAAAGCAAAACAAAAAAAATCAAGATAGGGAATGCATACAGAGCATGGCTGTGAAATTAGTTTTCTGACTCCTTAATGATAGCTCTGTTCTGGGTCACGTGACTGGGGAAGGAAGAGGGAGGGGCTTAGAACGGAGGAGTCAACAACATTTTGAATAGCTGCTCCGCCTCCTTTTCCATAGGGCTACACTGGAGGGTTGGGGTTTTTTTAATGAAATTATTTTCTGCAGAGCTCCAGGCTGAATCTGACTTATTTTCAGATTCACCTTACTGTATCTTTTGCTGTCTTTTCCTACAACCAAATTTGACCCACTTTTGTAAATCTGGGGATATTTATGCTGCTGATTAGCAGGCACCCAGAGGCCCAAAAGCAACTTTCTTTAAGGAGACATTTGCCTCCCAACCTTAATGCCCAAGAAATAAGTGAAAACATATTAAAATAGGCATGCACACCATTAGTTCGACTGTGAATCTTTTCCGGTTTTCAACTAAAAACTAGAACCCTGAGCTTTCTCATAAGGCAATTGGTTAGAATCATTTTACGGGTGACCTTCTTTGCTGTTCCAATTTACCTCCATTGAAAGTTCTGGATGAACTTCAAGGCTTGTCTTACTTAGAACCAAAATATTCTTGGTCAAGAAGCACAAGACCCAAGCATGATCAAGAATTGCATGGATGGATCTAGGATTTCAGAACCAACAGATAGGTAGAGCTGGACTCAAAATGGGGGGCCTCTTTTCCCAAAGGAGCATTCTCAATATCTTTGACCAATGTTGATTCTGTGACACATTGCTTCAATTCTACAATAAGCAGACCAAGAGAGCCAAATAGAAGCACGGAGTCCACATCCTCTTGGTATAAGATGTTAAGAGTTGTATTGTTTAACCAATTAGAATAGAGCTGGAAGGGAGTTCTTGGAGTTCTTCTAGTCTAAGCCCCTGCTCAAGCCAGAGACCCTATACCATTTGAGACAAGTGGCTGTCCAGTCTCTTCTTAAAAACCTCCAGTGTTGGAGCACCCACGATTTCAGAAGGCAAACTGTTCCACTGGTTAATTGTTCTCACTGTTAGAAAGTTTCTCCTTAATTCCAGGTTGCTTCTCTCCTTGATTAGTTTCCATCCATTGTTTCTTATCTTGTCTTCTGGGGCTTTGGAAAATAAGTTGACCTTCTCTTCTTTGTGGCAGCCCCTCAAATACTGCTATCATGTCAGCCCTAGTCCTTCTTTTCTCTAGACTAGCCATACCCAGTTCCTGCAACCATTCTTTAGTCTCCAGGCCTTTAATCATCCTAGTTGCCCTTCTCTGCACTTTTTCCAAAGTCTCAACATCTTTTTTGTAATGTGGCGACCAAAACTGGATGCAGTATTCCAGGTGTGGTCTTATAAAGCAGTTTCATAAAGCAGCACTAACACTTCACTTGAGCTCTGTCTCTCGAGCTCTGCCAGAACTGACAGGCCGTGTCTCTTCTGCAGCCTTTTACACAATATTCATTTGTTATAATATTGTATATATGAATTAACAAATAAAGGAATGCATTCACTGCAATTATGGTCCCCTTCTGCTTGATTTACTTGTCAGATTGTATTCACAGCTATGTAAAGGATCTGCTTGGCCAGGCTTCTGTCAAATACCTTGCTTCCTCCCTGGTAACATCAACAGAATGGGGCAGGCTGAGCAGGTAAGGCTGCTTTCAAAATTTCAAAAATTTTCTCTTTTCCCTTTAAGTGGTGGCAGGGACGGTGATGTGTGCAGAGGCGGGTGGGCTAGCAGGAAAAAAGAGTCAAAGCTCAAAAGAAGGAATTATCGTAACTTACATGATCTCTACGGGAGCACGATGGCTCAATGGTTAAAGACACTGGGATTGAAAGCTGGAAAGCTGACTGCTTGGGTTCGAGAGCCGAGCGCCATGCAATGGGGTGAGCTTCTGTTCTTGACCCAGCTCCTGCCCACCTAGCAGTTTTGTTGTTGTCGTTAGTTGCGAAGTCGTGTCCGACCCATCGCGACCGCACGGACAACGTTCCTCCAGGCCTTCCTGTCCTCTACCATCTTCTGGAGTCCATTTAAGCTCACGCTTACTGCTTCAGTGACTCCATCCAGCCACCTCATTCTCTGTCATCCCCTTCTTCTTCTATTGCCCCCGATCTTTCCCAGCATTAGGCTCTTCTCCAGTGAGTCCTTCCTTCTCATGAAAGCATGCAAATGTGAGTAGATTAATAGGTACCACTTTGGTGGAAAGGTAGTAGCATTCCATGCGCCTTTGGCATATAGCCATGCTGGCCACATGACCATGGAAAATGTCTTCGGACAAAGCTGGCTCCCTCAACCAAGAAAGGTAGTGGAGCACCATGCCCTAGAGTCGGACACAACTGGACGGGGAAACTTTTACCTTTACACTGTCTCTTGTAAAGTGTAATAAGAATAGAGATGAACATGTGTCAACTAATCCCCACTTGAAGAACATCTGTGATCCCCTGTAATGAGAAGTAGAAAAATGATGCTGTAATGTTGCGTAATGACAATACAATATTATCATCAACAACAACAATAAAGGCCTTATACAGGAATTTTCCGGTTGTCCAGGAAATTAAGGGGACCCTGTGTATGTTCCTGTGTGTACAGTTCTGTGATAGCTCTCCTTTGAGAAATTAAAGCCTTGTTCTCAAGACCTTCAATTATAGTGCCTGGTGTTTGTTGTCCGAGGTGTTCTAACTAATATTCCAAGATATTCTTTCACTTAATGAAAGGTCCATGAGGCCCATGCCGATTCAGAGACAAGAGGAGGAGTCAAGTCACCGTACTGGAAAATGTGAAAATTGTGGTCTTTTATTTCAATCAAACAATGAATTTTCCACAACAACAACAATAACAACGAATCCCTTTACGTACCTCTCGTAAAGCCAAAGCACAGCAAAGGCCACCTTTGTGTAACCTAACTCGCAAAACAGTAGTGATTCGTTGGCAAATTCTTGCAAGGATTTAAACAGCCATCAACCAAGTTGTTGCATTTCTCACCTTCCCTCTTCAAAGTGGGCTTTGATTAAACAACATTACCATAAATGCCCTTCTGGGAAGCAATTCTGGGTAGGAATTTCCAAATCTATTTAAATATAAGTTGGGGATTAATTTAATAATTGTCTTTGGTGGAGAAGGAATGGCAAGGAAAGGGCCACAGAGGGTGAAATGTGTAAATACAATTCGAAAAGGAAACCAACCTGTTTGGGTCCTTTTACAAGTTTAAGCTGAGCACATAATGCCAAGTAACCTAATCCTTGTTAATAAAAATATATCAAAGCAAACAAGACAGAGTGAGCCATGGCCAGAGGGTAAATAAAAGGCAGACACGAATTTTCTGAAGTCTTGAACAGAGGGCAGTTCTGTACTGCTGCCTAAACTGCTTGTCTCCTGTACTTCTCCTGGCTGCTCTTTAAAACCAACTTCAAAAATTCCTAGTATGGCTTGCAGTGGTCTTGAGATGGGATTGGACTGTGCTCTTTTCAATTAGAGTTATTGCTTGAGCTGATTGGTTGTTATTCTGCTTTCTGCCCTTCCCATCCATTCAGGGAAGGCCAACCTCATTGGCTCCCTTCTTGCTTTCCCACCTCCTCTCCATAGTGCCACAAAGCTTTTCCTAGTG
Source organism: Azemiops feae (assembly GCA_023970755.1). Taxonomy (NCBI): domain Eukaryota; kingdom Metazoa; phylum Chordata; class Lepidosauria; order Squamata; family Viperidae; genus Azemiops; species Azemiops feae. The sequence continues at coordinate 941,575 of JALGBA010000241.1, forward strand.
CCCCTCCCTTTCTTCTTAGGGACAATTCTCTTTTCAGTAATCCTGATGCCTTTTAGAACAGAACAGAATAACAGAGCTGGAAGTTCTTCTAGTCCAGAGGCTCAGGAATTCTGGGAGTTGAAGTCCACGAGTCATAAAAGAGCCAAGGTTGCCTACCCCTGTTCTAGTCCAACCCCCTGCTCAGGCAGGAAACCCTATACCATTTTGGACAAATGGCTGTGCAGTCTCTTCTTAAAAACTTCCAGTGTTGGAGCATCCACAACTTCTGGAGGCAAGTCGTTCCACTAGTTAATTGTTCTCATTGTCAGGAAACTTCTCCTTAGTTCTAGGTTGCTTCTCTCCTTGATTAGTTTCCATCCATTGCTTCTTGTCCTGCCTTCTGGTGCTTTGGAAAATAGGTTGACCCCCTCTTCTTTGTGGCATCCCCTCAAATATTGGAACAATGCTATTATGTCACCCCTAGTTCTTCTTTTCACTAGACTAGACATTCCCAATTCCTGCAACCGTTCTTCATTCTTCTCTTTTGCTTTCCCACATATTTGCACCTACAGATCCATTCATTTTCCCTTTTGAATGCAACCCCCCCCTCTTTTAATAGCATGGCTGATCAGATGCTACAACAATTAAAACAACAGAGAAACAGGTTGTTCCATGGTTTCTACTTTCATCTGCAGGGCCAAGGACAAAGTTTCTTGTTGGTTTCTATCCTGACCCAATAAGCTATTTTTACTTCATCATAAAGCTACATTTACAGAATCTTGCAAGTCTGAAAGTACAATTCTCCCTCTGTCCTCTTTTTAGCCTGAGAAACTAGGGAGGGTCCTTCCTGAGCCTGTTTTCCCATCCACTGTCCTCAGTGGTGGGATTCAAATATGTGAACAACCGGTTCTCTGTGTGGATGCCGCTTCCGGAAGTCCATTCTGGGCCTGGGAAACAAAAAATTAGCTACCGGTTCTGCCGAAGTGGTGCGAACCGGCTGAATCCCACCACTGACTATCCTGCTGCAGGCTATGCTGTCTCTTATCTGTCCATTCTGTAGGCAGCTTCCCTTTGCCCCATCTCCCAAGGTCTTTCCCATATACCATGATTCTTTCATAACACCATTCCTAATTTTAACATGGAGGAGGAGTAGGGGGGGAGGGAGAGGGAGAGGGAGAGGGAGGGAAGGGAAGAGAAGGGAAGGGCAGAATCACCTCGAACAGCATATAAATTTAATAAATAAATATAAATTTCTCAGGGCTCGGCCAAGCTGTTTATTCCACTGATGAAAGGTGTACAACCATATAGCCAGTAATGTGGATATCTGATCTTATAGAACTGAGTAAGATTTCCTTAGTAAGCCATCTATCTAAAGTGCTTTTAATCCTGTCATGTCCTGAAATGGATTCAGGGCCCATCTGATTTCTGGATCTCCCCAGAAGAGCTTTTTAAAAGAATGGCCCCACTGCGGAAGAATTTTCTTAACCTATAATCTTCCCCCTCAAGTGTGCCTTGAAGCTTTCTCTCTCTTGATTCCACATTTTATCATATATATATATATATATTTAATATGAGTGGATCCATTAACTTTTGCTATTGTGATTTCAATGTATTTAAACATGTGTTTTTGTTTTAAAATTGTCGCAAGCTATCTGGGGAAAGATTGTCGCCCTAAAGACGTGGTACACAATTAAACAAAGCAAAACAATAAAGAGTCACGGAAGAATTTCAGTCCTATGGACAAAGTTTAGCTTGATGTTAAGTAGTGCTGATAGACCCAGAAAGGGTGATGAAACTGGGATTGGTTTATTTCCTGCAAAGTAAAGTTGGCTGATTTAATCTCTTGCTTTGTTCCTAATTGTGTCTTCCCTATTATTTCCTCTGGCACAATTTGCACACAAGCAGCTGCCCCATATCTGCTTTGCTGTACCTCAAACTGTACTTAATTGTTTTGGACAGGAAAGAGCTCCTCAATTCTTAATTGACGAAGCACCATTGGAGTCTGGCCTTCAGCAGCTTCCTTGCAAGTTAATGGGAATCTGGAAGAAAATAACTCATCTGTTTTGAAGGAAGGGCAAAGCTGCTGTCTGCAAGCCAGAGTGAGAATTTTACACTCAAAATATTTGCTTTCACTTTCAATCAGGGACTATCAGATTCGTCACCTCTTATTTGTCAATTAGTACATTTTTTGAAAGACAATTAAGTGCACCAACTCTAACACCCTGCCATGTCCCAGTCTTCAGTTCTTTCCAAATATTTTGGTGAGAGACAAAATTTCTAGCTTAATGATCCTGCATTGGGAAAAAAAAAAAAGGTTATCTCAAGAGTTAACCTTAAAATCTGACATTACGTTGCTTTGATCCTTCTCATCTTCCCTGTTATCTTTTCCTATTGGTATCTTATGATTTATCACTTTGTTGTTTGTATCTTATGATCTATGATTTATCACTTTGTTGTCTGAATATACACTGAGACAGTGGTGGGATTCAAATACGTGAACAACCGGTTCTCTGTGTGGATGCCGCTTCCGGAAGTCCATTCTGGGCCTGGGGAACAAAAAATTAGCTACCGGTTCTGCCGAACTGGTGCAAACCGGCTGAATCCCACCACTGCACTGAGAGCTTATGTATGTACACTGAGAGCTTATGTTTGTATGTATATTATATGTTTGTATGTACACTATATGTTTGTATACACACTGAGAGTTTATGCACTGGAGACCATTTCCTTGTGTGTCTAATTATACTTGGCCAATAAAAAAATTCTATTTCTATTTCTATTATATATATTATTTGTAGGCATCTTTAGATGACTTCATAGACACTGGTGATCAGAATCCACTTGCATTCTATATACAGATGGTCCCAGTGGTGGGATTCAAATATGTGAACAACCGGTTCTCTGTGTGGATGCCCCTTCCGGAAGTCCGTTCTGGGCCTGGGCAACAAAAAATTAGCTACTGGTTCTGCCGAACTGGTGCGAACCGGCTGAATCCCACCACTGGGTGGTCCTCGATGTACATCCAGAATTGAACACACTTCCGTTCCTAAGCAAGACAGTTGTTAATTGAGTTTTGCCTCACTTTAATACCTTTCTTGCTATGCTTGTTCAGTGAATTACTGCAGTTGTTTGGTTAGCAACATGGTTGTTAATTGAATCTGGATTGCCCATTGACTTTGTTTGCCAGAAGATCTCAAAAGTTGGTCATGTGACTCTGGGACGCTGCAACTGTCATAAATATGAACCAGTTGTCAGGCATCTGAATTTTGATCACGTGACCTGGGAGGTGCTGCAACAGCCGTAAGGGTGAAAATGGTCATAAATCACTTTTTTCAGTGCCGTTGTAACTTTGAATGGGTATGAAACAAATAGTTGTAACCTGAGGACATGTCTAGTTGTATACACGTCCCTATTTAGCAGCGTGAAAGGTCTGTTAAAAATGGGTAACTAGTTAATGAGTGAAAAACAAGCGCACAATTAAGGCACTCAATTTTGAAGGGATCTGCTGGTGCGCTCTCTATTATTTAATCAGTTGCAATTAGCGTGAGTTGAATGTTTCTTCTTCAACCTTCTCCCAAACATATTTGGAATTCTGACCACAATGCAGAAATGGCACTTACATATGTGTCCTTATTTGCTCCTGAGATTAAACTGTGGAGGCCTTTTGAAAGACAAAGTTGTGACTCAGATTTTCAAGTTTAGCAAGATTGCAGAGAAGTCCTGTCTGGGACTTGTTCAGCCTCTAGCAGGAAGGAAAGCAGTAAAACCCAAAAGTGGAATTTGACAGGAGAAAAATAATTGGCCAGATATAAAAATGCCATTGCTATGAGTCAGCATGAGGCAGAACTGGTTCCCCACCATAGTGGGGAAATCTTTCAGAGGTACAACACCTCTGTACAATTAAGTGATAATTTCTTGGAAGGTTCTGGATCACTGACTGCTTGGAGAACAGAAGCACCTCAGAATCAAGACTGCCCACATTCCTGGTGCCAACATCATGTGGACAAGGCTGCAATCAACGTGGGTGTAGCATCTGTAGAGAACCTCCCAAGGCATTTGCCCTCTTCTGGAAGAATCCTTGACCAATGGCACTTCCAAGTTTGGATTCTGATGTAGGAGGCCTACTTCAGAGTCATCTAAACCTATTGGTTAAGGCAGTAGACTAGAAGCCAGGAGATTGTGAGTTCTAGTCTCGCTTTAGGCATGAAAGCCAGCTTGGTGTCTTTGGGCCAATCATCAGGAGACTATGAGTTTCTAGTCCCGCCTTAGGCATGAAAGCCAGCTGGGTGACTTTGGACCAGCCGCTCAAACTCAGCCCAACTCACTTGAAAGAGTTGCTGTAGTGGTGGGGAAAACAGCAGAAGGGATATTGTGTGTGTTCACCACACACAATAAAAATAATAAAATAAAAATAAACGTACATCCACGAGCAGTAGATCGGCTTCCTAAACTTCTAAACAGTGAATTTTATGTAGTACTATTGGAATAATCGGCTTGGAAGAGGCCTTGTCTAGAACGGTTCCCCATTTGGGCTGAGAGCTAAGACGACCACAGGGCAGACCTGTGGAAACATTGCCCTCTAGCTGAACTTTGGCCTTGCATTTTTCCAGGAGAGTTTCTATCACCCTCCACTCTCTGGATACCTGGGATGGTCCTGCATATGCAACAGTGGCATAAATAATGCCCCCCTGCCAAACTAACCGGAAAGCCAGAGGGGGAAGTCACAAGGATGTGTGTGATGCCCGAAGATCAGAAGATCAACGAGGTTAATGCTGAGAGAATGCAAAAACGTTCCTCCCAAAGGTTAAAAGGTCAGATGTCAAACACCTTTTGTTAAGCGCTTAAAGGAATGATTAATAGTGATCAGCTATTGGGCAATTGTATTATTCTGGAGAGGGGCTTGCAACTCTGCTGTGCGCATATGCAGGATAAAAAAAAAAGAAAAAGACACCCGTATAATGCTTCGATCTGCTCAACCCAAGCAATAGAGAATCAGCATTAGGGGGGGCTGAAATCCATGCCAACATAATGCCAATTGATGCCAGTTTAATTGATTCCTTTTTATTATTCTTTTCTGCATTTTGGAGCTATGTAGCTTAAGAACAGAGGACCTATTTTGTGAGCAGAGGGTTCAGGTCCCGTTTCCACAGTTCCAAACTGTGCTGGGAAAGATCGAAAATTAAAGCTGGACACCTATTAGTAGCCAAACTGATAGAAGTATAGCTTCTTATTTGCTGGACGCTGAAAAAAAAATGGCGAGAGGGTGTTGCTTGTGAACAAGGTAGAACCTACTCAAGAGATTCTCCTTCAGATGCCAAATGTCTATGGAGATTCTCAATTATCCAGGGCATGCTTATCCCAAAGGTGCTTTTCAAAAGGCAACGGGACTTCCGTGGGGTTTTTTTTTTCCTTGAAAATGTTTTGCTTTTCATCCAAAAAGCTTCTTGGATGAGAAGCAAAACATTTTCAAGGAACAAAACCCATGGAAGTCCAGTTGCCTTTTGAAAAGCACCTTTGAGACTTCAGATGCCAACTTTTTAAAAAACAACAACACTTGAAGACTTTGCTCACATGACATGTTGAACCTGGTTGCTGAATTAAATTATTTTTGAGGTCTCCGTGTCACCTGAAACCATCTAACTGAACTGTCTGGGTTTGCACAACAAGCCAAGGTCCCAAAAACGATCCAAAGTTAAAATCACCTTTAGAGTTTTGTGTGAATGCAGCCACTAAGTTTTAACCATCCCAGTTTACCTGCGTGATGTGACCCAAACCCTGGGCAAGGCTTAGTCATGCCCACTTTTACAGCCTCTTATGCCATGATTGTTAAGTGAATCACTGCAGTTAAGTCAATCATGTGGTTGTTAAGCAAACCTGGCTTCCCCCATTAACTTTGCTTGTTGGAAGCCAATTGGGAAGGTCTCCGGTGGTGATCACGTGACTATGGTATGCTGCAGGGGTCATCAATACATGCTGGTGCCCAAATTTTGAACACATGATTGTAGGGATGCTGTGATGGTGGTAAGTCATATGGCTGCAGGTCACTTTTTCGAGTGCTGTTGTAACTTCTAACAGTCACTAAACAAATGATTGTAAGTCGAGGAGTACCTGTACTGGATTCAAAGGACTATTAATCTTCACTTCCTAATATATAAAGTTTGTCTTTGAGAAGCATAGTTGCTGTCCATTTTCAGAAATCCATGTCTCTCTACCAATGGAATTAAAGTGTCAAGAGTGAAAACCTGGCAGCTACGTGTCTTATTGTTTTCATCTTGGGGGGGGGAGGAGGGGAGACGAGGCTTCGAATGGGTTAGTTAGAGAAACAAAACCTCTTCAGTTCCGCCGACGTTTGTTGAGAAAAAGATGTATGGAAACTTTTCAAGGACATTCTAACTTCCGTGAAGAAGATAGCAGACGGTTCTCAAAAGAACGAGAATGGATTTACATGAACTACATGGACATCTGGGAGGTTTGGCTGGGAATGTCATTGTTATATGCTTTGGTTAGAAGTCTTGGGGTTTTAAAATTAGTTTTCCTTTCATCTATCTATACCATGGGTAGGCAACCTTGGCTCTTTTATGACTCGTGGACTTCAACTCCCAGAATTCCTGAGCCAGCATGGCTCAGCTTGGAAACCTCTCCCTTTCCCCTCAGCATGGCTGGCTCAGGAATTCTGGGAGTTGAAGTCCACGAGTCATAAAAGAGCCAAGGTTGCCTACCCCTGAGCTATACCACGTCATGTATTCAATAAACCAGTAAGAATGTCAGAAGTGAAAGAGATCCTGGACTTTATTTGGATATTCAAGCGGGAGATGGACATAAAGTGCTTGTGTTCTCTGAGAACTGTAGTCCAGCCTCTTCTAGAAAGCATATATATAGAATCCTTATTATGAGCGCAATCTTGCCACATTTGTTAATTGTGGGTGGATCTGGGATTTCGCTGAAATGTTTTATGCACCCTACTTGAGTGACAAATCACATTGCACAATGTTCTTGTACTCACCCTCTATGAGTGACGAATAGCATTACACATCAGTCCGTTGGAGTCCTGAATCTGGAAAGAACCGCATTCCCATCCTACTTTTTCCCCATTTCCTGGTGGAACAAAAGCTCTTTTGTTGGAAAAGACAAGACCAGTGTTTTATTTTTAACCTGGCGACACTTTGCCTATTAAACAGCTACTGTATTGATTCTTATCACCATTTTTCTGGCTTCTGACAAGCCAGACTCACTTAACAACCGTGTTACTAACTTAACAACTGCAGCAATTCCCTTAACAACTGTGGCAAGAAAGGTCGTAAAATGGGGCAAAACTCGCTTAACCAATGTCTCGTTTGCAATAGAAATTTTGGGCTCCGTTGAGGTCGTAAGTCGAGAACTACCTATACTTGACTACTGGATATACAGTTAACATGTCATAAGAAGCAGAGGATGAAATGGCTTTGCTTGAAGTTCTTCTGCAATTTTGTTTTTGGAACAATACTATAGAAAATAAATGTGAACAGCATCCATAATATGGCCACAAGGTATCCTTGTCCAACATGCCAATGTTCATGTCCCAAGATTACAGTTAGGTCCTTATTTGTGGGAAAGCTCCCAGTCAGGATTGGTGGGAAGAACTCTGATATAAAGTATCAGGCATTTTGAAGAATGGCTGGACGGTGTTATGTATTTATTTAGCAGCAAAAAATACATTTCTTGAAAACTTATTCTCCCTTGCTGTAATTTCCTAGGGCAGGGGTAGGCAACCTTGGCTCTTTTATGACTCGTGGACTTCAACTCCCAGAATTCCTGAGCCAGCATGGCTGGCTCAGGAATTCTGGGATTCGAAGTCCACGAGTCATAAAAGAGCCAAGGTTATCTACCCCTGGCCTAGGCGATCAGTTTAAGGAAAGATTGGATTATCTCCCCAAAACATTTAACAACCCAGTGCAGTGACAGCACCATTCAATAAGGTAGTCCTCAACCTACAAAAAGGTCATTTAGTGACTGTTTGAAGTTACAGTGGCAGTGAAAAAAAGCGACTTATAACCATTTTTCACACTTACGACCTTGGCAGCATCCCCATGGTCATGTGATCAAAATTCAGATGGTTAGCAACTGACTCATATTTATGACGGTTGCAGTGTCCCGGTATTACGTGATCATCTTTTCGGACCTTCTGACAAGCCAAGTCAATGGGGAAGCCAGATTCACTTTACAACCGCGTCACTAACTTAACCCCTGCAGTGGTTCACTTATCAACTGTGGCAAAAAAAGGTTGTAAAATCGGGCAAAACTCCCTTAACAAATGCCTCACTTAGCAACAGAAATTTTGGGCTCAGTTACAATTATAAGTCAAGGACTTCCTGTGTTTGGTCATTTCTAAATAGGCTCGAAGTGCTTCAGAATCTATCAAGCATTATTTGTATTGTTTGCAAGAAATCAAACCCATTTAAAACTGGGTGGGATTAGTTATCCAGAAAAGGACCATGGCTTCTGTTACTGCTCCTTTTGTATAAGCTATGATTGTTTGTAAGGTTATAAAACCTTCAAGAATGGAGATGATCTTTGGACTCTATTACAATTTCTAACTGGGCTTCTTTATATCTCAGGCTATAAGTTTGAATTTGGTTTGTTCAAAAAGGAACTTTAGAAAAATAATTTTAATTTACAATAGCAAACTCTGTTTCCCCTCTTTATTTTAAAGCCATGAACTCAATTTCGTCAACGTATAATGAATGAGCTTTGTTCTGTAGATGGGTATCTAAACCATTTAGAAACAATATAGTAACAAAAGCAGAGAGAGCTGTATTAACCAGATCAGGGAAGACTGGCTTAATCTGTAGAAAAATAATTTGGTATGACATATTCAAGTTGATTTCAAAAGCTTTCTTGGATGTTTACGTGTGTATCTGTCCTATCACCATTGCTCTTTCCTTCCTTCCCTCCCTCGTTCACACGCACTCCAACTAACTGTATATCACCTGCAGGTAGAGGGGTACAAATTAAGATGAGTGCATATGGCTTTTTGAAATTCCCCAATTTTTTTTTTATTTTTTTTTGGCAAAGTAGCTGGGTAGACCACTTCTTTGAATTTCTCCAGAGGAAGGATTTCTAGGATATGTCTAGTCTAGGGGTCTTCAAACTTGGCCCTTTTATGACTGGTGGACTTCAACTCCCAGAATTCCTCAGCCAGCATGCCTGGCTGAGGAATTCTGGGAGTTGAAGTCCACCAGTCATAAAAGGGCCAGGTTTGAAGACCCCTGATCTAGTCTAATGAAGAGAAGGACTAGGGGTGAGACTCTAAAAAGAGTGCAGAGAATAGCAACAAAGATGATTAGGGGACTGGAGGCTAAAACATATAAGGAACGGTTGCTGGAATTGGGTATGTCTAGTCTAATGAAGAGAAGGACTAGGGGAGACATGATAGCAGTCTTCCAATATTTGAGGGGCTTCCACAAAGAGGGGCAAACCTATTCTCCAAAGCACCTGAAGGATAAGAAGCAATGGATGGAAACTAATCAAGGAGAGAAGAAAGAAAAATAAAATAATTGTTATTTTTTTAAAAAAATAATTAAATTGAGTTGTTAAATTGTTCTGTGGTGAGGTGTCCCACGGTGAATTGGCAGTGAGTTGGCTGTGCTGAGTTGGCCCATTCCATGATAATTGTATTGCTTAAAAAAAAAGTAGGAGAATTTCCCCCATGAAATCTTCCCTACTTTCCAACTGACAAGATGGAAAGTAGATAGGATGTAGATCCTTGGAGGGAAGATCCTACAGTGGGAGACAGGTTATCCACACAGATTCCTTGGGCAATTTTGTGACTAATTAGGTTCATTACTGATAACTTCGCTTGACAATTGGTTTCACTAGGTGAGAAGCTGGATGAATGAACTGAGACAGAATGGAAATCATCCTTGGAGGCTCAACATTCACATTAATAACTTTGATTACGAAGATAGAACTAAACTAGGTGGGGGAGCTAGAATGTAGGTATTAAGTTATCTTGATAAGTGAGAGAAATAGGCTTAAGTAGCAGAATACAAAGTTCTTCATGTAGGAAATATAAATAACAGGCATGAAATGAACCTTAACAGTGTAGTTGTTCACAAGCTGAATAGGAATCAGCAGCATGAAATGCTGCGAAAAAGACAACCTTCTCATTTCCAGATCAAAGGAAACCAACATTTTTCGATTATATTCCCCATTGTTATATCAAGTATTCCGTTCTGTTCTGGGCACCACAAGAAAGATTTGAAGAAACTGGAATTAGTACCAAAAAAAGTGTAGGGTGGGACTACAAACTTTTTGAGACTTAGGGAACTGAGTTCTAGTCCTGCCTTAGGCATGCAAGCTGGCTGGTTAACTTTGAGCCAGACAATCTCGTTCACCCCAATCCATCTCATAGGATTGTTGTTGTGGGGAAGACAGGAAGAAGAAGAAGAAGGAGTATTAGGTATAAGAGGCTCAGGAAGTGTTCACCCAGTCTAGAACTCACAGCCCTCCCCCCCCCTTGTGATTGGCTCAAAGTCACCCAGCCAGTTTTCATGCCTAAGGTGGGACTAGAACTCACAGTCTCCTGGTTACTGGCTTGATGACCTTACAAAGATGTTTTGGATTGTCTTGAATTACTATTCCCTCTTGTTGTAGGTCATTTTTTAAAGCTATTCATGTGTGGAACTGAACCATGTTTGAACTGGAACTTGCTTGGCAGAGACATAAATATGGTAGAATATGAAATTCAAATGAAATTCAGTGGTGAAAAAAGCAAGGTTCTACATTTAGGCAAGAAAAACCAAATGCACAGGTATAGTATAGGGGGTGCCTTGCTCAATAGTAGTAACTGTGAGAGGGATCTCGGAGTCCTAGTGGACAATCACTTAACTATGAGCCAGCCGTGTGCTGCAGCTGCCAAAAAGGCCAACACAGTGCTGGGCTGCATTAACAGAGGGATAGAATCAAGATCACGTGAAGTATTAATACCACTTTACAATGCCTTGGTAAGGCCACACTTGGAATACTGCATCCAGTTTTGGTCACCACGATGTAAAAAAGACGTTGAGACTCTAGAAAGAGGACAGAGAAGAGCAACAAAGATGATTAGGGGACTGGAGGCTAAAACATATAAGGAACGGTTGCTGGAATTAGGTATGTCTAGTTTAATGAAGAGAAGGACGAGGGGGGGACATGATAGCAGTATTTCAATATCTCAGGGGCTGCCACAAAGAAGAGAGAGTCAAGCTATTCTCCAAAGCCCCTGAAGGCAGGACAAGAAGCAACGGATGGAAACTAATCAAGGAGAGAAGCAACCTAGAACTAAGGAGAAACTTCCTGACAGTTAGAACAATTAATCAGTGGAACAACCTGCCTCCAGAAGTTGTGAATGCTCCAACACTGGAAGTTTTTAAGAAGAGACTGGACAGCCATTTGTCTGAAATGGTATAGGGTTTCCTGCCTGAGCAGGGGGTTGGACTAGATGACCTCCAGGGTCCCTTCCAACTTTATTATTATTATTATTATTATAGAGCTGCAGTGGCAATGATTGGACATCAGGCAGCAAGTCAAGAAACTTGAGTGAAATGTAGCACAAACTCCCCTCCCCCCCACCCTCTCTTCCGTAGATGTATCCGTCGTTCCTTCGATTTTCCTTCTAATCTGCTTGCAACAAGGACTAGATAGACACAATAGGGATGTTTCCTTTCTGAAGAAGAACAAAATGATGGTGGGAACAGAGGAGGGAAGGAAGGAAGGAAGGAAGCTAGCAGAAAACGCTGGTGATTGGAGCCAGGAAGGAGGCACAAAGATACTATATGCAACACAGAAGAATAAAAGAAGCTGAAGAAAGTTAAAAAATTACCATAGGGAGAGCGGGGAGGGCAAACTGGTAAAGAATGGTCTTCTGCCAGTCACAGCTGGAAGAGAAAATGAGAGATATGCAAACAGCACAGCCCAAAGCATGAAATCGGGGTGGGGGGTGTTTTGTGTTCCACCGCTCCACCCTCCCTCTGCTTCATCCTTTCTTTTCCCTTTAGGAAGGAACACTTACAGTATGCAAAAATGAGAGGAATGGGACGGAGTGGGGAGGGGGTGGGGGGGCGGGGGATTCATCGGGTTCCCCATGTAAAAAGAAGAAGTGTGCCTTTTTTGAAAACCCAGGGATAGCTGGGGGTGCTTCCTGGGGAATGGAAGAAAGCAGTAATTAATGCATAGTGGATGACTCTGTAAAGGAGGCTGAATAGGACATAACAATGGATGGAGGGCTTTCTCTCCCTCCACCCCCACCTCCTTTCTCCCTTCGCTTTTAGGGTTTTTTGTGTTTTTTTCCCCTTGAAGAAAAGATGCTGTTAAAAGAAGACTGGCTATTGCAAAATGACAGCTTCTGTGTGTCTTCTTTGCAAGGAAGGGATAATGGATTTTTTTTCGGGTTGACCTACAGATGCAAGTGACCTAAACTGTGGCAATTTCATTTTTGTATGGGTTGAGGCCCTTCCTTCCTTCCTTTCCTTTCCTTTCCTTTCCTTTCCTTTCCTTCCTTCCTTCCTTCCTTCCTTCCTTCCTTCCTTCCTTCCTTCCTTCCTTTCCTTTCCTTTCCTTCCTTCCTTCTTTCCTTCCTTCCTTCCTTCCTTCCTTCCTTCCTTTCCTTCCTTCTTTCCTTCCTTCCTTCCTTCCTCCCTCCCTCCCTCCCTCTCTCTCTCTTTCTTTCTTTCTTTCTTTCTTTCTTTCTCATTCTTTTGCTTCTCATAGTAATGTTCTTTGACGGTATTTTTGTGCCAGTCCTCAAAGTTCAGATAATGTGAGTACCTTCCTCCCTCTCTCTCTCCCTCTCTCTCTCTCCCTCTCTCTCTCTCTCTCTCTCACTCACTCTCTTTCTTTCTCCCTCCCTCCCTCTCCTTCCCCCTCCCCCCCCATTTACCAAACATCCAGGGAATTACTGAGAATAACTTTGTTGGCCGACATCAATGATCCACCTTCAGCTCCTAGAAAAGTCCTGTGCCCGGCTTTTAATACTGAGCCCGGCCATAGGATTCAGAGGTAACTCATATTAAATAGAGAGAAGCTGTGCAAAGGTTTCGGAGAAGATTTAAACTCCCTGTCAAAAAGCCAAAATGTTGTAGCCTCTTTTCTTTTTTTCTTGATAAAGGTAGTTCAGACATAATCATAGTGGTGCGAGCAGGGAAGTCTTCCATCAGATACAGGAAATCACTATGTTTAAAGCCAGACAATTTTTTTTTTTTAAAGATGTATAAAATATGAAGGTGTGAGTGTGATTCTGCATATAAAAAAGAAATGTTTCTTCTGTCATTTGCCTCCTGTCTTTCTTTTACTATTGATCCTTGAATTTCTTTTTCCTCTTTTCTTTTTTTTTCCTGCCACCTTGGAAGAGTCATTTGGTGAGTTGATTGGCAATATAAATAAAATAAACACCTATTTCACCTGAGAAAAATCCAGAAGGATTAATAATAATAATAATAATAACCATGTTGGCAATATATGTTGGCAAAATTTAATATTCCATTGCTAAGCGAGACAGTTCTTAAGTGAATTTTGCCCCATTTTATGACCTTTCTTACCACAGTTGTTAAGTGAATCACTGCAGTTGTTAAGCTAGGAACACGGTTGTTAAGTGAATCTGCCTTCCCCATTGACTTTGCTTGTCAGAAAGTCGCAAAAGGGGATCACGTGACCCCCCCAGGACACTGCAACGGTCATAAATATGAGTCAGTTGCCAAGCATCTGGATTTTGATCACATGACCATGGGGATGCTGCAATGGTCATAAGTGTGGAAAATGGTCATATGTCACTTTTTCAGTGCCATTGTAACTTTGAACAGTCATGAAATAAACTGTTGTAAGTTGTGGACTACCTGTATCACAAGGATATTAACTGGACCAACCAAAACTGTCACAAGACTGTGTGTGGGTTTGCAAATGTCACAATACAGTTCACTAGATGAGATTATAAACAAGACAAAAGTAGAAGAACAAAGAACAAAAATGGGGAGGGAGGAAAGATGAATTTGATGCCTTTAGTTATGATAAAATGAAATATGGGAAGAGATTACAGGCATTCAGAATGTGCTTTACGAAACATTATCCTCTTATTTATTTCAGTTTAGAACAGTGATGGCGAACCTTTTAGAGACCGAGTGCCCAAATTGCAACCCAAAACCCACTTATGCATCGTCGAGTGCCGGGTGGGTGTGGCCCATTGGCTGGGTGTGGCCCATTGGCTGGGTGTGGCCAATTGGGTGGGCGTGGCTGCGGTTGTAACAGCAGACTGGGTGGGACTAAAAAGTTCAATCAATCAATTCCAACTTTGCAAGATCTTTTTTTTTCCCCGCGAGAAGTTGAAATTGACTGATTGAAACTTTTTTTTTTTTTGCACAGGGCGGCAGAGGCCTAAAGCGAAAACCCAGCTGAAGGCCTAGGACTGGGGCGACGGCGCGCATGCCCACAGAGAGGGCTCTGAGTGCCGCCTCTGGCACCCGTGCCATAGGTTCGCCACCACTGGTTTAGAACTTCGTTGGCTTGAGAAATCAACCAACCAATCAACCAATCAATCAATAGCAGAATTTTGGGATGTTCTTTCTATAAACCCAAAGTTCTTGGTTGGCAAGGAAAAAAAGTTATTTTAAATTTGGAATGTGGAGAGAATTATCTATATGTCCCTAGAAAACACAAAGTCAGTAGAATATTAGACCTTGCAGTTGTATTCATATCATATATGCTACAATGGACGAGTTTTCATCTTATTTTGGGACCTGAACAGATTTTGGGAATTGGACTACATTCTTAGTTAGTTTGTTATGTAAATTCAGATATAGCCTCAAACTAACCCTCACCCCCAGAAGTAGAGAAAACTACATGCATCCAAGAATTAACAAATACATACATGCATGCATGCATGCATACATACATTACATACATACATACATTAATCACATAGCGGAAATAGGAAACTTGAGAGTTCACAAGGTTAATGCTGTATGGAATGAAACTATGGCTGAATCTGGATGTTCTGCTATGGATACCACGAAGCCCCCTCCTCCCAGAAGGTAACAAGGAAAACAGGTCGTGAAGAGGATGTGTAGTGTCCCAGATAATCCTGCGGACCTTGCTCAAGCATCGCTTATATGCCATGTCCTGGACAGAAGGGAGTGAAGTAAATATTAAATTTACATGCTGCCCATTTCATTGTCAAGTGACTATCGAGTGGGTCATGGAACATCTGCAAGAAAACAACCAGGCTCCAAGGACCCCTCATTTCAACCTGGAGCTACAAATATTCTCCTTTACTAGTACTTCATATGGGAATTTATCAGGTCATTCCATTATTTGAGTAAGTTTCTAATATTTTCATGGCAAGAGGGCAGATATCTCTGGACATGTTCTCTCCTGATGACCAGGTGGATACATCTACGTAGGTTTCACAACACAATATAGGAACTACTTGTCATTACCTTCTTTTGGAATTTTTTTATTCAACTTCCCTGTCTATTTTACAACTCTAGAATTTCTTGGTAGGCTTCTATTCACATATAACCAAATCAGATACTGTTTTGATTTTTTTTTTTTCAAGATAAGGGCAAGATGGTTCTCTCTCCTCATATTAGTAGATCAGGGGTGTCAAACTGCCGGCCCGCGGGCCAGATGCATCATAGCAAAACCGCGCCCACCCCATTGCTGGCAATGGGGGAAAAGTTGCCATACGTCGCGACACGTCACGTGACATTGCGAGTTTGACACCCCTGTGGTAGATGGTCAAAATGGTAGTCTAAATTATTTTCAAGGCCACTTTAGACAAAACTAATGTTTCTAAGTGGAATTTAATTTTTAATTAAATTCTACTGGGTGTCCCAAAGGACTCCCTTTTCCTATAAGGAAAAACTATTTTGCATAACTACAACAAGCATAAAACAAAAGTCCACACATCTCACCTCGATTCTGGGTTGCCTGCTCTGGTTTTCATCTCAAATGTTTTCTTTTACTTCTTTCTTTACTTCCTCTTTTACTGATTCAAATGTCTAGGGAGTTACAAAGTTCTGTTTCTTGCTCTTCTGGCAGCCTCAACCCTTGTTATTTGATGCTGTTGTAGTGTGTCTGTGATATTGTCTCTCCATCTTCTTCTGGGTCTGCCTTGTGTTCTTTAACCTTCTCTTTTTGTATATGCCTTGTATGATATGGAATCCCAAAACATCCTTTCCAGGTAAGCAAACCACTTTATTTGCTGTGTGTGTGTGTGTGTGTGTGTGTGTGTGTGTGTGTGTAGTTTAAGATTGATTCTATGTCATTTCTTTTCTATGTCATTTCTTTCTCTTATGAACTCATTTCTGATTTTATTTCTTCTGGACACTCCAGCAAATGTCTCTCAAACATCTTGCAAATATTTTAGACTGTGAAAATTCTACTTACTTGTGAGTATATGGGTCAAAATTAAATTTCGTGATCCCCCCCCCAATTAGATGTGGATTTCACTGTTTGGACAGCCCAGGTATGATCTCTGAGAAAATTTTCCAAAAACATATGTTCTTTGAAATTCAAGGGAATTCCCCACACTCGGGGAGGGGGGGGGGAATCTAATTCTAAGCCTCTAATTCTGCTTCTTTCCAAAGTCAGAAAAATACATCAGGGCAAGTTTGAGGGTCTGCTAGATTCTAAGCCCCTTGTTCCCTCACCATCGTATCTCCAAATGTCAGTTTAATATTGGCCAGCTCAAGGGTTAGTCTAACTGCATTCTCTCCTAGCCTGTGACTATCTGGGCCTATGACTCACAGGGATTCTTCAGTAGACTTAACATTGTCTTGGTTAAAACAACACAAGTGCTACTAAAAATAGCTCAGAACAACAAAATAAAAGTAATAAGGTTTTTCAAAAGTTAAAATACTTTTAATCAAAGCCTTGGTAAGCTACGTATTTGGAATTAGTTTCTAAATTATAAGACAGAATGGGTTGGCTTTAGTTCTAGTGGCAGTTTGTTCTACAAGCCGATCTCCACCACAGAAAAAGGCGAATTACCTGCTTTCAAAGGGTTTCTGCAGATCTTAGAAAAGCTACCCTCCTTGATGATTTAAAAGGATGAGGTGGATTGGAAGTAGTTTAGTCCCGAAGACAGGTAAGGATTTAAATGCTGTTGTCAATTTGAATTGAGGTCACAAGGTAACCAGAAAACCATAAGTTATTTCATCATGGGTCTTTCAGGAGGCACTTTTCATCACCTGTTGCATTCAACCATCCTGCGAAGTGAGTTCAAAGATCACCTTATGAAGAAACACATCTGAGAAAAATCGTTGAAGAAAACTTTTCTGGGTACTCAGGCAGTTGTCCATAGCATTGGTTGCTCTGGCTAGTATCCATCTTCCATCTGAACCCCATCAGGAACAATTCTTTTCAGATCAAATCGCTCAGACTCGCTCTGGGCTTGAAGCCAGTTTAAGCAATACCATAACTAGGGTATCCATCATATCATCTAAGAACAGTCATTTGAGTGTGAAATATATAAAGGATATATCACATCGTGAAATGGTCATGGGGCATTAGTTATTTGAGAACTTTGTTGACCAATGTTAAGCCCAAGGTGCAGCATACAAAAGGGGTTAGCAACCAGAGTGATGCTGGTTATTATAACAACAAACAAAGCATCTAATGTTCAAGTAGTCCTCCTAGTTTGGGGTAGAAGGTAGAGTTGCCGGTGAATATTGTCTAAGCCGTAATTCATGTCTCCAAGTTCATTCCTATTAAGAGGCTCTGAAAAGTTGACTATCTTTAGTTACTGAGGCTTGAAAAATTCCACAGATGATGTCCAGGGTCAGAGTGTCAGCAAAGGTGTCAGTGTCGTAAATATACTTGCTAGCATCTTATGACTTCTGACAAATGAAGGACCACTCCATATCACTCTGCAGCCATTCTCTTAATTTCTGAAGCTGAACATCCAGACCCAGGTATATCTAGATGGCGATAGAAAAATCAAGTTATCTTATATATTGTATAACAGAAAGCCTATTATTTTGCTTAATGTGCAATAAATATTTTCTAAAACTGCATTTAAAGAATTGCAAAGCCAATACAAGCCAAAAAAAACCAAAACATTTTTCTGAGATCTTTCCGGAAAAAAAACAAAAAATGTTCTTGTCTTCTCTTCTGGCTACTGACAGGTCCCTGAAAGTTTCACGTAGTCCTTGCGGGATGTGAAGATTGCAAAGCACGGAGTCTTGCTTTGTCCATTCAGATTATGAAGTGGTCGATTAGGAAGTATAATTATGGCCTTGAAAAGGTTTGAGGAAAAAGAAGGGAAGAGGTAGGGTGGCCTAGAATTTTCAAACTTTATAACGCCCGCTGATCAAACACACATTAAGCCAGAAGCTAGCATTTAGTCATAGCCCCTTAATAGCATTTGGCACAGGCAATCAATCTCTCTGTTGAGGTACAACAGAAGAAGACACATTTGGAGAAAACTTATTAAAAACTTAGAAAGTGAGGTCACCAAGATTCTTATTCTTTATTTCCAACTTCCTTCTCTTTGGACGGTCCAGTGACTGTCTAATGAAATCTTTGACAAAGAATGGAGAAAAAAAATTGAAACAGTGGTAAACAGACGAGAGTGTTGACAGCAATGGCAATTTGTTTAATTCTTGGCAACTGCAACAGAAATGCATAGCGGAACATTTTTAATGGCATCTTCTGAAGAAGGCCCTGTTGGGCAAGTACAGTGGCCTCAACTAAACTGGTTGTTATAGCAGAGACTTAGAATAAGAGAAATAAAAATCATAATAATGTCCCTTAGGCCAATTTCATGTATATTTGAAAAAGTCAGTTTCTCCTCACCTTTAAACAAAACTATGAACACAACATGAACTGATAATTCAAATATTACTTAATTAAGGAAGTTTAAAGTGATTTTTTTCCCTCCCCTTTTGGGGTTTCAGTTGGGCAATTAAAAATTACCTAAAAATTTATACCTACTGCTAAAAATATTTGTTCCCTTTTTTCAAGTGACCTCAAGTCTAAACTTATATATAATAAAAACTCCCCTTTACGATCCTGTAATCCCTTAATTTAGGGTAGAGTCAGGGTGACTGGATGGAGCTGAGCATTTACTAGCCGGATGCCTTTCCTGACACTTACACGGAGTTCGCAGCAGATGTTTTTTAGTTTGTGCCCTAGGAGAGAAACATCTGCCACTACCTAGGATTGAACCCTCAACCTTCCGAATGGGAGGTGAACATCCTCACCACTAGGCCACCATGCCACCATGCCACTCGAGTTTAAACTTACAATGAGATGCAAATATCGTTTGGCTGGTGAAAATATCAAAGTCATCTTAGATTAGACATTTAGTCTTTCTGAGGCATTAGAAAAACAGAAGCCTATAAACATTGACTAGATAAGGGAAGTTTATCTAAGATTTATTTCTGTGCAAAGTGCAGAGAAGGGCAACTAGGATGATTAAAGGCCTGGAGACTAAAATATATAAAGCGGTTGCAGGAATTGGGTATGCCTAGTCTAGAGAAAAGAAGGACTAGGTGTGGCATGATAACAGTATTCCAGTATTTGAGGGGCTGCCACAAAGAAGTGGGGGTCAACTTATTTTCCAAAGCACCAGAAGGCAAGACAAGGAACAATGGATGGAAACTAATCAAGGGGAGAAGCAACCTGGAATTAAGGAGTAACTTCCTAACAGCGAGGACAATTAACCAGTGGAACAGCTTGCCTTCAGAAGTTATGGGTATTCCATCACTGGAGGTTTTTAAGAAGAGACTGGACAAGCCACCTGTTTGAAATGGTATAGGGTCTTCTGCTTGAGCAGGGGGTTGGACTAGAAGACCTCCAAGGTTCCTTCCAGCTCTGTTCTGATTGAAAATGTTGGACCCCAACCAATAAAAATGCAAAAAACCCAACCCCAAAACCCAAACAAACATGCAAAACAAAAATGCAAGAAGACAAACTAAATGGCAGTGCCAGAGATTCCCCCTCCCCACTGTAAAAACAGCTAAAAGAAAATTAAGATGATCTTGAGTATATCTTTGCATTAATGTTTGAGGAAATGTAATAGATGATGACAGATCAAAGCATTTTATTCTGTTATATCAGTTAGTCATACTTTTATTTATTTTCAAGTGTTTTCATTACGCCATGTTTTCATCTATTTGGGCATGTAATCTGAGCCGGATCAGAGTTCATAATGTGTTCAAAAACCACACATGTAAAATTCTTTCACACGTGTGAGCAAATATATGTTCCACAACTGCATAAGAGATGTTAAGGACAGGACTTACTTCTCCTACATCAGTAGGTCCTGTGAACTTAATAAAAGCAGAAAAGTTTGGAAAGATTATGCAAAGACATTGGTTGATTGATTGATTGATTGATTGATTGATTGATTTGCAGAACTTCCATTCCTCCTATCTCAGAACTGGCATATTAAAGTGCAAGGCACATGTTGTGTATAAAAAGCAGCCTTCCTCAAGCTGATGCCCTTAAGGAACTGTAGGAGAAGGACTAAGGTAACACTGGTTCCTTCACTGGGGTTTATGTTTAGCAGGAATCTCCAAACTTGGCAACTTTAAGACTTGTGGACTTCAACTCCCAGAATTCCTCCAGCCAGAAGTCTTAAAGATGCCAAGTTTGGAGACCCCTGATGTTTAGCAAGAACAACACCTTAAGAATATCTAGACACGGATGCTTAAGGACCAAAAGGACAAGTGAAATTTATTAAGATGTAGAGAAAGTCTCCATCTTTGGGTTTTCTATCTTCATGAAAGGACAAAGAAGATGGAAGAATGGTCTCTATGCTTCCTGTAGGAAGCAGGCAGAATGTCTTAACCATGCAGGATCAGTCTTTCATTTAAGGTAATCAGATTGGCATTGTTGAAATAAAGTTATAACACATTAGCATTGTGAATATTCTCCATTAGACCTTCCAATCCTTCTACAAACCCCAGAAATATGGTTCAGGAATCCTGGGGAGGATATCAGCAGATTTAAGGACTACCTAGAGCAGTGATGGCGAACCTTTTAGAGACCGAGTGCCCAAACTGCAACCCCAAACCCACTTATGCATCGTCGAGTGCCGGCTGGGTGTGGCCCATTGGCTGGGTGTGGCCCATTGGCTGGGTGTGGCCCATTGGGTGGGCATGGCTGTGGTGGTAACGGCAGACTGGGTGGGACTAAAAAGTTCAATCAAGCAATTCCAACTTTGCAAGATCTTTTTTTTCCCCGTGAGAAGTTGAAATTGACTGATTGAACCTTTTTTTTTTTTTGCACACGGCGGCGGAGGCCTAAAGCGAAAAGGTTTTATAAAACCCAGCTGAAGGCCTAGGGCTGGGGCAATGGCGCGCGTGCCCACAGAGAGGGCTCTGAGTGCCGCCTCTGGCACCCGTGCCATAGGTTCGCCACCACTGACCTAGAGCATCCAGGGGAAGGAGAATATTGTTGTTCTGCCAGAGGACTCCATAGAAATCTTGCTGTATGCAGGCCATTGCTTCTTCTCTCTCCAACCACATTGAGCTGATGGATCGATATTAAAACAATTGCTGAATTTTCTGAAACAAGACAAACATTTTGAGCAACAAAAGTGAAGGCTAAAGTTCTAGATTTACTCAGTTGAAAACTTTCTGAAATGGGTGTGAAGATGGATATCATGCTAAGCCATAATAAGTTTAGTCTAATGAAAAGAAAAACTAGAGGTGACATGATAGCAGTATTCCAATATCCAAGGGGCTGTCAAGAAGAAGGGGTCAACCTATTCTCCAAAGCACCTGAAGGCAGGACAAGAAGCAATGGATGGTAGATTAGTGCAAATTTGAAGATGGAGGAGCATTGTATGGTTTGAGGAATATGATTAGGGGAGTGGAGGCTAAAACATACGAAGAACAGTTACAGGCATTGGGTATATCTAGTTTAATGAAAAGACGGACTGGGGGATGACATGATAGCAGTGTTCCAATATCTGAGGGACTGTCACAAAAAAAGCAATGGACTAATCAAGGGCAGAACTAACCTAGAACTAAGGAGAAATTCCCTGACATAACAATAAACCAGTGTAACAACTTGCCTCCAGAAGCTGTGGGTGCTCCAACTCTGGAGGTTTTTAAAGAAGAGATTGGGCAACCATTTGTCTGAAATGGTATAGGGTTTCCTGCTTGAGCAGGAGGTTGGACTAAAACAGGGATGTCAAACTGCCGGCCCGGGGGCTGGATGCATCCTAGCAAAACTGCTCCCACCCCATTGCCGGCAATGGGAAAAAAGTCGCGATACGTCGCGACACGTCACGTGACATTACGAGCTTGACAGCCCTAGACTAAAAGACCTCCAAGGTTCCTTCCAATTCTGTTATTCTGCTATTATGGCTTAGTGTGATTTGCAAAGCAGGCCATTCTGGCTTACTCAACACCAAGCCGTGTAAGGATGTAGCCATTGGGCTGTTTGCCAGCTCACTCAACATTTATATGGTGTCATGATACATTTCAGAGAATAAAGATTTAAATCTGTAATGTTGAGACAGTGAGTTGGGTTTCACTCAGTGCAGGTGGTTTTAAAGGCAACGGGGGGGGGGGGGGAACTGTTCCCAGATTGACTTGGTTATTGTAATGATATATTTTATTCTGGGTGGAATTTCAGCTATGAGCAATTATCGAGGGCTTGATTAAAGGAATCTTCTCTGATTAACAGTATGCATGGTGATGAACTAATCCATTAATTAAAGGTGTTCCCTGAAGGTAAAAATAACATACATTTTGGATCAAATAGGGATTTTTTTTCATAGACTCTGTGGGGCCCAGGGGTAAAAATAAATGGACCTCAGTTAACCCATACCCAAGCTTTTTTTTAATCTCTTATATATTAGTCTGTTTTTTTCTGCCAGTTTGCTTAGAAGTCAAGGGAGCAATACCCAGGAATGTGAAATCACTGGCCAAGTAAACAAGATACGCGAATAACTGTTGGGATTATATTTAGGTGTGTTAGTTTTATTGCCTTGAATGAAAACTTTAGTAGATTTACAGTGTATCTTACCTTTCCTTCAGGAAAGCAAAGCAATTTATGTGGGGATCCCCGTTTTATGCTCATAGCATCAATCCTGTGAGGTAGGGTGAGATGAAAGAGTTGAGTTGCCTGCAAGACACCCAGTGAGTTTCCACGTGTGAAGGGGTGGATTGGGTGACCATTGGTGCTCTTTCAAAAGCCAGGACTGTGTAGTGTTTTTTTTTTTACGTTTGTTTTTAATATTGGGACAGGTAGACTAGCTTCATTCTAGGTCAAATAAAGCTCATCATCTTTTTCCTTGCTCAGCTACACACATTAAAAATTCCTGCAAGTCAATTTGGTCTCTTGGCTAACCTCATGAATGCATCCATATTTTCTCTGTAGCAACCACATATAAGTGGTTTTCACTGAATTTTGTGGTCTGTTCTCTAAACCAGGAGTCCCCAAATCCCGGGCCATGGTCTGTTTGAAAGCAGGCCACGGGAGAGATGTGCAAGCACTCGTGTGTGAAGCTCCACGCATGCGAGTGGAGGGCACTTGCGCTTATTCACAGTCGCACAAATGGAGCTTCACACATGAGGGCAAGCACCCTCCACTCAAGCACTCTCCACTCACATGAGTGGAGCTTTGCGTGCAAACACAAGTGCCTGCTGGGTGCCTGAGTGGAGCTTTGCGCACGAGCTCAAGCACTCTCCGCTCGCCTACGAACCTCCATTCATGCGAGTGGAGAGCATGCCTGCCTGGCTCTTGAACAAATGGAACTGTGTGCACATGTGGGTGCTGCCACTCACACCCCACCTCCACTGGGCCCAGCCACCAAGCTGGAAAGGTTGGGAAATGCTGCTCTAACTTGCTCCAGTTTCCCAGTGAGGGGCATCTCAATGTCAATCAATGTCAATGTGTGAGGCGCGATGGCTCAGTGGCTTAATGACGCTGGAGGTGGTCTTTGCTCCAGCATTTCCAGTCCTAGCACCACGTGGCAGGGTGAGCTCCCATTACTTGCCTCAGATTCTGCCCACCTAGCAGTTCAAAAACATGTTATATGCAAGTAGATAAATAGGTACCACTTCGGTGGGAAGATGAGCCGGTGGTTTGTGCAGACAGCCAGAACCCTGCCAATGTTGGACTTTCTCAGATGGGACAGCTGTTTGTGAGGCAACTTTGGGGGAGGGAGAAGTCCCCAGATGACTCTTCAGGATGCCATTCATCTTTCTTTCTGGTGCAGAGCTAGCTCGCCCCCTGTGGTGCACCTTGGAAAGAATGCAGGTGTGAACCAAACGAGCTAACAGTCTTAGGCAACCAAACTACTATATTAGAATTGTAGTCTGGTAATGTAACATCGCATACGCTAAATAAATAATAAATGTCAGCCTGTGGAATTTCCTGGCATCTTCCCAAGTACTAAGTAGGTCCACTTCTATTTAGTTTTTTGGAATCAACCAAGGTACTTAATTCTATTATTACAGGTAATCCTCGATTTACAATCCTAATTGGGCCCAGAGCTTCCTTTGCTAAGCAAGAATGGTCATTGAGTGAGTCACTGCTGACATTAAGGGAATCATGTGGTCATTAAGCAAATCCAGCTTCCCCCATTGGCTTTGTTAGTCAGAAAACAGCTGGGAAGGTTGCAAAGAGCCATCACGTGACTCTGGGAGCTGGCAATGGTCGTAAATACATGCTGGTTGACAAGCACCTGAATTTTGATCATGTGACAGTGGGGACACAACAACAGTCATAAGTGCGAGGACTGGACATAAGTCACTTTTTTCACTGTAACTTTGAACAATTGCTAAGCGAATGGTTGTAAGTCAAGAACCTGTAGTTTTATTTTTATTTTTGGTCTGTTTACCTGAGTTACACAATCATTTCTGAACAGGATATGGGAACATTTCAAATCCTTAGCCTTCACACTCTGTTGCCAAAGTTCTGCGATGCATGACATCTGATCTTAAAAAATAAGATGCTTCTCCACTGAGTCATTTTCCATGGTGGTTGCATTGCTGAGGTCCTTCTTAAACCTGCCCAATGTATAGCTTCCCTTAACTCCCTCAATTAGATTCATAGAATGAGAAGGAATCTTGGAGATCATCTAATCCAATGCCCTGCTCGGTGAAGGAATCCAGTGTCCCCCACAAATCTCCATTGCACAAATCTCCCTCACAAATGTCCATTCACCTCCAATGAAAAAGAGTTTACTGCCTCCCAAAAGCTCTGCCAGATGGGGAAATCCATAAGCAGGAAGTTGTGAATCACTAAGAGTAAATGATATGTGAAAATGACCTTGGGAGACAGGGAGAGGGGAGAAGAGAAACCACCTAGGGAATAATCAGATAAGAGATGGGGGAAGAAAGTTCACAACTGTATTACAGGCAGAGAAACTCAGAAAGAATCCTCCGTAATTAGGCTGTAAAAAATAAATTCTACTTTCAGACAATTGGAAGATTGATGTCAGTCTTCCCAGACTTAACAGACAGGAAACACAACCAAGTCACCTAATTCTACTTTATTGTAAGATCACATAAACAGGATAATGCAAGTCTAAAAATTCAAATCCCCCACCATCTCTTTTTATAGCCTGATAAGTTAGGGAGGTTTTAGTTTTTTCCTCTGCCCGTTAGGCAGCTCAGGGCTCCCCACTCCTCTTATCTGTTCATTTCCTAAGCAGCATCTCTTCCCCTGTCTCCCAAAGTCACTCCCACATACCATTATACGAAGGTACCTTGGTTAGAGTATCCAAGACTGCCAACAAGTCTCATATTGATGAGATACTGATCCAACCACAGCAAAGCTGGTCCCAGTTCTCACCCTTTGGGCATGGAGATGGAAACCTCTAGCCCGGAGTAAAATTCATGTAGTTTCCAAAATCAGCCTTGCAATGAGATCTAGGAGTTCAGAAATGGATATTGCTGGGCATCAAAGTCAACCAAATGGCATATATACCCCTAACTTGTCCCTGCAGCCCAGCTTCACATGGAGACAGTCATACCCGACATCTGTTGAGTAGGTCTCCTGGTCATTGCCAAGGTCTCTTACAGGATCAACATTTCCATTCCATTGACTCCATTTTGGAGTCACGTTGTCTTTGACTCTACTTCTGATATACTTTGGGCAAACTTTGGACACTATTCATAATAATAAAATTGTCATGGGTATATCTAGGAAAGATTAGGCCCAGCTCTGGTTTGTATGCCAACTCACCAGGTTAAACCCCACACTCTAGTTTGGCTTACTGAATCAGCTAACTTAGCTTTATAGTTTTGGGGTGCTACTCACAACTCCTTATTGACTTGCCAATAATGCATTTTTATCCTCTGAACGTGCTTGAAAACCTTCTGTGCCCTTTCAAGTGCTCTGATTAGGATCTTACCTCTAGAACAGGCATGTCAAACTGCCGGCCCGCGGGCCAGATGCATCACGGTGAAATCGCACCCACCCCATTGCCAGCAATGGGGAAAAAGTCCCGATACATCGCACGGCGTCATGTGATGTCGCAGGTTTGACATGCCTGCTCTAGAAAGTCCAGGTTTAAAATGATTTTTTTTTCAGAGTCCGCTGATAACCAGTTTGGGCATTTGTACATTTGGGGAAGTTAGCCCATTGAAAACGTTTTCCGGTGTCCCTATCCCAAAATGATCAGGAGGTAGCAATCTCCATTGACAACAACTAAAAATTAGTATCATTTCTAGACAACCCGTCATTTGAAAATTGCGCTACACAGCAAAATGTGAAAATTAAGGCTCCCCCTCCCTCCTTCCCCCTCCTTTCGAAACCTCTGTGAATTTTGCATTTAGTTCTGACATGACATATTTTCTGAAGTGTGGCAATTCAACCAACGGCTCAAGACATTTCTGGGAGCAGATTGTGGCTGTCATACTTATCACATTTCATTATAGCTGTTGGAATATTCCAAGCGTGTTATTATGGTAGAATAAAAGGGGCCCTCTTTCCTCTCTTTGTGATTTGCAGATCTAAGAGTGATACCATATGTCAGTCATTTCACGGGAGATATCTGGGGAACGGGAGCCTGAGAAATGCTTAATTATAGAGCATACAGATAGCTACCCCTCCTTCTCCTTTCCTTGAAATGTAGAAGAAAAAGCCCATTTAATATCAATGAGCCCCACACGAAAGGCTTTCATGGGTAATATTAATTCGAAATATAATTTTCATTACAAGATCTTTGCCCCTCTAAAGAACTTCCTTGCATTAATGTAGAATATTATCAGCGGTATAGAAGAAGAAGAAATATATTGTGTGCACATCTTTATTAATTTATTTATTTACTTGTGCTGTTGGCAACAGGGGCAAGTGAGAAGTTAGTTTAAGTGGGTGGTTTGAAGTGAACTAGGTGTGCCCTTTCCCAAACACTGCCGGGAAACTGAGCATCCTAAAATTTGCACTTTCCTTGAGTTGATGGAGCTTCTAATTCAAAACTGTATAGGTGCATTAGGAAAAGGTCAACCAGAAAGATTTATTTCATTTGAAAAGGAGTAGGAGGAATGCTCTGTATTAGGAAAAGTGTCAAAGGATAAGGTCTTGCAGTAGGACCCAGTTGAAAAGTTCACCCTTAAGTGTGAGCCAGTGGTGTGTTGCAGCTGCCAAAAAAGCTAATGCAGTCCAAGGTTGCATCAACAGAAGGATAGTATCAAGGTCATGTGAAGTGTTAATACCACTTT
Source organism: Azemiops feae (assembly GCA_023970755.1). NCBI lineage: Eukaryota > Metazoa > Chordata > Lepidosauria > Squamata > Viperidae > Azemiops > Azemiops feae. Next base: position 969,192 of record JALGBA010000241.1, read on the forward strand.
ACACTGACTGGTGAGGCCACACTTGGAATCCTGTCCAATTCTGGTCACCAGGATACAAAAAAAGATGTTCAGAATCTAGAAAGAGCACAGAGAAGAACAACAGTGATAATAAGGGGTCAGGAGGCTAAGTCATATGATAAACGATGGAGGGAACTAGTCTAACGAAGAGAAGGACTAAGGGTGATATGATAGCAGTCTTCCAGTACTTGAGTGGCTACCACAGAGAAAAAGGGGCTGGCTATTCTCCAAAGCACCAGAGGGCAGGACAAAAATCATTAAAAAGAGATCCAAGTTAGAACTAAGGAGAAATTTCTTGACAATGAGAACAATTAAACAGTTGTCTCCAGAAGGTGTGTTCCACCACTGGAGGTTTTCAAGAAGAAACTGGACAGCCATTTGTCCTGAATGTTATAGGTTCTCCTGCTTGAGCAGAGGGTTGGAGCAGAAGACCTCCAAGGTCCCTTCCAACCCTAATATTCTATGTTCTAACTCAGGGGTAGGCAACCTTGGCTCTTTTATGACTCGTGGACTTCAACTCCCAGAATTACTAAGCCAGCCATGCTGGCTCAGGAATTCTGGGAGTTGAAGTCCATGAGTCATAAAAGAGCCAAGGTTGCCTACCCCTGTTCTAACTCCACCCTCCATCATGGAAGAAAGGTCATTGAGTGGGCCATCAGTACTTCCTCGATGGGTGATACCAAACCTATGACACATGTATCACAAGTGACATGCCATGTCATTTTTGATGACAGGCCCAGCCTTTGAATCCTCTGAAAGTTGTACAAAATAACCCTGTTCTCACGCAGCCTCTGAAAGCTCCAAAAAGTGTGCAAGAATGTGGCATGTTTTCCACTCTTTCCAGAGGTTGCAAAGCCACACAAGACATCCTCCAAAGTTTCTAAGCCTCGTAGCTGCCTCAGATAGGCTTTTTGAAAATATTTACCATTAAGTAAGAATTTATTTACAGGTATAGTCTTTGACTGATAACAGTTCATAATCGTTCGAAGTTACAACAACACTGAAAAAAGTGACTTGTGACTATTTTTCATTGTAGCATCCTCAAATAAAATTTGAATGCTTGGCAACTGGTTCGTATTTATGACGGTCACAGTGTCCCGGAGCCATGTGATCACCTTTTGCGACCTTCTGACAAGCAAAGTCAATGGGGAAGAAGCCAGATTCACTGAACAACTGTGTTATTAAGTTAATCATTGCAGTGCTTCACTTAATAAGTGTGGCAAGAAAGGTCGTAAAATGGGGCAAAATTCATTTAACCAATGTCTCCCTTAAGCAACAGAAATTTTGGGCTCAATCGTGGTCGTAAGTCGAGGACTACCTGTATTAAATAAAAATAAATAAATAAATACATTTAATTTATTACTCTTTGTTTCTCTTTTGTCCGTGGAGTGGGGTGTCCTCAGAGTCAAAGGAGGCATTTGTTGAATTTTTAACACGGTGAGCTCCACCATCCGCCATTACTGTCCTTGACTCACCTACCCCGTATTTGTTGTTGAGGAGAAAAAAAATTGAAACCCAACATATGCAGTCAACAGCTGGTCATCTAGCACATGCAAGATTCCTGTTTAATGTCCCCAGTCAATGTACGAGCAGGTGCGTATATGTTGGTCAGGGTACTTTACTATTATTCAATGCCAGGCAGTATACTTCACTTCTGTGCAGCTCCCATGGTTTGAAAACATTCAGGTGTCTTTTCCACTTATATTTACTTGCATCGTAGAATGCCAGACTGTAATGATATATTATGCTGGGGGTTTATTTAACTTCCTCCATATTGGCTTAAGAGGGAGTGCCTTTGTTTGAATTAGCTAGAAAGGGATTGCGGACTATTATCTCGCTCGGTTATCTGAGCTAGGAGTGTACAAGGAAGTTTCTTCTGCTAATGGTTGAACTGCTCTTCAGATAAAACTCTCCACTGGATTCCCTACAGCCCATAATTAATCAGCTGTTAAAACAGTGGTTGATAAAGACAGGCTCGCTTAAAGCTCGAATTGCCAGCAATTGGAGATAATAGGTGAGCCCCTTTTGGCAGATTGGCCTGTTATCAAAGAGATGGATCAGTTATCAAAAGGACATGACACTCCAGTGAGAAATCTCTTTAGTTAAAGAGTCTGGCAGATGAAGGCAAAACCGTCCTTTAATTTACTTTCAATAAATTACAAAACCCCTTATACCTCTGTTTTGGTGGCTGCTGTTGCAAGGAATAACATCTTCGAAGCAACCTGGGCATCTAAGAAGAATCCCAAAGTCTGTCCAACAAAATACGTTTTTAAAACTTATTCGCCTTCATTCATGATTTTTTTAAATCCTCGAGATCTTCCAAAAATCAACAAAACCCTATTAGCTCATAAATAAAAAATGCCAACATCTTATGAGATCTCTGATGTGTTCTGGGATGTTGGCTATTGCATTAGTGTCATTTGTATCCATTTCAGCATCATATTTTAGCATGTGGTTGTTCTGAAACATCTGATGGCATTAGAGATGGTGGTCTTTCCTGGATGAAGGTGGAAGACATTGAAATGAAATCCAGAAAAGATGCTGTTGATAGGAAACTGGGGCTGAGTTCCAGCTTAATCTGCACAGAATTGCATTTCCCCTGAAAGAATGAATCTGCCATTTTGGGGTGCTCCTTAACCACCTTCACCAGAATAGTTTGGATTCCCAAATAGACTTGAAGACAAGAAGTGCAGCATGGAATAATGACTGCTTCTGACCTCATTGGATCAAACAATAATTGCTTATGCTTTATATGTGTATTTGTTTGTGATTTATAATAAATAAATAAATAAATAAACAAACAAACAAACAAACAAAAGACCCCCCAGGTCCTTTTCTGATGTTAGTTTTTTATATTTTTTATGTTTCTACGGGTAGTTTTCATTTGATGACCACTATTGGGACTGGCAACTTGATTGTCAAATGAAGTAGTTGCTAAAGGAAACTACAATCGTGATTATTATCTTAGTTCAGCTTTTCTTGGCCTTACAGATCTGCAAACATTATAAATGGAAGGATTAGTCGCAAGTTATTTTTTTTTATCACTTTGTAACTATGAACAGTCATTGAACATGGCAGTTGCTAAACAAGAACTACCAGTATATATATTCTCCACCATACTGGACTGTAGGCAATTTATAGGATATGGAACAGGAAGGAAGGAAGGAAGGAAGGAAGGAAGGAAGGAAGGAAGGAAGGAAGGAAGGAAGGAAGGAAGGAAGGAAGGAAGGAAGGAAGGATCTGGTCTGGGAAATCTGCACCACATGGAGATTTGATTCAGTTCTGAAGGTAAAAACAAGCTCAATTAAGAAGGGCTTTGTTAGCCCCCAGCTTGACATACCAACAAGAAAATGTTGATGAATCTCAGAAAGAAATTCTTTCTATGTTGAAATCAATACAAGAGACAATTGCCTTAGCTCATGATGAGACTAAAAATAACGCAAAGGAGATAAAAGAACAATTTTCTAATCTAAACCTACAAATTCAGAAAATAACTACAAAGAAGGAACTGGTAACCAGAAAATAGAAGGAAAATTAGAAGAAGCGGATCCAAAGATGGAGGATCTAAATGAAGGAATCAACAGACAGACTCAGACAAATGAAGAATTAGAAGATGTAGCGATAATACCGGAAATGGAAAAGATATCTTACTTGTCAAGATCTCAGAACGCATTTGAGGATAAGGAAGAAAAGCTGATCAAACAGAAGATAAAGCTGTTAGGAGAATTGTGGAAAATTGGAGAAGGAGGGAGGCTGTTTAATGAATATAAATGGGCTAAGCATTCTTCCAAAAATACTTTAATCAAATTGTCTTTCTTATTCCAAACAATATACACAAAAATAGAGGGAGAACTATTTAATGATTTAAATGCATTGACTTGGAAAGTTAGTTGGCAAAGGAAGAAAGCTAGAGTAAGACTGAAGAAAATAGAGATTTTGACCCATTAGATGGGATATTATATTATTAATAGATGTTTGAACATGGCTAAGAGAATGGATAATTGATAGAAATAAAAGTATTATTATAACTAGAAAGATAGGATCTGCAACTAGAATATTATATTTTGGTATGAGAAGGGAAATATGAAAATGCTAAGAGGGTCTGAATAAGAGAAGCTTTTGATTACCCAAATATAATTTATTATGAGAAGACTATAAGCGTTAGAGACACTTTGAACATTAATTGGAAATCAAAATTTTAAAAAAGCAGATATTGATTGAACAAATGGATTTTAAGTGCAAATGCAATTGAGATATGTTTTGGTTAGAAAAGATATTTTAAACTGATACTATTGATATTATGTATAATATTAGACAAATGTGATAAAGATGTTGATATTCAATTGTATATGTATTAACAGCAATAAGAATTGAATTTGCCTAGTATGGAAAAATGTATATATACCACCGGAAGAAGATCTAGATTGAGAAAGTTAATATGTACCACTGAATTACTAATGGACCCAGACACCACTTTGTTTGTTAAGAACTTATGATTGCAAAATTAGAAAAATAATAAAATCTTTATAAAAAAAGAAGGGGTTTGTTGATTACAGAACTTTGAACTGAATTCAGAAACTTATTGGCAAGAAAGGGAGAACTGTAAACCATGTTTTATTCAGAAGTTAACTTGCAGTGACTAATATACTCAGCATCTGTTGAATAAAGTAATTCAGATTTATTCTATGTTGGACCCTGGCTCACTTCAATGTACTGGTGGTTACAATAAAGTACCATGTACTTTCCTAGTGGCTGTTGAGTTGAGTTGCAAGGGCAAGACAAAAATAGGGATGACTGCAGGATCCAATCTGGGTCCATCACCAGACCAGAGAGGTTTTGTCTTCTGAGCTTTCACACTCATGATGGAGCCCATCCTCAGGGAACTTCTCTCTAGCAGAGTGTGTGCTGCCATTTTCCTCACACTCCAACATGTACTGTGTTTCCCCGAAAATAAGACCGGGTCTTTTTTTCTTTTTTTTGGCCTCCAAAAGAGGCACCAGGTCTTATTTTCGGGGTAGGCCTTACCTCACCTCCGCACCGACAGCCCCACCCAGCCGGTCCACTTCTTCTGGGGCCAAAGTTCTGCAGCTGCATTTGGACCTGCATTTTGCAGTCAGGCCTTTCCAGAAGGTCTAAGCAGCCAAGTACCAAGCTATGGATTCAACCCATAGCTTGGTGCTCGGCTGCTGAGGTCTTGCAGAAGCTATGGATTGAATCCATAGCTCGGTTCTTGGCTGCACAGGCCTTTCGGAAAGCCCTGTGACTGAGAAATGCAGGCCTGGCTACAAAAGAGGCCTCAGAAGAAGAAGTGGGCCGGCAAGGAGAGGCCTGGTAAGCGGGTGCAGGGCAGGTGGGGCAGCTCCACACCCCCACCCCCGCCCTAGCTTGATTTTTAGGTGTGTACCTCGCCCCAAAACTAGGGCTTATTTTTGGGATAAGGCTTATATTAGGCCCACCCCCAAAAATCAAGCTAGGGTTTATTGTTGGTGTAGGCCTTAGTTTCAGGGAAACATGGTACTTATTACTTATAAAATGATTTATAAATATTTATAAATATTTAGTCTAAATAAAAAATATCACAGACAAATTTATAAAAACGGCACTATGTTATTACATAGTATCACAATTCAAGTATCCTCTATCTCTTGTTATGCAGACTAGAGACAACTCATCCTATATTCCCTGATTTTAATTTTCTAGAAAACACGTATACAATCAGACACAAATATTATTTGCCACATCAGTGGAGGAGCAAAATGAGAAAGAGATTACATGTTGGCTTTATTATTATTATTTAAAAAAAAAAAAACAGGTCTTGCTCAATCAATCGTTATTGTTTGAACGGTTTTCCCTGAGTAACTTCTCAGTAATTTGCATTCATCCTACTCAAAAATAGTTCCACACTAGCTAGAAAGCAGACGTTTCTTACACAATGTGTCTAGTCTGACTTCACATGGTACACTGAACCATAAAACAGCTAAATGGAATCAGCACAACACACACTAAACATGTACAAAAATGCGCATGGTTATTTCTAAGCAAACCAAACCTGTTAGGTGAATACATCAATTAAGTCTTCAATTGTCCTGATTAAACATGTTATTTGAGCTCAACCACGTTTTAGCAATGGCCTGACTGAGCCTGGTGTTTTGAGGAAGGTATGGGGCTGTAGCGCCTCAATGACTGCTAAATATCTTTGGGATAATCCCAAAGAATCCTACAATATTTTTTTTTTAAAAGATTTGTCTTTATCTCCATCCCCTATATCATCTCTGCCTCCTATCTTTCCTCTAGTAGCAGGTAAATTGGTTTATAACTGGCATGAACGTTTCTAAGAGTAAGATGGTATTGTAGACCTGAAGGCTTTGAAGCAACATCTGGTAAACAGAGATGGGAGAATGTAAGGGAAGAGAAGTTTGGGGAAAACCTATTAGAAGAACACCATTTTCTCTTCCTAATACTCGACAGACTTGTAGAAACAAAAATTTGGAGAGGAGCAATTGTCTCCCACATTGATTTTTCTATTGTGTTGACTGTCAGCTCAATTGGCCAAGGGTTTTGGACAGTGATCATTGTGCTTTCCACGGCTGATGTGACAAGTCTATTGATTGGCATCTTTGTCAGGAAAAATTGTTGAGAATTTGGAAGTGACATCTGAAAATATCAGTTGGCTACTTTCCCTGGATTTCTCCCACCCAATGTGCTTGAACAGCATATTTACTCTAAATGGAGCCAATGTTTCTTCACTTGATCTAGTTAATTAAACTCCATAATTGATATTAAGACACTGAACAGCTTGTCTATCTGCTTCCTCCTCAAAGCTGTTGCTATGGCTGTTGAATTTCAAACTGGTGTTTTCAACCCATGGGGTTATGTATAACAACTATTCCATAAAACACCAGTCATCAGCTAATAGTAACATTGGCATGTCTTTGCAGCTTTTTTATTCCATGCATGAATGAACAAACCAAAGAAAACCCAGTTTGGCAAATATCTTTTGTCGCAGGAGCAGGCAACCACACAGTTCCAGAATCTCCTTTCTATTCCCTCAGTGTCTTTCCTAACCATAAAATAATAACAGTCTTCTGTTGTTTATACCGTAAGTGGGAAAAACAAGGAGACTATAAACATTAAATCTTCCTTGAGTTGAGCACATAATCTGGATATTGTGTGGACATGATTGAGGTTGAGTTTTGGTAAAAATGCCAAATTGGTTTGCCACTGCCTTCTTTCAGGATGGTTTCCAATTTAGAGGGAAGAGAAGAGAAGGGAAGGGAAGGGAAGGGAAGGGAAGAAGGACGTTATGATGCTATAAAGTCGGGTAATGAAACATCTGAAAGCAAACCATGAAGCTCAGAGAGCACCAAGGACTTCATTATTCATTGTAGTTTTTGGAATTTTTTTCAACTTCCCAAACTAATCTGCACCCTATAATATTCTAACCACTTCTCCATCTAATTTGTTTTTAATTCTATAGTCTTTTGCCCATAGCAAGAAATTACTCAGACCAAGTTCTGGGTCCTTCCAGTGGAATTTGATTGAGCCAAATTCATCACCCAGGGTCTTTAATCTTCCCACTCAGACTGTCTCATATTATTAACACCCTCCTGAGTCAGGAGGCCAGTTGAGATGAGGGAATAAAGGGGCCAAGAGTTAAATATGAAAAGAAGATTGTCAACGCTGCTAACATCAGATGTTCTTGCTTTGACACCAGATGGAAATGCAGCCATTTTTCTCTATTATTTTTAGAGTTAGTTGATGCTGGGAGGGGGAATGTGGATGAGAGTCCAGCTAGTCATAACAATAATAACTCAGCCGTGGGAACCCAAGGTCATTGGGCCCAGAGTTGATAGAGTTTTGGTGGGCTGGAGAGCTGGGGAGAAAGCCCGCGCTTCGAGCTAATTGGGGAATGTGATTTATGACTGTTCATTGGAGGAGGGAATTGTGCTTTGTTACTTTGTATCCAGGGGAGGGGAATTTAGTTTTTGGTTTCGACTATGTAGTGCCGATGCTTTGTTTCTCGAATAAAAGATTCTTCAAGGTAAACAATGCCTCAAAGTTCTTTTGAAGAGTTTCATGACAAAGATAGGCAAGGTAAAACTTTATCATTGGTAATTTTACTCAGAAATTGAATTGCCACAGTTGTTAAGTGAATCACTGCAGTTGTTAAATTAGTAACACAGTTGTTAAGAGAATCTGGCTTCTCCATTAACTTGGCTTTTCAGAAAACCACAAAAGATAACCCTGTGATCCCGGGACACTGCAACTGTCATAAATACATGCCAATTGCCAAGCTTTGGATATGTGTGTGCATGTGTTGTGTGTGTGTATGTGTGTGTGTATACACATATATATATATATGTTTGTGTGTGTGTGTGTGTGTGTGTGTGTGTATGAAAAGAAGGACTGGGGTGATATGATAGCAATGTTCCAATATCTCAGGGGTTGCCACAAAGAAGAGGGAGTCAAGCGATTCTCCAAAGCACCTGAAGGCAGGACAAGAAGCAACGGATGGAAACTCGTCAAGGAGGAATTAAGGAGAAATTTCCTGACAGTGAGAACAATTAATCAGTGGAACAACCTGCCTCCAGAAGTTGTGAATGCTCCAACACTGGAAGTTTTTAAGAAGAGACTGGACAGCCATTTGTCTGAAATGGTATAGGGTTTCCTGCCTGAGTAGGGAGTTGGATTAGATGACCTCCAAGGTCCCTTCCAACTCTGTTATTCTATTCTAAATGGTATATGCATATGTATATATATTGTATATTGTACATGTATATATCTATCTTCTATTTTCTGGCACTAATTACTCATGGTATGATTAATGCTACTAGCTTTGTTCCTCTGCTTCTGTGATAATTTTAATTAATCCAATTTAGAAAAGAAAAGGATTTGGACTGTTTTTGGCTGTTTCAGTATCCCTTTCTGAAGGGTGAACAAAAGGTAACAACAGACCAATTAGGGCTATGTTTGCACAGCATTCCTTATGGAAACCTAGTCCATTTGTTATTATTGCAAGTAATGATTCATTCGACCAAAGGGCTTTTCCCCCCCCAAAATAATCCACCTTAAGTTTCACAAGGGAAATAATTTGAAATTGTACCAAAGTCTCTTCAACTGTATAAAGTTTCTGCCCTGTGGAATCAATTATAAAGTCAATCCTCTCTTCTATCATTCTTTCGTCCAGTTCTTGACTTACAGCAGTTCATTTAGTAACAGTTTGAAGTTACAACCGCACTGAAACAAGTGACTTATGACCACTGCAGCATCCCCATGGTCACATGATTTACATTTGGATGCTTGACAACTGACTCACGTTTATAACGGATGCAGTGTCCCGGAGTCATACGATTACATTTTGCGACCTTCTGAAAGGGAAAGTCAATGGGGAAGCCAGATTCACTTAACAACCGTGTTACTAATTTAACAACGGCAGTGATTCACTTAACAAATGTGGCAAGAGCAGTTGTAAAATGGAGCAAAACTCACTTAACAAATTTCTCACTTAGTTACATAAATTTTGGGCTCAATTGTGGTCGTATGTGGAGGACTATCTGTACTAATTTAAGGTAGAAGGAGAATTGAAGGAAGAGCTATGCAAATGAGGAGGAGAAGGAGGAGGAGGAGGAGCAAAGTTAATAACAACAACAATAACAACAACAACAATAATAATAATAACAATAATAATAATAATGTTGAAAGGGACCTTGGAGGTCATCTAGTCCAACCCCCTGCTCAGGCAGGAAACCCTATACCATTTCAGACAAAGGGCTGACCAGTCTCTTCTTAAAAACTTCCAGTGTTGGAGCATTCACCGCTTCTGGAGGCAGGTTGTTCCACTGGTTAATTGTTCTAACTGTCAGGAAGTTTCTCCTTAGTTCCAGGTTGCTTCTCTCCTTGATCAGTTTCCATCCGTTGCTTCTTGTCCTGCCTTCAGAACACCTTGGAATGCTTACCACTAAATCCTACAAATGAATTTTTGGGACAAGTAATTGGTAAGATTACTCTTTGAAATGGGCAACGACAACAAAAACAGGGTGAAAATTAAAAGCCCATCCCAACTCCAGCTAATAATTTATAAGGAGTAAATAGGATAAGCCAGTGATGTCGAACCTTTTAAAGACCGAGTGCCCCAAAACCACCCCACCACCCCTGTCCCCGCTCCGCTGTGCCCGCTGGACCACCCACCTCCACGGCCCAGGCAGCCCAGCAGCGCCATGGTGGCCACGCCCTCCACCTGTGCCCTGCATCATCTGCGCGTGATGGGGTGCAAGGGCGGAGTCTTGTCCCCGCTGCACAGCTACCATGTCCTTTGCTGCGCAGCATTGCGTGGGCCGTGCCCAGGGGCAACTCTTCTCTGGAGGGCTGCTGGTGAGGAGGGGGCCGTGGGAGGAGGCGGGGCTGGGGCGGCAGTGCGTGTGCCCACAGAGAGGGCTCTGAGTGCCACCTCTGGCATGCGTGCCATAGGTTCGCCACCACTGGGATAAGCCATTCAAAGCTAGGATGCTATTAGGCTGGGTCATATAACATGCTAAACCTTACAGTGAATTTACAGAATTGGATGTAAGGTTTAGCATAACACAACTGTGGTATATTCAAGTAGTCGTTGAGTTACAACCATTTCTTTAGCAACTGTTTGAAGTTACTAAGGCACTGAAAATCATGAATTATGACCGGTTCTTGTACTTACAATCACACTACAGTCACGTGATCAAAATTGGATGCTTGGCAACCGGGGCATATTTACAATGGTTGCATGGTTCCCGGCTCGCTTCAGGAAGCAAAGTCAATTGGGGGAGGGGGGGAGAGAGAGAGAGCTGGATTTGTTTAACGACTGCATGATTCACTTAACAAATGTAGCAAAAGAGGTCAAAGATTGGGAGTGATTCACTTATTGTAAGCTGAGGACTATGTAACGTTCTACGGTCAAAGAAAAGAAACTTCTTAATATGATGTTCTGGTTACAGAACGTGCTGAGATAATGGCCGAGTTCCCACAAGACATTCTGCCATAAACTAAGTAGCATCCCACTGGGTCCACTCAAGAAACTGAAGTTCAGGGTTTTGCTAATCTGGCTTTAAAATTTTGCCTATTGTATGAACCCACTCAAAGAGCTTTAAACCAGTACTGTGTGTGGATGATGAGATGGACAGATCATTAGACAATAAGTCAGGGGTGGGCAATTAATTTCCCCAAGGAGCCATATGAGAAACTGGGACTGTTGTGGAGGGGCCACCAATTCTGCCCTGCCCCGTCTCCTCGCTGACCTCCTGCCCTCTGCTGATGCCAATTCACCATCCCCCCACCAATCCCCCACCCACCCAACTAATGCCCCACCTTTCACTGATGTCCCGTCCCTATCGATCCCCTCCCCCTGATGATACTCGCTCATCAACACCTCATCCCCCCCCCCCGGTGATGCTGCCAACACCATGGGCAGGACAGGGACAGCTGAAGGGCTGGATATGGCCCATGGGCTGTAAAATGCCCAGGTCCATAAGTGATAGATCAGGAAGAAATTGCAATCTGGCATCTTTTCCTTCTGAAATAAAGCTATAATATAGAAGGATGCAATCAATTGAGTGTAGAGTTCTTTATATTCAGATTATATAGATGGTCCTAGAATATGGCGCAGAGGATGCAGTTTGTAGGTGACTTTAGTCCTTGAGTCCTTGTTTTGTAATTGGCTATGACTGGTTGAGTCCCTTGGACTGCAAGGCGATCAAAGCGGTCAGTCCTAGAGGAGATCAACCCTGACTGCTCTTTAGAAGGCCAGATCCTGAAGTTGAAACTCAAGTACTTTGGCCACCTAATGAGAAGGAAGGACTCACTGGAGAAGAGCCTAATGCTGGGAAAGAGTGAGGGCAAGAGAAGAAGGGGACGACAGAGAATGAGGTGGCTGGATGGAGTCACTGAAGCAGTAGGCGTGAGCTTAAATGGACTCCAGAAGATGGTAGAGGACAGGAAGGCCTGGAGGAACGTTGTCCATGGGGTCGCGATGGGTCGGACACGACTTTGCAACTAACAACAACAACAACAATGACTGGTTGAACATTCTAATAAACAGCAACAGCCTCTGTGAAGAAGTCCTGCTGGCCTCAAGTCTGAAATGTTTTGTATCTGTTTACAAATATGGAGATAGAGCTGTTCCCGTCACTGTTGTGAACAGCTACAATATTAAAAAAGTTTGTCCCCTGTGATGGGATACATGTTGGCATGCCAGAGTGTGTGCTGGGTGGGTTGGGCTTTCTGCTGATTTTTTTTTTTTTATTCTACTGCAACTCTAAATTTTACTTTTGCACACCACCTGGAATGACATTTTTGCCAGTTGGGTTGCCATATAAATCATTTAAATAAACATACCCTAAATGTATAGCCTGTTTCACCATGAAGAACTTAGTGGCCTGGTTCTCACACAATGGTAAGCCATAAGTCAGTTACTTGGTGTCATCAGACCCTTTGCTCCCTTGAATGAGCCTCAATGTTTTATTCAGAAGTAAACTGTATATGCTCAATATTAAGAAAACCAAGATCATGGCATCCAGCCCTCTCAATTCCTGGCAAATAGATGGGGAAGAAATGGAGGTAGTGACAGATTTTATCTTCCTGGGCTCCAAGATCACCACAGATGGAGACTGCAGCCAAGAAATTAAAAGACGCTTGCTCCTGGGGAGGAAAGCTATGGCAAATTTAGACAGCATACTAAAAAGCAGAGACATCACCCTGCCAACAAAAGTACATATAGTCAAGGCCATGGTTTTCCCAGTTGCAATGTATGGCTGTGAAAGTTGGACCATAAGAAAGACTGAGCGCCAAAGAATTGAGGCCTTTGAACTATGGTGTTGGAGAAGACTCCTGCAAGTCCCCTAGACTGCAAGGCGATCAAACCGGTCAGTCCTAGAGGAGATCAACCCTGACTGCTCTTTAGAAGGCCAGATCCTGAAGTTGAAACTCAAGTACTTTGGCCACCTAATGAGAAGGAAGGACTCACTGGAGAAGAGCCTAATGCTGGGAAAGATGGAGGGCAATAGAAGAAGGGGACGACAGAGAATGAGGTGGCTGGATGGAGTCACTGAAGCAGTAGGCGTGAGCTTAAATGGACTCCAGAAGATGGTAGAGGACAGGAAGGCCTGGAGGAACGTTGTCCATGGGGTCGCGATGGGTCGGACATGACTTCGCAATTGACAACAACAAACTGTATATGATAAATCCAAAAGAAGACAAGGTAGAGGATAGTTGAGAATATTCTATTGTAGTTGTGTAGAAGGAGAAGCAAGAAGCAACCTTAGTCATTTGCCTTCCGACAAATGGATGCTTGGACATACCAGCAGAGAGCAATTTTGTGCTTAGGACAGCCACCGCCAGAAAGAACTACAAGTATCTCTTTCCCAAAGTCCAAAGATGCTCTCCAGGCCCAAAGACTTGCCTATCCATGCTATTGGTTCTGAAAGTTGGACCTTAAATAAGCAAGACATGAAGAAAATCGACTTGTTTGAGCTGTGGTGCTGGAGACATTTCCTGCATGTTCCTTGGACATTAAAGGTGACCAATAAGCAAGTACCGGAGTGCATAACACCAGATATGTCACTAGAAGGAAAAATCACATAACTGCATCTCACTTATTTTGGGCACCTCATGCGGGGGAATTCACTGGAGAAAGCAATTATGTTTGGAAGAGGTAAAAGGAAGCCTGGCCACCAAAGAACACAATGGCTGGACACCATCAAAGCTGACACTAGCCAGAGCATAGAAAGACTGAAAAAAATAGTGGAGAATTAGAAGATGTGGAGAGATCTGGCCCATAGAATCACCAAGAGTTGGACACAACTGAATGGATAACATCATCATGATCACTGTGATCATGATCATCATCATCATCATCATCATCATCATCCATTCTGTAGATATGGATGACCCAAGAAGGTGATTATTGTGTGAGAACCAGGCCATGCACTGAACTCTGTTTCAAATTCATTCTGGAGAAATAAGAACTCTTTGGTGATCATCCCTGCTGAACTGAGTAGCTTATGAATCACTGATCTAGGTTCGATTTTCGTTGAACATGTTGTATAACTGCAGCTCTTGTAACAAATTCAGCAAGCCGTGAGAAATTCAAGACTTTCACGTAGGGCAAGCCATTCTCCAGAGAGAGTTGAGAGGTCAGTCAGCATTCAGCAGAAACTTCTGCAATTGACTGCAGCTCTGATTGCCTAATCACAGCCCTCGGAGAAGGCTCATCTGTTTAAGACAAGTGTCATTCAAGATTATCTTTTCAATCAGAATCCTCAGAAGAAACGCCAGTTTGTTTAATAGAGACAGTTAATCTGACGGGAGCAGAGTCAAGTTTTGGCAAAAAGCTGTGGTTGAGTTTGTTGGCCCACAGCCGCCAAGCAGTAGGAGGTGTGTGGGTTGTAAAAACTGACATACCTTTCCCTTATTAACTGTCAGGTGATAACGCCTACCTGGGTCATACTGCAGAATATTAAACCGGGATATTTATCAAATTAAGATTCATTGCTCTTTTAGCCTAAAGGAAGACTCACCTGTCGCTGAATTCAGCCGATATTGATTTCCATTGCCGTCCAGCTATTTTATTTTAATAAACGTCAACTATGTAAATGAAGAAGGTTCTCTTTCTTTCTTTCTTTCTCTTTCTTTCTTTCTTTCTTTCTTTCTTTCTTTCTTTCTTTCTTTCTTTCTTTCTTTCTTTCTTTCTTTCTTTCTTTCTTTCTTTCTTTCTTTTTTCTTTCTTTTTCATTTCCAAGGTAAAGCAGTTGTTTGCACACTGTCAGGATTTCAGGACAAGGACATGCATTGACATCAGCCTGAAATAGCATCCTCATGTTATGACGTGCCTCTAAGGTGTTGCCTTGGTTGTGTTTTAAGAGCTGACAGCCTGCTTAGCACGGATTTGGGGATTTTAAAGAAATTTTGATTAAGCAACGTTTGAGAGAGAACTACCCTTCCAAAACAAGTGAGCCTTCTTCCTTTCCCAGGCAAATAATTTATTTCATGAAGGCAAAGATATTTGCTGTAATTTCCTAGACAATCTTTTTATATCTATGTAGGTGGAAAGGATAGATGGGCGAAGAACATATCTGTAGCTTAAGGGGAAGGTTTGCCAGTTTGGCATTGTGGTTATGGCACCAGGCTAGAAACCAGGAGACTTGTGAGTTCTAGTTCCGTTTTAGGCATGAAAGCCAGCTGAGTGACTTTGGGCCAAACACCAGGAGACGATGAGTTCTAGTCCCACCTTAGGCACAAACATCAGCCGAGTGACTAGGAGATTGTGAGTTCTAGTCCCACCATAGGTATGAAAGCCTGCTGGGTGACTTTGGGCCAAACACCAGGAGATGATGAGTTCTAGTCCCACCTTAGGCACAAACATCAGCCGAATGACTAGGAGATTGTGAGTTCTAGTCCCACCATAGGTATGAAAGCCTGCTGAGTGACTTTGGGCCAGTCACTCTCTCTCAACCCAACCCATTTCACAGGGGGAGGAAGGTGTATTGGGTATATTCGCCACCTTGAATTATTTATAAAAAATAATGAAGGCGTAAATAAAAAACAGTGTTCCATTAACGACACCATAGAAATAATAACCTGTCCCCTAGCATCAGTGACATCAAGTGTAATTCAAACTACTTCACCAAGGGCTAGTGAGGGACAAAGTTCTTGGGACAGAAACTAAGTTTTGGAATTGTGGGTCTTCTGGGTCAAAGACCTATTTATTGGCTGATCTTC
Source organism: Azemiops feae (assembly GCA_023970755.1). Classification (NCBI taxonomy): domain Eukaryota; kingdom Metazoa; phylum Chordata; class Lepidosauria; order Squamata; family Viperidae; genus Azemiops; species Azemiops feae. Next base: position 984,954 of record JALGBA010000241.1, read on the forward strand.
TGCTTAGCTGAGAGCACAGAACTGAAAATGCCTACTCAGAAGTAGCTTACATTGAGTTCAATGGGGTTTTGCTTACTGGGTTATCCTGCACATGCTTATACAAGAAAAATAAGCTAGCCGAACAATTGCTGATACAAAAGTTCAAGCTCTGAACAATAGGGAGGAAATCCGAGATAAAAAGAGAATGTTTGCAGCTTGAATAAGTCTATTGTCTAGTTTTTAGGTTGTACATGAGCCTGAAATTAACAGCATTTTAGAACTTTATCCAGTTTTTTAACCATTCTTTTTTTTTTAAATCGCAACTACAGTAATAAGTGAAAAATATAACATCTTTAGAACCTGGACATCTGAATAAACAATGTATATATGTATAGAGGTAGGTATATGCATGTGTGTGTCTGTGTGTGTGTAATTTATCAACACATCGTAGACAACTAAAACTAACTTAATTGTAGCATATGAACAAGTATAATACTACTAATGACAGCCTGGATTTTTCTATAGAAAAACATTTTTCTAAATTGTTTCTTGTATGCAAACAAAAGGTATTTTCCATGAATTTTCCTCCTCCGGAATGGGATGGGGTGGGGCATTAGTGAAATCTATGATCTCTGTTAGATTTGGAGACTATAATCCTTTGGACTTCAGAATTCAAACACACAGTGTCAGAAGTAACCATAAGTGATTTGGGAAGTCCCAACAAACGATTGTTCAACCCAACTTAGGTATTTTACACTGCTGGGAAAACCTCTCTTGTCATTACTGTTTCCTTCTAACCTAGCTAGCATCCAATGTGTGGACTTCAACAAAGTCTACGCCCTGGACGGCACATAGATCTACTAAAAAAAAAAAAGATTTCACGAAGTTTCTCCAGTACACAATACCTTGAACAACAGGGGTTTTTTTTTCTCTTTGTGAGGTGAAGCATCTTCTTCTAATGAAAATACAGAGAAGAAAAACCAGTGAATATACTAAAGAAAGTACAGGTAGTCCTCAACTTACAACAGTTCGTTTAGTGACCATTCAAAGTTACAACGGCTTTTTAAAAAAGTGACTTATGATTATTTTTCACATGACTGTTGTGGTCTCCCCATGGTCACGTGATCACAATTCAGACACTTGGCAACTGGCTCATATTTATGACGATTGCAGTGTCCCGGGGTCATGTGATCCACTTTTGGGACCTTCCAACAAGCAAAGTCAATGGGGGAAGCCAGATTCACTTTACAACCGGGTTACTAACTTAACAATTGCAGTGATTCACTTCACAACGGTGGCAAGAAAGGTCATAAAATGGGGCAAGATTCACTTAATAAATGTCTCTGTTAGCAACTGAAATTTTGGGCTCGTTTGTGGTCATAAGTCGAAGATTCCCTGTATTACATTGGGGCAGGAACATATATACACATAGATACATACATATACATATACATATACATATAAGATAAGATAACTTTTATTGTCATTTTTATATTGTGGGCACAATGGCACACATCAAAAATGAAATTTAGTTGCCCGCTCTCAAAGTGAAACACATACATGACACACACCTAAACATACTATATACAACATACGTATAGACCCACACCCCTACAAATACATAACAAATAAATATTAAATACTGTCCATCTTGAATATATAACGGAAGGAGGAAGCTTGAGAGTTCGCAAGGTTAATGCTGTATGGAATGAAACTATGGCTGAATCTGGATGTTCTGCTACGGATACCACGAAGCCTCCTCCCAGAAGGTAACAAGGAAAACAGGTCGTGAAGAGGATGTGTAGTGTCCCAGATAATCTTACATATACATATACATACTGGATGACTATCCTTCTATCCAGGTGAGACTTCTTTTACCGAAAAGCTGAAGCCCATCTATAGGCAACATCTGTAGCAGTGAAGGCTTTTCCAGAAAGAAACCTTTTTCCTCTGCAAGAAAGTGCTGATGACAAGGAGTCCTGCTAAGATCAAGCAAGCTGTAGAAATGTGGAGGATACTATTGGTGATAGTATTTTCTGTTACTAATCTTTCCATTCCACTGAAGCCTTTCTCATTGCCCATACAGGTAGCCCTTGAAGTATGACCATAATGGAGCCTGCCTATTTCAGTCATAATTCGTGATGGTCATAAAATGGGCGAGTCATTTGACCAACCCAATTTTATGACTTTTTTTTTGTGGCGATTGTTAAGTGAGTGTGGCGGTCATTAAATGAACACTGTGATTGTTAAGTGAAGTGTCACTACCACTTTATAATGCCTTAGTATGACCACACTTGGAATACTGCATCCTGTTTTGGTCACCACAATAGAAAAAAAGATGTTCAGACTCCAGAAAGGGTGCAGAGAAGAGCAACGAAGATAATTAGGGGACTGGAACCTAAAACATAAAAAGAACAGTCTTCCAATATCTAAGGAGTTGTCGCAAAGAAGAGGGGGTCAACCTATTCTCCCAAGCACCAGAAGACACGACAGGAAGGAGAAATCCAACCTAGAACTAAGGAGAAATTTCCTGACAGTGAGAACAATTAAACAGAACGACTTGTGAATGCTCCAACACTGGAGGTTTTTAAGAAGAGATTGGACAACCATTTGTCTGAAATGATATAGGGTCTCCTGCTTGAGCAGGGGGTTGAACTAGAACTTTAGTCATAGTTGTAGTGGTCCTATCCTTAACTACCGTAGTTTCTCTATCCTGATTGTCTCCAATTGCATTGACAGCATCCAACATTTCCAGCTAGTAAATTTTTAAAGCATTTTGGAGCTTGTTTCTGAAATTTCATGTTGGTATCATGAAGCCCCAGGAAATGCTGGGTGGATCCATTCTCTTAGAACCAATGCAGTTGTTGTAGCAGGTTAAACCAGCATAGGTAATCTATGGCCCTTCAGATGTTGCTAAACTACAGCTTGCAGTATTCACAGGCAGCATTTCTGATGCTAAGGGATGCTGGTCATTGTAGTTCAATAGCTGGCTGGGAAAAAAGAAATATCCAAGATTTATTTATTTATATCCTACCTTTATTATTTTTAAAAATAACTCAAGATGACAAACATATTTAATACACCTTTCTCCTCCTAATTTTCATGCCTAAGGCAGGATTTCAGCTCATGATCTCCCTCTTTCTAGTCTGATGCCTTAACCCAGGGGTCTTCAAACTTGGCCCTTTTATGCCTTGTGGACTTCAACTCCCAGAATTCCTCAGCCAGCGTGCCTGGCTGAGGAATTCCGGGAGTTGAAGTCCACAAGGCATAAAAGGGCCAAGTTTGAAGACCCCTGCCTTAACCCCTAGACCAAATTGGCTCTTATGAATGAAACAAAGTCTACATTTGAAGGACATTTGTTGGAGTATTTTATTATATGTCATATGGATGCCATCCACTCAAATGAAAAAGGCTCACTCTTGAGATAAAAAGGCACGAGTCTTCAACATATATTTTTATGTGATAAGTGGCCCATTGAAAGATTTATAACAAAAGCTGATGGCAACTTTCCAAAGAATTAACAGCAACTTTGGCCTTGCATTTCTATAGAAGCAAACTGAGATGTTCCAGGTATTTGTTCAGAGCATTACACTTAAAAAAAAATCACATAGTGGAATACTGTGTAGCAGTGTTTCTTAACCTTGGCAACTTTAAGATGTCATCTCAATGAATTGCATGAAATATGATTAAATCAATCATTTTTGTCGCCTATCTAGTCTTTGTACTGATCCCGTGACAGTAGTAGTAGGACAGGCAGATCTGGTGGGTGGAGTCAAGAGAGGAATCAGCCTGGTGTCATTACATTCCCACAAGTGCTCCAAGTCCAATCCTTCTTGAATTCCATGGACTCCTATCTAGCACCAATTTAGTGCTATTAGTTGACTAGATTCTTGTGTATAAACTTGAGCAATAAATCAGCTTAACTAGAACTTATCATGTAGTCCTGATTCTGTGCGTCTCTGAGTGGCCACATTATGCCACGTTATGCCTGTCCCTATTGTTCTTACTAGGGAATTTTATAAAAAGGAAAATTGGAAAATAAAATCCGTGACAAGTTTTTCCCCACTGTAGGCAATGTTGAGATAGATAAACTGGTGGTTCCACCATGGTGTAATGGGACTTTATATGATCTTGCTGAAGAAACAGAAAGCTCGGGGCTCAGAAAGGCAAAAGGGAGAGGGGGAGACTTGAAACTCTTCTAATTCCCTTGCTGAAGCGCCGATAAAATTCTCCTCTCAAAATGACATTTTCAACGCTGTGGTATCGCCTTGAATGGCAACGGTTCCCTAGGCTCCCTGGTCTTATTCTGTTTTCCTAGGCATCCTTTAATATTGAGAAATAGAGCTGGCTAGAACTGCTAGGTAACCCCATGAACTAATGAAGTAAACATTTGCCATCCCCGAGACATGGAAACAGGCCAGCCCTCCCCAGCGTACACCTGCAGAAACCTGTGATTCACCTCTGAGTCATTTGACAAACCTTTGCCCGGTAAAGCCAAGAGCGGTGTTGGGAACTGGCTGTGCTGCCAACAACGTCTTTCTCCTTTTGGAGCAATGACACAAACAAGGCTTCCAAACAGCTCTGGGGGGGGGGTGGAAACGGGGTGGGGGGGCCATGCGGGAATCCATGTGATGCTGTCTGACTTGCTAACGAAATGCATTAAGCGAGGCAACGCATGTTTTACAGGCTTAAGTCTGATTAGACAATGAAAATATGTAGGTAAATTGGTCGGGGATTTTTATTTTTTTTTAAAGATCAAAGCTTGATAGGAAGAGGATGATGAGATAAATAAAACAATTCAGGCTAACCAAAGTGCTTCTCCCTCCAGCCAAAATGATTCACTAGCATTAAATATAACAGCATAAAATATAAAAGCCCCCCAAAAAACCCGCCACCACAGCACCCAAATAAAACAAAACAAAATAAGGTAATCAGCAAGGAATCAGCAAAGGGGATGGAGCCAGACCCAGAAGTCTTTGCAAAGTTATTTTCCATCATTATTGCAGAATGGAAAGTAAATGTGATTAAGACTTCTGTTGGGTCAAGGAAATATTCTTGTAAGATGAGAAGAAGTGGTCAAGAAGTGGGGTTGTTTCTGTTCTTAAAGTGAGGCAGCTATTTCAGGAAGCAGATGTTCAGATGTGGCATTAGAGACATGAGTTCAGATCGCATCCATATGTCGCACAATAAAATACTCCTCCCTCCAATATATTCTTGGTTTCATTCATAACAGCCAGTTTGGTCTAGTGGTTAGGGTACCAGACTGGGAGACTGGGAGAGACTGTGAGTTCAACTCCCATCTTATCCATGAAAGCCAGCTAGGTGACTTTGACCAGGAGATGGTAAGTTCTACTCCCACCTTAGGCATGAAAACCAGCTGAGTGACTTTGGGTCAGTCACCAGGAGACTATGAGTTCTAGTCCTGCCTTAGCCAATAATGCTAGCTGGGTGACTTTGGGCTAACCACCAGGAGACGGTGAGTTCTAGTCCCACCTTAGGCATGAAAGCCAGCTGGGTGTCTTTGGGCCAGTCACTCTCTCTCAGCCCAACTAAGCTCACAGGATTGTTGTTGTGAGGAAAATAGGAGAAAAAAGGTGTGTTGGATAAGTTTGCTGCATTGAATTATTTGTAAAAATAATAGAGATCAGATAGGAAATAAACAAAGCAATACGTTATGGAGACTGCTGTAGGCAATGAAACTTGTTTTGTACCCTTCACCCATATTGAAGTTATACTTCCATGTACAAGTTGATAAGGGGTTCCATCTAAGCTCACAGTCATAATGCAGCCTTTGTGGACAAAAAGCCCAACTGAACCTCATTTCCCAATCACAATTTAAATTATTTTTTACTGCTTGTGAAATATTAAAGCCCTTCGGATTGGCAAGCTTTTATCATATTCATTGGGTAAGTGTCAGGCTCAAGAAATCAAGAGCGAAGGCGGTTCAAATGAATACAGGTTTATTGCATGTTAACACTCCCTACAAGAATCTGAACTACTAACGGTAAAAGCAGATTGACAGTAGATAAGAACCAGTGGAATTCAAGGTGGGTGGGACTTAGATCTCTTGTGGGCATGCATGGACTCGTGACTGATGATGTGCTTGACCCCTCCTTTGGGCTCAGCCTGGTCATCTTCTTAGTGAAACCTTTTCCTAAAGTCATTTTAAATACAATTTTAAGCACTCAGGGAAAAAATGCTAATTTTGGGGGGGGCTAAGTAGCAAAAGTGTGTTTGAAGGATGATTTTAGACAGTTAAAATAGATTAAGAATCCAGATGGATTTAAAATGAAAATTTGGAATTAATTAAATATATCCTTCCCATGGGGAACTTATTCTTGTTTGGGTTCTTTGGGGAAAAAACAACAACTTGATAGGATGGAACTTTGAAAGTTGGTCCCTAAAGGGAACTAAAATAAATTAAAGATTACAATTTAAAGAAGAAGACTTAAATTCAACTTGTTAACGAAGAATAGAGCACAACACTTTAACAGTGGCTGTTTCGAAGGATATTTTTGAACAATGGACTCAGAAATCAATTTTAAGAATACCTGATAACATAGATAGATGGCATGTTAACGATATCACAGAAGAAGAAAAACTATGCCAGATAAGATTAAAAATTATTTGAATGGGGATTTAAGCACGAGAAGTTACAAGAATGATATGGAAAAAGATGATACACTGGACATACCAATGAAATCAGATGATGTCCCCCTAGCACCTAAAGGGGACATACAAATACCAAACTAGAAGACTGGTTTGGATAATCTTTTTCAACTAGATATACAAAAGAGATCGGTTAAAGTTTTCAAGAATTTTCAGATAAGGAACAAAAGAAATGAAAAGGAAGCAAGTTCTAGGACATTATTTGAACGGATTAAAAACCAAGATTGCCTATAGTAAGGGAAGGAATATAGAGTTGGTTTATTTGATCCAGGTTTAAGTAGATATTAATTATTTCTGGTAACCCTTAATGGATTGCTGATAAGGAATGAATGATGAGGGTTTTTTTATTTTGTTTTGAGTTAAGAGTTAGATGTAGGAAGAAGAGAACATTCATTATATTTTAAGAGAATCACTAAAATTGTTTATACTTGTTACCAACATTTTTTCTAATTGTTCCTTTTCTACACTTTCTATTTTTATTCTTATATTTCTTGTAGTTTCTATTAGTTTTTTTATTTTTTCTATTGCAATTTCTAATAAAATTATTATTTAGCTTACCCTATTATTAATGGGGTATATCCTCCCTTTAGTCTTTAATAGACTTAGTAACAGATTATGTGTAAGGACATGCCTTAAAAATAACATAAACATATAGGTATATATTCTTAAGATCCTTATATGATTACATGCAGGCACATGTTTTATACTATATAAGCACACACAAATAAGGAATGCTGTTATGTCTGACTGAACCTTGAATGGCTTCTGGTTTGCAATTGGACATCATAAAACAGATACAAATTCTGTTCTGCATTAAGTCATAACTTCACATGGTATTCACTAGTTTCACAAATCAATGAATAAATGGAGTCGGTAAGACCATACTTGGAACATCACATCCAGTTTTGGTCACCACGATGTAAGAAAGATGTTGGGACTCTAGAAAGAGTACAGAGAAGAGCAACGAGGATGATCAGGGGACTGAAGGCTAAAACGTATGAAGAACAGTTGCAGGAATTGGGTATGTCTAGCCTAATGAAAAGAAGGATTAAGGGTGACGTGATAGCAATCTTCCATGTCTACGGAGATTCCCAGTCACCCAGGTCACAGTTATCCCAAAGATGCTTTTCCACGAGGCAACTGGACTTTCTTGTTTTTCTTTCAAGACGTTTCGCTTCTCATCCAAGAAGCTTCTTCAGCTCGGACTGGATGGTGGGGGAATGGAAGGAAAAGCATCTTTGGGATAGCAATCTTCCAATATCTAAGGGGCTGTCACAACCTATTCTGCAAAGCACCTGAAGGCAGGACAAAAAGCAATGGATGAAAACTAATCAAGGAGAGAACCAACCTAGAAGTGTTGGTTCTAGGTGAAGTGAAGTGTTAATACCACTTTACGATGCCTTGGTAAGGCCACACTCGGAATACTGCATCCAGTTTTGGTCACCACGATGTAAAAAAGATGTTGAGACTCTAGAAAGAGCAACAAAGATGATCAGGGGATTGGAGGCTAAAACATATAAGGAATGGTTGGTGGAATTGGGTATGTCTAGTCTAATGAAGAGAAGGACGAGGGGGGACATGATAGCAGTGTTCCAATATCTCAGGGGTTGCCACAAAGAAGAGGGAGTCAAGCTATTCTCCAAAGCACCCGAAGGCAGGACAAAAAGCAACTGATGGTAACTAACCAAAGAGAGAAGCTAGAACTAGAAGCTAGAACTAAGGAGAAACTTCCTGACAGTTAGAATAATTAACCAGTGGAACAACCTGCCTCCAGAAGCTGTGAATGCTCCAACACTGGAACTTTTTAAGAGACTGGTCAGCCATTTGTCTGAAGTGGTACAGGGTTTCCTGCCTGAGCAGGAGGTTGGACTAGATGACCTCCAAGGTCCCTTCTAACTTTATTATTATTATTATTATTATAGAACTAAGGAGACATTTGCTGAGAGAACGATTAATCAGTGGAACAGCTTGCCACCAGAAATTGTGGGTGCTCCAATACTGGAGGTTTTAAAGAAGAGATTGGACAGTTATGATATAGGATCTCCTGCTTGAGCAGGGGGTTGGACTTGAAAACCTCCAAGGTCCTTTATTCAGTTATTTTGAGAGACCCAATGCAATCTTTACTCACATGTGTATTGTACCCATCACATGACAGAGCAGTTCTGATTTGGACAAAAAAAAAAATCATTTATCACCAAAAAGCGAAGATCCAGATAGAACTGAGATTTGGGATTTTCCCCAGCAAAGTAAAATATGTACACACCTTCAGACTGTGGTGTTAGAATTAACCATTGGGAATAAGATTGTATTTTGATTCATTCTTCATGTAACGTCCACCTGCTAGGAATTATTTTTTTAAAAAAAACAAATCATATTTGTCAGGGTAAGGGAAAGAATTAAGCAAAAAGTTTATGCGCAAAGGTTTGTTTGTTTTGTTCCTCATATGGGGAACAAGTTTCAAATTTCATACGAACAGAAACAGTTCCACATTTTAGCATCATGTAGAAATGTCCTTCTGTGGAATTCAAAGCCATAATTGACACCCGTATCACCACCATATAACTGAAATAGATTATATGACTGAAATCATCACCTCACACACCTTAATTAAGTTTCAATAGTGCAAAGAGCATTGAATTTATTAATCCAGTTTTAACGGCTCACGGGGAAGGGGGGGGGAAGCCTTATTCAGTTATATGCCTTTGTCTGTTGGAGGTAAAATAAGCTGTAATAAAATAGTACTATACGAGCAGGGAGAGTTAGATAAAAACAATCTTTTATAAGGGACCATTTTGCTATAGATTTTGAAATGTGAGGAGTTAAACTGGAGACAAAACGACTGTTTATCTATAGACTTGATTAATTAGAAGAGAACTGTAGATATTATTCTCTAAAAGAAACTTAAAAGTTGGCCATTTAGAGCAGTTAAATTACAGCCATTGTGTTTAAATTACACTGACTCTTGTCAAATCCTACATCATACAGAGGAAGCAAGCAGAGATAGGCTGCATTTTCTGTGATCTTTTCTTAAGATTTAGAGCGTCTTCTAGGATTTCTTTTGTCATTGTAAAGACAATAATCCATTGTGTACTTCTGTTACTAATGATTCTGTAAAGATTGCCTGCTCTAAAAGATAATTAGAAAGGGTGAAATTTAATTCCATTAAACAGGACTCAGTTGTGACATAATGAAATTTCATGGCAAAATGGTAAACCTACTTTAGAGTCAATACTTGGAGCTTTTATGGAGACCAAGCAAATAAAGTTATAAACTTCACCTTGATTCCACTCTTCTTACCAGCATCAGCACTGGTGCTGGGTGTTCCCCCATTTTCTTTTGAACTATCTAGAGCCCAGCATATTAGGACCATCAGAGGATTTTTTCAGGGGGGAAAAATAACAGCATGTTAGAAGACTTTTCAAGAAAGTCTAACAGAGAATGTGTTGGAGATCTATTTGGTCACAAATGGCCCATGGCTACATTGGGAATATTGCTGTGGTGCAATCCTCAGTGTTAAAATAGAAAACAGATCTAGAATCTAGAATCTAGAATTCTTTATTAGCCAAGTGTGGTTGGACACACAAGGAATTTGTTTCCGGCGCATAAGCTCTCAGTGTACATACAAGTAATAGTGGTAATCATGATCATATACAACATGAAAATACATTCATCATAATCATGAAATACAACACTTCATCGTAAATCATAAGATGCAACACTTAGTGATAGTCATAGAGTACTAGCTAAGCAAACAACATAAATCACACTAGAGTACAATACATATGGAATACTGCATCCAGTTTTGGTCACCACAATGTAAAAAAGATTTTGAGACTCTAGAAAGAGTACAGAGAAGAGCAACAAAGATGATTAGGGGACTGGAGGCTAAAATATATAACGAAGAGAAGGACGAGGGGGGACATGATAGCAGTGTTCCAATATCTCAGGGGCTGCCACAAAGAAGAGGGAGTCAAGCTATTCTCCAAAGCGCCTGAAGGCAGGACAAGAAGCAACGGGTGGAAACTAATCAAAGAGAGAAGCAACCTAGAACTAAGGAGAAACTTCCTGACAATTAGAACAATTAACCAGTGGAACAACCTGCCTCCAGAAGCGGTGAATGCTCCAACACTGGAAGTTTTTAAGAAGAGACTGGACAGCCATTTGTCCGAAATGGTATAGGGTTTCCTGCCTGAGCAGGGGGTTAGACTAGATGACCTCCAAGGTGCCTTCCAACTTTATTGTTGTTGTTGTTGTTGTTGTTGTTGTAGTAGTAGTTATTATTATTATTATTATTATTATTATTATTATTATTATTATTATTATTATTATTATTATTATTATTATTATTATTATTATTATTATTATTATTATTATTATCATCATCATCTTTTATTCATTAAACATGAACCTCAGTCAACTGAACATTCAAACTGGCTGGTGCTGATGGTTGACACGGGTTGCTACCAGCATCCTAGGTGTCAACCAGGTACCTTCTTAAAATATAAGATGTTCCGAGTAGCGCAGTTTTTTGTAACATTGCTGGAGTTATTGCAGGAAGCTGCAGTTCCTTGATGTGTTTTGCGAAGTTTATTATTATTATTATTATTATTATTATTATTATTATTATTATTATTATTATTATTATTATTATTATTATTATTATTATTATTATTATTATTATTATTATTATTATTATTATTATTAATATAAATTGTAAGATACAAGCAGCAAGTTATAGTCATAAGAAGATAAGGATAGGTAATAGTAATACAGCTTTACTAAGTATTTTGACAGTGTTGTAGGAATTAGTTGTTAAGCAGAGTGACGGCATGGGGAAAAAAACTGTCCTAGTCGTTCTGGTGTGCAATGCCTATAGCATCGTCTTGAGGGAAGAAGTTGAAACAGTTTATGTCCAACATGTGAGGGGTCTGTAGATATTTTCACAGCCCTCTTTCTGGCTCGTGCAGTATACAGGGCCTCAATGGAAGGCAGGCTGGCTGCAGTTGTTTTTTCTGCAATTCTAACTATCCGTTGAAGTCTGCGTCTGTCTTGTTTGGTCTTGTTTGATATCTTGTTTGATTACAGGTAGTCCTTAACTATATGACCACAATTGAGCCCAAAATATCTGCTGTTAAGTGAGACATTTCTTAAGTGAGTTTTGCCCACATTTTAATGCTTATTTTCCCAAACAATTGCATTTTTGTTTTGTTTTTTTGCAATGTTGTCTAATGTAGATTTTACAAGTAACGTCTCTGTACAGAATACATTTTACCTACTGTTTTCGTGAGTGCACGTATGTTTGTATGAGAAATAATAATAGTAATACTGGTACACTCGATTGCAAAATTTGGAGAAATGTGAATAACTAAATTCGGGGTTGCGTGAAAATGAGCAGTTAAATACATTTGCCAACAAATGAAACTTAAACAAATCCATCCCCCGTTTCCTACTCTACAATAGCCATTTCTAAACTAGCTTGGTATAGATCAGGGGTAGGCCACCTTGGCTCTTTTATGACTCGTGGACTTCAACTCCCAGAATTCCTGAGCCAGCATGGCTCAGCTTGGAAACCACTCCCTTTCCCCTCAGCATGGCTGGCTCAGGAATTCTGGGAGTTGAAGTCCACAAGTCATGAGGGGGCCATAGTTCCCCCATGCTGGCTCAGGAATTCTGGGAGTTGAAGTCCACGAGTCATGAGGGGGCCATAGTTCCCCCATGCTGGCTCAGGAATTCTGGGAGTTGAAGTCCACAAGTCATAAAAGAGCCAAGGTTGCCTACCCCTGGTATAGATGATAGGGATGGCGATGAGGATGATGGTGACCCCACGTCACTGTCGTTCTACTTGAAAGAAATTACAGTGAACAGAATAGAAATGATAAAAATTTGTACAATGGAATCATTACACTAAAACATTTTACATGCAGTGACTGAAAGCATTCTATCAACACCGAAAACACTGATGGACACAGTAGAGTTTGGTTTGGTTAAGATATTGGTTCTGAGCTAATATTTATCTTGCAAATTCCTGAATCAACACATTTGTCTTAAACCAGGGCCGCAAATGAGTCATTAAAGGGGGCACCGGTATTTCTCCCAGGAGCGAATTCAGTAAGGTCTTTTAAGCTCAGAAAGTCAGGGAAACTAGTCCTCAATTTACAACAGTTTGTTTAGTGACCGTTCAAAGTTATAACGGCACTGGAAAAAGTGACTTATGACCGTTTTCCACAGTTACGACCATTGTAGCATCCCCAGGGTCACATGATCAAAATTCAGACCCTTGGCAACTGGCTCATATTTATGACGGTTGCAGTGTCCTGGTGTCATGTGATCACCTTTTGCAACCTCCTGACAAGCAAAGTTAATGGGGAAGCCAGATTCACTTAACAACCGTGTTACTAACTTAACAACCGCAGTGATTCACTTAACAACTGTGGCAAGAAAGGTCATAAAATGTGGCAAATCTAACTTAACAAATGTCTTACTTAGCAACAGAAATTTTGGGCTCAATTGTGATCATAAGTCTATCTGTATCTGTAGTTGATAGTTCATCATACCTTGGAATAGATCCTGTCTTTTATTCTACATTTTGAGATTGCTGCTGGTGAACAAATTAAATTATGAGTTTGCTAACCTCCAGCTACTTTAAGCATTCTCCAAACAGATTTTTTTTTAACTACATCTACCAGCATTCTTAATCAAAGCTCTCAGCATTCTTGGTTAGAATGCAATATTGCAGGCTAACGTTGCGCACAGCCAGCAGTTCGATCCTGACCAGCTCAAGGTTGACTCAGCCTTCCCTCCTTCCGAGGTCGGTAAAATGTGGACCCAGATTGTTGGGGGGCCGTATGCTGACATTTGTAAATTGCTCAGAGAGTGCTGTAAAGCACTATGGGGCAGTATATAAGTCTAAGTGCTAGTAGTAAGTGCTATTCTCAGCAAGGGAACAATGCTAACTGCAGAATGGAACAACTTGGCACAGCCAACTCACCACGGCCAACTTGCTATAGGACAACTCAGCATGGCCAACTCATCACTGGCCAGCTCGCTGCCGGACAATTCAACAATTCAATTTAAATATTTAAACATTTTAATTTTCGCCGTTCACATTTCATGTTGTTCCTCCTTTGGCATCCTTTCTTTAATGATTCTATTCCACCATTCCTTCGATATTAGTGTAACTTTTGGCCTGCGGCAAATTGGCCATAGTGAGTAGTCCTGTAGTAAGTTGGCTGCAGCAAATTGGCCGTGGCGAGCTGGCCGTGGCAAGTTGGCCGTGGCAAGTTGGCTGTGCTGATTTGGCCACGGCGAGTTATCCCAGTCCTCAGTCAGCATGAGCATGAGCTGGCTGAACGTTGAGAAGTTAGAGTCTGGTATAACTTACTTGCTACTAAGTTGATGATCATCGGAATAAGGGGATCTCAATAACCAGGATTTGTTTTATTTACAAGGATACCTCTTTGGCCTGGGGTCATCTCTCCACCCATGTTTATTTTCATTCCTTGTACAAGACTGGTGAAAGGTACCAGATTGGGAAAAATTCCCTTATCATTAATTTACCGTTAGGAATTAACTTTGTTGCTAAAGTCATTTGCAGGCGATATAAAACAAACAAACAAACAAGCAGGAAAAGTATTCCTTATGTATCTTTACATCTTCGTCGCATCTGAGGTGGCAGGAAACCTAATTAAAAATACTTACCAGGAACAGCTTTTATTTGTAAGAAATCAAATTTGTTAGTGGTGAAACGGGTCAATTTTCTAATCAGTCAGGATTTGAAATTCATCCTCCACCAATTAAAATTTACTTGTAAAGTAGGGAGGGGGAAATGGGATAGTGTCCTCTTTGGACGATTAGTCTTTATCACTTAATTTGTTGAGAGTTTAAAATTACAGTAATTGTCCTGAAATCACTGGCATTATTTGACACTGCAACAACAGAGCACTGGAAATGAGTGACAAACGTACAAAAGACTTTTGTTACCTTTGTTTGTCTGAATAAATCTCAATAAGTATTGTGGGGATTTGCATTTTCTAGCATATTTAGAATGTCATTAGATGGTCAAGCCTATTGACTTTTAGCTACAGTACATTTCATGATAATGAAAAACTGTAATATCGGACTCTGAGTGATGTGACTTACCAACAATCCATAGGCAAAAATATAACCTCCGAAAGATGAAGTGGGAATAAGCAATATTTTCCCTGGTTTTGTTTTGTTTTTTAAAAAAGCTTTTATGTCATTGCAACATTGTAGCCCTCAAGAACCATCTTCATTTGTGATAAAATCTTTATTATTTATTTATATAACTTGCACACAGACACACAGAGAGAGAGAGAGAGAGAGAGAGAGAGAGAGAGAGAGAGAGGAAGAGAAGAAGAGGGAGGGAGGGACGGAGAGAGAGAGAGAGAGAGAGAGAGAGAGGAAGAGAAGAAGATAGGGAGGGAGGGAAGGAGATGAGAGAGAGAGAGATGAGAGAGAGAGAGAGAGAGAGAGAGAGAGAGAGAGAGAGAGACTTATCACCTTGCTTGGTTACCTGGAATTTCTTTTGCCGTGACCTCCAGTGAAGTAGATGGGTGATTGGGAATCAATGATGTGATAGAGAAAAGAGAAAAAATAAGGAAGGAAGGAAGAGGAAGGAAGGAAGGAAGGAAGGAAGGAAGGAAGGAAGGGAAGGAAGGGAGGAGGAGGAGGGAGGGAGGGAGGGAGGGAGGGAGGAATATTTAAGTGTAGGTAGGAAGGAAGGAAGGAAGGAAGGAAGGAAGGAAGGAAGGAAGGAAGGAAGGAAGGAAGGAAGGAAGGAAGGGAGGGAGGGAGGGAGGGAGGGAGGGAATATTTCAGTGTAGAAAGGCAATGTAAGATGCCCTGGGAGGATATTACACATTTAATTACATCAAAATTGAAATGTTTGCTGCTGCATTCATGACCATCAGACTACTCTCACCCTTTTTACAACCCTGTGGAGTCAGGGTGACTGGATGGAGCTGAGCATTTACTGGCTGGATGCCCTCCCTGACACCACACAGCGTTCACAGCAGATATTTTTTTCTTTGCAGCGTAGGAAAAAAAACATCTGCCGCCACCTAGGATTGAACTCTCAACCTTGTGAGTAGGAGGTGAGCATCTTCTCCACCAGGCCACCAGACTGCTTATTATCAGACTGCTTAAGTGAAGCTAGGTTCACTTAACAACCATGTTACTAACTTAACAACTGCAGTGATTCAGTTAACCACTGTGGCAAGGGAGGTCATAAAATGGGGCAAAACTCACTTAGCAACTTTCTTGCTTAGCAGCGGAAAATTCGGGCTCAGTTTTAGTTGTAAGTTGAAGACTACCTGTAATTTCTTTTCTCTAGCAGAGTTTAAATCACAAGGGGAGGGGGGGGGACGATTCTTTCTAACACTTATTAAAATATTAGAAGAAGCAACAAAAGCAATGGAATAAAAATTCTTTCAATTAGCTCTGACTAAGAACTTTGAACTGGACTGTGACCATTTTAAAATCACTTCACTCCAAAGAGTTCAAGGAGAATTTTTTTTAGTTTTAATCTGAATGCCAACTTAAATTAAAATTCTGAAACAGCACACGAACCGAAACAGTTTTCTCAATTTTCCAATGCAGGTTGCCGATCAAAAATAAAAATAGGAAAATGCACGAAATGTATACATTTAAGAAAATAATATATCATATGCATGATATAAAAGGATTCCCCCCCACCCACAAAAAAAGCTATATAAATTAGCAAGAATACAAACAAAATTGTGCATGCTTGAAGGAAATGTACATAAGCATAGATAGAATTTTTTTTTATTTTTACACAAATTTTTTTGCTCAGAATAGCAGAACACAAGGAGACAAATTTACAATGGGAAAATAAGAAAGTGAATAAAACTGAAACTGACCGATTCAGTGCTTTCCATTGCTCACCTGATATTTTGAAACCATTTTCTTCCTTGTGTTGGTGTAATCAACTTCCCAAATATTTGGTTAAATCACTGTTTCATACTTGCTCTACCTATAAATGTGAACAGAGAATTATTCATAAACTAGATACAGACAGGTTTTTAATTAAAACCACATCAAACCGTTTTAAAGCTCTTACACAGGACAATTTTAAGTCATATGACAAGTGACAGGTTGACCAAAAACCTTACAATGATTACAATTTCAAGAACCCACACATTAAAAGATATGAATAGATGTTATCATTTGATGTAAGGTAGCCAAGACTGGAGTATGCAGGTACTGCTTTTCAAAAGATACCAAAAGGCATCGTTGAAGCATGATTCATATTCATCTGAATTCGCCATTTCCCCCCCCCCCATCAAATTCCCCTTAGGTTTCCTGTTTCATTAATATGACATAATATGCATTGCTCCGGTGTTAAAAACATCAACAAAGACCCTCTGCTCCAGCTCACCTCATTAAAAAAATACGCAGTGGTCAGCAGTGGCAAGACCAATGAAAACAGCTCCACTTTAATTAATTCTAAATGGTGCTTTTCAGCATGTCCAAAGCTCAGCTCGTTGAAGTGGAAAAGGGGGTGAATAGCACCCTATCTAATCTGGGCAAACTCATTTCAGAGGCTGACATCAGTGCATTGGAACGCAGGAGTGGAGTTGCCAAAAGTTTAGGGGGAGAGTAGGAACCAAAGGGTGTGGGAAGACCTTGTAGCACGCATCAGCCAAGCATTCACAGCATTCACAGCTTCTGGAGGCAGGTTGTTCCACTGGTTAATTGTTCTAATTGTCAGGAAGTTTCTCCTGAGTTCTAGGTTGTTTCTCTCTTTGGTTAGTTTCCATCCGCTGCTTCTTGTCCTGCCTTCAGGTGCTTCGGAGAATAGCTTGACTCCCTCTTCTTTGTGGCAGCCCCTGAGATATTGGAAGGCTGCTATCAAAACTGCATCCAGTTTTGGTCACCACGATGTAAAAAAGATGTTGAGATTCTAGAAACAGAAAAGAGCAACAAAGATGATTAGGGCAGGGCTTTTCAACCTTTTTACCGATTGTACCACTTTTAGGATATGGCAATATTCGAGTACCACCTAGCAAGGTGTCAAAAATTTGATGACCAAAAAAAAAACATGTTCAAAGTTGCAATTGCACTGAAATGACTTATGACCATTTTTCACACTTATGACCATTGCAGCATGCCCAGGGTCATGTGATTTATATTTGGATGCTTGGCAACTGATTCATATTTATGATGGTCACAGTGTCCCAGGGTCATGTGATCCCCTTCTGCAACCTTTTGACAAGCAAAGTCAATGGCAGGGCTGCTGGTGGCCAAGTGCTAAGGCGGGACTTCCTTCCTTCCTCCCTCCCTTCCCTGCCTTCCTTTTTCTCATTCCCATCTCCTTATGAAGGAAGAATTTGAACCCCCCCCATATTTTCCCTCTTCCATATATTGATCAAACAAGGAAAGGCCTCCAGAGACAGAAAAGACAAGCTGCTGAGTGAACTAGCTTAAAAAGGCACATTCCCCTTTAAGAATTAGCTACTGGCTAGAAAAGAAAGTTAAGGAGAAAAAAAAATGTAAGTACTGGCTGCCAGCTAAGGCAGCCTCCCCAAATGGCTCCATTCATAAGTAAAGGAATGCTATAGGCAAAATCCATTGCAAAATCCATTCAGGAGAAACATACTTCAAATTCCCTTGCAGCAAAACTTACAGCTAACAATAGCAGAGCAATAGAAGCTAACACGAGACATCAGCCAAATAGAAATTGCCAAACACTCCTTAAGAACACAAAGCCCACATTGCACAAATCCCAGAACTTCAAAGTCACAAAAGCACATACGAATCCTTCCACTCTCCATCTCCCTCCCTCCCTCCTCCGTGCCTCACCTCCAGCCATTGCTTTTTTCATTCCTCATGGAGGGTGACCCCTCCCCCACTGCATTTCTTGCCTGTTTGCTGCTGCCAGCACAGGTGGCTGCCACAGCAGTTGTAGATTGGCTCATGGCCGGCCTGCTTGATCTCCTCTCCCCCGCACCCTCCTCCTCCTTCTTCTTCTTTCCCTTCCGTGCAGCTAGAGCTGACCCTGCCTCCCCCCAAGGCTGCTGCTTTTTCTCTCTCTCCCTCTCCCTCCCAAACTGCCTCCTTTTATAGCCTCTCCTGTCTCCGCCCCCTCCTCCTTTCTCATGGGGGAGGGTGAGCCAGAAGTGAGCCTGGGGCCTTTGCAGCTCCAGAGGACTCTCTCACTGTAAGTCTTTGTCTGTGCTGGCTCTTTCCCTTCCCCACTACACTTGGCTAGGCAGCGCTGCGTACCACCTGCCACTCATTAATGTACCACAAGTGGTACGCGTACCACCAGTTGAAAAGCCCTGGATTAGGGGACTGGAGGCTAAAACATATAAGGAATGGCTGCTGTAATTGGGTATGTCTAGTTTAATGAAGAGAAGGACGAGGGGGGACATGATAGCAGTATTCCAATATCTCAGGGGTTCCCACAAAGAAGAGGGAGTCAAGCTATTCTCCGAAGGACCTGAAGGCAGGCCAAGAAGCTATGGATGGAAACTAATCAAGGAGAGAAGCAACCTAGAACTAAGGAGAAACTTCCTGACAGTTAAAACAATTAACCAGTGGAACAACCTGCCTCCAGAAGCGGTGAATGCTCCAACACTGGAAGTTTTTAAGAAGAGACTGGACAGCCATTTGTCCGAAATGGTATAGGGTTTCCTGCCTGAGCAGGGGGTTGGACTAGATGACCTCCAAGGTCCCTTCCAACTTTATTATTATTATTATTATTATTATTATTATTATTATTATTATTATTATTATTATTATTATTATTATTATTATTATTATTATTATTATTATTATTATTATAATAATAACCCCTTTTGCGACCTTCTGACAAGCAAATCAATAGGAAGCCAGATTGACTTAACCACCGGGTTACTAACTTAACAACTGCAGTGATTGACCTAACAACTGTGGCAAGACAGGTCATAAAATGGGGCAAAACTCATTTAACAAATGTCTCACTTAGCAACAGAAACTTTGGGCTCAATTGTGGTCATACGTTGAGGACTACCTCCCAGCATTATCTTTATTGTTTCCTATTTTCTTATGTTTTGCATTTTTGCTCAGGCTTGATAACCTGGGTGAAATATTACGAAACAAAAGATTAAGCAAACAGAAGTAAGGATACAAATTCCCACTATATTTGAATAGAGGTGGATTGCCATCCACTAATAGCAACTGACAACATAAAAAGATTTGACTTTTGCTTAAATGCTCTGTCGCAGTGTATTTAAGATGTTAATTAAAACCTTCCGAGAATGAAGAGAGGGGGGATCAATGTTAAATGCTGTGTGCAAAATGTTTTTCTTTTTTACTGTATATAAGAATAGCAAAATATCATGCTCAGGCCTTTCTCAACCACAGTTTTAGATTATAATGCCTTGGTAAGACCGTATTTGGAACGCTACATCCAGTTTTGGTTGCCACAATGTAAAAAAGATGTTTAATGCAGAGAAGAGCAACAAAGATGATCAGGGGACTGGAGGCTAAAACATACAAGGAACGGTTGCTGGAATTGGGAATGTCTAGTCTAATGAAGAGAAGGACGAGGGGGGACATGATAGGAGTGTTCCAATATCTCAGGGGTTGCCACAAAGAAGAGGGAGTCAAGCTATTCTCCAAAGCGCCTGAAGGCAGGACAAGAAGCAACAGATAGAAACTAACCAAAGAGAGAAGCAACCTAGAACTAAGGAGAAACTTCCTGACAGTTAGAACAATTAACCAGTGGAACAACCTGCCTCCAGACATTTTGGGTGCTCCAACACTGGAGGTTTTTAAGAAGAGATTGGACAACCATTTGTCTGAAATGGTATAGGGTTTCCTGCCAGAGCAAGGGGTCAGACTGGAAGACCTCCAAGGTCCCTTCCAACTCTGTTATTCTGTTCTGTTTTTCTGAGAGTGATAGTCCTATCATATCTAGAAAGTTCCTAATTATTTATGTAATTAATTTACATATTAGATTTTAATCCTGCCTTTATTACTTTAATAACTCAAAGCAGTGAGCTTACCTAATTCTCCTTCCTTGCTTTATTTTCCTCATAACAACAACCCTGTGAGGTGGGTTGGACTGAAAAAGAGTGACTGGCTTAAAATCACCCCAGCTGGCTTTTGTACTCAAGGCAGGACTAGAACTCACAGTCTCCTGATGATTGGCCCAAAGTCACCCAACTGGCTTTCATGCCTACGAGGGGGACTAGAATTCACATTCTCCTGCTTTCAGGGCTAGCATTATTATGAGAAAGTATTATAATAATTATAATAATAATAATAAAGTTGGAAGGGACCTTGGAGGTCATCCAGTCCAACCCCCTGCTCAGGCAGGAAACCCTACACCATTTCGGACAAATGGCTGTCCAGTCTCTTCTTAAAAACTTCCAGTGTTGGAGCATTCACCGCTTCTGGAGGCAGGTTGTTCCACTGGTTAATTTTCTAACTGTCAGGAAGTTTCTCCTTAGTTCTAGGTTGCTTCTCTCCTTGATTATTTTCCATCCGTTGCTTCTTGTCCTGCCCTCAGGCGCCTTGGAAAATAGCTTGACTCCCTCTTCTCTGTGGCAGCCCCTGAGATATTGGAACACTGCTATCATGTCCCCCCTCGTCCTTCTCTTCAGTAAACCAGACATTCCCAATTCCAGCAACCGTTCCTTATATGTTTTAGCCTCCAGTCCCCTGATCGTCTTTGTTGCTCTTCTCTGCACTCTTTCTAGAGTCTCAACATCTTTTTTACATCGTGGTGACCAAAACTGAATGCAGTATTCCAAGTGTGGCCTTACCAAGGCATTGTAAAGTGGTATTAATACTTCACGTGATCTTGATTCTATCCCTCTGTTAATGCAGCCTAGCACTGTGTTGGCTTTTTTGGCAGCTGCAGCACACTGCTGGCTCATATTTAAGTGATTGTCCACTAGGACTCCGAGATCCCTCTCACAGTTACTACTATTATGAAAAGCTGATCTATATATAAATGTTCAGCATTATTCAAAGCTTAGTTAGAGATTTATCAAAGCCACCAGTTTCATTCTGGAAATGATTTGGAGCACCCTGGCATTGTTGTTTCCTTTATAAGGTCAGTTTTTGAAGAAGATGAGCAGGCTGAGCCCAAGGGAGGGGTCAATGCTTCATCAGTCATCAGTCCCTTCATGCTCACAAGAGATCGAAATCCAGCCCACCTTGAATTCCATTGACTCTTATCTACCTCCAGTTTGCTTTGGCTGTTAGTAATTCAGTTTGCTTTGGCCGTTAGTAATTCAGATTCTTGTAGAGACCTTTAAGCTTGCAATAAATCTTTATACCCCTTTGAACTGATTTCCCTGGCATTTGAGAATTTTCTTCCAGAATATGCTAGGTTCAAAACTAGAATTCCTATATGCATGATATAGTCTGATAGATCAAAAATACTTGTTAACACAGCAAGTTTAGCTCTGAATATGTGGAGACCTTCTAGACCAGAGGTCCCCAACCTTTTGGGCACCAGGGACCAGTTCCGTGGAGAGAGGTTTTTCCACGGACCAGAGGGTGCGTGGTTTTGTGTGCTGCCTGCATCCCACGGATGGGGCTTTGCTTGTTTGTGCGGACCGGTTGCTGGCATGCCGCGGCCCGGTACTGGTCCACAGACCGGGGGTTGGGGACCCCTGTTCTAGACTGATTAGCTGGACATCTGTTTCGCTGGTTATTTATTAAAAGTTTCTACATCATCCACTCAGAGATGTCAAAGGCTGCTTCTTTGCCTTCTGTTACTATATTGTGGTCCCTCAACAAGCTCAGTGACAAACGTAGGCAATAAAATGGCATTTCCTTGGTGCCATTGTTACTAGGAATAATGTTAGAATAGGCAGAAAGAACGCACATTGGGAGAAGCAATACAGTTATGGGAATTATATTTATTGAAGAAACTCTGAAATTTGGTTGCACGAAAGGAAAAAAAAAATAACAAAATATAATCCTTATTTAGAAATGATATTCTGGTAGAAAAGTCTAAGTTACCTGGTTTAGAGTTGGCATTGTTCAACTTCCATTATTGGAGGTAGAGAAAGGGAGAGGGGCCACCGATGCGTTCCTGTGGATGCACATTGCTCCTGCTTGGCCAACATTTAGTGCATTAAGTATTTTATGCCTTATTCCCAGTTGCATTCTTTTCATTCAAGATGCAATACCACTATGGTATTGTGAGTGATGGCCCATTTTGTGAAAGTATAAAAATATTGGAAAGAAGGAAGGGAGGGAGGGAGGGAGGGAGGGAGGGAGGAGGGGGAGGGAGGGAGGAAGGAAGGAAGGAAGGAAGGAAGGAAGGAAAATGAGTGGAAAGGAAGGATAGGAAATGGGAAGGAAGGAAGATGGTGAAGAGGAAATAAGGAAGGAAGGGAGGAGGGAGGAGGGAGGGAGGAGGGAGGAGGAAAGAAGGAAGGGAGGGAGGGAGGGAGGAGGAAGATGGGTAAAGAGGAAAGAAGGAAGGAGGAAGGAAGGAAGGAAAAAATGGGAAGGAAGAAGGAAGGAAAATGGTGGAAAGGAAGATAGAAAATGGGAAGGAAGGAAAGATGGGTGAAGAGGAAATAAGGAAGGAAGGGAGGGAGGGAGGGAGGGAGGGAGGGAGGGAGGGAGGGAGAAGGAAAGAAGGAAGGGAGGGAGGGAGGAAGGAAGGGAGGAAGGAAGATGGGTGAAGAGGAAATAAGGAAGGAAGGAAGGAAGGAAGGAAAAAATGGGAAGGAAGGAAGGAAGGAAGGAAAATGAGTGGAAAGGAAGGATAGGAAATGGGAAGGAAGGAAGATGGGTAAAGAGGAAGGAAGGAAGGAAGGAAGGAAGGAAGGAAGGAAGGAAGGAAGAAAGAAAGAAAGAAAGAAAGAAAGAAAGAAAGAAGAGGAGGAGGAAAGAAAGAAAGAAAGAAAGAAAGAAAGAAGAAAGAAAAAGAAAGAAAGAAAGAAAGAAAGAAAGAAAGAGGAAAGAAAAAGAAAGAAAGAAAGAAAAAGAAAGAAAGAAAAAGAAAGAAAGAAAAAGAAAGAAAGAAAGAAAGAAAGAAAGAAAGAAAGAAAGAAAGAAAGAAAGAAAGAAAGAAAGAAAGAAAGAAAGAAAGAAAGAAAGAAAGAAAGAAAGAAAGAAAGAAAGAAAGAAATTCAACAAGGTCAATATTCTCATTACCAAACCACAAAAGTTTGAAAAGGAACCAGCTGCACCCACAAGGCTCTGTTCTTTTTGGCAGACCACACATTGGCCATGGAGGCACAGGGCTCCACCTCCAGATAGGAGGAGGAGGCATTCTTATACTAAGCCATTTGAAGGACAGCAGGTCACCAACCATTCAGGCACTCCTTCCCAAGACACAGATGTCTACATAAGGGGTATTGTTCCACCTTGCGATGAAGCACAGCCCTTCAGTTTGCCACCATAATGAACTGGCACCAAGACGAAGTCACTTTTTTATGGAAATTAGCTCAACAAATAGAAAGTAGGCCCTCTCCCACTTAGTGCAAGGAGGCCCTATGGATGAGCCCAGGATATAGGAAGGAGAAAGTGGGCGTGAAGATAGCTCTGAGAAGACCCATATAATCAATAAGATATACACTAGATACAGACATGAAGAGTAAAGGTGCCTCTCTATTCCTATATCTATTGTCCTTATTGACAAATAAGTGTAGAAAGTCAATATTAACAGAATGACAGAGCTGGAAGAGACATTGGAGGTCCTAGTCCCACTCCCTGCACAAGCAGGAGACCCTATACCCAGTGGTGGGATTCAAATATGTGAACAACCGGTTCTCTGTGTGGATGCCGCTTCCGGAAGTCCATTCTGGGCCTGGGCAACAAAAAATTAGCTACCGGTTCTGCTGAATTGGTGCAAACTGGTTGAATCCCACCACTGCGTATACCATCCCAGACAAATTGTTGTCCAATCTCTTCTTAAAAACTGCCAGTGTTGGAGCACCCACAATTTCTTGAGGCAAGCCGTTCCACTGATGGGAAATTTCTCCTTAGTTCTTAGGGTTCAGAGTTAAAACTTTCAATGTTTGCTGCTAATGTTATTCCACCTTTTGGGTGCCCCCTATGAAAAAGCCACAAATGAAGTCACCACGAAAGGAAAGGAGACTCAAATCAAGAGCTTCACCTAAGGAATGTGTCAGGGTTGAGTCACGATACTGTCTGGAATGAGCCTTAAATGGCAAATACAAAAAAAGCTATAAACTTAGAAACCAGTGGTCTTTACTTTTAAGATTTAAATCTACTTTCATACTCTTCCCCTTTGCGTTGCCCTCTTCAGAAACTGTTCCTTGCTTGCATGGCAGTCTTCCAGGAATCAGTAGTTTATGTGGTTAATGTAATTGGATTTTTAAATGGGATTCAAGTTATTTTAGAAATGTTACCTGTTGAATAATTTTATGTACTAGGTAGGTAGTACAGAGAGAGAGATTAAATATTGCTTTTTTCTCATGCAACTAACTAGCTGTTTTTTATACAACATGCTAGACCCGGTAAAATGTGGATGGATCGTTTGTAGTTTGTTGTGGGAATACAGCAATTGTTTCAGCATTTTGAGGCAACCACACCATCCCATTAAACTATATTATGGTTTGCTCAGCACAGCAGGTGATGTGAACACAGCAATTGTCTTTAGACAATTTTGGTTTTGAGTTTATCCTATGGTGGCAACCAGCCAAAGAGTATTTTATATTATTTATTTGTTTTAACCCCAACCCCACCTTTTTTGCTTAACTAAGCACTTGTGGGGCACCCGTGATACTTGGGTAAAGGAAAGTGATTTGAACTAAATTATCAGGGACTTACTGCTCATGATTTCAGCCCTCACATGCACCAACAAGCACAGGAAATTCACATTTTGTAACACCATCTTACACGTTACACGAAGCTTGCTGTCTCCTTTTAAGGAACTTGAATTGACTTTCGACAGAAATGTAGGCAGCTTTTGATTTTATCTTTTCGTGATTATTCACTTATAGGCATGTTTCTATTCAGGAAATCCATGGAAAACAATGTTTTCTGTAAAGGTTTAGAATCCCTAACTTGGGTTTCTGCTTCTTTTATTTTACGGGGCTAAAGCAAATGCTTTTTTAAACCTCTTCACCATGGTTGAGAAAAGCATGAAGAGGTTAATGGAAATAATACAAATTATGCTTGTCGAGAATCTATTGACAATAATGTCAAATTGTTTTTTCTTTTTTTTAAAAAAAAAAGCTGGGTTATGTGTTATGCCACTTTACTGGAGAGGGAAATAAGTACCACATTGGAGAGAAGAAAGAAGGGGGGGAAAAAGGGATATTTTTTGTAAGCACCTTCTTGAGCTGGGGGTGGGTGGGGAGCTGAGCACGTTGCATCATTTTCACGAGCGGAATAAGGTTTCCCTGAGTATAGGCAGGAAAACTTTATTAGACGGAGCAAAAAGAATTTTAAAGGAAACAATAAGGGACAAATCCCTGGGTTTTGCTAATTTCTAAACAGTGGCCCCTCTTTTTCAAGTGTCTGTCTGGTGCCTTCCCAAAGTGGATTTTTAAGAGGTCCTCAAGTCACACAATGCTTTTCTTTTTCTTTCTTTCTTTCTTTCTTTCTTTCTTTCTTTCTTTCTTTCTTTCTTTCTTTCTTTCTTTCTTTCTTTCTTTCTTTCTTTCTTTCTTTCCTTCTTTCTTTCTTTCTTTCCTTTTCTTGTCTTTCTTTCTTTCTTTCTTTCTTTCTTTCTTTCTTTCTTTCTTTCATTCTGCTCACCCCCTCCCCTTCTTCTGCCCTTGAAGAAGAGGACAGCAACAAAAACAGACCCGCCCCCGTATGGCCTCCTCAGTAAACTTTTTAAAGAACATTTAAACGTGGAGAATTTATGTAGCAGAGGGCAGAACTAATGGCAAGGTGTAAAAATGATGCCCTTGGGCTCGAGAATACTTATTTTAAAGCAATTCAGAAGTCCATAGGTGTTACAGTATTTCCTGGTAAATAGGATTGGCGGCTCGGCCCAACCCACCTCACAGGGTTGTTGTTGAGGGAAAAACATAGAAGGAGGAAGCAGCATTAGGTATGTTCACCACCTTGAGTTATTCATAAAAATAATAATAAAGGTGGGATAAAAGTAAGAGAAAGAAAGAAAGAAAGAAAGAAAGAAAGAAAGAAAGAAAGAAAGAAAGAAAGAAAGAAAGAAAGAAAGAAAGAAAGAAAGAAAGAAGAAAGAAAGAAAGAAAGAAAGAAAGAAAGAAGAGAGAGAAAGAATGAAAGAAGGAAGGAAAGAAAGAAAGAAAGAAAGAAAGAAAGAAAGAGAAAGAGAGAAAGAGAGAGAGAGAGAGAGAGAAAGAAAGAAAGAAAGAGAAAGAAAGAAAGAAAGAAAGAGAAAGAAAGAGAGAGAGAGAGAGAAGAGAGAAAGAAAGAGAAAGAAAGAAAGAAAGAAAGAAAGAAAGAAAGAAAGAAAGAAAGAAAGAAAGAAAGAAAGAAAGAAAGAAAGAAAGAAAGAAAGAAAGAAAGAAAGAAAGTTGTACAAGGCTTCCTTATATGTTAGATCATACCTCCATTTTTTTAACCTGTATTGCCTATCTCAGGGTTGATAACTTATTTTATTTTATTTTATTTTATTTTATTTTATTTTATTTTATTTTATTTTATTTTATTTTATTTTATTTTATTTTATTTTATTTTATTTTATTTTTTTATTTTATTATTTATTTTATTTTATTTATTTTATTTTATTTTATTTTATTTTATTTTATTTTATTTTATTTTATTTTATTTTATTTTATTATTTATTTTATTTTATTTTATTTTATTTTATTTTATTTTATTTTATTTTATTTTATTTTATTTTATTTTATTTTATTTTATTTTATTTTATTTTATTTTATTTTATTTTATTTTATTTTATTTTTTTATTTTTTTAATTTATTTTAATTTATTTTATTTTATTTATTATTTATTTTTTATTTGATTTCTATTTTATGAGTCTCATGGGTCCCAGCCCCATTTTTCCAACCCATGAGTCTCCCTAGAGCACTCTTACTGACATAGTCAATAAAATATGGATTTTCAATAAAGACAAATTAATTCCCGTAGTAGGAAATGTCTAAAACGTGTATATGTATCCTATACGTGTATATGTGTCATATACATATACATGTTTTATACAGAATCCACCCAAATAGAAAAAGAACAAAAGTCACCTGTTATGCCCTCTGCAACCCTCAAAATCTGGAGGGGGGGGAAATAGAAGAGAGGTATCTGGTCAGCAAAAATGGCCTCCTTTGCTAATTGTCTGCCCTGATTTTCCAAGGTTTAGGAGAAGCCTTGCTTAGAGAGATTAGACTCAAGAATGTTAAAGTGAAATCACTTTCAATGCTTCTAGCAATCTTCTGGCATCACAGGAATTGTTTTCACCTGGAACATAAGGAAACTTGGTTTTTGATATGGTCTTTTTTCTGGAAACTCTTCCAAGGGCATGGAAAGAATTATTTTCTACCTCTTAGCATCTAAACTAAATTAAACCTGAGGTTGAAACTTTAGGTTGGAAGGTTGCAATCTAATTAGATGCGTCTAGTTCTATCTCCATTAAACTGGACTATTTCCTGAATTAAATCTTATGATTTGTAGTACCTGCACACCTCCCGCGAGCCCGACTTTCTTTCATTCCATTAAACTGTTCTTCTTCATAATAAAGCTCATTTTTTTCAGTATTATTATTTATTATTATTATTATTTGTAAAGTTTATTGGCTGCCCATCTTACCACAAGGTAACTCTAGGCAACTTACAATCTTAAAAAGATTAAAAAAAATTGTACAAAAGCTAAAAGACATCAATAATGTATTTATATATTCTGGAAGAAAAGTATTCTGGAAGAAAAATCACAAGGATACTGGGTCACAGAACATGGATTGTACCAATTCCATTTTCCTAAAACAAGGATGAGATTGTTGTTGAGGTTTGGGTTTTTTTAGCCTAATTTGGGCTTTTACTACACCCATACAATTTGAGAAAACAAAAATCTAGAAAGACAAATGAACCTGGAAAGACTTAGGGCATAAAGGCCCCGCTGCTTATTAGATTATGTTAGGACTTCACAAGCTTGTTTGCATACCCCAATGGGCAACTTGTTGATAATAGGAAGTCTTTTGTACGAAACGGCCCGCAAAAACAAGAGAGAGCGTCAGATTTAATAAAGTATCTGAGAAAAAGTCTTAAAATGACACCCAACCGAAGAAGGGAAGACTAAATTTGCTTTCTGCAAATTTATGTTTGTCAGGAAGGGCCCTCAGCAGCTTTGTTTGCAATCCTTGATGTGTGACTAGCAGTAGCCTTCAAGCCGCCCTCCGCCCTGGCCTTATTCTACCACCGTTCTGCCCACCCGTACTGACACCGCAGGGGGAAGGGTTTCAGAGGAGCACAATCAAAAGCAGAGGGAGAAGGGGAAGGGGTGGAAGGGAGGGAGGGGGGACCTGCTTTTCAGAGCCTGATGTGTGGGAATCAAATGAAAAGCCTAGCTCAAATCCGGTCGCCAAGCAACGGGGATGATATGTTGAGGGAATATCATTAAAGTTGGAAACTAGGCAGACTCTCTCTGAATTAGTAAGCCTGACCACAGTGAGGACCACCGCTCAAACTCCTCCAGAAGGGGAAAAAAACACCCAAAAAAGAGGAAGGGGAGGGGGTGGAGAGGCCAAAATAATAATAATAATAATAATAAAAAAAGCAAACTTCCCAACTCGACATGAGAAGAGGGTGGGAAGGAGCGGGTGGGTGGAAAAGCAGCTGATTTGTAGAGCTTTTCATGCCAAGAGACGGACAATGGTGGTGTCCAGACACAGAGTTGGTGGTGAGATATGGTAGCTGCCACAGTTGCAGCTGGCTCTCTGACACAAGATTAATAACTTGCCGTTACCTAGCCGACCACAACCTAGTGGGAACTATCCATCGTTGTTTTTTTTCCCCTCTCCTGTGAATTGTGGGTAGCAGCCTTCGCAAGCTGGCTGAGCTTAGTGTTCTCTGCGTCTTGCTCTCCTAAAGTGTAGTAAGCATCTGCAACGACAATGAGGTCATCGTGAAAGCTGTCCAGCAACCCAAAACAGAGCCTAACCTTCGGTGAACCCAAAACTCAAAAGTTTTTTTTTTCCCTCCCTTCCTTCCTTCCCCTCCCTCTCTCCCCCAAAAGTCTACTCCAGGCAGGGAGAGACAGAGATCTGAGCCATTTTTTCCCCCTTCTTGGTAGAAGAAATGTCTCAGACTGACCTTCCTAGAAAAAAATGTCTCAGATTGACCTTCGGTCCGACAAGAATACTGATGAGCAAGATTTTATCCTGGACTTTGGGGAATTGACTCCCGTAATCGATACGGCAATATTGACATCCGTCTCTGGGAAATGACTTGGAGAAGTGCAGGAGCTTTGAAAACGAAGCTCGCTTGACTGAAACCGCCGAGCATATGGATATGTTTGATAGCAACATCCATACACAGTGTGACAAGCTATACACTGATAGACAATTTGATTGCAGGAGCTAGATAATACAGGACCAGGCTTTTCCAGGCATTTTCCAGGAAGTTCTTTTTTAAGCACAATAGAAGAAATCTAACTTTCTTTCCCCGGCTCCTTTTTTAAATTCAGAATAAGCAAGTTTAAGGATCAGTTTTAGTCACTCTAAGGAGGTAGACCCACTTCAAACCTTACCACTTCCCCTTTCTGGACTACATTTCTGAAAGGAAATGACGTGCAAACTGTCACTCTGGTAAATTGCCCACCTTTCTAGTGTTGCTCTGCCTTCCTAAACTGACATGTGAAATGTGATTCACAGGCTTCCTTCCCCTACAGAACACCTTTCCTCTACAGAAACAAGTTCATAATATTTCAAGTGGCACTTGGAGAAGTGTAAAAGGATCTTCTTATACTTTGGTCTGCGGTCTTCTGAAATTGAGGCGGGAAGAGTAATGTCTTGAGCATGTGATACAAGCAAAGCTGGCCCTATCATAAAACAGAATAAGGAAATTGCTACAGGTGGCAGATACTATGAGGTGTCAACAAGATGTTGGAGAACCTGCTGAGGACTAATGTCTCCAGGTAAAGAACAGGATGCTTCATCAGCTGTGATCAGGCAAGAACAAATCTATATTATTTCGTGGTCATCTTAAAATTCTATAAATACATCATCGTTCATGAATCATAAATGAATATTTCATCCTAGATAGGCCAGATATCACATGAAATGTTGGATGCAATGTGAAAACTGGACAGCTTGGCATAAATTTAAACAATTTCACACGTGCATATTGACAAAATTAAAAGCCTCTTCTTTTGTTCTTTTCATCTAACTTGAACTTTCATGGATGTGTATGTGCTTTTGTGCTTATCTGGAGTGCACCAGCTGGAGAAAAACTAAATTAATCAATTAAACAACTGAAGCTCTTGTGATTAATCCATTAAAATGCACCCTTTATCAATAAACTATTAAAGATCTGTTGATGACTTTAGACAATTATCTCTCTTGGCTTATGTTAATTAGAGCATTTCAATGTAACTGAAACTTCTAGGACCTTAAATATCCAGTTCTGAATAACCACACTTCCATTCAGTCTATGGGACCTCTTGTCTTTATTTTCCACCACATCATGCATATTCTGAATCTTTTCTAAAGATGCCTCCAATCTTCTGAAGAAGGTTTGGTAGCCCACACAAAGGCAATACAGAGTATTAGTAGTTCATTTTGCTGATGGAAGAATAGTGAACAATTATTCCAAAGCTACCGTACCAACAGAATGAAGGTTCCAATAGAATTTTAAAAGATAGCTCAAAAATTTAAACCATATTCATTACAAGCGGTAGCTGACCTTTGCTGGTCTGTGAGCTGAGTAGGGCCAAAAGTAGCTTAATATTGAGATGAGAGGTCAACAGGAATGTCTAGGCCTGGAAACTAGACTTTGTATATGGGTGTGATATGCACAAACATGTTTTCAAATCAGTCTTCACTCCTGGAAATTGCCTGGACGGGTCCATGCAGTTTTCTTGGCAACATTTTTTTCAGAAGTGGTTTGCCATTAACAGGCTGCATTAACAGAGGGATAGAATCAAGATCACGTGAAGTGTTAATACCACTTTATAACGCCTTGGTAAGGCCACACTTGGAATACTGCATCCATTTTTGGTCACCACAATGTAAAAAAGATATTGAGACTCTAGAAAGAGTACAGAGAAGAGCAACAAAGATGATCAGAGGCCTGGAGACTAAAACATACAAAGAACGGTTGCTAGAATTGGGTATGTCTACTTTAATGAAGAAAAGGACGAGGGGGGACATGATAGCAGAGTTCCAATATCTCAGGGGCTGCCACAAAGAAGAGGGAGTCTAGCTATTCTCCAAAGCACCTGAAGGCAGGACAAGAAGCAATGGATGGAAACTAACCAAAGAGAGAAGCAACCTGGAACTACGGAGAAATTTCCTGACAGAACAATTAATCAGTGGAACAATTTGCCTCCAGAAGTTGTGAGTGCTCAAACACTGGAGGTTTTTAAGAAGAGATTGGACAACCATTTGTCTGAAATGGTCTAGGGTTTCCTGCCTGAGCAGGGGGTTGGACTAGAAGACCTCCAAGATCCTTTCCAACTCTATTGTTGTTGTTGTTGTTGTTGTTGTTGCTTTTTTACTAGGCCTGAGAAAGAGTAACTGTGTCCAAATCATGCAGCTGGATCTAGAATTCAACATCTCCCAGTTTCTAAATCTATACCCTTAACCACTACACCAGACTGACTCTCAGAGATGGGACTACAGTTGGAAAACAGTTGGAAAAAAAATCAGAAGAAGGCTACTATTGATTGTCAGCAACCATGCCCAAGAGTTAAGATAAACTTCTTGAAAACTTTGTATTAACCTCTATATCGACCTAATTGATACTGGCCATAGAAAAGTATATCTACAATAATGCTCAAAAAGAATTCTAAATCTAATATCTAAGTGCAAGATGAATACATTCTTTCACATTGATATATAAAATGCTCATAAATCCAGTCTTCTTTTTTTCAGGGCAGAGGACGTTTACACGTATATAGTATAGCCTCTAAATTTACAGAGAATCTATCAATTAACAATACACCAGATTTAAATGTAGTTAAAAATAAGAAAGTGTAGGTAATTGCTGTGACAATACCAGGAGTTTATAGAATAGAACAGCCGTCCCCAACCTTTTGGGCACCGGGAATTGGTTCCGTGGAGAGAGGTTTTTCCATGGACCGGAGGGGGGCTGGTTTTGCATGCTGCCTGCATCATGCTGATGGGTCTTCTCTTGTTTGCATGGCCCGGTTTCTGGCAAGCCACGGGCCGGTGCTGGTCCACAGACCGGGGGTTGGGGACCCCTGGAATAGAAGACAAAGAACTGGAGAAGATCACAAATGATCAAGATCTGAAAACTGAAACTGAAAGTGGGTGCCATACCAAAACACCTTGGATAGTACTTAGAAAATCTGTGCACTGACAAAATTTCTGTCTTTCAATTACAAAAGGCGACACTGCTTGGATCTGCACGTAAATTACATCAATATTTCACCCTCGTCCTACACCTGAGCTCCAGATATTTGCCATATTGCAAACTTTATGTCATCCTAGGTTCTTGGGAAGAACTGGATGCATATGAAAGCCAACACCAGCTAGAGAACTGGCAGCTGTGATTTCACATCTTTCTTTATATAATAATAATAAACACAAAACACAAAGAGAAATAGGACGACAATGGCAAGAGAAAGCAAATATAGTACCAATAGTAATAAGTCCACTGGGTGCAATCCCAAAACATCTAGAACACCATTTGAACACCATCGGCATTGACAAAAATCAACACCAGTCAATTGCAAAAGGCAGCTAACTTGGAACAGCTTACATTCTGCAACAATACCTTTAACACCGTTAAACAACAATATCTGCCTATCCAAGGTCCTTGGCAACTGATAGTCGGACAAAAATGCTAAATCCTGTCTAAACATCTGGTTGTCTGTGTGACCAATGGTAATATGTTACCTAACTTGGTAATGAAATGTCTGCAGGAAAACCACCAAGTGGAGAGAACATAAAGAACCCAACAGTTCAATCCTGAGTTAACTACATTCTCTATTACTGGGAATAATATTAATTTACATAGAAAGATGCAAATGATAGAAAGGAATAAGGAAGCTTTGCAATCTAGAATGCATCTAGCAGGTATGTGAAGTCTGTAAGATAGGAGTCTCTTATTTTGGAAACCCCTAGATGTAAGTTATCCTCAGGAGGGCATTAAGCAAGTTTATATTTAATTTAATATTATATGTAAGGGTGTAAGTATATACATAAGTTGTATATAGCATGTTTATAGGTGCGTTATGTATGTGTACACTTTTGAGAGCAAGCAACAGAATTTCATTTTTAATGTGTGCCAGTGTGCCCACAGTAAAAAAAAAAATGGCAATAAAGGTTATCTTATCTTACCTATCTTATTTATTTATTTGTTTAAAAATTTATAAAGCCGCCCATCTTATAATCAGCTGGGACAGTTAGAGAGAGACAAGCAAAGACATTATGTGTCTGTACAATTGAAGCTCTGCCCTTTTTGTGTCATATATGTGATGCATGTAAAACAAAAAAGTGGGCTTTAATTACATGGTCATAGTCACCATCCTGATTTTTTTGGACACCCACACAAAGATCTTTGTTGATAATGAACTTTATGTCCCCCCCCCCTCTTGGGTGAAATAGAGATTTGAAAACTAAAAAAAGAATTGCTATGTGAGCTTAAAGACAAATTTCATTCTCACCAATCCAAGCCTGACTTAATTAGGGCATTTGCTTATAGTCTGGAATGCAGCAATCTCAGACTCATTAATGTAGGATAAAAGTGATTATTTAAGAAAGATCCCTTTTAAAATCTACTATGTCTTCAGAGTTGGTATAGATTTCCCATCTACATTTCAGACATAAAAAAGCCAGCAAGAAATCAAGAAGCTAACCAATAAAATAAAGGGGTTTTAGCCCTTCTGTGAAGGAAGATAGAGGCCAATATTACAGTCAAATTATGTGAGTTTTAAAATGTATGATTACTGTAGATAGCCATGAAAGCAGAATAACAGAATAACAGAGTTGGAAGGGACCTTGGAGGTCCTAGTCCAACCCCCTGCTCAAGCAGGAGATTCTGGCCTATAACATTTCAGATAAATCTTTGCCAATCTTTTCTTTAAAAACTCTGGTGTTGGAACACCTACAACTTCTGAAGGCAAGCAGTTCTACTTATTAATGGTTCTAACTGTCTGGAAATTTCTAGGTTCTCTCCTTGATTAACTTCCATCTATGGTTTCTTGTCCTACCTTCAGGTGCTTTGGAGAATAGGTTGACACACACACATACACACACTTCTTTATGGCAGCATCTTAGATGTTGGAAGACTGCTATCATATCACTTCTACTCCTTGTTTTCATTAAACTAGATATACCCAGCTTCAGTGGAAAATCCCGTTTCTCTGACCTCACAGTTTGGGGAGAAACAGTTAAACTGACTCATTAAATCAGGGCTGCTCAATGGGGTAACCCTAAATACTTCCCTTTTGTTGCTGTCCAGCTTCCTATCAGGCTTGAGTGTTTTATTCTTTTATTCAAATAAACAAACCCAATGGAGAATTGGTTTGATACTATAGTCAAAATCCTCTTCCCTTATTTCCAAACGGGCCCTGCAGCTATTTGTGAAATAAAAATATGGATGGATTCAGCCCAGTGTTGTGTTTGGAAGTGGCAGCCCCTTTTCTCTCTAACATATACACATATACACACAAAATGGTACCTTAAAGGTAAATTGGGCAGATAGAAAACATTATGGGGGTGAAGGATGAGGTATAAAAGGAGCAGCTGGAATTGGAGTCAATCTCACCAGTTTACTTTTTAATAAATAGGAGTTTATCAGATAATAGACATTTGTGAATACCAAAATCTGATCTGTGTCAACTATTTTCTGAAAATGACCTTGATATTTATTTATTTGTTAAATTTATATACTACCTAACTTCCAATGATTCTGGGTGGTTATTTCATTATTCCAAATATTTATAGCTCAAAGAGAACAATTATGGCTGACATATCTGGACTGCAAACATTTGGATGACCACTATCTGGCAGTCAAGAATGTTTTGAACATCTTCGCTGGCATCTAGTGGACATCTGGATTAATGTAATCCCTATATTTAATGCATTGTTTCACACAAGTCCTACACTGCAGGGTAAAATATAAAGCATAATTCTCACTGGTACTCATTACTTATTAGACTACAAGAGCTCTTATCACTGAAATTCC
Source organism: Azemiops feae (assembly GCA_023970755.1). Taxonomy (NCBI): domain Eukaryota; kingdom Metazoa; phylum Chordata; class Lepidosauria; order Squamata; family Viperidae; genus Azemiops; species Azemiops feae. Next base: position 1,020,878 of record JALGBA010000241.1, read on the forward strand.
CTCTTCCTGAACTATCGCCTTCTTTCAAATTACTCAATTTGAATAATTACCGGGAATTTTTCAAAGACAAATCTTGGAAGCCCTGATGTCTGTCCCATCAACTTGTGCCGTTAAACAAGGCAGGGCCTTTTCACTGGTGGCACCAAGACGGTCAACTTCTAGCTAAGAAAGGATCCAACAGAATCTCTCATTGCCCATCCGCAAACAATTTCTGAAGACTTATTACTTTAGTTAATATGTGTTCCAGTGTTGATGAATAATGTGATTTTATGTTGCTTTCTGTCAGCGTTCCATCTATTGTCCCTTGACTGCTGCATCTGATTTCTTTCAACTTTTCTTCTTCTTTTTTTAATTGTGTTTTTCAGTATTCATTCTCAGCAGCTTTGATTATTTTAGGGACTAGGAAGACATTCTTATCAGAGTGGTCAAATGCCATCCTTATTAAAAGGCATAAGATTTAATGAGTTACAGCTCACTTCATTAGAGGCATGGAGTGGCCAGATTAGCATAGGATTTAAACTGAGATGAATGGAGCAGGGGTAGAAGAGAAGGCAGGCTGGTTCAGCAGATGAAGTTTAGATATGAGACAGGTTACCAGTATCTTATCCATTAACATTTGCAATGTATTAAAAAAATGTTGTTGTTGGGGTTTTTTTTGAGAACTTGTGCTGCATGTCAGTTCAACAACTGCTTGCTCACCGTTGCAGTTAGTCCTGTTTCCCTAAAACCATCACCTTGAGGTCTGTTGTAGAATATCCCAGGATGTTGAAATGTTCCAAAGCTACTTTGACCTTGTTTTAAGTCTTAAGGTCTGATGTCAAATTTGTGTCCATTACTTTCTTTGCACAAAGGTGGTTCTGTTTTTCCCAGGCAGAATCCATCTGGCACACTATAAACTATAAACTAATACTGTTGTCCTTCATGCTTTCAGGTGGAGAAGAGTTTGTTGAATGGAGAAGATTTTGTTGAATGGAGAAGATTTGGTTGAATGGAGAAGATTTGGTTGAATGGAGAAGATTTGGTTGAATGGAGAAGATTTTGTTGACCTTCCAAGCAAAGTCATCTGAATATGAATGATGCCTTCAGTACATGAAAGTTGTAGTGGTATCCATGTTCCAATGTACACGAGATCTCCCCTAGTTAAAGTGGGGAAGAAGAGGTATAAGATCAGGTGTACATGGTGGAACTTCATTTCATTCCACACTTGTGATTATACATTCTCCTTCAAGTCAAGCTCAGCTCCTGGTAACTAGAGGCACAAGGTACTTCTCTAAAAAATTGAAAGGGGTCTGCGATTGTTATTGTTTGGGTTGTTTCTTTGATTTCCCTGCCTTGTCTATAATCCTGGGACTCCATTGTGGTTTCCTCCTAAAGCCTATGATTATAATCTTATGTTGGGCTTAAGGTAACCTCAGGAAAATCTTACCATGATTTAGAATGGGTTTTCTGGACCAAAGACCCTAATTCCCTCTTAATTAATGTCCTATAGGAGAAGCCCACACTACCTCAGGAAAAGGGTATTTGCAAAAAATTGATTTCACTCCAATATCATTTACATTTAATTAGAATTAAATGTAGATAATACGATTGCTCTCTCTAATCATGTATTTAATCATTTTCTCCCTCTGTCACATTATAAATTAAAATTTTGTAACTACTTTTGGAGATCTCTGATGATAGCAGCCCAGGGTCTCAGATTGTATACCACCAATCTCAAAGTTACTGGTTTTCAAAAGGCATTTCATATAATCATCAACAATGATTAACAAAGCCAGATTCCTCTTTCTGCAAGAAAATCTTCTTTGTCATAAACCAGCCTAAGTCACCCAGAGTTATCCTGTGGTAAGATGGGTGGCAAGAAAGAAAGAAAGAAAGAAAGAAAGAAAGAAAGAAAGAAAGAAAGAAAGAAAGAAAGAAAGAAAGAAAGAAAGAAAGAAAGAAAGAAAGAAAGAAAGAAAGAAAGAAAGAAAGAAAGAAAGAAAGAAAGAAAGAAAGAGAAAGAAAGAAAGAGAAAATGGAAGGAAGGAAGGAAGGAAGGAAGGAAGGTGGATAGATAGATAGATAGATAGATAGATAGATAGATAGATAGATAGATAGATAGATAGATAGATAGATAGATAGATAGATAGATAGATAGATAGATAGATAGATAGATAGATAGATAGATAGATAGATAGATAAAATCCTGTCCAAAGTTTCAGGAAAAATGAACCCAAATCCCTCATGCAAAGGGAAAAAAAATTCACAACAACCTAAAGATGAATATAGGTTTTTTTTAGGCTATGATCAATTTCATTAATTCAAATTGAGAACAGATCAAATATCTACAACCTTCAATATTTAGATCTGATGCTGGCTTTGTTTCTTTCTGTACTTTGAAATCTCTCCCCCACTTCCCCCAAGCCCAACACAATTGGATAATATTCCAAACCAACTTTGAAAGGAAACAGTGACTGACATCCTTCCCCTCACCTCCCATTGTCCAAAGGCCAAGTTTGTAATTAGATCTGATCTGTAATTATGCCTAAATAGGAAAACTAAATCCACATAACAAGGTAAGGGCCATACAATGGTCCTCTCGCCAATAATCCTGTCCCTAGCCCCCCTAGCTGTTGACATACATGTTCTGAGTAGCAAAGCTTCCCGGTTTGGTTTTGTTTTTTAACTTGACTTGTGGGTTCAGTTAGACACATGCAGACTTTTCTTTTCAGAAGTTGTTGCTCTGTGCAGTTTGTTGAAGAACAGACCCAGCAAGGTAGATAAGCTGCATGGCCTTTTGTCCCTACACAAGCTCACATTTCCTGCTCAGGTATAATAGACCCAAGGATGTCAGTTCCAAGATATTCTGAGAAAAGAAAGTGGCAGACAGCTGAAGCAGCTGCTGATTCTATGGAGGCTCTCAGTTATCCAAGTCATGGTTGTCCCAAAGGTGCTTTTTCAAAAGGCAACTGGACTGTCTTGATTTGTCTTGAAGATGTTTCACTTCTCATCCAAGAAGCTTCTTCAGTTGTAACTAACAGATGGGGAATGGAAAGGAACACAGTATCAATCCTTCCCATTCCCCACCAGTTTCAGGGGCCTTCTAGTTCCACTTGATTTGCTGTTGTCAGTATCTTGTCCACTGAGAATGATGTTTTTCTGCCTCTAACATTCACTCATTCTCCTGAAAGCTTATGTTGCATCCACATTTGTACATTCGCAATGCAACAAGTTCAATCAATCAGAATAGAGCTGGAAGGGACCTTGGAGGTCTTCTAGTCCAACCCCCTACTCAAGCAGGAGAACCTATACCATCTCAGACAAGTGACTGTCCAGTCTCTTCTTAAAAACCTCCAGTGATGGAGCGGCCACGATTTCTGGAGGCAAGCTGTTCCACTGGTTGATTGTCCTCACTGTTAGGAAGTTTCTCCTTAATTCCAGGTTGCTTCTCTCCTTGATTATTTTCCATCCATTTTTTTCTTGTCCTGCCCTCTGGCGCTTTGGAAAATACGTTGACCGCCTTTCTTCATTTTTCTTCATTTTCTTTCTTTTTTAAAAAAAAAATATGGTTAACATTCTCTCTCCCCAGATAAGGGGAGAAATTCCTTCAGTCTGTTTTTTTTTTTCAAAATCAATTTGCTCCCAAACTCATAAAAAGAAGCCAAACGCACTTGCAGTGTTTTATATATTTTACAATATAGTTTGCAGCTTTAAAAAATGCAAGCCGATATCAAGGGAAAGCAGGCATAAAAAGTATTATCGTAAGAGAAAATTCCTTGCCCCCTCCCTGAAAAAAAGAATTAGGAAAAATGTATGCCAAATATATAAATCAAGAGAATCCATAGAATTGACTGTATATTTCTTTTTCTCTTTGCTAAATTCATCAATCGAAAGAGGGAATGAAAGAAGGGTGAACTGAATTGGATGCTCGCACACATCTCCAACAGATGTCACAAACAAATCAAATTGATGTGTTCGTTCAATTGAAAACCAAAATCCTGAAATTCTTTGGCTCCAATTTCCGCCAACCACCCAACCACCCTTCCTGACACCTTATTGGAAAGAAAGACAATAGATGGGAGTAGTAAATGATCAAGTATACTGTTAATCTGCCGGCATAGAAATTATGAAGCTTATTGCCTAGATCAGGGTTGTCTGGCCCTGGCAACTTTAAGACCTGTGGACTTCAACTCCCAGAATTCCTCAGCCAGAATTCCATGGGGAGTTGAAGTCCACAGGCCTTAAAGTTGCCAAGCTTGGACATTCCTGGCCTAGATGAAAGGAGAATAATGGATACATTTTCCATTAATGAATAGAGTTGGCCCTATTTATTCTGGCCAAACCTATGGAGGAGGAGGAGGAGGAGGAGGAGGAGGAGGAGGGGGAGGCCAAATGCCTTGAGTCCATATGATTATGGGCTATCCTGGGAATTTTTGCACTAGAAAATGCCCTCAGTTTTCTCTGCCAGATACGACGATGATGCAAATGTAGACAGACCCTTGGAGATTCGAGTTAAAAGAAAAAGAAAAAGAAAAAGAAAAAGAAACATTTGAGACCCCCAATTTTCCATTTGGTCAATCTTTGAAAAACATTCATGTATGCATTCATGCCAAGCAGATGGGCTTTCTTTATTGAAATAAATAAATACCTGTTTATTCAATAAATAATGAGGCATTGTGCACATCATTTTCCGGAGAGCATTTTTATTTCGGTGGGCATAAGATTCTCTTTCAACAATTCAGCATCTCCCACTTGTACCCTCCGATAGAAGCCCCGCACCTGGTTTTTTCTGACTGTATTTGCATGAACTGCCCACCGAGATGATGGAATTTGTTCTTGCTCTAAGTTCTCCGCTGGGATTCAAAACCTAGCATGGGTCTGAATTCAGATTTCCATGGTTCTCATCCAGGACCTGCTTTTCAAGAAGTGGGAAGCCTGGTGCGATGCAATCCCCAAAGAAAGCCCTCGTTTTCCAAAACTGGTTCTGTTTTTCTATAACACCGATTAATTTCCAGCATTCATTCTTTCCGAAGTGTGCCATGGCAGAAGGGTCATCGAAACAAAGTGTCTAGCATGCAAAGTGATCAGGATTCAAGAGGTTTTGAATGGTCGTTTGCAAAGCAAAGCCCTTTCCTTCCCTAGTTAATATTGCCAGCCATTACTCAAAGTCCCACTATCTCAAAGCGATTAAATTTGCCTCTGAAACAAGTGCGCCGTAAGTTAAACAGCCAAGTCGGTGTTGTCCTTTGTCCTTTGTACAAGCTGGCAATGAAGTAGTAGCGCCCTCTAGTGAAATAAATCGTAACGATCCACAGAGCTCTTAATGCTCTTAAAATGCTTAAAATGCTCTTTAAAAAACTCTCCCGGATCAATAGGAGGCCAGGAGGAAGTGGCATTGATAAGTCCTACGATTTTTCTTCCTTCTCAGTTGCAGGCTTTCGACATGAGTATTCCTTGTATTCCAGGCATGCTGAATAGCTACATTTCCTGCTATTAAGTTTGCTTATTCCAAGTTTTTATTCTTGCTAATGCTCCAAAAGTCACATAGTCAAGAAAGAGTCTGCTGCAGTCCTTGAAACTCTCCTGAACAGTTTTGTAACTTCAGGAGAATTTTTAATCCAGTTGAGGAAAAGCCGGTGTGTTCTTCTGGTTAAGTCACCAGTCTAGAAACCAGGAGACTGTCAGTTCTAGTCCCACCATAGGCATGGAAAGCTGCCTGGGTGCCTTTGAGCCAGTCACACTCTCTCAGCCCAACTCACCTCCACAGGGTGGTCGTTATTGTGGGAAAAATAAGAAGAGGAAGGAATATTAGTTATGTTCACCACCTGGGAGTTATAATAATAATAATAAAGTTGGAAGGGACCTTGGAGGTCATCAAGTCCAACCCCCTGCTCAGGCAGGAAACCCTATATCATTTCGGACAAATGGCTGTCCAGTCTCTTCTTAAAAACTTCCAGTGTTGGAGCATTCACCGCTTCTGGAGGCAGGTTGTTCCACTGATTAATTGTTCTAACTGTCAGGAAGTTTCTCCTTAGTTCTAGGTTGCTTCTCTCCTTGGTTAGTTTCCATCCGTTGCTTCTTGTCCTGCCTTCAGGTGCTTTGGAGAATCGCTTGACTCCCTCTTCTTTGTGGCAGCCCCTGAGATATTGGAAGACTGCTATCATGTCCCCCCTCGTCCTTCTCTTCATTAAACTAGACATACCCAATTCCATCAACCTTTCCTTATATGTTTTAACCTCCAGTCCCCTAATCATCCTTGTTGCTCTTCCCTGCACTCTTTCTAGAGTCTCAACATCTTTTTCACATCGTGGTGACCAAAACTGGATGCAGTATTCCAAGTGTGGCCTTACCAAGGCATTATAAAGTGGTATTAATACTTCATGTGATCTTGATTCTATCCCTCTGTTAATGCAGCCTAGCACTGTGTTGGCCTTTTTGGCAGCTGCAGCACACTGCTGGCTCATATTTAAGTGATTGTCCACTAGGACTCCGAGGTCCCTCTCACAGTTACTACTATTGAGCAAGGTACCCCTTATACTATACCTGTACATTTGGTTTTTCTTGCCTAAATGTAGAACCTTACTTTTTTCACCAGTTGAAGTCCACAAGTCTTAAAGTGGCCAACTTTGAAGACCTCTTGTCTAAAGTATGCAGAATGTGGCTTCTGGAATTCTTTTCAACCCGTAATAATAGTTTTGCTCTGGAACACATGACCAAAAGGGAAGATGAAAGGTGTGTAGTAAAATAGAGGAGTCAGCAGCCTTCCAGATTATTCCTCAACTGCCCCTCCCATGAGGATCCAATGGAAAAGGTTGTGTTTTTTTCCCCCAGGAGTGGGATCTACTCCATCTTTAACCTTCATCTTTCTTTTTCTGGCTTCTTCTGTCCCACTAAATTTGGTCCCATTTTTAAAACTTTTAGAAGAGTTTATTAATGTATAGATATGCACGTTAGCTGTAATAAAGGTTAGGTAGTTGCCACCTGCTGCTCTCAGTGTAAAGCAGAATGCAATGTGATAGAGGTTTACAGACAAATTAATGCAACTAATGTCTTCCAAAGTAAATATATAGAGGAATGCACCCATGTGCTCACTTAACTTGTGCACTGGGCTATAGCTTTTTTGTGGTTGGCATACTTACACTGAAGTGTTTTGTAAATTTCATTTACAAAACCATCTCACTGCAAGCATGCTGGGTTTTTTTTTTCTTCTTTTCTAACAACATACAAACATAATTATAGGTTGCTGGATCAGGCAAGACCCACCATTTTGTTCCTTGATAGCCAACTAAACATCCCTTAGAAGTTTAAAACTAGGAGGTGAAGACATATCCTTCTCTTAAGTTCCAGCTAAGAAGAGTTTTTGTTCATCCCTATTCACAAGAATATAGTCAAGTAATTGTCAGCACTAAATTGGCACTAGATAACAGTCAACAGAATTCAAGAAGGGTTGAATTTGGACCATTTGTGGGAATGTAATTACTCTAGGCCAAGCATGTCAAACTGCCGGCCCACGGGCCGGATGCATCATACTGAAACCGCGCCCACCCCATTTCCGGCAATGGGGGAAAAGTCATGATACGTCGAGCAACGTCACGTGATGTTGTGAGTTTGACATGACTGCTCTAGGCTGATGACTTGCTTGACTCCACTCCCACCCCCCAGGCTCTGCCTGCTCATCTACTACACTTTGGAATGTCATCTGGATAGTCTAGATTTTTTTTTAATCAGCTACTTTTGCCTAGACAACTACCTCTGCACATCTCTATCAATCTCATCTTTCTTATTCTGTATGCTTTCATGTATGCCTTTGAACTATGGTGCTGGAGAAGACTCCTGCGAGTCCCCTGGACTGCAAGGCGTTCAAACCGGTCAGTCTTAGAAGAGATCAACCCCGACTGCTCTTTAGAAGGCCAGATCCTGAAGTTGAAACTCAAGTACTTTGGCCACCTAATGAGAAGGAAGGACTCACTGGAGAAGAGCCTGATGCTGGGAAAGATCGAAGGCAATAGAAGAAGGGGACGACAGAGAATGAGGTGGCTGGATGGAGTCACTGAAGCAGTAGGCGTGAGCTTAAATGGACTCCAGAAGATGGTAGAGGACAGGAAGGCCTGGAGGAACATTGTCCATGGGGTCGCGATGGGTCGGACACAACTTCGCAACTAACAACAACAATGCTTTCATGGGCTGTAGAAATCCAGGTGACCTCTATGACAGCAAAAGGATTAGAAAACCCTAACTTTGCATTCCATGGTAGCCCTATCTTCTCCCCCATCATTATTACCTTGTAATTAGTATTTCAAAACACAACGTTGGTAATACTGAGTCTCAAGACTACTAATCCTTCATAGAGCTGACTTGTGAGGAATTTGCCAAGCTCTCTTTAAAGCCAGTCAGGTTGGTGGATACCACCACATACTAGGAAAATTAATTCTGAGGTAATGAACTCATGCAGGATATGAAGAAACTGCATGAGCTTTTCCCTGTATGAGGACTAAATATATATATATACATAAATTAGTCTTCCTCAGGTTAGTGCTCTACAAATATCTTAAGTTGCCATTCTCAGCATGGTGGATAATTCTGGAAGTTGTTACACTATCAGGTGCCTGACTGGGAAAGGCTGGTTTATACATCATCTGGGCTGATTGTCTTTTTATTGTGGAGAGTGTCATAAATGTAGTAGAAGTACAGAAAGTATCTGCCTTTGGGCCCTTAGGTCCAGAGTCCCCATCACGTTCTCCCTTGTCACTGGGAGCTGCCACCTACAAAGATATTTTGAATGAGAAAGGAGAATTAAAAGCGAGAAATACTTTAAAGGAAGAAGGAATCGAATTGGAATGGTGGGCGTATCTCCAAACTCAATCCAAATTTAATAAAGATAAAAAGGAATGGGGCATAAAGCAAGACTCATTAGAATTAGATAAAAATTTATTTAGCAGGGAAGGCAAGACCATAAGTAAACTATATCGATATTTATTAGAACAAGATATGATCGAGGAACAGGTGAAAGAAACGATGATAATTTGGTGTAAATATTTTGGGCACAATATCGATTTGGACAATTGGCAAAGTTTATGGGGGAAAAATTTAAAAATCACACTAGCAACTTCCTACAAGGAAAACCTCTATAAGGTGTTTTACAGGTGGCACCTCCCCCCCCCCACAAGATTAGCACGAATGAATAAGGGGAAATCCTCGATATGCTGGAAGTGTGGAGAGACCGTTGGGAATTACTACCACATGTGGTGGGAATGCCCAAAGGCGCAAAAATTCTGGAATTTACTAAAGAACTGGCTGGAAGAAATTTTGCTAATAGATATAGAGGCCAAACCGGAATTTTTCTTATTGGGAATTATAGAAAGAAAATATAAGAAAGATACAAATTATTTATTACTGCATATAGTCACAGCGGCACGAATAGCCTTCACTCAAAAATGGAAAGAGGAAGATAGTCCAACTGAAGAGGAAATATTACTGAAAATTTTCAACTGCGCAGAAATGGACAAGACTCACTTTGGAACTCAAGGATAAAAGCGAAACTAAGTACTACAAAATCTGGGAACAATTTTATGATTGGATAGATAACAAGAGGGTAGCCAAGACAAATGTATAGTGTTAGAACAAAAAAATAGATGTTTTTATAGATAAATGTATGTTTAAAAGATAAATAAATATACAGAAATAAGGGGGAAAGTGTTAATATCATATTATGCTTAAATAGCGAGCAAAGCTTAAGAACTACATGTTTATATGAGTACTAATATTATTGTAAAGTGACAGAAGATGTATGGAACCAGTGATGTCGTATCTATGTCCAATGTGTTTTTTAATTTTGTATTATTAATAAAAACCTTTAAAAAAAAAAGTTCTCCCTTGTTACTCATTCCCTGCCCCATAAGTCCACTAACATGATCTTGCAGTTTAAGGCTGAAAGATCCAGAGTTGTCGGTGAGATGAAGCAAAAAAAGAAGTTTATGGGTCTCTTTCTTGCTGTGCCTAATATCCATAGAACATAGAATTATCAGGATGATAAGGATGGAAGGGACCTCACAGGTAGGAGGCCCTGTACCATCCTGATCAAATGGTTGTCCAGTGTATTTTTGAAAACCTCCAGTGATGGAGCACCCACAACTCTGTGAGGCAATTATTTTGTTGATTGTTTTCACTGTCAGAAAATTTCTCCTTACTTTTAGGTTTGATCTCTCTTTAACAAGCTTCCCGTGGATTTTTACTGACATGGCAGATGAAATGTGAGCAGCTACATAAGAAGAACCACAAAGAACAACAGCAGCATCAGGTAGCTGCTGCTCTCTCTTTTTCCACTGATGCTCCTGAATCAGAATGTTCTAGAAGTAGGACTTTTGACATGTCTTTCCTGGCGATCGGTGTTGACTAGTCTATATCTCTCCTTTGTTGTTGTTGTTAGTTGCGAAGTCATGTCCGACCCATCGCGACTCCATGGACAACGTTCCTCCAGGCCTTCCTGTCCTCTACCATCTTCTGGAGTCCATTTAAGCTCACGCCTACTGCTTCAGTGACTCCATCCAGCCACCTCATTCTCTTTCGTCCCCTTCTTCTACTGTCCTCAATCTTTCCCAGCATGAGGCTCTTCTCCAGTGAGTCCTTCCTTCTCATTAGGTGGCCAAAGTACTTGAGTTTCAACTTCAGGATCTGGCCTTCTAAAGAGCAGTCAGGGTTGATCTCCTCTAGGACTGACCAGTTTGATCGCCTTGCAGTCCAGGGGACTCGCAGGAGTCTTCTCCAGCACCATAGTTCAAAGGCCTCAATTCTTTTGCGCTCAGCCTTTCTTATGGTCCAACTTTCACAGCCATACATTGCAACTGGGAAAACCATGGCCTTGACTATACGTACTTTTGTTATGTCTCTCCTTACGGTTCTCTTTTTGAAATGTTGAAGGAATGGAAGAGAAAGAACAGACACACAAACATCTCAGCAAATGACAAATATCTTAGCAACAAAAAAAACTTATAAGTAATCTGGACATTACAAAACCTTTTTTGTTTCATCCAATATTTGGAACCTTATGTTGCCCATTAGCAAAATATTTGATTTCACTTTACTGCAGAATCAGAATACGTATATAATGGCACAAGGTCTACAAATTTAAAGATTTCTGATGGCCATGCAGGGGGAGGGGAGACCCAGGGTATTTTATGTTAGTTGTTAATGTGCTTCTTGGGTCATGCAAATAGCAAATCTACATTGCCTCTGAATGGATCCAAATAATCTCGTGGTTTTTTTTACTTAATAAACTCAGCACGGGCAACTAAAGCGTTCTTATCTGTTGGTTTTTGTTTTTGTTTTCAAATAGTACGTGCCAGTCATAATCAAGAAAATAATTATGTCAGACAATTTAATAAATATCAACTATGTAAAACCCTATTAGAAAATTTATTTCAGTTTGATCTAAGACAGTTACTGGAAACCTTATCCTGGCAATGTTTTTGGAGTTGGACGTTTTGTCCAGATGATTTGATAAGATGCTCAATAAATACCTAAGTGGCACACTAATAATCCTTGACCACAATTGAGCCCAAAATTTCTGTTGTTAAACGAGGCAGTTGTTTTGAGTTTTGCCCCACTTTATGACCTTTCTTGCCACGGTTGTTAAGTGAACCACTGTAATCATCACGTTAAGAACAGGGTTGTTAAGTGAATCTGGCTTCCCTATTGTCTTTGCTTGTCAGGTGAGATCACATGACCCCAGGACACTGCAATTGTCCTAAATGTGAGTCAGTTGCCAAGCATCCAAATTCTTGATCTGATTCAAATTTTGATTTTGAATTGTGAGAGTTGAAGTCCATTAGTTACCAAGGTTAGACACCCCTGTTGTAAGACTTAAAGACTTTTTTTAAAAAACAGCAACAACTATTTTCTTCTGTATCAGTTTAAAGACACTGAGAAGCACCAATTAAATCTTGCTTACCGATATCAAGAATGTTCTTTCTAAGAAGTTAAGGAGTATAATTTCCTTACTTTCTTTTATGGGAAAAGCACAAATGGAAATTCATTTCATTTTCTTGCCATGTATGTTAAAAATCTTTTGTGAATCTGTAGCCCTGGTGTGCGTGGAACACGCACCAATTTTGTCACATTTGGGGGAGAAACCCCCCTTTAAGATGCAATGAAGCATACTTTAATAGGGTAAAATGCAGCAAGATTTAGATATCTTGAACTTAAATATCAGAAGAGAATTTTGCCTGAAATGGATTAAAAGTTGGTGTGGAGGTTTTCTATTTCAAGAGAAAGCCACATGGTTGTGTGAATCAGCCTGCAGGCGCCACTTTGTCTTTATGTCTGACTTCCAAATCTTACACACGAAAACCTTATCTTACAGAGTTTGTAAACTGCACATTTAATACAATGAGAAATAAAAGGGTTAGATTCCTAGCCTGAAAGAAAATTTCCAGAGAATCTACAGCCAAGGGGATCCCCTTGGGAGATCTGGTGTCCCACACTTTAAAATACAAGCAGGTAGCAAGTCTAGGAGTAAATGCCGAAGTATGGATAGATAAGGACATGAAAAAAACTGCAGAAACTCAGCAAAAGGGACATATGACTCTGCTTTCAGAGTACAAGAGAAGCCTGTTAGAAGACACAATTTCATATCTGACTTGCGCTGCCCACACCTGGTAACAAACTACATCGATAAGTATTCATGAGAACACCAAATAAAATGGAGCAATTTAAGGAACAACGGCCAGATGGAGTTATGTCTGACGGAATGGCACTAGATCAAAGGAAGAGATGAAACCCAACACAAGAAGGAATAACCTGGAGGAAAAATAAAATAATGGGGGGGCAACCAGCACATTGGTATTTAAGGCTATGCTTACACAGACCTGCTTTTATCAAATGTATGGAATGGCTTCAGAAACGGAATGCGTGTATCACCATCCTTTGCTTCTGTTCCCCAATGCAAGTGAGATCCCAACAGAAGGATTTAGTTCCTGTTTCCTGTGCTATGTCTCAGAGGGCCTGCCAAAGCAATTACAGAAGAGTGTCTATATGGAGATTCTCAGCCATCCATGGTTGTCCCAAAAGTGCTTTTTCAAGAGGCAACTGGACCGCCTTTGTTTTTCCTTGAAGACGTTTCGCTTCTCATCCAAGAAGCTTCTTCAGTTCTGAAGAAGTGAAGAAGCTTCTTGGATGAGAAGCGAAATGTCTTCCAGGAAAAACAAAGAAGGTCCAGTTGCCTCTTGAAAAAGCACCTTTGGGACCATTACAGAAGAGGTCCCATGAGGAAAAAGAAGGTGCTAGGAATGGCAAGAGAGGGTGAGCTTTCGGAAGAGATGCAATGAAAGGCAGAGGTTGCTTTTAGAGATGCTAGAGCAGGGGTCTCCAACCTTGGCAACTTTAAGACTTGTGGACTTCAACTCCCAGAATTCCTCAGCCAGCATTGCTGGCTGAGGAATTCTGGGAGTTGAAGTCCACAAGTCTTAAAGTTGCCAAGGTTGGAGATCCCTGTGCTCGAGAATATCATTGGGTCAGCATGTAATTGACTTCATGTTCACTTCCAACGGTACAACGCAGAGTAGAGCCCGGCCACCCAGAGTTGTTGAGAGTCATGAACCATTTTTATCAACATTATCATCCTCATCCTTAAGGTTCTCCAACTTTTGCACACAAAAATACGTATATCGGTGATATTATAATCAATGCACCTTTTGTCTGAATCTATGTCAGGTCTTGCTATCTGCTTTATCTACTTGTCTGGCCATGTAAGATTTTGCTTGCATATCTTTTTTTCTATTCTTCATTGGCTCTTTTTGGTAGGCTAATTTGGTCTCTCTGGTGTTTAGTAAGCTTCATGGTATGCTAATTTCAGTGCATCTTCTTTACTGTCCTTCAGATATTCTTCCAATGCCTTTTTTCTTCTTCAGCTTCTGGTGTACTTGCAATATTCTATGTGCACCTATTTTTCTTGTTAAGTAGAGCTTGTCAACATTGCTGAGTGGATGAAGGGCATGATTCATTGTCATTGGTTTTCTGGTCTTCCTCTCCAGGGCTTTTAGTTCTGCTTGAGTTCAGCCCACTATTCCAGCTGTGTATCTAATGACTGGAATTGCCCAGATGTTAATTGCCTTGCTGGTATTTCCTCCACTGACTGTGGACTTTAAAGATCTTATTCACTCTCATGATGTATTCAATTCTAATCTTCTCGACTTCAGTGTGCTTGATGTAATCAGCTTGAAGGATGCCCAAGTTTTTGTAGTGATCTTCATCCAGACACTTGATGTTATTTCCTTAGGACATCTTGATTGCGTCAGTTTTCACTATCCCCCCCCCCCTTTTGATGGCAAGGGTGACCTACATTATTGGTAAGTGTTTGGAAGAGATTCAGACTGGTTTCTCCTTAAGTATAAAAGGAAAGTATAAAAGGAAAAAGAACAACACAGACAGGGTTCTCAAAATTCTGTTACAATAATCTCTCTTAATAAAGTCACCTAGTCATCTTGTGGAGACATTTTTCTGAACAAGTCAGCCTTGCTGGGCTGAGAACCATCTTAACTACATCACAGCTACCAACAGCCACTGTACTGACTCTCTCTTGCTGGAATTATCCCATTAGGACTTCTATTAATAGCCTAGAGTCCCCGAATAGCCCAGATCATCTTGTCGTAGACAGAAGGCTGTCTCTGGACCAGATTCACAAGCTTTGCACCCACTGTGAAAACTTATTTGCCCTTAGTCAGTGTGACACAGTCCTTGATAAGATGAATAATTAAGGTTGCTAGCTATTTAAAAAAAAAACTAACCTCTGCTCCCTATGCCACCAGGAACTGATTAGTCTATAAATAAGAACCAGTTGGTGTGGTGCTTAAGGCCCCAGTCGAGAAACCAGGAGACTATGAGTTCTAGTCCCACCTTAGATACAAAGTCAGCTGGGTGACCTTGGGCCAGTCACTTTCTCTCAGCCCTGGGAAGGAGGCAATACAAATCACTTTTGAAACTTGCCAAATGGCAGGGATAACTCCAGGCAATTACTAGGAGTCCACACTGTCTCAAAAAGATCATCACCACAATTGGAAGCCAGCCACGAAGGTTGCAAATGACTAAGACATGAACCAAGAGCACAGTGGCTCGAGTGGTTAGGACGCTAAATTGGAGATTAGCAAGCCCGTGTTCAAGACCCAGGTGCTGCTGTGAGGCAGGGTGAGCTCTCGTCCTTTACTCCAGCTCCTGGAAGGACATGAAAGTTGTCAAGATTATCGCTATGATGCCTGCTACTTTCTATTGCTAATCAACTTGCCATAGAAAAGGGGGGAGGGGTAGAAAATGAAGGGAAGAAGTGGGATGCCAAGAAGCTGTTCACGGACTGTGACAGCCTGCAAAACGCCAAGGTCACCACTGCAGGTGCTCAATGAAGAAGTGAACCGTTGCCATAACAAAAAGAAGCATTACTACTGGACAATGTGAACACCCGGCGAGGAACCTATTGTTTAACTAAGCAAGCTTTTGCATGGGGAAACCCAGAGCTGGTTTTGCTTCTTCAGTTCCGAGATGGTGTATCCAATAAATGTTTACCTTTGGGGACTTAAGTAGCTTGTGGTATCTTTTTGTTAGGTTCGCTAGTTGGACTACTGACAAAAGGAGCCCCCAACTGGGTATCCCCCAGGCAACGGTAATGTCACCAGCTAATCCTGGGTACTTCTGACATGAGCGCAATGCAATCACATGACCCCAGGATGTTGCCATGTCATTAATACATGCTGGTTGCCAAGTGCCCAAACTTTGTCACATGACTGCAGAGATACAGACGGAGTTGCAGACGGAGAGAAAACCAGGGACGGAGTTGCAGACGGAGAGAAAACCAGGGACGGAGTTGCAGGCAGCTGACATGGAGGGTGAGAGATCAGTTGAAATATCTGGAGGAGCTGGGAGGAAGAAAAGGAATTGCTGGAGGGGGAAACAGCATCGTGCTCAGTGTTTTGAGCAGCAAAAGCAGCAAAAGCAGCAAAGGCAGCGTTTCGGGCCGCAGGGGCAGAGTGGACAAGCAGCCATTGCAGCTGGGAAGTTTCCCTCCGCTGCTGTTTATCTCCAGAAGAAAAGGAAGAGGTGCGACCGGAAGAGGAAGCGTGGCAAACGTGGAGGCCTAACATCTAGGCTGAAAGCTAGACCTTACAGAGTGTCTCTTCCATCTATTTTGTTTGCAAATGCTCGCTCCTTAGAACCAAAAATGGATTACTTAAGGCTGGATTTAACAACAAATCAGGAGGTGAGAAATTGCTGTGTTATTATTGCAACAGATACTTGGTTAAAGCCCTCTGTTCCAGATAGTGCTGTTAGCTTGATGGGATTTTCAACATTTCGGTTGGACAGGAGTTCTACTCTTAGTGGCAAATCCAGGGGAGGGGGTGTCTGTTTTTATATAAATGACAGATGGTGTAATAATGCCAAGGTGGTTTCAAGTCTGTGCTCCCCAGATGTGGAGCTTCTGACCATCAAATGCAGACCCTTCTATCTGCCCAGAGAATTCTCTGTTACCATTATCACAGCTGTGTATATCCCCCCTGATGCAAACAGAGAAGTGGCCCTGAAGGTTCTCCACCATACCATCAGTGACTTACAAACTACTCACCCAGAAGGTGCATTTATTGTTGTGGGAGACTTTAACCAAGTGGATTTGAAAGCTACCCTGCCACATTTCCATCAATATGTGGACTTTGCAACCAGAGGGGACAATACACTGGATCTTGCTTATTCCAACATCAAGAAAGCTTTCAAAGCTATCCCCCGCCCTCACCTGGGCTCCTCTGACCATCTCTCAGTGCTGCTTATTCCAGCATATAAACCTTTACTAGTCAGAGTGAAACCTACAGTAAAGCAGGTGAGGATTTGGACAGAGGGTGCTATAGAAGCATTACAAGACTGCTTTGAATGTACAGATTGGGGCATGTTTAAGGAAGCAGCTACTGATAACCAACATACAAATGTTGAGGAGTATGCCACCACGGTGTCTGCATATATCCAAAAGTGCATAGAAGATGTCTGTGTCCTGAAAAGCTTTGTTGTGAGGGCGAATGAAAAACCGTGGCTGACTTATGAGGTCCGCAAGATGCTGAAAGCACGGAATGTGGCTTTTAAATCTGTGGACATGCTGGCACTTAGAACAGCCAGAGCAAATCTGAAAAGTGCCGTAAAAGGTGCAAAGCAAGCCCATTGCCAGAAAATTCAGAACTTTTTTCAGGACCAAACAAACACCAGGCAAATGTGGCAAGGGATCCAGGCCATTACGGATTACAAGGTGGCTCCATCGAGATGTAAGGATGACACAGACTTCCTAAACAAACTGAATGCATTCTTTGGTAGATTTGAGGCATCAAATAGTACTCCTGCTAGGAAAGCTGTGCCCCATCCTGATGAGCAAGTGCCTAGCTTTGAGGTCACCTCTGTCCGGAAAACACTGCAGACAGTTAACATTCGGAAAGCAGCAGGCCCAGATAACATCCCTGGACGTGTCCTCAGGGAATGCGCAGAGGAGCTGGCTTGTGTTCTCACTGATATTTTTAACCTCTCATTGCAGCAGGCAGTGGTCCCATCGTGTTTTAAGATGGCCATCATCTTGCCAGTGCCAAAAAAGTCCACAATCACAGGCCTCAATGATTACCGTCCGGTTGCACTGACATCCACCATCATGAAATGCTTTGAGAAGCTGATAAAAGACACTATTGTATCTAGCCTCCCGCCAGCATTGGACCCGCTTCAGTTTGCCTACCGACCAAATCGCTCTACGGAGGATGCTATTTCTTCCGTTCTCCATCTGAGCCTGAAGCACTTGGAGGAAAGAAATACTCATGTGCGTTTGCTGTTTGTCGACTTCAGTTCGGCGTTTAACACAATCATTCCCCAGCATCTAGTAGACAAACTGGGCCTTTTAGGCTTAAACACTCCTTTGTGCAACTGGATTCTGGATTTTCTTACCAACAGGCCCCAATATGTGCGAGTTGAAACAAATACCTCAAATACCATTTTCTTGAGCACAGGTTCTCCTCAGGGCTGCGTCTTAAGTCCGCTGCTGTTCACCCTGTTGACCCATGACTGCTGTGCTAGGTTTGCCACCAACCATATTGTGAAGTTCGCAGATGATACAACAGTAGTGGGCCTTATTCAGGATGACAAGGTGGAAGCTTACTGCAAGGAGGTTGAGGGGTTGGTGAACTGGTGCAAGGAAAACAGCCTAGTTTTAAATACAAGAAAAACCAAAGAGATCATTGTTGATTTCAGAAAAGGCAGGCACAGCCACACTTCTCTGTGCATAAATGATTCACCTGTGAAGATGGTTACCAGCATCAAATTCCTGGGTGTGCAGGTAACGAGTAGGCTGACTTGGTCGCTCAACAGTGAGAAACTGGTGAAGCGGGCACAGCAGCGACTGCATTTTCTGCGCCGCATGAGAAAAGCACATCTTCCTTCCCCTGTCCTGACCACTTTCTACAGGGGGACAATCGAGAGCATCCTGTCATACAGCATCACAGTCTGGTTTGGAGGCATCACTGCTTCAGACAGGAAGGCAGTGCAGAGAGTGGTGAGGATGGCCGAAAAGATCATTGGCAGTCCCCTCCCTACCATCCAGGACATAGCACAGAAGCGTTGCTTGAGCAGGGCCCGCAAGATTTTCTGGGACACTACACATCCTCTCCACAACCTGTTTTCCCTGTTACCTTCTGGGAGGAGGCTTCGTGGTATCCGTAGCAGAACATCCAGATTCAGCCATAGTTTCATTCCATACAGCATTAACCTTGCGAACTCTCAAACTTCCTCCTTGCGTTATATATTCAAGATGGACAGTATTTAATATTTATTTGCTATGTATATGTAGGGATGTGGGTCTATATATATGTTGTACATAGTATGTTTTAGGTGTGTGTCATGTATATGTTTCACTTTGAGAGCGGGCAACTAAATTTCATTATTTTATGTGTGCCATTGTGCCCACAATATAAAAAATGACAATAAAGGTTATTTATTTATTTATTTATTTATTTTATACTGTGATGCTTATAAGGGCAAGGTTGTAAGTGACTTTTTTCTGTTCTGCTGTAACTTTGAACGGTCACTAAAAGAATGCTTGTAAGTCAAGGACCACCTTTATTCGTGGCATGAACACAACCATTGACTGTCCATTGGGCATTTCTGAGAAAACAGTGTTAGTCTTGAGTGATTTTTAGCTGAAAGCACCCACAAAGTTGTCTTCTTTCTTGCAAGTTTTTTGTTCTCCCCCATACCCCGAATTTCACAAGCAGAACTGTGTTGTTCTTTGTGCAGCACGACCTATGCTTTTTTAAAAAAAAACAAAAACAAAAACAAAAAACCAGCCTCCAGCAAAGAATTTCAATTTCCAGATGCTTTGAATTTCTCAAATCTTACTCAGCTTCTCTGAGTGGGAATTGCAGGGTTGATTGCAAATCACGTGGCCAAGCAATTCCACAGCAACAGAAAGGCATGCAATGTCAAAGTCAGCACCTTTTAAAAGCAGTGATGGAGAAATAACAACAAAAATTTTAGAAAGAGATAAGGTTGAGATGCTTGACAAAGAAACACAGCCGTGGTTTCTCCTGCAGCGTGTTATTTCTCCTTTCCTCTCCTTCCTTCCGCTCTTTTTTTTTTTTTTTTCCTTTCAGGCCGACGACAAGCCATCATTTACATGAGTTTCTCCGTAATACACCAAAATAATAGTACAGTTTTCTTTTTCTTTTTTAAAAAAAAAATGCCTCCGTCTTTGCTTGTGTTGTCAAGAGACTTTAACTGAAATATACAGCGATTTCCAACACTTACCTGGCTTGTCACACTGAGAGTGAAATAATGGCTAACATTAGGAAGATTATTTCTTTGCAATAAAATTACCTTTCGTAACACATTTCTATCTAAGTGGAAATGATAAAAATCATAGATTCTATTTTCAAACGGAGAAGCGGGGTAGGGAAAAAAGAAGAAGAGAAGGAAGTCAACAGGATTTCTCCACACCCTTATTCAGAGACAGTTGCTAAGAGCTTCAGAAACAGACTGACATTCCCCCACACCTACCCGAAGGAATTGTTGACTATTCCTAAAAGTTAATACAAAGGAGGACAAAATGTCCTTCCTCGTTATGGTTAGCCTCAACCTACCTCCAGAATATACAGGTAGTCCTCGGCTTATGACCACAGTTGAGTCCAAAAGTTCTGCTGCTGCTAAGTAAGACATTTGTTAAGTGAGTTTTGCCACTTAGGGGACTGGAGGCTAAAGCACATCAGGAACGTTTGCTGGTATTGGGTATGTCTAGTTTAATGAAAAGAAGGACAAGGGGGGACATGATAGCAGTGTTCCAATATCTCAGGGGCTGCCACAAAGAAGAGGGAGTCTAGCTATTCTCCAAAGCACCTGAAGGCAGAACAAGAAGCAACAGATGGAAACTAATCAAGGAGAGAAGCAACCTAGAACTAAGGAGAAACTTCCTGACAGTTAGAACAATTAACCAGTGGAACAACCTGCCTCCAGAAGCGGTGAATGCTCCAACACTGGAAGTTTTTAAGAAGAGACTGGACAGCCATTTGTCCGAAATGGTATAGGGTTTCCTGCCTGAGCAGGGGGTTGGACTAGATGACCTCCAAGGTCTCTTCCAACTTTATTATTATTATTATTATTATTATTATTATTATTATTATTATTATTATTATTATTATTATTATTATTATTATTATTATTATTATTATTATTATTATTATTATTATTATTATTATTATTACATTTTATGACCTTTCTTGCCACAGTTGTTAAGGGAATTACTGCACTTGTTCAGTTAGCAACAGGGTTGTTAAGTGAATCTGGATTCCCCACTGAGTTTGCTTGTCAGAAAGTTTCAAAAGGGGATCACGTGATCTCGGGACACTGCAACTGTCATAAATAATGAGTCAGTTGCCAAGTGTTTGAATGTTGATCACGTGACCACGGGGATCCTGCATTGGTCATAAGTGTGGGAAATGGTCTTAAGTCATTGTTTCAGCACCGTTGTAACTTCAAGTAGTCACTAAACCAACTGTTGTAAGTTGAGGACTACCTGTAGAACAATTGTTCCTTGTAGTAGTCAAAAAGACAAACAATGGGTCATCAAACAATCCAGATATCTATGGAGATTCTCTGTCATCCAAGTCATAGTTGTCCCCAAAGTGCTTTTCCAAAAGGCAATTGGGATTTTCTTATTTTTTTTTCCCTTGAAAATGTTTCACTCCTCATCCAAGAAGCTTTTTCCGTTCTTTAGTTCTCAACTTCTTGGATGAGAAGCGAAATGTTTTTGAGGGGGAAAAACAAGGAAGTCCAGTTGCCTCTTGGAAAAGCACCTTCGGGACAAACAACCCAGAGTTCTCACTCAAGGCCCAAATGCCCAGACTCAAAATATCTTGTTTCAGACACATTCTGAGAAGACCTCTGAAGATTGTCTCTGGTGTTGGGAAAGACGGAAGAAAAGAGAAGTTGCAAGATGGATGGACTCATTTACAGCAGCATTGGATGATGCATTGTTGGAAGACCCGAAAGATCAGGTGTGGGAATCCTGGAGAAAATCCGTCTGTGTGGTTACTAGCATGGATACTCTTTATATCACATAATCAAACAATTGGTCCATCAGTCAATCTCCTTTGCAGAAAGTCAAATCAATGTTAAAAGGACAAACTAAGGACACCCATAATCAGAAGGATCTCAGCAATGCTCCTGGAGCCTGTCATAAAATGCTCGACTGCCACAAACTATATGATCTAACCATGGACATTGAGTAACTAGAATGGTAAAAGTAAGGGTTCCCCCTGTCGTGCTCATCTCCGTTTCTTAGCCGAGGGAGCGAGCTTTGGCTGAAGACACTTCTGTAGTCATGTCGCCAGCATGACTATACGCCAAGGCGCATGGAACGCTGTTACCTTCCCACTAAAATGGTACCTATTTAGCTACTCACACTTGCCTGCTTTCAAACAGCTAGGTGGGCAGGAGCTGGGGCAAGTAACGGGAGCTCATCCTCTCATGCGTCGCTCAGGTCTCAAACGTGGGCTGTCAACTTTCCAGCTCACAAGCTCGGCATCTTTAATAGCTGAGCATCCTGCCCCTGAAATGGATACGTATAAGTGGGCCCTTTCCAGAGCTGTTTGAAAGTCCTGCTGATGGAGAAATTCTAAGAGGTTCTTTATTCTCAGATATTTTATCCTTCATGCTTCTAGGTCTAGGGAAGTAGAAACTCTTGCCCAGATCTTCCCACTGAGTCCTCTGTTTTATGATATTCTGGGGAGACGTCCTCCCCTCAATTATTTCCAAATTTGAGGGACGTACAGATATAGTTTAAGGTACATTATATTTTAAGAGGTAATAATAATAATAATAAAGTTGGAAGGGACCTTGGAGGTCATCGAGTCCAACCCCCTGCTCAGGCAGGAAACCCTATACCATTTCAGACAAATGGCTGTCCAGTCTCTTCTTAAAAACTTCCAGTGTTGGAGCATTCACCGCTTCTGGAGGCAGGTTGTTCCACTGGTTAATTGTTCTAACTGTCAGGAAGTTTCTCCTCAGTTCCAGGTTGCTTCTTTCCTTGACTAGTTTCCATCCATTACTTCTTGTCCTGCCCTCAGGCAAATCTAATAAATCTATCATCTATTCTCCTTGGAGAATAGCTTGACTCCCTCTTCTTTGTGGCAACCCCTGAGATATTGGAATACTGCTATCATGTCACCCCTAGTCCTTCTTTTCATTAAACTAGACATACCCAATTCCAGCAAACGTTCCTGATATGCTTTAGCCTCCAGTCCCCTAATCATCTTTGTTGCCCTTCTCTGCACTCTTTCTAGAGTCTCAACATCTGTGCTAACCCTTTGCTTACATTTCAAGTTGCAAAATACTTTTACTAAACCAAACAACTGTGCAAAGCTCTGGCTTGGATGTCTTGTGTGATTTTTAATTTTATTTGGTTACAGGTTTGCTACAGCACTATGCTTGTTTTTCTATTGGTGGTGCTGGTCAATGACTGTAATAAAGGCATATTGTGCAAAGGAAGATGAAATTACCTTCCTCATTTTGGCAAACAATGCAGAAAACAATCCTCTTCTCATGCCAGCATCTCAGCTTATAATATTGTGTGATGCACAGTGGCCTTGGGAATGAGATCTGCCTTCTGGGCATTGCAATTTGGTTGGTTGGTTGGTTGTTGAGTGATTGAAAGACCTCCTGTAGGAAATGAGCAGGCAGAATCTGGGGGCGGAGTCAAGCGAGTAATCAGCCTAGAGTCGTTATGTTCCCACAAACCCTCTAAGACCAATTCCTCTTGAATTCCATTGATCCTCATCTGGTACCAATTTAGTGCTGACCATTAGTTGACTAGTTTCTTGTGAATAGGCATGAGCAATAAAACATCTTAACTGGAACTCTATGTGTGGTCCCAATTCTTCACACCTGACACCACTCAACTAAAAAAAACAAACATAACATCCAAATACACAGTTAGGTCTCACCAACATATACTACACTTTACAGGAGAAGCTTATTGACCATTCTGGCTACAGTGACCAAAGCATCAGCAGATCCACCATAGCACCTGTCCTATGGAATGAGATTCTCTCTTATATTCATGTGGCTCTCATCCTGGTGGCTTTCTGAAAACTCTTAAAGGCTTGGCTGTTGTCCCAGAACAAAGTTGAGTGGTAGCCCTGCCAGATGGTGTTTGGGTGTGGTTAGCCAGATCTGCCGTAGGTTCTTGTTGTTTATTTTCTTTTTATTTCTTTCTACAATTCTTGTATTCTATTTTTGTTCTATTGGTCTTATTATACCCTGCCCAGAACAACTTTGGAATCTGGTGGTGCCTACATGGAATAAAGTAATCTTCAAAACTTATAAGATATAAGATCAATTATTGAATTTATAAAGCAATTATGGGACCGTTGGGTCCCCAACCTGATTTTGTGATAGGCTTCAGACAATTCAAACCATCTGCATTAAAAAGAAGTTATATATAAAAAAAAACAACTGTGTTTGCCATTTTATTTTATTTTAAAGGGCCCTTTCCTTTTATTTAATTAAACAGAACAGGAAAAGCAAATGATAGAAAAAGAAAAAAGAAAAAAACGAGGGCAAAATAAGTAGAGATAGATTAGATAGATAGATAGATAGATAGATAGATAGATAGATAGATAGATAGATAGATAGATAGATAGATAGATAGATAGATAGATAGATAGATAGATAGATAGATAGATAGATAGATAGATAGATAGATAGATAGACAGAGAAATAGAAAGAGATAGAGAGATAGATAGACAGACAGATATATAAATAGATCAGTGGTGGGATTCAAATATGTGAACAACCGGTTCTCGGTGTGGATGCCGCTTCCGGAAGTCCATTCTGGGCCTGGGCAGCAAAAAATTAGCCACCGGTTCTGCCAAAGTGGTGCGAACCAGCTGAATCCCACCACTGAAATAGATGATAGATTTATTAGATTTGTGTGCTAGATAGATGATAGACAGAGATATAAGCTTTTTATACAGGTGTGTATAAATAACAAAGTTTACATAATAATTTTAACAAAAAATTGCTTTATTTGTTTGCTGGGACTCTTCTGCTTAATATTCTGAGCAGATGATTATTTCATTGTAAGTATCCAAACATAATCTATAAGAAACCCATCCATAAGTCACGAATAACATCAGGTCTTCGTTAAATAACTGAGGCTTTACATTTTTTTCCCCTATCAGTGTTGAAGACTAATCTTTTGCAATATAAAGAGCTCAGAGGATCCATTTCTGTGTCCAGTCTTCAGTTTCCATGGAATAAATATGTAGTTGATAAGAAAATGGATGTCTGAACCCTGTCTCACATAAATATTTACTTACCGACTTACTGATTTGATTTTTATCCCTCCTTTATAACTGTATAAGGCAGCAAACATATCTATTTCTCCTTCTTCTCCCTATTTTCCCCACAACAACAACCCTGTGTGGTGGGCTGAACTGAGAGAGAGTGAATGGCTCAAAGTCACCCAGCTGGCTTTCAGGCCCAAGGTAGGACTAGAACTCAGAGTCTCCTGTTTCTAGCCTGGTGACTATAATTACAGACTTTCAATAAACTGTGTGGTCGGATGGAAAACAGAAGAACGAAATGGCTGAAAGGGGCACAACTAATGATAACAGCTGCATTTCTGAAACTCCACAAATACTAGCACAGTACCAGTGATTAAAGAAGACTATACCTTAGGGGGGAAGAAAGAAGGAAAAAGCAAAGTATACCCAAATTTACATCCCTTTGAAATTCCACTAAAACTGCACAGTAACCCAACTGGATGTTTTTTTCTATAAGCCCTTCTTTTATTACGTTCTACTGATTGGAATGAGATTCCTGTCTCAGTTCACTTCAGATGGATATCTTGGAAAACAGAAGCCTGGTCTTGTGTTCTTCCCCTCCGCTGGCACGCAGGTGTTGTTGTTGGGACAAACTAACAATCTTACAAATCCACCTTCCTAGCTCCTCTTCCAGTTATCCCTTTGTAGTCTAATCTGCAGACAAAGAAAAAAAAAATACTGCAAATTTGCACTGTGTATAATCTAGCCCGTTTACTAAGTATTCCTTTTTTTCTTTTTTCTTTGCAGATGCTCCCGGAAATTCTAGATATCACAGTATTAAACCTTCACTATCCTGTTGCTCAGAGAACACACAGAAGTCTCTCTCCACACCCCCAGCCTGCTCAAGTTCTCATAGTGTTAAATCTCTTTTGCTCTGCCTGCCTGCAACTCAGATCACGTTAGATTCCCAGAGCCAAAGGAACAGTTCTCATCTATCCGTCACCAAGGAGGCAGACAGGGCCGGGGAACAACAAGCCATTTGTACCTGAAGATGAAGGGGGATACAGAAAAGATGAGCCACCCCCATGAATCTGAGCTATTCTACGCGGTAAACAGAACTGCATGAGAAACGCACAGATTATCGGGGACATCGCAGTCATTCTCTCTGTCTTGGACTGGTGGGTGAGGTGGGACCAGGGTCTGAAATCCTATATTGTCCCGATAGAAAGCCTGCCCTTGGGAAATAACGAGGTAGGGAGGGGATAAGGGCAAAGCCCGGGTCTTTCTTCATTCCACAACCCTCACACCCGCTGAGACAGTCATTCCCCAGCCGTGCGATGGGGCCACACTGGTGGGTGAACCAAGATGGGTCATGAGAAATAAGGGAGTTCACGAACCACGAGCTCCTGGGATCGATCCCAGAAGTCTTCAGATCAGCCTTGCATGAAATAAAGTTGCTCAGCTCTGGTCATTTCAGGAAGGAGGGAACTGCACAATCCAAACTTAAAACGGTTTATGGGAAGAATCCAGAGAAAGAAATATTTTGGGAAATATTAAAAAGGCAGAATATATTTCCCCAAAGGATTTCAAAGGCAGAAACCAACACACACACACACCCCAAGTCTCTTTGCCCCAAACAGAAACCAGGTGTGCAGAAATGCAGATGTGATCATCTTGTCAGAAAGATTGGAGCCAGGAAGCTTGGATTAGAAAGAAAGATCCCTAGAATCAACAACCCCTCACACCAACACTCATCAGCCCCAGCCCCAGGAAAGCAGGATATGACCTTTGGGACATAATAGGATTAAGCCACCACTATCAGAATACCAGAAAGGCACACTCAAACTCAGGTCAAAGTTCGTGCCACAGAAACAACTCCAAACGAAAGCTCAAGAAGGTATAAAAGCCCACCACTCCCTGCTACATGTGGTCAGTTTTTCCAGCGCCATCTTTCTGTCTGGCTCTCCTCTTCAATAAACTACAATCTTCTTTCTAAAGCAGTCCCCATTTTGATTATTCCCAGCTTGGACTGGACCCTGGTGAAGATTTTTCTTTCAACAGGTTCATTGTCAGAGCTCAGGACTCTGTGTGAATCACTGACTTGGGTGTACTGTCTCCCAATAGGATTCATTTCTGTGTCAGTTTTGTTTCTTGTAAGCCAAAGTTTTCAAGTACAACAGCATGTATCTCATCCCACTGTAATTCCAAATTAAAATCACTGAAAAGCCCCAGCGCTCACATATACAATTGAATTCACACAAAATAGCAATAGCAATAGCACTTAGACTTATATATTGCTTCATAACACTCTCTAAGCTGTTTACAGAATCAGCATATTTTCCCCAATAATCTGGGTCCTCATTTTACTGATCTCGGAAGGATGGAAGGGTGAGTCAACCTTGAGCTGGTGAAGATTGAACTCCTGGCAGTGGGCAGAGTTTGCCTGCAATACTGCATTCTAACCACTAGGCCATCATGGCTCCTAATGTTTAATGCTTATTCAGGTAAGATTTACCAAATGTATGGATAAAGTATTCTAGTACTGGTTAGTTTTGGGGTGATTTAGTATTTGAGCAACCCCAGTCCGATTGGTTAGACC
This sequence comes from Azemiops feae, assembly GCA_023970755.1. NCBI lineage: Eukaryota > Metazoa > Chordata > Lepidosauria > Squamata > Viperidae > Azemiops > Azemiops feae. Next base: position 1,048,268 of record JALGBA010000241.1, read on the forward strand.
AGGGGTCTCCAAACTTGGCAACTTTAAGACTTGTGGACTTCGACTCCCAGAATTCTTCAGCCAGCCATGGAAATAAGTTAATTCAGGAACCAGGTTAAATATGTGTGTGCGAACATCACCTTTAGATAATTCTACCCCAACCTTGCAATGTAAGATCCTATCATCAGGAATGTATTTCCCAACAATGGGGCATATTTGGGTGCAAGAGAGTGACCAGCCCAAAGTTATACAGTGAGATTTCCCATTTGAGGACAGTGATCAGAAAAATGGAGAATCGAATATTCCATATTTAAGATTCAGAGTGCAGACTATCCAGAGTTGCATTTTGCTTCCTTCACGCACCTAGCAAATTCTTCCATCCTTACGCATTATTGTGGTAGCACACCCAAGTAGCCATCCAGTTTCCTTACACTGATCTCTCCTTTTCAATGGGGCATGCTGTTTCCCGTGCCTTATTTTTTTGTTCTTTATTTTTTGCATGACTTGAAGTTCAATTGTCTTTATACAGAAACTGTTTGATTCAACAGGATCTCAAAAATCAAGAGGTGCATCCAACCAAACCAGACTTGGGCATTCATCAGAAACTAATGTACAGCAGTTACTTACAATAGGGAAACAGATTGGTTTGTTTAGTCTTCTTTCAGAGCTGTGATCTTCCAAAATCTACCTTTCCTGTCTGAGTTACCGCATTGTGCCTAGCGGGATTTGTTTCTTTTACCATCAAAAGCCAAGGTCAGCTTGAGGTAAAGCTCAAAACAGGAAGAAGAAAGAAGATGTAGGGATAGGGTTGTATAATGAGAACTTCAAAGTATCACCCAGAGTTCATGAGTTGACGCCCCTTTTTGACTTCCATGAGTTCCTTCATTAAAACGTAGATCTGACCACAACACAGAACTGATGGGCAAGCCAGCTTGAAATAATATACTGTATATCAATAACGGATCCGTTGTTCTAGCCTGACGTCTTTCAGATATTGTCCTTGGTTATTGTTAGCCCTGAAAAAGAGCAGATCTGGTTGAAACTCGTGGAGATGATGACAGGAAAGATGAAGAGAATCCATTGTTCATGATTAATAATAATAATAATAATAAAGTTGGAAGGGACCTTGGAGGTCATCGAGTCCAACCCCCTGCTCAGGCAGGAAACCCTATACCATTTCAGACAAATGGCTGTCCAGTCTCTTCTTAAAAACTTCCAGTGTTGGAGCATTCACCACTTCTGGAGGCAGGTTGTTCCACTGGTTAATTGTTCTAACTGTCAGGAAGTTTCTCCTCAGTTCCAGGTTGCTTCTTTCCTTGACTTAGTTTCCATCCTTATTTTGTCCTGCCCTCAGGCGCCTTGGAGAATAGCTTGACTCCTCTCTTTGTGGCAGCCCCTGAGATATTGGAATACTGCTATCATGTCACCCCTAGTCCTTCTTTTCATTAAACTAGACATACCCAAATTCCAGCAAACGTTCTTGATATGCTTTAGCCTCCAGTCCCCTAATCATCTTTGTTGCCTTCTCTGCACTCTTTCTAGAGTCTCAACATCTTTTTTACATCGTGGTGACCAAAACTGGATGCAGATTCCAAGTGTGGCCTTACCAAGGCATTGTAAAGTGGTATTAAACTTCACGTGATCTGATTCTATCCCTCTGTTAATGCAGCCAGCACTGTGTTGGCTTTTTTGGCAGCTGCAGCACACTGCTGGCTCATATTTAAGTGATTGTCCACTAGGACTCCGAGATCCCTCTCACAGTTACTACTATTGAGCAAGGTACCCCCTATACTATACCTGACATTTGGTTTTTTCTTGCCTAAATGTAGAACCTTACTTTTTCACCATGAATTTCATTTGTTAGATAGCGCCCAATTCAAGTCTGTCCAGGTCCTCCTGTATCTTAAGCCTGTCTTCTGGAGTGTTGCTATTCCTGCCAGCTTGGTGTCATCCGCAAATTTGATGAGTTCCCCATCTACCCTCGTCAATCGTGATGAAGATGTTGAAGAGCACTGGCCCCAGGACAGAGCCTGGGGCACCCCACTGCACACTTCCCTCCATGTAGATGCGGTTCCATTGAGGACCACACGCTGAGTACGGCCGCGGTCAGCCAGCTACGAATCCATCTGGTGGTGATGCTGTCTAACCCACATTTTTCTATTATCAAGTAGTAGGTTGTGATCTACTTTATCAAATGCCTTACTGAAGTCCAAGTAAATTATATCCACAGCATTCTCTGATCCACTAATTTTGTCACTTGGTCAAAGAATGCAATAAGGTTTGTCTGGCATGATCTGTTTTGACAAACCCATGTTGGCTTTTAGTAGTGATTTGTTTGCCTCTAGGTGTTCGCTGATTCGTTGTTTGATTATCTTTTCCAGAATCTTCCAGGTATTGAGGTCAGGCTGATAGGTCTGTAATTTCCTGGGTCCATTTTTTTTCCTTTTTGAAGATGGGAACTACATCAGCTCTTTTCCAGTCTCCGGTAATTCCCCAGTGCTCCAGGATCTTTGAAAAATATAGTTCAATGGTTTGAGATCACATCTGCCAGTTCTTGAGAACCCTGGGGTGTAATCCATCTGGTCCTGGTGATTTGAACTCATCGTAGGCTGGACAGGTGCTCACTTACCGTTTTCTTGCCTATCTTAACTTGCATTTCTATTCTGTTTTTTATGGCACTATTTTTGGTAGGTTGGTCTGTTTTTTCCCTTTGTGTAAAGACAGATGCAAAAAATGAGTTAAATAGTTCTGCTTTCTCCCTGTTGCTTGTCACCTTTTTGCCACTTTCACCCACTAGTGGACCAATCATTTCCTTCACTTTTTTCTTGTTTTTTACATGTTGAAAGAAGCTTTTTTTGTTATTTTTGACTTTGGTCACAAGCCTTAGTTCATTATGAGCCTTAGCTTTCCTCACTTCATCTTTGCAGGCTCGGGCTATTTGCTGATATTCTGTCTTAGTTATGTGCCCCTCTTTCCACTTTCTATATTTGTCCCTTGAGAGATTAGGCTTGAGAGATTCCCGATACACACCTCTAGAAGGTTATTGCCAAACATGATGCCTCTAAAGCAGAGTTGGGTGAGGACTTGACTTGATTTGCTTTTTGATAAGAACATAACAACATTCTCAGAGTTGATCCTAAACAGAACAGAGCTGATCTTTCCAAAAATGAAATTGGCACAGGATTTTGATCTCCTGTTCTTTCAAGTCTGGGTTTCAACCCCAGAGTATACGGTCACGTTTATGGAAATGAATCTTCTCCTTCTCCATCTCCTCCTTCTCCTTTTTCTCCTCCTCCTCTTCTTCCTCCTCCTTCTCCTTCCTCCTCTTTCTTCTTCACTACCACCTCCTCCTCCTCCTCCTCCTCCTCCTCCTCCTCCTGTTTCTCCCCCTTCAGGTTTCTTTATATTATTAAGACTCCATTCTATGCAAATATGATTGTAGCTATGGAATTGCACCACTGCAGACAATTGAGAATGTTGTTAGGCTTCGTTTTTTATTTTGAAACCTTGAGAGATAAATTTATTTATCAATAAACTGGGCACTTTAAAGAAAAAAGGAGTACTTTTATATTGCTTGAAGGATTCAAAAATTTCAGATCAAATTCTATAGGAGACTGAAATGTTTCGGGGGGGGGGGAGTGTGAATTCTCTCTCCACAACCCGCCCCTCTCTTTTTAGCTATTACCATGATGATTTTTAAGATGTTTAAAAATCTTTTCTGCTGATTATTTCACTTTACTCTCTTTTGGGTTGATCTTATGGAAATGTTCATCACTTGGTGAATATGTAATCAAAGAATGTGGCTCTGTCTAATAAGGTTGCCAAGATAAAGTCAATGGAGGTTAATACTTTCATAAGTGCAGATAGTCCTCGACTTACAACAGCTCATTTAGTGATCATTCAAAGTTACAACAGCATTGAAAAATGTGACTTAAGACCGTTTTTCACACTTACGACCATTGCTTGGCAACTGGTTCATATTTATGACGGTTGCAGTGACCCCGGGTCATGTGATCACCTTTGGCAACCTTCAGACACTTGGCAAAAGGTGACTCATATTTATGATGGTTGCTGTGTCCCGGGGTCATGTGATCACCTTTTGTGATCTTCCTACTAGCAAAGTCAATGGGGAAGCCAGATTCACTTAACAACCATGTATGTTATTAACTTAACAACTGCAGTGATTCACTTAACAACTGTGGCAAGAAAGATTGTAAAATGGGGCAAAACTCAGTTAACAAATGTCTCACTTAGCAACATAAATTCTGGGCTCAATTGGGGTCATAAGTCGAGGACTATCTGTATTAAGTATTAAGTGAAATACCCGCTGACCTAGGAAGGGTGGTCCTTTGACTATCAGCAAAATAATTGGAAAAACTGGGGATAGCTTTCTTTTTTAACAAACTCTTTTTAAATAAGAATCAGAATAAACATAAAATAGTAAATATGAAAAAAAAAAAGCCATAAATGACTACTGTGCAGAAATTCAGATGGATCCTGCTTGAAATTTGCCTTTTCACAATGTGTACATTTTTACAATTTCGCACACCCTGGATTTCGTAAGGCCCAAATTTAAAAGGTTAATTTTTTGAACTAGTTATCACATTTGCTTAGAAATCCAGAAATGCTGACGCTTCTAACGCTTTTCCTGGTTTCGTCTATTTTTCCTAGACTATGAAACAGTATTTAATTTAGCCACTATTAATCAATGTCATTTAAGATGACACTTTTTGGATTCCACAGATTTTGTTTTTTGAAGCGCCTATAAAAATGTTAGGATTATCTGACAACTGATATATGGCCTGTTATTGCTGAGTACAAGTTGTGAGCAGTTCTGGCTTAGCTCTATCTCAAACACAACATTTTTGTCACCAAACAGCATCAAGGCCCTGTCTAATTTATTTGTTTAATCCTGTGGAAACACACCTCTGTTCTTGGTTATTATCTCAAATATATCTGGCAGGAATTTTATAATGCCTTCCATTAACTATTTTCAAACCAATGCCAACTTTTATATTTGCTTCTTGTCATTAAGATACAAGTCTTCTTCCTTTTCATCATCATCAGAGTTGGGAGGGACCTTGAAGGTCTTCTAGTCCAGCCCCCTGCTCAAGCAGACCTTATACCATTTCAGACAAATGGCTGTCCAATCTCTTAAAAACCTCCAATGTTGGAGCACCCACAACTTATGAAGGCCGTTCCACTAGTTGATTGTTCTCCTTGCCAGGAAATTTCTCCTTAGTTCTAGGTTGGTTCTCTCCTTGGTAAGTTTCCATCCGTTGTTTCTTGTCTTGCCATCTGCTGCTTTGGAGAACAGGCTGACCCTCTCTTCTTTGTGACAGCCCCTCAGATACTGGAAGACTGCTATCATGTCACCTCTAGTCCTTTTCACTAGACTAGACATACCCAATTCCTGCAATTATTCATCCTACGTGTTAGCCTCCAGTCCCCTAATCTTAATCTTTAATTTAAAGATTAGGGGATTAATCTTAATCCCCTAATCTTCAGTCCTTCTCTACTATTATTAATGGCCATCGTGGGACCGTCTTCATTGTTCGTCTGTTCAGATAACTTCATCTTACCTCAGAATTTTCACAAGGGTTGACCCGTCCTACATAGCTGCAAGTATATCTTAGGTAATTGTTAAGAAGACTGGGTTGGGCTGCCTCTTGTATTCTTTACATAATCCTTTGTTGCTTTTCCTCTGTAGCTTTATTTTTTCTTCTTCTCCTGGTTTTCATCTCACATTTGTGTTGCCCGTTAGCTGACCTTTAAGTACCCGCCTTGCTGTAATTCTGATTTATTTCCCCCGAAAAATATGATTCTTTCAGCAGAAGGTACCCTCACTTGGATCACAATTTGTAAGAGCATGAAAATGCCAGTTTTAAAACTACTCAACCTGGAATATTTATGGGGATGGTGGAAGTGTTAAGCTGGATTTGTACTACTTGGTATCTTCTCCATCACAAATGGTTCCACCCACAACTTCTGGAGGCAAGTTGTTCCACTGATTAATTGTTCTGTCAGAAAATTCCTCCTTAGTTCTAGGTTGCATCTCTCCTTGATTAGTTTCTATCCATTGCTTCTTGTCCTGCCTTCAGGAGCTTTGGAGAATAGGTTGCCCTTCTCTTCTTTGTGGCAGTCCCTTAGATATAGCAGTGTCCCAATATTTCAGGGGCTGCCACAAAGAAGAGGGGATCAACTTATTTTCCAAAGCACCAGAAGGCAAGACAAGAAGCAACTGATGGAAACTAATCAAGGAGAGAAGCAACCTAGAACTAAGGAGAAATTTCCTGTCCCAAAAATTAATCAGTGGAACAGATTGTCTCCAGAAGTTGTGGGTGCTCCATCCCTGGAGGTTTTTAAGAAGAGATTGGACAATCATTTGTCTGAAATGGTATAGGGTTTCTTGCCTGAGCAGGGGGTTGGACTAGAAGACCTCCAAGGTCTTTCCAATTCTGTTATTCTGTTAAACTATCTCCTCTTCGGAGTCATATCGTGGCCCACCGGATGTATTTGGGGAACTCATACAAAAGGTGCTAAAAAGATGTTTTTTGTTTAGTTGTGTGCATAACCCAGAGTCCATTATAGTTGGGCAGCCAATTAAATAAATTTTATCTGCTGTGTTTTTTACATGATTTTAATGTTTTTCGATGTTTTTATGTTGTAAGCTGCCCAAAGTTGTTGGATATCAAATGGGCGGCAAACAAACAAATCAATAAATCAAATCAATAAATCAATAAATCAAATGTTTCCTAGCATTTAGGAGACTGTAATCAAGCATCATTATTAGCAACCATTGATCACCTTTTCTACATAAACTTGTACCAGTCCAAGTGGCATTGTCCAGCTGGCCTGCTATGCTTCAATTTACTGTAAAGAAACAATTGTGCTCAGTGGCTTAAAATGTGTACCACTCTTTGGCAAGTTCCCTCCAGAGTTGTTTTTTATACAAGTTCACAAACGGAATGATGAAAAGCATTAGATGGACTCTTTTCTTCCTTCCCAAGATCGTTCATGAAATAACGGAATGATGAACGATAATGTCTTTATCGTGTTTGCTTATTAGTTCTTGTTTTTTAACCCCCTAAAATGGACAGCAGTTCTGTGTTCTAGCCTAAAAGGTAAAGGTTTCCTTGTCCAGTTGTGTCCGACTATACTGGGCAGTGCTCATCTCTGTTTCTTAGCCAAGGGAGCCAGCATTGTCAGAAGACGCTTCGGTGGTCATGTGGCCAGCATGACTATATGCCGAAGTGCACGGAATGCTGTTACCTTCCCACCAAAGTGGTACCTGTCAACGCTGCTAACATCGGGTGTTTTTGCTTTGGCAACATATGGAGATGCAACCACTTTCCTTCTTATGTTTTACTCTTAGAATTAGAGTTAGAATTAGATGATACTGGGGGGGGGAGGAGGAATGTGCATGGGAGTTTAGTTAGACATAACAACATTGTAACCAGTGTGAGAATCAAGGTTTTTGAAATAAGAGATGATAAGAATTGGCGGGCTGGAGAACAGGAGGGAGAGCCTGCAATTCAAACTAATTGGAGAATGTGATTTATGACTGTAAATTGGAGGAGGGAATTGTGCTTTGATACTATGTGCTCAGGGGAGGGGAATTCAGATTTTGGCTCTGGCTATGTAAGTGCCGATGCTATGCTTCTCGAATAAAGATTCTTTAAGGTAAACAATGCCTTGAAGTTCTTTGAAGAGTTTCATCCGTCAGAACCATGACAGTACCTATTTATCTACTTGCATTTGCATGCTTTCGAATTGCTAGGGGTGCAGGAGCTAGGGCAAGTAATGGCAGCTCACCCTATCATGCAGTGCTTGGGTCTCCAACCCCGGGCTGAACCATTTTGTCTAAGTGTAAAGGAAACCTGTGGTGTTGTCCGTTTTCTTTTTAACTGGTCCAACATGATGGAGAATCGTGTGGAGCCATTATTCAGATTAAAAAGATAAAAATGGAAACTGTGAAATAATGCCTATAGTGTAAACTCCTAACTAGATGCATCAAGGTATTGATTAGAAATTTCAGTCGTTGCTTAGAAGACTCATCTCAGAAGAGGAAAAGGGGGTGGGGGAAACCAAACTTTATTTTATAAAGCAAGAAGAACAAAAGATTCTATATTATTATGTAAGGCTTTATTAATTTAGTGAGAATCTATTTATTAAGTATGCCTTTACTAACTTGGTGAGAAATTTACAAAAGTCCCTGCAACTTTTCAGGCAGACCACAGAATGTGGTGGTTTGTTACAAATAGCATGACCTCTTGGGGAAAAAAGAGATGTTTTAATGTAATCATGCAGACTACAAAAAGACTCTTAAACAATCAATGTCATGCCCAACCTGATACATGGATGAGCAAAAATTGACGCCAAGCACCCAACTTTCTTCAGTTGTTCAGAAAAATATACTTAGCAACATATAAGGGGGAATGGAAGGAGGGAGGGAGGGAGAGAGGGAAGGGAGGGAAGGAGGACCAAAGATCAAAGAATCCTAATAGATCCTAATCTAGCTAGGTAGTCACCTAGTTCTAAAGAAGTAAAAGACCTTTGGAAAAACCCTTCTATTCTGTTTCTATTTATCTGGAAATTCCTTTTTCCCCCGGCAAGTCCACTTTAATCAGAGGGGTGGGAAGACTGATCCTGGCTCACTGTTTTTCTCATGTAAATCAGATGAAGAATTTGAAAACCATATTTATTGCATTTGAAGCCCGGAAGGAGGATGTTCAATAGCTATGGAGGAAGTATAAAGACAGACAAATCTTTCTGCTTTTGTTCACTTCTTCATTTTCCCAAATACAAATTTGGTCGGTCCCATTTATCCTTGCGGTAGAACATCTGTCTATATTTTTTTTCAAGGGTCTGCATTTTTTGCATCCTATCCTATGGACATTTGATGCAGATTTTCCTTTGCTATGAACCTTGAGCTCAGCTCCTATCCTATTTTCTAATACAGTCACAGACCGCAGGTTTCCTGCAAAAAATTCGTCATCCTTCTTGGACTCCTTCTTGGATGAGATGAAATCAAGCTAAATCAAGCTATTAAACAACCAAAAGTGTTAACACCGTGTCTCTGAAAGGGGATCAAATACATCCCACGAAGGAAGGAAGCGCTAATAACCAATCTTTGATAACCAAACAAACCATGTCTTTGGGGTCCCCCATCTGCTTTATCACTTACATGGTGTCAATGTTCCTTCCAAATAGGCAGATGGACTTCATTCAAGTTCTGACAGTAACTCTTTGTTATTGGTACAAATGGCTTCAGAGGTATTTAATTACCCTTGGTAAGCATCAGTTTGCTGCTAGCTGGTGACACTTGGAATAGTAAGTAGGCTGCTTTCTTTGTGTCCAATAAGTTCATAGAAAGTTAAACCTACTTTGGACAACAGCTTCAAGCTAAGCCACCATTAACCCCTCTTCAGTTGCAGGACGGTGTGTTTGAATAGTATGTATGATTAATGAAGGCTAAATAGGGCCATTTCTAGCTTTTAAAGCCTTTGTGCTGGCCAAGGGCACAGCTACCAACAAAGTGGACAGGAATTCAAGTATCTGGGTTCTCATTCACAAAGAGAATGTTAATTTAATTTCATGTTACTCAATGGTTAACTGCCTACAATTCTATACTTGGGAACAAACTAGTTCCAGCTGATTAGATGGTTACATGTTGTGCTTCGAAAAACAGAAAACAGCCGGGCCATTCTTGATTCCTTGTATGATTTGTTGCTGTTTTGAATTGAAAAAAGTAATTCCTTTTCTTTTTTCATGAATTTCCTCCATCCTGATTTCCATTATTCAGAATTTTATTTCAATTACTCCTTTACTTGTTAATGAGAAGACCTTCCTTCCTTCCTCCCTCCCTCCCTCCCTTCCCTCTCTCCCTCCCTCTCTTCCTCCCTTCCTTTATCAATTTCTCTTTCTTTCTTTCTTTTTCTTTCTTTCTTTCCTTCCTTCCTTCCTTGCTTCCCTCCCTTCTTCATCTCTCCTTCCCCTTCCTTCCTTCTCTCCTTCCTTCCTTCCTTCCTTCCTTCCTTCCTTCCTTCCTTCCTTCCTTCCTTCCTTCCTTCCTTCCTTGTTTTCTCCCCCTCCACCACTTTAATATGCTTAGGGCTATTGGGAAACTGAAGAAAAAGAGCCCTGTAAAACCAGACAAGGCCAGTTAGGATAAGAGATACGCAATTGATGTGTTCCTTTCTAAACTTTACAAACTCTTCTGCATCCTTCCCCAGTTGGAACCCTCCTTGTTGGATCATAGCTTCCCTCATTCCCACCAGTTATGGTCTTTTGTACATACATCACAAGGACACCAGACAGGGAAAACTGGTCTTCTAAATGTGCTGGATAGGGCTTGGTTTCCAGACTCACTTCACATGCATGAAGGATTGCTGTCCCACTTCTTCTGTGTGGCTGCTACGCAGTTTGATATGATTTCTAGTGTGTGGCTGGCCCACGTTTTACAAGGAAGTGAGCTTATTGTGGCCAGGACAAATGCACCCTGTATTAATTGCCAGGCAGTGCTGACGCATGTCCGTGCCTGAATTTGGCCGCTCTTTCCTCCTTTGCTGCCCCGTTTACACAAAGGTTTGTGTACTCAGCTGCTGATTTTTTTCCTTATGACCACATTAGACCTGACGCTGAACCTGTCACCTGAAGAGCCATTATCATCATTTTATTTATTGTTCATAGCTGCCAACTGTGTTGGTTTTCCCCATCAGCTCTTTACGCGGGCATGGATTAACCCTTCCACCTTCATCATCAGCCAATAGTCTTGGACGATAATCTCTCATTCATACCTATGAGAACTTGCCTTCTAGAACAAACAGCACTCCATGGCCTGAGATCTTGGCGAGGCAGTTTACCTTGGCAACTTTAAGTCATGAGGAATTCTGGGAGTTGAAGTCCACGAGTCTTAAATTTGCCAAGGTTGGAGAGCCCTGATTTCGGAGTTAAATCTCTTCTCTTAGACTTCATGTTTTGCACAAACTTCAGTCTACTAATAATAGGAAATAGGAGCACAGGTGTTCCTTGACTTATGACCATAACTGAGCCCAAATTTTCTGTTGCTAAACAAGATAGTTGTTAAGTAGGTTTTGCCCCATTTTACGACCTTTCTTGCCACAGTTCTTAAGTGAACCACTGCAGTTGTTAAATTAGTAACACGGTTGTTGTGAATCCGACTTCCCCGTTGACTTTGTTTGTCAGAAGGTCGCCAAAGGTGATCACATGACCCTGGGTCACTCCAACCGTCATAAATATGAGCCAGTTGCCAAGCTTCTGTCTTCCAAAGTGTTCGCAACTTCTCCCAGCTTGGTGTCACCTGCAACTTTGATGAGCACCCCTACTTTCCCCTCATCTGGGCCATTTATGAAGAAGTTGCTGGGGCCAAAGGCGGAACCCTGAGACACTCAACTGAATGCTTCTCTCCATGTAGACGTCGTTCCATCGAAGACCACATGCTCAGTGCCGTTGATCAGCCAGCTCGCCAAATGTCACCAAAACTCACCAAATCTCACCAAAAGCAACAATAATCAGATTAAAAACCATGAATATAAAAACAACAGATATAAAAAAAATATAGAAATCTGCATTAAGAAATAAATAGTATAAGAAACAAATCTACAACCTCTTAGGCGAAGGTAGGATTAAAATGGCCACCTAACAAAAGAGCCATTTAAGCAAATCTCCAGTTCCCTGGGTGCTCCAGGCCTGATAACACAACCAGTTACTACGGCTGAGCCAGAAACCGTCTCTTTTGAAGCTGTGCTCCTGCTATTTTTCTAGCAGGGTTCCCATGACATGGTTTTCATTTCATCCCCAGGATGATGATGATGATGATGATGATGATGATGATGATGATGACGACGACGACGACGACGACGACGACGACGACGACAACAACAACAACAACAACAACAATAATAATAATAATAATAATAATAATAATAATAATAATAATAACAACAACAACAACAACAACAACAACAACAACAACAACAATAATAATAAAGTTGGAAGGTACCTTGGAGGTCATTTAGTCCAACCCCCTGCTCAGACAGGAAACCCTATACCATTTCAGAAAAATGGCTGTCCAGTCTCTTCTTAAAAATTTCCAGTGTTGGAGCATTCACCACTTCTGGAGGCAGGTTGTTCCACTGGTTAATTGTTCTAACTGTCAGGAAGTTTCTCCTTAGTTCTAGGTTGCTTCTCTCCTTGATTAGTTTCCATCCGTTGCTTCTTGTCCTGCCCTCAGGTGCCTTGGAGAATAGCTTGACTCCCTGTTCTTTGTGGCAACCCCTGAGATATAGGAACACTGCTATCATGTCCCCCCTCGTCCTTCTCTTCATTAAACTAGACATGCCCAATTCCAGCAACTGTTCCTTATATGTTTTAGCCTCCAGTCCCCTAATCATCTTTGTTGCTCTTCTCTGCACTCTTTCTAGAGTCTGTACTCTGTACTCTTTCTAGGATGAAAGAGGCTTAAGCCAGCCTTGGCTCCATCTGGGGTAAAGTTCTGTTTTCTACCTTATTCCAGCATCATTGAAGAGAAACTTCAAGATTGCCACATCTATTTTTGTCATCCATGTCCTTGGAGTGTATTCAGCAGACTGGCAGGGAACAAACACAGTCAAGCTGGATAGGCATCAGCAATAGGCTTAGCAAGCTTCATGTGAGCATAGCTCAAGGATAAGTGGAGAACACTTCAACTCAGAGCTTCAAAATTAATTTTCACTTGTTCTCAGGGCATTAAATATGATTTCTTTTTTGCAATTTTGATTGATGATGTGCCATCAAGTTGTTTTCAACTCCTAGTGATCACATAGATTGATTTTCTTCATGATGATCTATCCCTAACTCGGTCTTTTAAGTCTTCCAACAGAGCACTAAACACCATTTTAATGGAGTCCATCCAACTTGCTGCTCATTGTCCTCTTCTTCTCTTTGCATCTACCTTTCCATGCATTAAAGCCTTCTCTAGGGAGTTAGGTTTGAGGGGCTGCCCCAAAGAAGAGGGGGTCAAATTATTTTCCAAAACACCAGAGGGCAGGACAAGAAACAATGCTTGGAAACTGACCAAAGAGAGAAGCAACCTGGAATTAAGGAGAAACTTCCTAACAGTGAGGACAATTAACCAGTGGAACAGCTTGCCTCCAGAAATTGTGGGTGCTCCATCACTGGAGGTTTTTAAGAAGAGACTGGACTGTCACTTGTCTGAGATGGTATAGATTCTCCTGCTTGAGCAAGGGGCTAGACTAGAAGACCTCCTAGGTCCCTTCCAGCTTCTATTCTATCCTATCCTATCCTATCCTATCCTATCCTATCCTATCCTATCCTATCCTATCCTATCCTATCCTATCCTATATTATTCTATTCTATTCTATTCTATTCTATTCTATTCTATTCTATTCTATTCTATTCTATTCTATTCTATTCTATTCTATTCTATTCTATTCTATTCTATTCTATTCTATTCAGTCCGCACCTCCTCCCAATCAGACGACATGCATGGTGGATAGGAGACAGGTGCAATGCTGGTCGGCCAGACTATTCACGAGGAGGCAACCTCATCCTCTGTGAAGGGCTGCACCGGCGTCATCTATTTATTCCGCCCTGAGGAACTGAGCATCGCTAGGACATGTCAGCTTCCTAGATGAGGGAAAGTAGGAATGTTCATCAAAGTTGCAGGTGACAGCAAGCTGGGAGAAATTGCTAACACTTTGGAAGATAGACTTAAGATTCAAAAGGATCTTGGCAGCCTTGAGCATTGGACCCTATCCAACGAGATGCAGCTCAATGGTGAGAAAAGTAGGGTCCTGCAATTAGGCAGGAAAAACCAAATGCACAGATACAGAATAGGTAGTACCTGCTGTCAATAGTAGCACCTGTGAGAGTGATATAGGTGTCTTGGTGGACCACCACTTAAGTATGAGCCAGCAGTGTGCTGCAGCTGCCAAAAAAGCCAATGCAATCCTATGCTGTATCAACAAAGCAGTAGCATAAGGATCACGAGAAGTGCTAACACAACTCTATACTGCACTAGTGAGGCCACACTTGGAATACTGCATCTAGTTCTGGGTCACCATGATAAAAAAAAAAGATGCCGAGGCCCTAGAAAGTGTGCAAAGAGCAACAAGAATAATAAGGGATCTGGAGGCTAAATTGTATGATGAATGATTAAGGGTATGTCTAGCTTAATAAAGAGAAGGATTAGGAGAATTAGGAGAATTAGGAGTGACATGGTAGCTGTCTTCCTGTATTTGAGGGGTTGTCATAGGGGTTCTTACGTGGACGTGTGCTTTTTTTAACCAGAGCCATTTCAGGCCCCATGTAGTGGAAATGGCAGCACATGCAAAACAGGGTCCAATCCAATGACTCATTCACCCATTACAGGACAGTAAAGAGATTTAGCCAGCCCAGGTGCAAGACCTGTTCACCTAACATGAAGAATCGTTGCTCGTTCCTGTCTGTATTTCAAACAAGGTGGTTGTCGAAGAAACAAAGATCATTTGCTTCAGACAACTGGGTGATTGTAATTTAGACAGAGAAAGAGCTATAGGATGTATTTCTTTCTCCTGAATGGTAAAAGAGGAAATATTTTTCTTCCCCTCACTGCATGAAATTCTGACTGTTCCTTCTTTGTTATCTTCTTAATAGAATAACAGAATAACAGAGTTGGAAGGGACCTTGGAGGTCTTCTAATCCAACTTCCTGCTCAGGTAAAAACCCTATACCATTTCAGACAAATGGTTGTCCAATCTGTTCTTAAAAACTACCAATATTGGAGCATTCACAACTTCTGGAGGCAAGCTGTTCCACTGGTTAATTGTTCTCACTGTCAGGAAATTTCTCCTTAGTTCTAGGATGCTTCTCTCCTAGATTAGTTTCCATCCATTGCTTCTTGTCCTGTCTTCAGGGGCTTTGGAGAATAGGTTGACCCCCTTTTCTTTGTGGCAGCCCCACAGATATTGGAAGACTGCTAGTCCTTCTTTTTATTAAATTAGACATATACAATTCCAGCAACCGTTCTTCATTCGTTTTAGTCTCCACTCCCCTAATCATCTTTGTTGCTCTTCTTTGCACTCTTTCTAGAGTCACAACATATTTTTTTACATCATGGCGACCAAAACTAGAGTGTCAACTCTTTTTTATATTGTGGCAACCAATATATTGTGCTTTTACCAAGGCATTATAAAGTGGTACTACCACTTCACATGATTTTGATTCTATCTCCTCTTCTCTCTTCAAAATAATAAAACAACTCTGTTATTCTGTTTGACAAACATAAAAAGAAACACACACGATGAATGCTTCACCTGTGAAATACAGAACACCCAAATGGAAATATCGAAATGTTTTTTTGAGGAAACAGAATAAATCCTATTTTTTTTTCTGTTCCCCCAGTGCAGCAAATTGTAGCCTGGAAGCAGGCCTTTAAAAAAAGAGGAACATTTCTCTCTCTCTCTCTCTCTCTCTCTCTCTCTCTCTCTCTCTCTCTCTCTCTCCCCGTCTCTCTCTGTGCTTGTGTGTGTGTGTGTATTCATAATATAATCATTTGTTGAAGTTTTGAAGCACACTGTCCCCAAAATCCTGCAGTGGGAGGAGGTTTTTAAGTGTGCTATTTATAAGCGCTGGAAATCTGAAGGCTGCCTGCTCAAATGATAAAGAATAATTACGGCAAGCACCTCCCGGCACCAGCGAAAGGCAGATGCATGTGGATATCAAATCCAAGAAAAGGGGAAAATGCCCCCTTGTTGCACCACAGGAATGGATGATCATATGTTGAGGAACTCACAGAGCCTCTCATTCATCTCTAAACCCAGCAGTGGCTACCACCTGCAGATACGGCTGGGGACACACAAGGAAATCGGTAGGGCCTCTTCCAGCAGATGGCCTCCACTGAAGCAAATTGCGCCTGCCTCTGAGACCCTGACCAAGCAGGAACCCTTCCTATGTTTGGCTATTGGGCAGGATTACTTAGAAGAAAATTCCAATTTTTGCAACAGTGCTATGTTCTAAGGGAGCATACTTCTGATCTCAGTCCTAATAAGCTGGACTAATTTTCCTCTCCCAAAGAAAATTCCTACAAATGTCAGTTGGTGTCATTCATTCATTCATTCATTCATTCACAGGTGGTCCTCGACTTATGAGCACAATTGAACCCAAAATTTCTGTTCATAACCAAGACCATTGTTAGGTGTCCCATTTTACAACCTTTCTTACCACCGTTGTTAAGGGAATCACTGCAGCTCTTAGGAATGCAGTTGTTAAGGGAATCTGGATGCCCTATTGACTTTGTTTGTCAGAAGGCCACCAAAGGGGATCACATGACCCCCGGGACACTGTGCAACCGTCGTAAATGTGAGCCAGTTGCCAAGCATCTGAATTTTGATCGTGTGACCATGAAGATGCTGCAACAGTCGTAAACGGTCATAAGTCACTTTTTTCAGTGCTGTTCTAACTTTGAACAGTCACTAAATGTTCGCATTTAAGTCGAGGATCACCTGTCTTTATTTATATCCTCCTTTATTATTTTTACAAATAACTCAATATCTTCCTCCTATCTTCCCTGCAAAAAACAACCCCTTTGAGGTAAATAGAGATGAGAGAAAGTGACTAGCCCAAGGTCACCCAGCTGGTTTTCAGGGGTAAGGCAGGACTAGAACTCACAGTCTCCTGCTTTCTAGCCTGGTGCCTTAACCACTAGACCAAACTGGTTCTTACTAAGCCAAGCCTATGTTGTTACTTCTAAACATGTGAGCACAACAGTCAATTACATTCAGATGGAAGGACAATCCATAAATTAAAGGTATTTGTATGCAAAAGGGAAAACAGCAGGCTATGTCTACTAGTGAGGCAAATTCATAATAGGAATTCTAGTGTGGATAAATTTTCTGTTTTTGCAGATCTATTTCCAAATGTAGGAGTTGCAGAAGCAAATAGGTTCTTTAGATGAGATATTTGTCCTGATCAGGTAGTAAGAATGCAATTTTTTATCACATGTGAAACTTGTTTCATTTTGTAAGACCACATCTGGAATACTTCATCCAGTTTTGGTCATCTTATTATAAAAAAAAGATGTTGGGATTTTGGAAAGAGTGCAGAGAAGAGCAACTAAGATGATTAAGGGCCTGGAGACTAAAACGTATGAAGAATGGTTGCAGGAATTGGGTATGGCTAGTCAAGACAAAAGAAGGACTAGGGGTGATATAATAGCATTGTTCCAATATTTGAAGGGTTGCCACAAAGAAGAGGGGAGTAACACAATTTCCAACACACCAGAAGGCAAGAAAAGAATCAATGGATGTAAACTAATCAAAGAGAGAAGCAACCTAGAACTAAGGATAAACTTCCTAACAGTGAGGACAATTGACCAGTGGAACGGTTTGCCTTCAGAAGTTGTGGGTGCTCCATCACTGGAGGCTTTTAAGAAGAGACTGCACAACCACTTGTCTGAAATAGTATACGGCAGGGGTCCCTAACCCCTGGTCTGTGGACCAGTACCAGGCCGTGGCATGCCAGCAACCGGTCCGCACAAAGAAGCAAAGCCCCATCCGCGGGATGCAGGCACCACGCAAAACTACGGACCCTCTGGTCCGTGGAAAAACCTCTCTCCACGGAACCAGTCCCTGGTGCCCAAAACATTGGGGACCTCTGGTATAGATTTCTCCTGCTCCAGCAGGGGTTTAATCCCTTCCAACTCTATTATTCTGTATTCTGTACTTTTAAAGGTCCGAGAATTTAAGATTGAGCATTTTGCCTAGTTGCTGAGTTGGTATTTGCTAAGCACATTTGCAAAATTCCCTGTTTGAGTGGAATGCTTGAAAATTTGGCATTAAGAAGGGGAGAATGCTGAAAAAGGGGAACACATCAGCTAAGTGGCTTCAAGCTTAGGATTTGGATATAGTCCAAGGAAAACACAAAAACGTCCCTTCCATATTGTTTATCCTTCTCCATCACCAACTTTCTTGTGGGCCTAACTGTCATATCAAATGGCTTAAAATTTCCAGAAGCATGTCATAACAACTGTTGACATCACTGGGTCCATAATACCATCTTGAAATTGAGGCAGGCAACTTCAAATCTCAGTATCCAGAATACTTTTTGTGACCCTGATATCAGCTCTGTCTGATAGTAAACCTCCAAAATAGTAAAGAGCCAAACTTCAGCAAGGATTATCCAAAGGACTTTATTGCGCCTTTTATAGAATTCAGAGCACTAGTTGTCAGTAGTTGAAAACTAACTGCTTCACACTTAAAGGAAAGGTTTCATATGGATAAAAAAGATACTTGGAACTGAAGAACATAAAGCTGAATTTGAAATTAAGTACAGATGATGAACATCTAGCTGCAAAAACCTAATACTTTTGTTAAGATTTGAAAAAAAAGAAGAACAGGTCTTTTCTTTTAATTTGTATTTTATTCTATGAAAAACAATCTTAATAAATATAACCCAAAGTGCTTTTTCAAAAGGCAACTGGACTTTGTTATCATTCATCCATTAAATTTGGGAAATTGCTTCCTCCATAAATGTTTTCAAATATCTGTGTGAAAATAACAATGATTCATCTGTCTGGAACAATTATGAATTATCTAAACAGATCTAGCACTCAGGACTGCAAGGACAGTAAATCATGTCCCATTTGACATATATTGAAGGCTATCAAATATGCCCACAAAGATATGTTTAGATAACAGAATAACAGAGTTGGAAGGGACCTTGGAGGTCTTCTAGTCCAACCCTATATCATTTTAGACAAATGGTTGTCCAATCTCTCCTTAAAAACTTCCAGTGTTGGAACATTCACAACTTCTGGAGGCAGGTTGTTCCACTGGTTGTTCTCACTGTCAGGAAGTTTCTCCTTAGTTCTAGGTTACTTCTCTCTTTGGATAGTTTCCATCCGCTGCTTCTTGTCCTGCCTTCAGGTGCTTTGGAGAATAGGTTGACCCCCTCTTCTTTCTGGAACCCCTGAGATATTGGGATGCTGCTATCATGTCACCCCTCGTCCTTCTCTTCATTGAACTAGACATCTTCATTTCATTAAACTAGACATAGACAGATGTCCAGACCATCCATCTAGCACAAAATAGGGTACCCTAGGAAATAAAAGAGTGGGACATTTTACAGATTGGGTTGGATGGACCTGTGACATGCTTTTTATATTTGGTGGCTTGTTGGTTAAAACAATTTAAATTAGACAAAAAAGTAGTGAATGGAACTTCCATGGATGGCCCTGGACTTAATCTTTCATCTCTCCACTCACTTACCAATCTCTTTACCTAGTATGAGATTTTTAAAATGAAGAACCACCATCAAAACATATCCCAGCCAACATATCCAAGAAGTCGCCAGGATATATTATTGAAATACTCAATAATTCCCTAATGACAACTTATGTCAAATTGGTAGATATTTAAATTAAAAAACTTCCTCCCCTACATACCTTCAAGCACAAGCAGCAGAGCGATCAGA
Source organism: Azemiops feae (assembly GCA_023970755.1). NCBI lineage: Eukaryota > Metazoa > Chordata > Lepidosauria > Squamata > Viperidae > Azemiops > Azemiops feae. The sequence continues at coordinate 1,067,720 of JALGBA010000241.1, forward strand.
TCCAAAACAAGCTAGAAGATGCTCTATCGATATTGTTACAAAAAGCAAACAAAACTCTTCAGAGTCACACCGTTTTCGCCTGAATGAAAAATGTTTAATTTCTATTGTCCAAAGCACCTAAGGGCAGGACAAGAAGTAATGGATAGAAAGTTATCAAGGAAAGATCCAATCAGAACTGAGGAGAAATTTCCTGACAGTGATAACAATTAATCAGTGGAACGGCTTGCCTCCAGAAGCTGTGGGTGCTCCAACACTGGAGGTTTTTAAGAAGAGATTGGAGAGCCATTGTCCAGAATGGTTTAGGGTCTCCTGCTCGAGCAGAGGGTTGGACTAGAAGCCCTCCAAGGTCCCTTCCAACTCTGTTATTCTGTATTCTATTCTTGTAGCTGGCCAAGACTTAGTCACCTGCAGCTTCGCAAAGATCTGTGACCGTCCATGAGACATTTTGAAAGATGAAATAAAGCTTGCCAAGGCCATCTGCCAACAAAGAGAGAGGCCTTGATTTGAAGGAGGAGATGTTCAGCTCTGCTCCTCTCTCTCTCTCTCTCTCTCTCTCTCTCTCTCTCTCTCTCTCTCTCTCTCTCTCTCTCTCTCTCTCTCTCTCTCTCTCTCTCTTTCTATTTTTTTTTTTTAAGATACAGGAAAAACACTCAACTTTCTCTGACAGCACAATGGTGCTCCAGACTTGTGAAATGGCAAAGCAATCAGAAGATGCTAATTGGAACAGGCTTGGCTGCCCAGGGATAGCTTCTTCCCCTGCTATTTGCTAAAGATGTGTTGTACTGGATGTTCCCACAGCATTTGGTCATTGAGTCAAACTCCAGATCAAGCTTTGCCGGCTCCTGCTTCCTTTTTGTGGACTGCTTGGAGTTGACGTCATCTAGTCACAGCTCTCTAAATCTGCCGTGTGCGCTGAACCTGCCTTGACCCTGAACCACGATGCAAACAATTAGATTGTAATTAAACTCTCATTACCCACAGGATCTCACTGTGTCCTGGCCAGTCAGTCGGCTGTTCAGGTGTTCAGGGCTGGGTGGTGAATCTCAGCAACCTCTTTGGTCTCCACAGTCATTCATGTCCCAGAGTCCCACTTCATATGCTAGCTCTACCTGAAAAATTATATCCCCTAGTCAATCTTTTGGAGTATAACCATGTTGTAAGGTAAGGAAGAAGAGAAATCCTCTTTTCTTGATTAGTTTAGTGAATTAAACAGGTGTCTTTCTGGGTCACTTTGTGTCAGGTGTGAAGAATCAGGACCACATGTTAAGTTCTAGTTAAGCTGACTTATTGATCATGCCTATACACAAGAATCTAGTCAACTGATAGTCAGCACTAAATTGGTACTAGATAAAAGTTAATGGAATTTGAGACGAATTGGACTTGGACCGTTTGTGGGAATGCAACAACTCTAGGCTGATTCCTCTCTTGACTCCACCTCCCTTCCAGGGTCTGCCTTTCCTTCTTATACATCAAGGAGTTAAAATACCTTTGCCAGCTTTAGACTTGGGCACCACACACCAAACACATTGAAAAACTGCCCATTGAAATCGCTAGGGGGGAAAACATGCAAAATCCAGACTTTGCATCTATTTACTTATTTATTTATTTCCCATTGAAATCCCAAAGTCCTTCCCCGTCCATGAAGAGTATCTCTCTTCTGATCTAACCCGGCATTCTCAACCTGGTCTGGCCTTAATTCTGCCCCCCCCCCCCGCAAAAAAAATAATGTCCATATCTTTGCTGGCTCATCTTTATGATGAAAGATAGCAGGATACGTCAGGCTTGGGGTCTTCTGCTTGCAAAACCCGAGTTTGCTGGCTGACATATGGTCACTCCCTATGGATATAAAAGCGACAAAGGGCCAGAATTTCTAAGCTAGGACCCAATCTGCCCACTTACACTTGCTTGCTGTAAGATTTATGTTCCCTGCTTCTGCACAGGATTCTCTGTTGCACCCAGGCAAAAGATCTGTTTGTTTATTTGAAGTTATTAGCTGCCTAACTCCAATGCACAAAGCGTCATTGAAGGGAAGGCTGGAAGCTCATCAGTGCAAGGGACCTCTGGTGACACACAGTGGTTAGGATGCAGCATTGCAGGCTAACTCTGCCCACTGCCAGGAGTTTGATCCTGACTGGCTCAAGGTTGACTCAGCCTTCCATCCTTCCGAGGTCGGTAAAATGAGGACCCAGATTGTTGGGGGCAATATGCTGACATTTGTAAACCACTTAGAAAGTGCTGTAAAGCAGGGGTCCCCAACCTTGGCAACTTTAAGACTTGTGGACTTCAGCTCCCAGAATGCCCCAGCCAGCCATGCTGGCTGGGGAATTCTGGGAGTTGAAGTCCACAGGTCTTAAAGTTGCCAAGGTTGGAGGCCCCTGCTATAAAGCACTATGGAGCAGTATATATGTGCTCTGTCCCTGACTGACCAATTTCTGTTTCCAGGGTCATAGAAAAGAACTTCTTTTGTGATGTTTTGATTTATGGAGGACATAAATCTTCTCCTCCTTTTTTCCCCAACAGCTAAGATATGCTATTTTATATAATATCTAATGTTGCGTTTACTCATTTCAGAAATCATCACCTAAGGATTAAGACAATTCTTTCCCACCATAGTTTTCTCTTTTTCTCTTCTCTTTCCACCCTGACTTTTATTGATTTTTTTTCCCTTTAAAGCTTTAATTCACTTTTTTCTACTTCTTGCTAGAGATAAAAGGGGAAAGAAATCTGCAGATCCCATCAAGATATAACATTTCTACTAAGCATGAGTCCTTCACACATATCTCATAAAAGAATCCACTCTTCTTCCCGATATTTACCTCTTTCTTTTTATTTTCTTCGAGGTTTTTTCACTTTTATCTATCTTCATTTTTCTAAAAGGAAAAAGACCTTATCTCTGTGTCTTTCTTCATATTTTGTGCTGAAATGTTTCTTCACTTTTGATTTTCTTTTTCATGCTATGCTCCTCTCAAATACAACAATAATTGCTACCTAAAATTTAAGTGACATTAGGTATTTGTATGTATATTTCAGATTGAAGAGGGAAATGAGTGAGTATTTTTAACAGGGAATGATTGTTATTAAATCTTGGTTTGGAGCTGTTTCTCAATAAATAAATCTACAGTGTTTATGCTGGTTATGGAGCATCCACACATTTAATGCTTTTAGAGTACTCTTTGAACATAGAGGCTCCATATATACCTAATGAAAAAAAACAACAGGATTTTTCATCACAGTTGGCCAAGGAAACCAGCTACAGGTAGTCCTCAAGTTATGGCCACAATTGAGCCCAAAATTTCCATTGCTAAGCAAGACGTTAAGTGAATTTTGCCCCATTTTATGATCTTTCTTGCTTGGGGTCTACTGCTTTCAGAGAAAGGCCTTCCCCACTGGCCTACGGTCACTCCCTATGGACATAGAGAGGCAAAGGGCCAGAATTCCTGAGCTAGGACCCAATCCACTCACCTACACCTGATTCCTATCACTGTTATGTTGTTAAGTGAATCACTACAGTTGTTAAGTTAGTATCACGGTTGTTAAGTGAATCTGGCTTCCCCATTGACTTTGCTTGTCAGAAGGTCACAAAAGGTGATCACATGACCCCAGGACACTGCAACCATCATAGGTATGAGCCAGTTGCCAAGTATCCAAAGTAACCATGATCATGTAACCATGGGTGTAGTGTACTGAGTTGTTAAAACAGCAGGTACAAGGCGTGCACCAATGACCACATGGCCTGCTAGCTAGACTGGGTGTCTGAAACCCCGGGAATGCATGTTTACCATGGGAAGAACTCGTGCATCTATTGGCGATCGGCTTTCCAAGCCACTCCAATGGCGGGTTTCGCGCCTACGGGACATCGCTCCCAATCGGCTGCCAATGCCGACCAGGGGAATACCACCCCTCCGGGGAATTCCACCCCGCAGCAGAACGCTGACCAGGGGAATACCACCCCTCCAGGGAATACCACCCCTATGGGGAATACCACCCCAAACCGGCACGTAGAGTTGCGCCAATCGGCCAGCCTGCATGCTCCAATCCCGACCGCATTAAGCGGGTCCCCAAGTCCCGGTCTGCCGAGCCCGGCAGGCAAGCTTGCAGGCCAGGCACTAGCGGCGCCTCCGAGGAGATCGGAGCAGGCCAGAGGCCCACCAAAGTTCCTGCAGGACTACGTGAGGGTTCTGTCAGCGATAGCCTAGCACTCAGAACATGCTCAAAAGAACAACCTTGCTAGGATTACAATGTCTGCCCTTGAGCGGCAGCGCCATGTCCTAAAGAGGTCCTAGGCAGTGAAATTAAGCCTATGCTATTGGGAGTGATTTGGAAGTCTCCACAGGGAGGCTGTCATTATTATTTTGTTCAGGAGGTGCATTATACGTCCGACCAAGGGGGAGGGGTGTAGTGTACTGAGTTGTTAAAACAGCAGGTGCAAGGCGTGCACCAACGACGCTAGCAGACCACGTGGCCTGCTAGCTAGACTGGGTGTCTGAAACCCCGGGAATGCATGTTTAGCGCGGGAAGAACTTGTGCATCTATTGGTTAACAGTTCCCAGGCTCCTAGTATAAATGGGTGGAGTCAGTTTTGCTTTCTGTTCTGTTTTGTGTGTGTGTCATGAATAAACTAAGTTCCTTTACTACTGAGTCTCTTCAATGTCTACCTCCGTAGGAACAGAACCATGGGGATGCAGCAACGGTTGTAAACTGAAAAACAATCAGAAAGCACTTTTTCAGTGCTGCTGTAACTATAAGCGGTCACTAAATAAAATGGTTGTACATCAAGGATTACCGGTAAGGGGAAGATATTCTTTCAATACTTAAATAACTGTCCTAGGGAAGAGGGCCTGACTCTCAGATTTAGATATTCCACCCAATATATTTTAACCGTCAACAATCAAGTGGTTTTGAATCTCTCTGTTATAAGATTTCTCTTTTCTATTGCCCTTGTAAAATAGCCAGAAAAAGATTGCACCCAGATATGCAACATAATGTTTTGGCCACACTATAGCTGGTTTTCCCAGTTGCAATGTATGGCTGTGAAGGTTGGACCGTAAGAAAGGCTGAGCGCCAAAGAATTGAGGCCTCTGAACTGTGGTGCTGGAGAAGACTCCTGCGAGTCCCCTGGACTGCAAGGCGATCAAACCTATCAGTCCTGGAGGAGATCAACCCTGACTGCTCTTTAGAAGGTCAGATCCTGAAGTTGAAACTCAAATACTTTGGCCACCTAATGAGAAGGAAGGACTCACTGGAGAAGAGCCTCATGCTGGGAAAGATGGAGGGCAATAGAAGAAGGGGACGACAGAGAAGGAGGTGGCTGGATGGAGTCACTGAAGCAGTAGGCCTGAGCTTAAATGGACTCCAGAAGATGGTAGAGGACAGGAAGGCCTGGAGGAACGTTGTCCATGGGGTCGCAATGGGTCGGACACGATTTCGCAACTAACAACAACATCTCTCTATCTCTCTATCTCTCTATCTCTCTATCTCTCTCTATATACACACACACACACACACACACACACACACACACACACATATATATATATATATATATATATATATATACACACACACACACACACACACACACACACATGGAAAACATGAAAGTATGTTATGAAAATAAAACACGCCTCAAATGATTTCCACAGGCCTTCAAAAGCCAAACCCATACAAGAAACAGTTTGCAAACTATCTCCCTTTTTGTCAGAAAAGGTCTAACCCTGCTCTATTGCCTTAGAACTTCAGTCATGTTAATTTTTAAAACTGCATTAGAAGGTTTCATAATAAAACTGCTTTCTCTCTTTCCCAGCGCTCACGTTTGAAGAGAAAATAAGCTTGCTGTCAAATGTTTCCAACTCCCTTTGTATGCAAGATTGGGATATTTTCCACATTGTAGAAAATGCTGTGATTTCATTTAATGTATATGTTACTGGAACAGAAACAACAACTGCCTACACCTGGTAGAATCCTTAAACATTAAAACTGACAGTTGACAAAATGCACATTCTAGGATAAATCACTTTTTGTTGGGAATACACTTTTTAAATCTCCATTTAAAATGGGGGGGGGGACTTGTTGAATGGTGAAGCTGGCATGAATGTGCTGACTATTTAAGGAGAGAGGTGGAATAGAGGGATCAATGTAGGAGAGCCAATCATGGCTTGGGACCAGTTTATCTGAGGAACCATCTCTTGCTGATCACATCCACCCAACCCACTAGAGTGGTAGTGGGGGGGGAAGGAATGTTGTGGGTCCTGTCCCCTAAGGAGATACATCTGGCAGGACCCAGAAGAAGGGCCTTCTCCATGGTGGCTGCCTCCCTCTGGAACAACAGCCCTCCAGAAATCAGACTGGCCCCCACTTTGACACTCTTTCGGAAGCAGCTTTGGGGAACTCAGAGTTTGAGGGAGCTCATCAAATTCCTATTTAATCATGCGCTGTCACCGAAGGTGGGTGGGGGGGTCATTGGTTGTTTTTTTTAAAAAATTCTATATTGTGTTTTTTTGGTTGTAAGCCACTTAGAGTCTCCATGAGTGAGAAGGTGGCTATATGAATTTTATAAATCAATAAATCAATCAGTCATCTTCATTGAACATTTGCACCTGTCCTATTCTAAATCCCCTCCTTTCTCCCACCTGGTCACACAACTCATATTGGAGCATATGCAGGTCAACCTCTGCTTTGCAAAAGGCACATCCACACAGCGTACACAGATGCAACATGTTAGTTCATTACGTAACAAAATACAGAGGACTCTTATGGCCACCGCTGATAAAGAGATAGGAAAGAGCTTCAGAGGCATGCTTTCCCTATCTTTCTGAAAAGGCCATAGGAGAGATAGTAGATCCCACCTCTGGAACTCATTTCTCAGCATCTTCCGATGTTGAAAAGTATCCATAGCAACATAACCAATCACATCCATGCTTGATTTGTCTCAAATCATAATACTGAGTCAGAATGGATGTGGATTTTTTTCAAAATAGAAAAGAATTGATCTCAATGATTTTGCAGGCTGACCTATCAGGACAGTATGACAGAGATGTCAACAAGCTATTGTTGTCGTTAGTTGCGAAGTCGTGTCCGACCCATTGTGACCGCATGGACAACGTTCCTCCAGGCCTTCCTGTCCTCTACCATCTTCTGGAGTCCATTTAAGCTCACGCCTACTGCTTCAGTGACTCCATCCAGCCACCTCATTCTCTGTCGTCCCCTTCATCTATTGCCCTCAATCTTTCCAAGCATTAGGCTCTTCTCCAGTGAGTCCTTCCTTCTCATTAGGTGGCCAAAGTACTTGAGTTTCAACTTCAGGATCTGGCCTTCTAAAGAGCAGTCAGGGTTGATCTCCTCCAGGACTGACCGGTTTGATCGCCTTGCAGTCCAGGGGACTCGCAGATAGCTAGATAGATATCCATATATACACCCATACGCCATAGTCCATTTTGAATTCAAAGCAGAAAAAAGAGTCTTGAGAGTTAACAAGGTTGATATTATATGGTACAAAACAATTACAGAATCTAGTTGTTCTGCTTTGGGTAGCACAAAGCCTCTTCCCAGAAGGTAACAAAGAAAACCGACCATGGAGAGCATCCCTGACAATACCACGTACCCTGGTCAAGCATTGCTTATATGTCATGTCCTGGATAGAAGGAAGTGAACTTCCAATCGTCTTTTCTGCCATGCTCAACATTCTCTGCATAGCCTTGCAGACATTACATTATCCAAACTAGGTAACATCATCGGTGCTGGTAGGAAGTGGGGTTTGCAAACAGCACTGATGATGTTTGTGTAATGAAACATCTGCAAGAAAACAACCAAGCTCAGAGAGCACCGAGGACCCTTCATTTCAACCCTGAGCGACAAATATTCTCCTTTATTGGTATTATATCTTTCTAGCATTATGGACTTCTCAAGATAGGTCTTCTTTGTTCCCTGTACAATAATTATTGTACCTCAAATGAGAACATCAGTTTCCTTCTCAGGTGTCAAATTGCCAACAAGGACTAAGGGGAAAGGGTCTGGCTAACAAGAGGAGATCTCCTCAGCTGTCCAGCCACAGGAAAATGATGCCCAAATCTTTTTTGTGAGCAAAGCATCTAATGGCACTAGTCCTTCTCATTTGGTGTCAGGCTGCAAACAGCCGCAGAGGTCAGGCAAGCCATGGAATTAAGCAAAATTGGAAAGCAGGCAGAGGCTGACAATCTTGAAAAGTACATTACTTTTCTTAAGAGATCGTTGAGGTCAAAACGTTGCTACCATCCATTTCCAGCTGGAGAGTTTTCGCCGACAAATTGACCTTTAAAACAAGAATTTTTCTACCTTTTTCTTGCTTTTTCAAGGATTGGCAAGTCTCCCCTTTCATTTCATTCAACCTCCTTCCACCCTTTCTTGTATGATTTCTCCTTCAAGAGGCTTGTATTGTCCCAATATTTTTCATTCCTCTTTCTGAGACAGAATTATATTGATAGGTTTCTTCCATTTCCTAACAGCCAGAATTTTTTTTTCTTTTGAATCAGCATCTTCCTTTACATAGGCCGCTTCACCAATTTAGGGGATGAGCCCATTTTAACCCACAATATATTGGATCAGCAGCTGACAAAATTGGCTGGGTTGGCCCAATATGTTAAGCCACAGAATGCCAAATTAGGGTTAGCATTAAGCAAGAATAGCCCATTGGGTGATGCAGCTGCCAAATTTTTACCTGCATAAACACAGCCTTTATATTCTTACAGGTTTCTCTTCTTCAGATAGTCCTTGACTTAAAACCATTCATTTAGTGACTGTTCAAGCTTACATCGGCACTGGAAAAAAGTGATCTATGACTGTTTTTCACACTTACAACCATGACAGTATTCCTGTGGTCACATGGAAAAAATTTGGGCACTTGGCAACTGGCATGTATTTATGATGGTTGCAGTGTCCCAGGATCATGTGATCACCTTTTGCAACCTCCTTCTGATAATCAAAGTGAATGGGGAAGCTGATTTACTTAATAACCCTATTACTAATAACAACTGCAGTGAATCACTTAACAGTTGTGGCAAGAAAGGTTGTAAAATGCAGAAACATTTGCTTAACAGCTGCCTCGCTTAGCAATGGAAATTTTGGGCTGTCAGGAAATTTCTCCTTAGTTCTAGGTTGGTTCTCTCCTTGATTAGTTTCCATCTGATGTTTACGGTCTTGCCCTTTACTCAACAAATTACAGAATAACAGTACAGAATAACAGAGTTGTAAGGGACCTTGGAGGTCTTCTAATTCAACCCCCTGCTCAGGCAGGAAGCTATATGCCATTTCAGACAAATGGTTGTCCAGTCTCTTCTTAAAGACTTCCAGTGTTGGAGCATTCACAGCTTCTGGAGGCAGGTTGTTCCACTGATTAATTTTTCTAATTGTCAGGAAATTCTCCTTCGTTCTAGTTGCTTCTCTCCTTGATTAGTTTCCATATGTTGCTTCTTGTCCTGCCCACTGGTGCTTTGGAGAATAGCTTGACCCCCTCTTCTTTGTGGCAGCCCCTCAAATAATGGAGGACTGCTATCGTGTCACCCCTAGTCCTTCTTTCCATTAAATTAGACATACCTGCAACCATTCTTCATATGTTTTAGCCTCCAGCCCCCTAATCATTTTTGTTGCTCTTCTCTGAACTCTTTCTAGAGCCTCAACATCTTTTTTATATCATGGTGACCAAACTGGATAGCTTTCTCTTGGACTAATAAAATTAAGGCCAATATTATTCTCACTGCAGTGTACAGTGTTGTCCATTGCAAGGAATATGGTGCAAATTCACACATTGGTCAGAAAACAGTTTCTTTCTTTCTGTCCTTTCTGCTAACTGAGATAGTCACTATACGAGGACAAGGTGTTTTTGCCACACACAGGAGGCAATATGCAACCCAAACACTCTCTGCATAATAGTCACATACCCACCGAATCCGCATTAAATTTGTGTTTCCTTGAAGTCCCAGTGAACTCTTCTCCAGGACAGCCTTCTGCATATGCTCAGAAGCTTGTTCCAAATGCTCCCCACAGTTAATTAAAACACGTTCTGCTAGAGAGAAGTTCCCTGAGGATGGGCTGCAGCGTGAGTCTGAAAGTTTGGAAGACAAAAACCTCTGAGATCCCGGTGACTGATCCAGATTGGATCCTGAAACATTATCCTGGGACACATATATTCACCTTCATTCATGAGTTAATTAAAACAGTCAGAAGAGGTTTCTGCCCTTACACACACCATTAAAAGCCTCTTCCAGCTACTAGAACAGTGGTGGCGAACCTATGGCACTAGTGCCAGAGGCAGCACTCGGAGCCCTCTCTGTAGGCACGCACGCTGTCGCCCCAGCCCCGCCTCCCCCCATAGCCCCCTCCTCACCAGCAGCCCCCCCCCGGAGGAGAATCACCCCCGGGTGCAGCCCGTGCGGAGCTGCACAGCCAAGCACATGGCAGCTGGGCAGCAGATGATGCTGCGGGGTGCGGGTGGAGGGCGTGGCCACCATGGCGCTGCAAGGCCGCCTGGGCGATCTGCGGCGTGCCGTGGATGGACCTGAGGGTGGGCAGGGTGAGGGCGGAGCAGGGCGGGAGCGGGCAGAGCGGGGGCGGGCCGGGTTTTGGGCACTCGGTCTCTAAAAGGTTCGCCATCACTGTACTAGAACCACTGAATGTGTATTCGGAGGAAAACCAAAAGAATATGACTGCTTTGCTTTTAGAAAGAGATGGCGGACTGCCTTTTGGAAGTCACTTCAAAGGGAAGATTTGTATTTAGCTTTGTCCAAGCAGAACCCGCCTTTGAAGTTTTGCACAGCCAACTTTGTGCACACAACAGGGACGTCGCTATCTACCTCTGCTTTGCGCGGAAGATGCCAAGCACGGGCTTAGCCTCGCTGCCCCCAAAGGAAAAGCTTAAAAAAATAGATCATCTCTCCTTTTGCAAGCGGCAAGCGCTGCTCCTGTTTCCATGAAAAGCAGCTTACAGAGGAGAGTGGGAAAAAGAAGGACAGAGAAAAGAACAAGAGTTGCTAATATGAAGCGATGACAGATTGATCTGTTGGGAATCTTGTTGATTCCCGAAAGGCCATTTGGAACTCACCAACACCAGGTGCAGCCCTGGAATTAGGCCCATGTCTGGATCCATCTTCAGTGGTGACCTCACCGATTAAGGGGTTTATCATTACGTGCTGTCCTACGCCTTAGCAGCAAACATTTGCTTTTCTTGGGTATTAACAAGCCTCTTCATTCATGCAGGCTTTGATCGTATGCCAGTTTACAAAGCTGACATTTAAGCAAGCCTCTGTGTGTACACACACCCAAGCCGTGACAATAAGAAGCAAAAAGAAAATTAAGATAAAGCGACCTACAAACTTCAAACAGCTAAGTGCTACAAGCAGATGAATCACAAGGTGCACATATGCCAATGCTATTCAAGGCTGGACCCCAGGTGTGTGTGTTTTGTGTGTTTGGAAGGGAATGTGACACATTTTCTTTTATTGCTTCCCATCTAAATATCCTCTTTGGGGAGGAAATTACCAGGTCAGCATCAGGAAATGTAGAGAAGAGCAACAAAGATGATTAGGGGACTGGGGGATAAAACATACAAAGAATGGTTGCTGGAATTGGGTAGGTCTAGTTTAATGAAAAGGAGGACTAGGGGTGACATGATAGCAGTGTTCCAATATCTCAGGGTAACCCTAATGTGCTTTTTCATGAGGCAACTGGACTTTCTTGTTTTTCTTTGAAGATATTTCACTTCTCATCCAAGAAGCTTTTTCAGCTCTGACTGGATGGTGGGAAACGGAAGGATTTATACTCCTTGCAGCCAGCTGGTCATTTGCATTCTTTTAGAGAGTCATTGAGGCCACCTGGAGGTTTATCTGTGTTGTCAGAGTCACATGAGTAGTGCAAATGGGTGTGGAGCCTTCTTGGAGCTGAAAAAGCTTCTTGGATGAGAAGCAAAATGTCTTCAAAGAAAAACAAGAAAGTCCAGTTGCCTCTTAAAAAAGCATCTTTCGGGTAACTATGACCTGGATGACTGAGAATCTCCATAGACAATATCTCAGGGGTTGTTACAAAGAAGAGGGAATCAAGTTATTCTCCAAAGCACCCGAAGGCAGGACAAGAAGCAACGGATGGAAACTAATCAAAGAGAGAAGCAACCTAGAACTAAGGAGAAATTTCCTGACAGTTAGAACAATTAACCAGTGGAACAACCTGCCTTCAGAAGTTGTGAATGCTCCAACACTGGAAGTTTTTAAGAAATCAGATAACCATTTGTCTGAAATGGTATAGGGTTCCTGCCTGAGCAGAGGGTTGGACTATAAGACCTCCAAGGTCCCTTCCAACTATTCTATTCTATTCTATTCTATTCTGTTCTGTTCTGTTCTGTTCTGTTCTGTTCTGTTCTGTTCTGTTCTGTTCTGTTCTGTTCTGTTCTATTCTATTCTATAGGAAATGATCATGCTCTAGACCAGGCATATCCAACCTTGGCAACTTTAAGACTTGTGGACTTGTGGGTTTGAAAATGAATTTTTTTTCTCTCTTTTATATATAATGTTTGAGTAATTTTTAAAGTTTGTAAAGTATTATTGAAAGTGAATTTTTAAGTATGTATGTTGAGGTTAACAAAGATAAAGTTTTAAAAAATGTATTCAAATTTATTGATTTTAGAAATGTTTTTAAAGAGAAGTTTAGTGTTTTAAAATTTAGAAAAAGTTTTTTTCCTTTAGGGTTAAACAAAATTGAAAAAATACAGTGAATTTCATATAATATAAATTATGACACTCTATAAGAATTAATGAGCAAACAGAAATATATATTATTTCCCACAAAAAAGAAAAACAGAGATTGTTAATTTTATTCCTTTATCTAAAGAAGAGAATATATTTAATTCGGTTTCTATTTGGAAATCCCTTCGGGACTTTGTCCTTGTGATGGGGAAAAAATGAAATTTTGTTTTTGTTTTTGTTGATTAAATGGGTTTGTTATTATAGAAATGGCTAGTATATACTATTGTATTAAAGTAAAAAGTTGAGGTTGTAATGCTATTATTTTCTACTGTGCCAAAGAGGGTTGGAAGTCAACACCTTTTTTTTTCTTTTTCCCTTCCCACTCCACATTTTTTCTTTTTCTTCTTTTTCCTTCCCCTAGTTTTCCATTACTTTTTATTTTCCTTTGTATCTTATATTTGTATGAAAATTAATACAATTTGAAAAAAAAGACTTGTGGACTTCAACTCCTAGAATTCCCCATCCAGCCAGGGTCTAGGACAGGGGTGTGAAACTGCCGCTGGATGCGTCATGGCAAAACCGCACCCATCCCATTGCCGGCAATGGAAAAAAAGTCACGATACGTCGCGACACGTCAGATGACGTTGCGAGTTTGACACCCCTGGTCTAGGAGAACTCACCACGGCCAATTCACCTTGGCCAACTTATCGTGGCCAACTTCCTGTGGCCAACTTCCTGTGGCCAACTTGGGTGGGAAACTCATCGAGAGACAAGAGTTATACTAATATTGAAGAAATAGTGGAATAGAATCATTAAAGAAAAGGAGGGACGAAATGAAAATGCGACTGACAAAAATTAAAATAATTTTTAAATTATTTAAAATAATTAAATTGAATTGCTGAGATGAGTTGTCCTGCGGAAAGTCGGCCATTGCAAATTGGCGGTGGCAAGTTGGCAACAGTGAGTTGGCCACGGCGAGTTGCCCCTTTCCAGCCAGCCATGCTGGCTGTGGAATTCTGGGAGTTGAAGTTCATACATCTTCATGTGGCTGAGGAACACTGCCATATACCAATCAGGGTTAAAGTCAAACTAGGGGGACCTGTGGTTCTGGAAAACCTTGAGATCTTTAAAATGTATGAAAGCTTGAGCATTGTAATAGGGTTTTACACTCTTCAAAAATGATTCAGAAGTATTTCACAGAAGCCTGGTTGTGTGATCAATGCATCACAACAAAATGCAATGGTACAACACTTGCATAGGACAAGTAGTCCTCAGCCTGCAATAGTTCATTTGGTGACCATTCAAAATTACCTGAAAAAAAGTGACTTAGGACCATTTTTCACACTTAAATCCCTATGGTCACGTGATCAAAATTCAGACACTTGGCAACTGATTCATATTTGTGACGGTTGCAGTGTCCTGATTAACTTTTGCAAACTGCTTACAAGCAAAGTCAATGGGGAAGCCAGATTCATTTAATAACCGTATTACTAACTTAACAATTGCAGTGATTTACTTAACAACGGTGGTGAGGGAGGTCGTAAAATGGGGCAAAATTCACTTAACAACCACTTAGCAAGAGTAATTTTGGGCTCAGTGGTGGTTGTAAGTCGAGGACTACCTGTATAGTGAAGTCATTAGGCAAACTGGCCACCAGAGCTAGTCCTGATTTCCTTGACCAGCCATTTTTTCCCCCGATGTGTTTATCTTCCTATTTCTATTCTATTGCACTTGTTAAGTTTCAACTCTTCTATTTTTCATGTATTTAAATACTGGTGTGTGTGTGTGTGTGTGTGTGTGTGTGTGTTGGTATGTGTGTGCATTAGATGAGGGAGCTAACTTGCAGCCTGACTTCCAGAGCTTATCAGGAGTAAATTAGTGCTGTAGCTGTCTATTTGCATATAAAATATAGCTCTATTGTGTATTATTGCACGTTGAAGTGATACCGATGTGTAAAAAAAATAAATGTCTGAGGTTTGGAGAGGCTGGCTGTTTAACTTTGAGGAAAGATAGAGTTGTAATTGGTACAGTTAACATTAGTTTTGAGAAATTGTGGATGTGCTTGTGTGTGCATGCATGTCTTCCATGCTTGTATGTGCTTGGAGGGGGGAATATACACACCTCAAAGCTTCAAAAAATGATGGCTAATTGTTCCCCACCAAATTTTTAATTGTTTCCTTCTGTGAGATTAGCTAGTCATTGGCAGAATTCTTTTTTTTTTTACCTTCTAAGATTTTCTTCTTACAAGATAATTGAACCCTTGCGCGACGGTTACAGCTTGACTTGAAGAGACGTACAAGTAAATGGCATCTTATAGCTGTATAAAATAATTGCCATTTTATAGAAAGCATCTTAACACTTTCCTGGAGATGTAACAGAGTCAAATCAGTTGTGCAGCTTCTGTCAAGAACAGAAATGAATCTGACTATATTGGTCCATTGTATGTTAACATTTGGATTTTATACTATACATTAAAGCAGAGGTCCCCAACCTTGGCAACTTTAAGACTTTGTGGACTTCAACTCCCAGAATTCCTCAGCCAGCCAAGCTGGCTGAGGAATTCTGGGAGTTGAAGTCCACAAGTCTTAAAGTTGCCAAGGTTGGAGACCCTTGCATTAAAGGACGTCATTCAAGGGCAGCTGTGGCCCACACACTTCGCACGGAAGGAGCGCCAGGTTCAGATGTCCACCTCAGTGCCTAAAGAAGTGCATCATCATTTTAGCCATTGTCTATCCACTGCAGGATGAAGGCCTCTTCCACATCTTGAGCTTTCTTTTGACAGTTGGGCCCACAGTACTTTCTGATGCCGTCACTCCATCTTGTTGTCATGGTTCCGATAGATGAGACCAGTAGGAATAAGAACTCTGAGGCAATTGCTTTCCTCAAAGAACACTTTTAATGGCTACATAGTATCGGCACGATCAAAGGTGAAACCGAGACTGAAAGTGCCCCCCCCAGGGTTACATAATAACAAGTTGAACTTCCCACCCTTGTAATATGTCATAAATCACAATTAACTACTTTGGTGGGCTTTCTAACGGAAGTTCCAGCCCGCCAAAACTGAGGTAGCTTGACCTTGGTTCCCACAGGAAAGTTATTGTTATGACTAAACCAGAAGAAAGCATCTCCTCCCTCCCATTGCTGTGGCAACCGAAAACAAAGTGATGATGGCTGTAGCCAGAATCATTTGACACTTGTTTTAAATCTTTTTCGTGGATGCTTTTTATCAAGGGGGATCCATTCTATGACTTCCTCGGTCCACCTGCCATCAGTTCTTCTTGCTATGGGACCAGCCCCGTTTCCATTTCAATTCTTTTACTCTCTTGATGTCATCATATACTTTCGTTTGTGCTCTAATCCATGTGCGGGTCTTTCTATCTTGTCTTGTGATGCCGAGCATGTGTCTTTCCACGGCTGTTTGTGCCACTCGTAGCTTTTGTATCGGTTGTGAGGTTAGTGCCCATGTCTCACCAGGATATGTTAGAGCAGGTAGCACACACTGATCAAAAACCTTTCTCTTCAGGCATAGGGGGAGTTTGTTCTTGAAAATTACGCTTAGAAAGAAAGGCATATATATTAGTTTTTAAGCTGGGATAGGGGGATCAGGTGTGCTCTTTGACCAGCATGCTGTGGGCAGGGGGGAGGAGGGAATAAATCCTCCCAAAGTGTGGGGCAAAACAAAAACAAAATGTATGAATAAAAGCTTAAGCACAATTAGTGGTAGTCCTCGACTAATTGAGCCCAAAATTTCTGCTGTTAAGTGACTTGCCTCATTTTACGACCTTTCTTGCCACCGTTATTAAGTGAATCGCTATAGTTGTTAAGTGAATCTGGCTTCTCCATTGGCTTTGCTTGTCAGAAGGTTGCAAAGGTGATCACATGAATCCAGGGTACTGAAACCGTCATAAATAGGAGTCAGTTGCCAAGCATCTGAACTTTGATCACATCACCATGGGAATTCTGCAATGGCTGTAAGTGTGGAAAATGGTCATTTCCCCCCCACTTTTTTCAGTGGCATTGTAGTTCAGTCACTGAATGAACTGTTGTAAGTCAAGGGCTACCTGTAATAATACATATGATTATTAATATGATTACTTTCTCAGGATATAAAATGTCTCCTTCACGTCAAAGTCATCTGCCTTCACTGGCTGCTCAATGTCATTGTTTTGGGAGCAGTATAGAAGTTATTTGCTTTATAATATACTGGTTGACTTCCTAGTCTACAACCCTGGGATTTCCTGCAGATTCTCCATCTATGAAGTAGCCATGCCATGACTGCTTAATTTCCAAGGTTAGCCAGATGAGGTAAATAATACACTAATTCTTCTGTACTATTGAACACTTTTATAACCTGGGAGAAAGAATTAAGGTTCTGAATGTTATTATTGACCCTCAAAAATTCTGTATGCTCTTCAGTAATGGAAGACCACAATCAGGATAGTAGGCTACCATTCTAGTGGTAGAACCTGTGGTGCCCCATATCTCCTGAGAAAGAGTTGGAAATGCAAGAGAACTTACTCAGATCATATATGAAAAGAATCAATGTTAGGCTGAAAAAAAGTCATCGTCGTCGTCGTCATCCTCCTCCTCCTCCTCCTCCTCCTCCTCCTCCTCCTCTTCTTCTTCTTCTTCTTCTTCTTCTTCTTCTTCTTCTTCTTCTTCTTCTTCTTCTTCTTCTTCTTCTCTTCTTCTTCTTCTTCTTCTTCTTCTTCTTCTTCTTCTTCTTCTTCTTCTTCTTCTCCTTCTCCTTCTTCTCCTTCTCCTTCTCCTTCTCCTCCTCCTCCTTCTTCTTCTTCTTCTCCTCCTCCTCCTCTTCTTCTTCACTACTACTACTACTACTACTACTACTACTACTACTACTACTATTTGATGAAAGAGAATCAAATCTTAAATGAAGAGCATTTGGAAAGTATCTGATCCAGAATGCAGAGACATGAGTATTTTGAGGTGTACCTTATTACAGTCATATAACACTGCTGCTACACAAGGTACTGTATACTGGCTCCTCATAGGCTTCTGAGTGCGATTCAAGATGCTGGTTGCCATCTATAAACCACATTACATAGAACCAGGTTACTTGTAGCTGTCCCCCATTGTTTCTGCTTGCCCCACCAAATCTAGCAGATTTGGTTCACTCTATCAAACCATCTCATCCAGTTGGAGAGAGGAAGGAAACGAAGGAAGGAAGGAAGGAAGGAAGGAAGGAAGGAAGGAAGGAAGGAAGGAAGGAAGGAATAGAATCAGCTTGCTTTCATAGCACCAGAGAAGGCTCTATTTCTGTCTGGAAAATGGGTCTAAGATTTCAGCTTATAAAAGGCTTGGCTTCTTTCTGTATGCTTTATGTCAACATAACATAAACATAATTAACAATAAATAGCAAACATGAACAGACATGGAAACCAAACCATACGTTCAGCATATGTTTGGAGGCCTAATAGCAGATCTCCAAGCTGTGCCTTCTGGAGAATATCTGTGTTTTGAAAAACTAAGCTGTCTATGCAAACATTCTGAAATGGTTTACAGATTCATAAAATTTCTCAATACACAGATGGGTACTTAGATTTGTTGTTATGGTGGAATTGTGATGTGTTTTTTCCCCCTGATATACAATTTTTAAAATATACATGAATGCACTCTTTTAATCTATGGTTTTTGCTGTTCAGAGGGCTCACATTATAGCTGCTGGTGAGACAGAAAAAATATATGATTAGCTAATAGTGGAAATTAAAAGGGAAATCATTACATTTAAAAGAAAACTGGGGAAAAAATGCTGGCACTCCTTTTTACAAGCAAACATTGCCACTTTTTTTCCCCTAATCCTATGCTAAAATTCACCAGGCAATTTCATAAGGGAAGGAAGGTTATTTTAAGGGGGGAAAATCTGATTCTCAGAGTGATTCAGAATTTCTTTTAAATTTCTCTTGGAGGCATTCATAATGATGATGTAAAGGTGTGTGTGTATGTGTGTGTGTGGGGGGGGGGTATTCCTGCCAGTTCAGCTGTTTGAATTTAAATATCTTTCTGTCACCCCAAAACCTCTCCGGATATTCATACTTTCCACTAGGAAAAAGCTTTGTGAGACTTCTTCAGTAATTATTCTACTGAGATTTAAATGAAGTCTCAGAAACTAGGGAGAAATTCTTGTACAAAAGAAAACAGGATAACCACACAGAAACCCCACTGCTCTTATTACTTAGTGCAAAAGCATGCTGTAGATTGAGGTTACACAGGATGCTAAATGAGAAATGATGATGATGATGTTATCCATTCAATCACATCTGACTCTTGGTGATTCTATGGACTAATTTGTATTACATAAAATTCACTATATTCTATGGACTAGGTCTCTCCACGTCTTCCGTTCTGGCATTATTTCTTTGAGTTATTCTGTGTTCTGGCTGGTGTCAGCTTTGTGGTGTCCAATCATCATGTTCTTTAGCAGCCTGGTTTCCTTTTACCGTTAACTCTTTCAAGCATAATTGCTTTCCCCAGTGAATAAATGGGGGGGGGGAATAGAAAAAAAACTTACCCAAGATTGATACTAACAAACCCTAATAAGTTATGCAAATGTCATTTTCCACATCATTCTCTCCGTTTATTGCTTGCATTTCTCTTTTAATTTTTAAAACTTCAGCCAGTTTCTTTTGTATATATAATAGAGCAGTGGTGGCGAACCTATGGCACGGGTGCCAGAGGCGGCACTCAGAGCCCTCTCTGTGGGCACGCGTGCCGTCACCCCAGTCCTAGGCCTTCAGCTGGGTTTTATAAAACCTTTTCGCTTTAGGCCTCCGCCGCCATGTGGGAAAAAAAAAAAAGGTTCAATCAGTCAATTTAAACTTCTTGCGGGGAAAAAAAAGATCTTGCAAAGTTGGAATTGATTAATTGAACTTTTTAGTCCCACCCTGTCTGCCATTACCACCGCAGCCATGCCCACCCAATGGGCCACGCCCACCCAATGGGCCACACCCAGCCAATGGGCCACACCCACCCGGCACTCGACGATGCATAAGTGGGTTTTGGGTTGCAGTTTGGGCACTCAGTCTCTAAAAGGTTCGCCATCACTGTAATAGAGTGTCCTTTCCCAAATTATTCTCTTGGCTTACATGATTGCGATAGTGGTGGTCATAACTATAATGCCATTTGATTTGTCATGTGAGAAGTAAACTGGTGGTTTCCCAGTTCAACCATCAAGACAATCCAGTAGGTTATAAGAGTTAGGAAGTTGGACTCACACTTGGAGGCCACGTATGGCCAGCTCAACTATAGAAACTCATTGGTTGACTTGAGGCCGATCACTGCTACTCAACCCAACTTACCCAACCCGATAGGGCTCCAGTTATGGGGGGCACTAGTGAAAGGTTTACCATGTATTGAGCTTTTGAGAAAGGGTATAAATCTAAAAAGATAAAACAAGGTTTTAGAGTAATTCTTTGTGTACTTAGGATGTTGCCATTTACCACATGTTGACTACAAGCCTGAAGCTGAGCTAAAATGATTTTTTAATCCAATCAGTTCTTTCAAGCATTGTATGCTGCAAACCCACCCCTGTTTCAAGCCCCTTGAAGTAATAAAGCAGAGGTCTTGAAACTTGGCCCTTTTATGACTTGTGGACTTCAACTCCCAGAATTCCTCAGCCAGGCCAAGTTTGAAGGCCCCTGTAATAAAGGGTTGTTGGTCTGCACTAAGTTCACAAAACTTGACAGAGCAGAATCCATCAAGAAATATTCCAGTGAAAGGGATTCATTGGAGGGAGCAGGAGTTCCACGGCTGGTTCCTATACAGGCAGGCCTCAACTTACAACAGTTCATTTAGTGACCATTAGAAGTTACAACAGCACTGGCAAAAGTGACTTATGACTGTTTTACAATTATGATCATTGTAGCCTCTCCATGGTCACATGATCATGCTGAGCAATTGATTCATATTTATGACAGTTGCAGTGTCCAGGGGTCATGTGATCACCTTTTGTGACCTTCTGACAAGCAAAGTCAATGGGGAAGCCAGATTCACTTCACAACCAGGTTACTAACTTAACAATTGCAGTGATTCACTTAATAATTGCAGCAAGAACATTCATAAAATGAAGTAAAATTCACTTAACAGCTATCTCACTTAACAACAGAAATGTTGGGCTCAATTGTGGTCGTAAATCAAGGACTACTTGTCCTTCGCTTCCTTATATGGCTTCTATATGTTTTGGCAAAACTAGAGTGTTGTGCTTACTAGTAGATTGTACACATTTACCCTCTGATCAGTCCATCTATCCATGCATCATTTTGTAGTTTTGGTCCTTCTCTGTAGTTTTGATGTTCTCCTGGCTGGTTTTGAAAATCAGAAGAACCGAGCATCTCAGGATGCAATGGATTTACCTCAGAAGTTAGAAATATGACTCCTTTGTGTAATAGATTTAGAAACTAGCATTTTTTTCAAGTCTGTTTCGACAAAAGTTGTCCTATTCGCAGTTGCCTGATTTACTACTTTCAGCCTGGAGTCGATCACAACACTCAACTTTGATTTTATTTCCCCTTCATGTTTTTTTAAATGCAAGAGGACACCAAGTAAGCAGAGTAATTATAGATTTCTCATCTCTTTTATGGTCTGTCAGAAGTCTGCTATTGCATATGAAGCCCGTACAGCATATATTTAATGTCAGCTCGAGAGAAGAAACACTTTCATAAGTTCTTGTTGAGTGACACATTTGAAATGACATCAGTTTCTAGCTTTCAAACCCATTGTTATTAGATCTCTGTTGCTATTTATGTTGGGAATATGCACATGGATGTCAAAACAGTATATCAACTTTGCTGATTGGCTGCACCCACCACCTGTTGCCACGGCAACCAAACAATTGCTTTTAATCTTCTGCCCTAAATTGCCTGATTTAGTGTTGTTTGTTTCTTTACATAGCTGAAGTTTCAGACTGGATTTCTTTCCCTAATATGAATCCTAAGGATGAGAGGATGTGTCTCTCTATATGACTTATTTGTTAATGTAGGTTTCCAAGTTCCCGAGGCTGCAGAGCTTAGCTAGGTTCTAAAGCCGGGCCTTTAAAAGCATCCTTAAATGGGACTGCAAAAAGCGGGAATAATGTTTACTGAAATCCAAGTATTCTATGCCCACAGTATTTCGCTGGTCCACTAATTTAGTCACTTTGTCAAAGAAGGAAAAAAGATTTTGTCTGGCGTGATCAGTTTTTGACAAACTCATGTTGGTTTCTGGTTGTAAGTTTGCTTGCTTCTAGGCGTTCGCGGGTTTTGTTTTTTTTATTCTTTTCCAGAATCTTCCCAGGTATGGATGTCAGGCTGACTGGCCTATAGTTTCCTGGATGTGTTTTTCTTCCCCTTTTTGAAGATGGGAACCACATCAGCTCTTTTCCATACTCTGTGTGTGTATGTTTTTGAGTGTGTGTATGTGTGAGAGAGAGAGAGAGCGTGAGAGGAGAGAGAGGAGAGGGGAGAGGGAGGGAGGGAGAGAGGGATGGAGAGAGAGATCTCCAAAGTTAAAAGCTTTTGTTCCAGGTATGTAAACAGAAGGATTAGGTTTGTATGCTAGTTAGCTGGCGGTCTGAGGTCACTTCCATTCAAGGTGTTTGCAATGCCCCCGGATAAGCTCCATATCCCTGTGATCTCATTCCATTGTTAGGTGAGGTGATTTAATTCTGGTTTATTGAAAGGGCTAGAACCACTCTGAAGCTGGAAATGCTGGAGTGCAGCAGCACATGTGGGGGTGTGGGGGTGTGCACAGCTCCCTTAAAGGCCATCACTGGTCATTTTTAAACCACCTGGGTGGGTTTGTCTCAAGGTTGTTGTTTTTTAACTTCATGTATTTGTATCCTACTTTTATTATTTTTACAAAGAAATCATGGCGGCGAACATATCCAATATACACCACCTTCCTCTTCTATTTCCCTCAACAACAAGCTTGCAAACTGAGGTGGGCTGAATTACACCCAAAGTCACTCAGCTGGTTGTCATGGCTAAGGTGGGATTGGAACTCACAGTCTCCTGGGGGTTGGCCCAAAGTCACCCAGCCAGCTTTCACAGCTAAGACTAGAACTAGAACTCACAGTGTCCTGTTTTGCAGCTGGTGCCTTAATGACTAGATCAAACTGGCTCTTGATAGAGTGTCAGTGTCTTTATAGAATCTCAGAGGGGCATTATGAATAAAATATATAGATCAATAGTATAGCTCAGAAGTTGTTGCAAAGGTGGGCAGAATAATAATAATAATAATAATAATAAAGTTGGAAGGGACCTTGGAGGTCATCGAGTCCAACCCCCTTGCTCAGGCAGGAAACCCTATACCATTTCGGACAAATGGCTGTCCAGTCTCTTCTTAAAAACTTCCAGTGTTGGAGCATTCACCGCTTCTGGAGGCAGGTTGTTCCACTGGTTAATTGTTCTAACTGTCAGGAAGTTTCTCCTCAGTTCCAGGTTGCTTCTCTCCTTGATAGTTTCCATCCATTACTTCTTGTCCTGCCTCAGGCGCCTTGGAGAATAGCTTGACTCCCTCTTCTTTGTGGCAACCCCTGAGATATTGGAATACTGCTATCATGTCACCCCTAGTCCTTCTTTTCATTAAACTAGACATACCCAATTCCAGCAAACGTTCCTGATATGTTTAGCCTCCAGTCCCCTAATCATCTTTGTTGCCCTTCTCTGTACTCTTTCTAGAGTCTCAACATCTTTTTTACATCGTGGTGACCAAAACTGGATGCAGTATTCCAAGTGTGGCCTTACCAAGGCATTGTAAAGTGGTATTAATACTTCACGTGATCTTGATTCTATCCCTCTGTTAATGCAGCCCAGCACTGTGTTGGCTTTTTTGGCAGCTGCAGCACACTGCTGGCTCATATTTAAGTGATTGTCCACTAGGACTCCGAGATCCCTCTCACAGTTACTACTATTGAGCAAGGTACCCCCTATACTATACCTGTACATTTGGTTTTTCTTGCCTAAATGTAGAACCTTACTTTTTTCACCATTGAATTTCATTTTGTTAGATAGCGCCCAGTGTTCAAGTCTGTCCAGGTCCTCCTGTATCTTAAGCCTGTCTTCTGGAGTGTTGGCTATTCCTGCCAGCTTGGTGTCATCTGCAAATTTGATGAGTTCCCCATCTATCCCCTCGTCCAAATCATTGATGAAGATGTTGAAGAGCACTGGGCCCAGAACAGAGCCCTGGGGCACCCCACTGCACACTTCCCTCCATGTAGATGCGGTTCCATTGAGGACCACACGCTGAGTACGGCCGGTCAGCCAGCTACGAATCCATCTGGTGGTGATGCTGTCTAACCCACATTTTTCTATCTTATCAAGTAGTAGGTTGTGATCTACTTTATCAAATGCCTTACTGAAGTCCAAGTAAATTATATCCACAGCATTCCTCTGATCCACTAATTTTGTCACTGGTCAAAGAATGCAATAAGGTTTGTCTGGCATGATCTGTTTTTGACAAACCCATGTTTGGCTTTTAGTAGTGATTTTGTTTGCCTCTAGGTGTTCGCTGATTCGTTGTTTGATTATCTTTTCCAGAATCTTCCCAGGTATTGAGGTCAGGCTGATAGGTCTGTAATTTCCTGGATCCATTTTTTTTTCCTTTTTTGAAGATGGGAACTACATCAGCTCTTTTCCAGTCCTCTGGTAGTTCCCCAGTGCTCCAGGATCTTTGAAATATATAGTTCAGTGGTTCTGAGACCACATCTGCCAGTTCCTTGAGAACCTTGGGGTGTAATCCATCTGGTCCTGGTGATTTGAACTCGTCTAGGCTGGACAGATGCTCACTTACCATTTTCTTGCCTATCTTAACTTGTGTTTCTATTCTGTTTTTTATGGCACTATTTTTGATAGGTTGGTCTGTTTTTTCCCTTTGTATAAAGACAGATGCAAAAAACGAGTTAAATAGTTCTGCTTTCTCACTATTGCTTGTCACCTTCTTGCCACTTTCACCCACCAATGGACCAATCATTTCCTTCACTTTTTTCTTATTTTTTACATGTTGAAAGAAGCTTTTTTTGTTATTTTTGACTTTGGTCGCAAGCCTTAGTTCATTATGAGCCTTAGCTTTCCTTACTTCATCTTTGCAGGCTCGGGCTATTTGCTGATATTCTGACTTTGTTATGTGCCCCTCTTTCCACTTTCTATACTTGTCCTTTTTATCTTTCAATTTATCAGAGAGTTCTTTATGTAGCCATGCTGGTCTCTTTTGAGAGCTGTTATTTTTCCTCTTTGTTGGTATTGTGCTAGACTGGGCTTTTATTATCTCGCTTTTCAAAATTTCCCAAGCTTCTTGAGTTGTTTTCCCCTTGAGGATTCTCATCCATGGAATCCTTCCCAAGCCCTCTCTAAGTTTATTGAAATTAGCTCTCTTGAAGTCCAAGACTCTAGTTTGACTGTGTTCTATTGCTTGTGCTTCCATAATGTTGAATTCCAATATTACATGATCACTACCTCCCAAGGTTCCTGTGGCTTCAACACCTTCTATCATTTCATCTCTGTTAGTGAGAATTAGATCCAGAATGGCTAATCCCCTAGTTCCCTTCTCTACTTTTTGGGAGACAAAGTTGTCTGCTAGGTTTGTCAGGAAACTGTTTGATCTTCCACTTGGTGCAGAGTTTGTCTCCCAGTTGATGTCAGGGTAGTTAAAGTCCCCCATTACTATTGTGATGTGCTTCCTACATACCTTAGTTAGCTGACTAGCAAAAAGTTCGTCTATTTCCTCTGTTTGGTTGGGTGGCCTATAGTATACACCTATGGCAATGTCATTTTTTCTCCCTTTTATATTGACCCAAATGCATTCAAGACAGTTTTCATCATTGTTGTGCTCTATTTCTGTAGAGATGTAGTTATTTCTTATATAGAGAGCAACTCCACCTCCTCTTTTATTTGGTCTGTTTCTTTTAAATAATTTAAATCCCTCTAGCTGTGTGTTCCATTTGTGGGTTTCATCCCACCATGTTTCCGTAATGGCAACAATATCATATCTGCCCTCATTAACCTGAATTTCTAGTTCACCCTGTTTGCTGTTCATACTCTGTGCATTGGTGTAAAGACATTTGAGTCCTTTATGACTGACCCTGTGTTTACTTTCTACATAACCTGTGTGGTGCCTGAGTTCCCCTATTGTCCTACCTCCTATTTGGTTAGTGTACTTTGTGTGGCACTCGCTATTGAAAGCTTGATTTTGCTTGACAGCAAGGTCGATATTCTTGTCCACACACACATCTATGTTACATGCACTAATAGCCCTATAGTTTTTAGATTGCCGGGGACAGGGGTGTTCTGTATCAATTAACTCACTGTCCCCGCTGTTTAGTTTAAACATTCCTCCAGATAATCTGTGACTTTATAGCCGAGTAACTCAGTTCCTTTCTTTGATGGATGCAAACCATCTCTTTTGTACATTTTTTCATTGGACCAGCTACTGACATCGTGACTAATATATCCAAAGCCTTCCCCTTTACACCACTCCTTTAGCCACATATTGAATTGTGCTATACGCTGGCCTTTTCCCTTTTGCTCCTTGTTCACTGGTAAAACCTCTGAAAAAGTAAGCCTACAGCCTATTCCGCTAAGTTCCTGCCCCAAGCTCTGGAAATCATTCTGCACAGAGAGTACATCTTTTTGGGACAGATCGTTAGTGCCAAGATGTACAATAGCCTCCACATCACAGTCCTTGCTGGCATTCTTGATTATTTTAGAAATATGCTTCTTGTCCCTACTGGCAGTAGCACCTGGGAGACACCTGACCTCTTTCGAAACCTCTGTGTCCTTTCCTAAATTTACATCCCTTATAATTGAATCACCTACCAGAAGGTGGCTTCTCTTTTTGGGTGCCTTTCTGTTCTTGCATGAATGTTAAACCCTTGACTGGGGTTTCTCAACCTTGGCAAATTTAAGTTGTGTGAACTGCCAAAATTCCCCAGCCAACATAGTGGTGTCCTTGTTGCCTTCCAAGCTAAACAAACAATGGTTGTCATTCACGCCCACTCACAGACTCTCCTCTTTTCAACTGTGCAGAGCTTATAAATTCCTCATCCATAGAAAAATAAAAGGGGGAATTGCTACCATTTTTAGTGATGATGTCAAAATGACACCACCTGCATAGTAACTTCCTCACCTACTTATCCCAGCAATGTCATGGTTATCCATGTTTAGGTAAAGTCAAGTCATTTGCATGTTTATGCCATCCCACATGTGATGTCACTGGCCCCTCCTCCTTTGGCCATGCTATGATATAGAAAAACACACTGAGGAGGGACACAGAAATTTTAAGCTGTATCATCAAAATTACCAGTAGATTCAAGAATAGAGATGGAGGCAAATTGACCTCCTGAGGTCTTCCAAACTGTCCATCACCTACCAAAAAAAAAAAAAAGGCAAAGCATCATCATAATCTCAAGCAGAACTGTTTGTGAAAATAAAACCTGGACGTGGTGTAATGGTTGTTAACCCATCCTGCTCAGTATTTCCTACACCAACAGGATGTTCTTCCACATTTCAAACTAGAATCTTCCTCAGGCATACCTGGAGATCTGGAATTTGAAAATAGAAGCATTAACATAGCACACAGGCTCTACTGCTGAGCTGTTTCTTTGCTTGCTTGTGGAATGGAATGGAAATTGTTCCACTGATTAATAGTTCTAACTGTCAGGAAATTCCTTCTTAGTTCTAGTTTGGTTCTCTCCTTGATTAGTTTCCATCCATTGTTTCTTGTCCTGCCCTCAGGTACTTTGGAGAATAGGTTGACTCCCTCTTCTTTGTGGCAGCCCCTCAGATATTGGAATATTACTATCATGTCACCCTTAATCTTCTTTTTATTAAAAATTTATATGCTTCGTACCCATCAGGAACCAAACCAGTGGACATAGTGCTTCCATTTTTCCCCATAACAAAATCTTATGAGGTAGATTGAGCGGAGGGACTGGCTCTAATGAGCTTTAATGATGGACTTAGCCTGGATCTTCTCTTTCCTGGCCGAACCCTTTGATTGCTACACCACACTGTACCTGTGCTAAGTCATCTGGCGAGCTTCCATGAGTGAGAATGATTTTAACCTGGGTCTTCTAGCCAGTCATCTTGACCACTACACCATACTGACTCTTGGTCTGAGAAAGATTGGTCAAAAGTCATATGGTGAGCATCCACAACAGAACAGGAACTCAATCGTCAAATTCCCTGCTGACACTCTACCCCCTTAACTATTAGATTACACTGTCGCTGGATATGTGATAGTTATGATTCCTCCTCCTCCTCCTCCTCATTAATCTAATTCATAAGCGTTACTGGTTGCAGATTTTCATCCCATGATCAAATCCTCAAACAGAAAATGTTCATTTGAATTAGTTACACCTCTCTGTTGAACTATCTTCCTTGGATAAGTAACAGAAACAGACTGAACTTTGTGGCGGAATGGTGAAATACAATTTTTCTACATAAACATAAATAGCATAACTATCTCTGATATTTTATAAATACATAATCTTGATCTCTATCATTCTGGGCAAGAATTGGCTTGCAATTCAACAAAGCACATTGATAAATTCAACAATCGTGCAAGATGACACTCTGCAGAAACACTTTCATGTTACCGTCCGTATTAATTTCAACAGGCGTAACCTAGCTTTGCTTTAGAAACAAGGCAGAACACATAAATGAGAACACAAATCAGATCATGGTAACTATAGTCTAAATTAATCTGATTTTGTGTGATTCTTTTCATAAATTTAGCTAATAAGAGATGCAAAATTATATACTGACACAACATATGGATTGCAATATGTGCAATATGTGTATGCATTATGCCGCAGTTGGCACTAAATAACTATGATTATGCCAAAACTGCTTCATTCATATTGAAATGGATTGCTTTGAATTGCTGTTTTTCAGTTAAATGAACAAGATGTCTGCCTAAGAATCAAATATGTGTTATTTCATGGGTTGGCAAATATAGTTTTCTGATTTTTCAGGATTAGGGCCGTTTTTAAAGCCACCGTGAAGTACAACCCAGAAAACTTTCTATCTCAGTTCTGCACCTTTAAAAAGTACACAGGACCACATAATTCCTTTTTTAATTGTCTTTGGAAATTGCTTGTTAACTGCTTTTGAGATATTAAGAGCCTTCATAATAGCAAGTTTTCCTACACTGGATGAGTTTTCTGCAGTTCCTAATTGAATTGTACATAATTTTATGCCATTCCACATAATTTTATACAAATATAAAATTGTATAAAATGCTGTTTGGTGATTAGACTGTTGATTTTGGAAAGTTATAAATGATCTAAAGGTCCAGATGGGTTTTATATAAGATGTTAAAATTAATGATAAGAATCCTTCCAATGGGAAAATACTGATGTTTTGAAATACACACATACACATAAACACACACACACACACATATATACGTGTGTGTCTGTATATATACACATACACACACACAGTATATACAGTATATACTCTCTCTCTCTCTCTCTCTCTCTCTCTCTCTCTCTCTCTCTCTCTCTCTCTCTGTGTATGAGAGAGAGAGAGATCTATAGTTATATGATAAGATGGGATTTTGGAGGTTGGACTCTAGAGGGACTCAGAAGGAATTAAAAGTTACAATAAGAAGAAGTGTTATTTACTAATATAAAAGGAAGCAAAATACTTTAACATTGGACATATTGAAGGATAATAATAATAATAATAATAAAGTTGGAAGGGACCTTGGAAGTCATCTAGTCCAACCCCTTGCTCAGGCAGGAAGCCCTATAACATTTTGGACAAATGGCTGTCCAGTCTCTTCTTAAAAACTTCCAGTGTTGGAGCATTCACCGCTTCTGGAGGCAGGTTGTTCCACTGGTTAATTTGCAAGCAATATTAGTTTAATATTAGAAATTAATTTTTAAAATGTCTGGCATTATTGACAGACTGTGCTTGGAAGATGATATAGAAAAGGAATGAGCTTTACTGGGTAAAACTAATTTGAAAGTGGATCTAAAAATGACAAGTTATGGGAATAATGTGGAAGGAGATGCTACACTGGATATACAAATGAAACTAGCTGATCTCTTAATAAACCAAAAGAGTAACCTGGATAACTTTCTTATACTGGATTTACAAAAGAGACCTGGTAAACTAATGAAAAAGTTTGAGAAATGGGACAAAGAAAAAAAAAATGAGACAATTCCAAGTTCCAGGACTTTATTTGACAGGATTAAGGATCAAGATTGTTAAAAGTAAAGTGAAGGATTGTAAAGTGGATTTATTTGATCAAGATTCAAATAGATATGTTGTTACCTCTGATAAACTTAGATGAAATTTTACTGACCAGGATTAAACAATGAGGCTTTAAAGATGTGTTTATAAATAGGAGATTCGTGAAGAAGAGATAATTTGATGTATTTTAAGAGAATGTTACAAGTTACTAAAATTATTTATGCTATAATGTAGGGGGAAGTGGTTTCTTTATATATCTTTTTTTCTTCCTCTCCTTCTTTTCTTTTCTGCACTTTCTATTTTTCTTTTTCTTTTTGAGTTTGTATTAGGCTCATTGTTTTAATTATAACGCTCAATAAAAATTACCATTAAACAGTAGCTACTTTCGGGTGTTTGAAATATTGTAAGTCGTTTTTATAGAGTCATCATCAGAACAGAATTATAGACGGGAATAGAATTAAAGAGCCATTATTAGAAAGAGAAATGCTACACTTTACATGCCTCATTCTTCAATAACAGATGTGAAACATCTCCTGTAAAATCAACCACTCTTTGTAACACATTGGAAACCTTGATTAAAATATGACTGTAATAAGGCAGCTGTTACAAAATGCAAGCTGGTAAAGTAAATAGCTTCAGGATTCAATTCAATTCTTACTGGTTATTAGTGGAGTGTTGTTGTTTTTTCTTTAAAAAAAAAAGCCAAACTAGAATTTTGCCCCCAGATTCTGGTTACTTTCTTCCTCCACAAAACAACTGTTTCCCCCTGAGATTCACTCAACATTCATTTGAATTATGGAGAAAGATCTGTTTGGAAAGTGGAGTGTATGTATGGTTGTGTGTGTGCATGTGTGTGTGTGTCTGTATTTTGTGGGAGCAACCAGAGGGACTTTGATCTTAGCTCAGATAACAGCTGCTATACCTGAGAGAATTTTTGAGTTGTTATATCCACCTCAAGGGAGGTGTTCTGTTTGACCTCAAAGTAGTCCAGGTACTTGATACTTGAGGGAGGGTCTTTGAAGGCGCAAAGGAACTTGGCAGCCACATTTTATCATCCTGTCAGGCTTGCATTTCTACCTAGAAGCATCAAACACAGTAAAGGAAACTCCAACACACCTTGCTGGCTTTCTTCCTCCTTCCTGCCTTTATAAAAATAAAAGCAGAAAACCAATATGGTCCTGATTAGATTGTGGCTGCTCTGACATTTTATTTCTCTTTATTTGTTGTTCTCTCTGTGTGTCTGTCTCTCACTCGCACATTCACCTGCTAACGTAGAAAAGTCTGGGGGGGGGGAGTTTCTGAGTCACTGGTGCAGAAGTATAAGGCAAATAAACGAGATCCCAGAAGTAACAATGGGAAAGAACAGCATCAGCTGAGGCCATCAACTCTTCAATTTATTGCAGTTCTATCAAGACTGTGGTTACATCTGGGATTGCCTTTGGCAGATCTTGGTTCAAGAACACTATGGTCACTGGCCTCCTTCTGCAACGTTATGGAGGTCATGAGATCTCAATGGTCCAGTGTAAGCCTCCACATGTTAAGTAAGAACTGATCAGAATTGCATTTTTAGAACAAACTAACATAAACTGAATTATTGTATTCATTTACATTAGATGAACATGAAGTCATTATCTGAAGTTGACATACACTCCATAGAACATAGAATAACAATTGGGACCTTGGAGGTCTTTTAGTCCAACCTCCTGGTTGAGCAGGAGACCCTATACCATTTCAGATAAATGGTTGTCCAGTCTCTTTTTGAAAGCCTCCAGTGATGACCCACAACTTTGGAAGGCAAGCTGTTCATTGGTTGATTGCTCTCGCCATTAGGAAACTTCTCCTTAGTTCTAGGTTGCTTTTCGCCTTGTTTAGTTTCCATGCATTGTTTCCCGTCTTGCCTTTTGGTGAACTTCAACTTTGGAGCATGTTTGGGAAGGAATCTGGGGGCTTTAAGAAGGGGCAGTTAGCCAATGAAAACTCACATATGTGGTCCTCAAAGAAAATGTAAGCTTTTTTTGTTCTATTTTGATATAAGAACCATCAGTAATGTAGCAGTTGCATAATCCTCTCAAAAGTTAGTGTTTGTAGAGAATAACGTCTTTTAGGGTTTAGGTCAAAGCAATTCTGGTATCCAGTATATGATGAAGGGTATCATATAATGTTCCAAGATATATTGAGTGTTACCAAAGTGGAAATAATAGTAATGGCTCCAAATGATTGACCCGATTAATTGCCAAAACGTGAACCCGGGATACTGGAACCATCATAAATATCAGTCAGTTGCCATGCATCCAAATTTTGATCACGTGACCACAGGGATGCTGCAACGGTCCTAAGTGTGAAAAATGGTTCTAAGTTATTTTTTTCAGTGCTATTGTAACTTCCAACGACCACTAAACTAACGGTTTTAAGCCGAGGACTATCTGTAACACATTTATAAGACTGCGCACACTACTTTACTCTTAGAACTTTTCAAAATGTTGTCCTATTTCGGAAGTCGTGTTTTTAGCATTTCTGTAGAGATTTTTTTCCCCACTATCAAAGTTGAATCCAGATTTATGCAGGCTTAGAGTGGACCTACTGAAACCAACATTTTGTGCTCAACCAATATTCAGATCTGGGGAACACCAGCCCTTGTTTTCCTTTTTTGTAGGATTTCTTTCTGTCAAAGAAAGATATAAACCAAGGAAATATTGGGGTGGGGTCTGTTTGTTTAATCTGGGCCCTAAATAATTTAGGTGAGTGAGTTACCTTTAGGCCAGATGCTTGATTTATGCAGATGGCAAAAATAAATTATTCAGAAATAAGATACAGACAAAAAACAGATGGGAAAGGCAGCTAAGGCGAGACACCCAGGGGGCACCTGGCTTGCCGTTCTCAAATAAGCTTCTGCAAGACTTCTGGTGTTAAAAACAGGTATTTTATCATATTGAGTAGCAAGAGGCCCACCAAATGGAGGGTATACGTGTATACAAATAATTCAGAATATTAGCAAAGAAGGGTAGCAAAAGAGAATAGGCAGACTGGTTTAAGTACATTAATTTTGGCCTTTGGAAAAATAGGACTTTATCTTATTTTTAAAAGTTAGCACAATTTTTTCCAGGAGACTTCTAGACTTAGATAGGAGCAAAGCAAACCAAGATAGAAATGAGACAAAGCAAATTTAACATGACATCCATATTTGTGCAAAACAGGCTTTATAGATACACATAGTACACATAACTGTGTTGACTTACAACTATCACTAAGCCCCAAACTTTCTGTTGCTAAGTGAATCAGTGCAGTTGTTAAGTTAGGAACACGGTTGTTAAGTGAATCTGGCTTCCCCATTCTGACTTTGCGTATCAGAAGGAAGCAAAAGGTGACTACATGATCCTGGGACACTGCATCCGTCATAAATATGAATCAGTTGCCAAGTGTCTGAATTTTGATCACGTGACATGGGGATGCTGCAATAGTTGTAAGTATCAAAAATGGTGATAAGTCACTTTTTTCAATGCTGTTCTAACTTCAGACGATCACTAAATGAACTGTTGTAAGTTAGCTGTATTTACCAGGAAACGAAGGCATCATGTCTGTGCTTTTATTCTTAGTGATTCCAATATAAATTCTGAAAAAAGTCCTCTTTCATACAAAATTGATTCATGCAATATCCGTACCTTTAAGCCTTTAATCATAGTAGTTGTCAATATTTTAAAAAATATTGAGAGTCTATCGGTGATGTACATCTTTAGCATTTAATGTATAATTGCTGGGGGTGGACCCCTTTGAACTCAAAAACTCAGTTTTACTTGTGCAAATAATTATCTTTGCTTTGATCCTGTGACGAAGTCTAAATCCCATGTTTTGACATCAAATTGATGCTACACAATTGAGAATGATATCGGAGCTTTCTTTCTATCCATAGAGCAGGAAACACATCAAATGAGAAGTAAAGTGATAGCAGAATCATGTAAAAGGTAAAGCTCATTCATTACGTCTCAAAAAAGAAGAATCTTGAAAATTAAGCCTGAAAATGAGATTTTCCCTTATTTTAAAATTACGTTTTAAGATTCAGGATACAGCTTTTAATCTGCTTAGTTGAAATCAATGGGAATTGTACTTGAATAGATATTAATTAGCATAGTGGTACAGAGATCTGGGTTCAAAGGGAAAAAAAGTAATTTAGGTCACAAATAGATACAGGTAATCCTTGATTTACAACAGTTCACTTAGTGACCATTCAACTGATTCATATTTATGACAGCTGTAGTGTCCCGGGGTCATGTGATCACCTTTTGCATCCTTCTGACAAGCAAAGTCAATGGGGAAGCCAGATTCACTTCACAACTGAGTTGCTAACTTAACAACTGCAGTGATTCACTTAACAACTGTAGCAAAAAGCTCATAAAATGGGGCAAATGTCTCACTTAGGAACAGAACGTTTGGGCTCAATTTTGGTTGTAAGTTGAAGACTACCTGAACCTTATTTTGCACCTGTTGGCATCTCTTTTAAAAAGTTGCATCTTATTGCTCAGCCATTTGAACCCAGAACAAGACATGTATGACTGAAAGTGCTGCTAATGGATGCAACATGTTGGTTTACGTGTATCCCAAATCACTTTTTTCCTCTATATCCAGACTAATACATGAATAGAATAGAATAGAATAGAATAGAATAGAATAGAATAGAATAGAATAGAATAGAATAGAATAGAATAGAATAGAGTAGAGTAGAGTAGAGTAGAGTAGAGTAGAGTAGAGTAGAGTAGAGTAGAGTAGAGTAGAGTAGAGTAGAGTAGAGTAGAGTAGAGTAGAGTAGGGTAGGGTAGGGTAGAGTAGAACAGAACAGAACAGAACAGAACAACAGAACAGAATAGAATAGAATAACAGAATTGGAAAGTACTTTGGAGGTTTCTAGTCCAATCCCCTGCTCAGGCAGGAAACCTATACCATTTCAGACAAATAGTTGTCCAATCTCTTCTTAAATACTTCCAGTTTTGGAGCATTCACAACTTCTGGAGGCAAGTTGTTCCATTGTTCTTCTAACTGTCAGGAATTTTCTCCTTAGTTCTAAGTTGCTTCTCTCTTTGATTAGTTTCCATCCATTGCTTCTTGTCCTGCCTTCAGGTGCTTTGGAGAATCTTTGTGGCAGCCCCTCAAACATTGGAAGACTGCTATCATGTCCCCCCTCGTCCTTCTCTTCATTAAACTAGACATACCCAATTCCAGCAACCGTTCTGTATATATTTTAGCCTCCAGGCCCCTAATCATCTTTGTTGGTCTTCTCTGCACTCTTTCTAGAGTCTCAACATCTTTTTTACATTGTGGTGACCAAAGCTGGATGCAGTATTCCGAGTGTGGCCTTACCAAGGCATTGTAAAGTGGTATTAATACTTCACGTGATCTTGATTCTATCCCTCTGTTTATGAAGCCTAGAACTGTGTTGGCTTTCTTGGCAGCTGCAGCACATTGCTGGCTCATATTTAAGTGATTGACCACTAGAACTCCAAAATCCCTGTCACAGTTGCTATTATTGAGCGAGGTGTCACCTATACTATACCTGTGCATTTGGTTTTTCTTGCCTAAATGTAGAACCTTACTTTTTACCATTAATAGGTTTATTTCACTATAACCCTATTAATCAGATTCATTTCATTTCAATTTAGTACTTTCTTTGTTAAGCTTGTCTCATTTTCTTTGAGGAACTCAGGAATTCCCTCTGCTACGGTATATTTATCCCAACAATAATCACCCTGTGAGGTTGATGGGCTAAGAAATATTAGCTGTACCAAAGACATGTTATCTAACACAATTAGATCAACACAAATCCCAATGTAATGCTTTAAGATCTTTCCAGAATTAAACAAAACAAAATCAGCAGGCCAAAACAAATCAAAAAGGGCCAGGCCCAGCCCTTGATGAAATCTGGAAATATAAATATCTTAAAATGACAGTGAACGGCATTTAATGAGAAGTAAAGTCAAATCTTCTAGGGCAGAAGTTCTACCAAACAATGGATGCATTTTGTTTTTCAAAATCCTCTGCTAAATTTGTATACAGACTAACCGAATATATGATTTCTACAGATTTTCCGAAAGAGAGGATAAATTCGTGAACATTTTTTTGACATTCTCTACAGAAAAAGCCTAGTTAGAGGATATTATTTATTTTATTTATTAGTTCCCCCCGATTTACTGCAGAAAAGATTGTACAGTGAAAGCCAGCACATACCCAAATATGCTTTAGCCATCTTGTAAATAAGATTATTTCCACATTACCACTATTTCCACTTCCCAAATCCCCAAATGTCCTGATCATTTTCTCCCTTGTTGATCGAGAAGTGCCGAAAATTAAGAACAAATATCACTGCCCCACTCTGAGCTGCCCTAGATATTGCACCAGCACAACTCTGACTTCCTAGTCTACACAAAAGTGAAAGAAAAAGAAGACATGGACAGGTAAACCTCAACTTACAACTGTTCATTTAGCAACCGTTCGAAGTTACAGCAGCACTGAAAAATGTGACTTATGACTTGTTCTCGTACTTACGACCGTTGCAGTATCCCCACATTCCCATGATCAAAATTTGGGTGTTTGGCAACTGGCATGTATTTATGATGGTTGCAGCATCCCGAGGTCATGTGATCACCTTTTACAAACTTCCGAGCTGGCTTCGGACAAGCAAAGTCAATGGGGGAAGTCAGATTCACTTAATGGCTGCATGATTCATTTAGCAACTGTAGTGATTTGCTTAACAACAATGGCAAAAAAAGGTCTTAAAATTGGGCACAACTCACTTAACCAGTGCCTTGTTTAGCAATTGAAATTCTGGTCCCAGTTGAAGTCATAAGTTGAGGACTACCTGTACAAACAAGAAGGCTGGTCCATGAGAACCCCAGTTCTCTTGTCAAAGAGGAAGGGAAAATTCACCAAATATTGTTAACTTCATAATTGTTCTCTTCACTTTGACTACTGAGAGAGAGCTTCAAAGAAGCCAAGCCAACATTCCCCTTACAAGACCTTCAAGGATGATGGAAACTGAGGATCTGAAAAAAAGAAATGAGGTTTTCTATTCTCCCCAATAAGGAAATTGATTTTTTTTCCCCATCCCAGTTCCCCAGCAGATAATCTGTTTAACTGCTGAAATAGGCCACACGTAGCTGTGAAACCAAGAGAGGAGCAACTCAAGGAAGTGCCCTAAATTTCCTTCCATGAGAATTTCATGAAAATTCTCTTCTCCTTTGCAAAAAAAACAAAACAAAAGTTGGAAGGAAAAAGGCTTTCATCAGATTAAACAAGAACTAGTAGCAAAAAGCTAGAGCAAAAACTTTGGGCTGATATTTCTGAACAGGTAGGATGTTTAGAAATCCTGTAACATTGCAGCAGATAAATCAAGGATTAGGAAATCCCAATTCATAAGCTTCTTTAAAAACAAAATAAAAAATAAAAGGTCAGAATGAAAGGAAACTGTCACTCAACTAAGGTGAGTCTCATAGTTAATAATAGCAATAGCACTTAGACTTATATACTGCTTCATAGTGCTTTACAGTCCTCTCTGAGTCAGGGTCCCCAAACCCTGGTCTGTGGATTGGCACCGGGCCATGGCATGTCAGAAACCGGGCCACGCAAACAAGCGAAGCCCCATCAGTGGGAGGCACACAGCACGCAAAACTGGTCCACAGAAAAACCTCTCTCCATGGAATCAGTCCCTATTGCCCCAAAGATTGGGGGATGCTGCTCTAAGTGGTTTTACAGAGTCAGCATATTGCCCCCCAACAATCTGGGTCCTCATTTGATCGACCTCAGAAGGATGGAAGGCTGAGTCAACCTTGAGCCTGTCAGGATTGAACTCCAGACTGTGGGCAGAATTAGCCTGCAATATTGCATTCTATCCATTGACTCTTATTACTGTCAATTTGCTTTGGCCATTAGTAGTTCAGATTCTTGTAGAAAGTGTTAAAGGTAAAAGTTTCTCCTGTCCAGTTGTGTCTGACTCTACGGGGCAGTGCCCATCTCTGTTTCTTAGCTAAGGGAGCCAGCGTTGTCTGAAGACCTTTCTGTGGTCATGTGGCCAGAATAACTATATGCCAAGGTGACAAAACACTGTTACCTTCACACTGAAGTGGTACCTATTTATCTACTTGCATTTGCATGCTTTCGAACTGCTAGGTATGCAGGAGCTGGGGCAAGTAATGGGAGCTCACCCCATTGTGCATTGCTCAGGTCTCAAACCTGGGCTGTCAGCTGACAAACTCAGCATCCCCCCCCCCCCGTAGAAAGTATTAAACCTGTGTTCATTTGAACCACCTTGGCTCCTGATTTCTTGCACCCGACACTCAAGAGTTTCAGGCTTTCTATCATAATATAATGTCCTTTAAAACTTTTATTTACCCCTTTAGGCTTTAAGCATTGGTCTTTTCGTTTTTTCCTCATGCAAATACGGTCTTCTAAATGAAGACCTCCACAGAATGAACTAAAAAACTGTAACAAAAATTATCACAAACGTTTCCCCACAAGCTCATATGCAAACAAATTGAGCTGTACCTGCCTGATATTTTTAAAATTCATTCGTTATTTTAAAATTTGTAAAAGGTCAGGCAGGGCAGGAAGTTTCAAGATCAATATGAAAACTGTCTATAAGCATATTGATGTCCTGGTCACCATGACTAACTCTATCATAAAAAGAGAAGTTGTGTCCAGTATGCTACTAAATACAAACCAGAATGAAATGTTCCATTTTATTAGTAAAACATCTCAATGCTTTTACTTGTTTGGATTTTTCGCTTAAGTGTGTGAGAATACATTCATAGATTCTATCTCAAATCACAGACCTATCAAGCAGGATTATAAAACCAATCCATAACCACAGTAGGCTAACCCAATGGTTCAGCTCCCCCAACAATTTATTTTAAATGCAAGATAAAACATGACCAGCCTCCATTATTAACATGGTAAGATTAAAATAAGCTCAAGGCATACATTACTTAAAGCAACATGTGCAATCCCGCTACCACACACACACTCTTGGCTGAGGAACAAATTTCATCAATGCCATTCATCTGTGACAAAAATCTAAGGCAATTCCTCAATCAGAATACAAGAATGAAATATTGTGAACTTGGTTTCTCTGATAAAGCTCAGTCTACCTTCATCCATGAAAATGAAAAACCAGGGTGGTACATTAAGAACTTCCAGGTGGAGTTAAAGTTCCAGTATTAATGAGATTACGCAATAATGGGTTTTACCATTGCAAACCATTTTGATCTTATGTTGCACAAGAAGGATCGTATTCATGTAGAACAAAATACCATTATCAACTAATACCACTTTCAATTTCTGATTCAACAGCTCACACCCATCTTCTGCTTCCAGGGATATCATCGTAGCAAGTAAAATGGTCAAGATGTGATGGAATAACCAACCGAAGAGAAATCAAATCCTATGAATCTATTTGATTGGATTAAATATTAGAACTGTTAGTGCCAAGCCCCAGGGAAGTCAAGAAATCCAGGCAGTTCAAATTAATATAAAGGTTTATTGCAAGCTTAAGTTCTCTACTACTAATGGTCAAAGCAAGTAGCAAGTAGACTCAAAGGATTTCAAGGTGGACTGAATTTAGATCTCTTGTGGGCGTGAAGGAACTTATGATATGCTTGACCCCTCCCTCAGGCTCAGCCTGGTCATCTCCTACAGTTAGAAATAAAAGAAAGGAATGTGAAGTTGGCTTGTTTGATCAAGGTTAAAATAGGACACCTTTTTGCAAAATGGACTCTTTGCTGATACCAGGACTGAAAAATTGATGTTTTATGGATTTGCTTATACATAAAGGATAGAACAAAAAGATATCTATCTGTAAGAGTTATTAAATTTGTTTATATTTATTGTCATGAAGATTGGAAATCATTTTTATATATTTATAAAAAATATATAAGCCATGGTGGCACAGTGGTTAGAATTCAGTATTTCAGGCTAATTCTGCTGACTGCCAATTGCCAGCAGTTCAAATCTGACCGGCTCAAGGTTGACTCAGCTTTTCATTCTTCTGGGGCTGCTAAAATGAGGACCCAGATTGTTGGGGGCGATATACTGACTCTGTAAACCACTTAGAAAGAACGGGCTGTAAAGCACTGTGAAGTGGTATATGAGTGTAAGCGCTATTGCTATTGCTGTTATTATTTTTTATTTTTCTTCTTTTTTTCCTGCACCTTTTATTCTTGTTTTCCATTCTCTTCTCTTTCTCTAAGTTTAGTTTCTATTAGTTTTTCCTATTGTGATTAAAATTCTTAATAAAAACTATATTCAAAAAATGCAGAATTGTCAACACATTAGCATTAAGAAGTTGGATTCTGTAACAAGCATAGAAACACAGAGAGGTTAACAAACAAAGGAGAAGGGGTGTATATTTAGGCAGACACATCTTCACAAGACAAGACACTTGGTTACAAGTGAGCACTGATTGGCTGAAAGTTCACTGTGTTCAGCTATTGGCCACCTGACTCTTTAAAAGACCCACCTCATAATCAGTGTTGATGGTGATGGCAGATAGGTCAGAAAGACCATTAGGCAGATATTTATTTATATATTTATATCTCACGTTTACTATATTTACATTAAATATATTAATGTATATATTAAATAACTCAAGGCAGTGAGTATGTCCAACACAACTTCCTTCTCCTATTTCCCCCCACAGCAACAACTTTCTGAGGTGGGTTGGGCTGACAAAAAGTGACTAGCCCAAAGTCATTTAATTGCCTTTCATGGCTAAGGCAGGACTAGAACTCACAGTCTCCAACTTTCTAGCCTAGTGCCTTAACCACTGGACCAAATTGTCTCTATCAAGTCTACTGTGCCAATTGTATTTTTGGCTAGACAGATAACAAAATAAATGCTTGCACTGTGTAGCCACAGAATGATCACTGACTTTACAAATAATATATATACTATTTATTGGAAAGCAGACACCGCAACCAAGCCAGGCCAAAGCCAAGATACATTTATATATGTGTACACTGTTTATTTGTGTGGTACATCCATATCACTTGCATTTAGAAACAGGATTTGTACTCTACACACTCTTTAAAAAAATATCTTGGAAGAGGTTTGAGACTCTGTCCTTGTGAGGTCAAAGGTCAGATGGCTTCACAATTAGGGTCAACTGGATGAAGCGACCAGGGTTATGGGAGAAAACTGCTATCTGATTAGCAAGCAAATTGCTATAAGAGCTGTCAATCACATCCAATGGAGCAAGGAAGAGCATGCAAAAATCATATTCCACCTTATGCATTTGTTTGAATCTCTGGCCATCTACAGACATCAGAATTCAGAATTGATGACCATTTAGCCATTACTGAATGTAATCATCATCTAGTTTTGGTGTTCTCCTGTCCTGTGTTCTTCCATACAAGGTTGTCCAAAGGCTGTTTGTTTAAAACACCACAATTGGCTACATTTACAGACTTACAAATGCATTTTTTATTTATAAATATATAGAAATGTCCAAAAAAAATGCTTCACATGATGTGTAGATGACATGAATGCAACACGCAACCAAGTTATCGAATGAGCGTGATGGCTGTTTTTACACAACATGCTTCACAGGAACAAATGCATGCCTAGTGGCTGCATTCAGACAACAGGTTAGCCTTGCCAAATGCTAATCTTTGTCAGGTTATTTTGGCTTTGCAAGTTGGTCAGGTTGATTAATTCACCAATTGCTATATTACGTGATCCCAGAGAATGGATTAATTCAGGAACCAAGTTGTGTTGTGTGAACTATGGCTGTATGGAGGGATTCACAGTAAGTAGATTCATTCCAAAAGAACAGAAATTACAAAACAGTAATTAAAGACAGTCAAGTTTTTATAATGTGTTTTATATATTATATGTTCAGTAACAGCTACTGAATTCCAGCAACTGGTTTACTGGAATGGTTCACCTACTCAGGAGTGGCTGGGGGAGGGTCAAGAAACTCAATATGGCGTCCACGAACTATGATTGAAGCTCCTCCCCTTTTTATTATTTATTTATCTATTTATTAAATTTGTTTGCTGCCCATCTCAGTGCAAGGGGCAGCTTATATAAAATCCAGGTACTGTAGTCCTGTATAAAACCATAAATCCAGGTAGTCCTCGACTTACAACAGTTCATTTAGTGACCGTTCAAAATTACAACAGCAGTGAAAAAAGTGACTTGAGACTGTTTTCCACACTTACAACCGTTGCAGCATCCCCATGGTCATGTGATCCAAATTCAGATGCTTGGCAACTGGTTCATACTTATGACCGTTGCTGTGTCCCAGGGTCATGTGATCACCTTTTGTGACCTTCCAAGCAAAGTCAATGGGGAAGCCAGGTTTAGTTAACAACCGGGTTACTAGCTTACCAACTGCAGTGATTCACTTAACAACTGTGGCAAGAAATGTTGTAAAATGGGGCAAAATTCACTTGACAAATGTTTCACTTAGCAACAGAAATTTTGGGCTCAATTGTGGTCGTAAATTGAGGACTACCTGTATACAGTGCTTTTTTTGTCATAGAACGTACCGGAATAGAGTTCCGGCACCTTTTTTTGACAGATTTTCCAAGTTTTAAAAGTAACTTTTGAAAATTTGATGTTTGGTCCATGTGGACTTGAATCGCCCTGTCAAGTGTAGCAGGTCAGTGGCCAAATCATTAAAACGGTGCATGCGGGCTCCTTGTGTGTCGAGTCCGATGCGTGCGTACTTCGCGCTGTAAAATTTACTATGAACATTTGCCTTAAATACAATAAATTAAATTTATGTTAAGAACTGAATATATAATTTTTTAAAAAATAAAAGATGAACAAGATTTGAGTTCCGGCACCTTTTTTCTTACAAAAAAAGCATCGCCTGTATA
Source organism: Azemiops feae (assembly GCA_023970755.1). NCBI lineage: Eukaryota > Metazoa > Chordata > Lepidosauria > Squamata > Viperidae > Azemiops > Azemiops feae. Next base: position 1,110,476 of record JALGBA010000241.1, read on the forward strand.
TATACACCAATGTAAAAAAAATCACAATGAAACCACAATGAAAATACGAAATTATAACTAAGACTAAAAGATGGGGAGGCAAGGAGCACAATATGTGGGAGAGGGAAGTTGTTATTAGTCGACTAATCAGCCACCTTCAGTGTGATGCTCCCCCATTAAGGCACCAAGCTTAAAGGTCTTCAGGCTCTTGAGGAAGGTGAAGATGGCAGGAGCCAATCTCACCTCAGGGGGGGAAAGGTCCCCGGGCCGGGGCCATGGCAGAGAAGGCCCTTCTCCTGGACCCCACCAGCTGGAATTCCCTGACTGATGGGGTCCATGACATGCCTCCTCTGCTGGCACGAGTAGAGTAGGCGAGACAGTTCCTCAAATAACCTGGACCTTTTGGCTGCAATGAATTTGTCCCAAAGCTGCTTTCTTTCAAAAGGCAACTGGACTTTCTTGCTTTGCTAAAAGGCCTATCACTTCTCATGACCTGGACAACTGAGAACCTCCATAGGCATTCTGCAATTACTTTGAATCCATGATGGACGTTAAAGGAAAAGAAAAAAGATGTGGCTGCCATCTTGATTTCTTTCTTCTTTTTTGTAATAGTCCTCTCCTGTGGAAGTTCTTGTTTTTATTCCAAAGCTCCCTTGTACATCTGCAGAAAACTTCAGAGTGTAGAGCTGACGTACCGTTGTTGTTGGTTTTTTTGTTGTTTTTTTTAAAGTTGTGTTCCAGGGATGCTTTGGTACCCGCACTCCAAAAAGAGGCAAGAGGAAGACAAAACCTGAATTGCATTTAATTCTGTCTCATGTAACATCATTAGTTATGTTTCTGGCTGTTTGCTCAAAAAAAAAAAAAAGTAATAGGTTTTTCCCTTCAAAGAAAGTTTTCCCTGGGTGGCTTTCCACACACTAGACAATCATCATCGGAATCTTGTTAAGACAAAGGAGAGGCTAAAAATACACCGCAGAGAATGCGAGAGGGGGGAAGGAAAATTAATTAAAGGGCTCTATGGCGGTCTTGAAGTTATCAGCCTATTAACAATTTGAAAACCTGGAATGGATTTGTCTGGCAATAGAAAGATAATGAAGATTGTCGCAGATGCGTCTGACTGGAGAAAAACATTTCAGAGCCCATGTAGCCATGTGACAGGACAGGCTTTTAGAGGGCCTGTGGAGATTATCTTACTACAGATAGTCCTCGGCTTTTGACCACAATTGAGCCCCAAATTTCTGTTACTAAGTGAGACAATTGGTAATTGAATTTTGGCCCATTTTGTGTCCTCTCTTACCACAGCTATTAAGTGAATCCCTGCAGTTGTTACATTAGTAATATGGAGATGGGAGGGAGGAGGGGGAAGAGGAGGGGAGGGGAGGGGAGGAGAGGAGAGAGAGAAGGAGGGAGGGAGAGGAGAGAGAGAGAGGAGAGGAGAGGAGAGGAGAGGAGAGGAGAGGAGAGGAGAGGAGAGGAGAGGAGAGGGAGGGGGAGGGGGAGGGAGAGGAGAGGAGAGGAGGGGGAGGGAAGGAGGGAGAGGAGAGGAGGGAGGGGAGAAGGAGGGAGGAGGGAGAAGGGGAGAGGAGAGGGGAGGGAGGGGAGGAGAGGGAGGAGGAGAGGGAGGAGAGGAGAGGAGGAGGGAGGGAGGGAGGAGAGGAGGGGAGAGAAGGAGAGGAGAGGAGAGGAGGGGAGAAAGAGGGAGAGAGAAGAGGAGAGGAGAGGGGAGGGGAGGGGAGGAAAGGAGGAGAGGAGAGGAGGGGGAGGAGAGGGAGAGGAGAGGAGGGAGAGGGGAGGAGAGGAGAGGAGAGGAGAGGAGAGGAGAGGGAGGAGAGAGAGGAGAAGGAGAGGAGAGAGGAGGAGAGGAGAGGGAGGGGAGGGGAGGAGAGGAAAGGGAGGAGAGGAGAGGAGGGAGAGGAGAGGAGAGAGAAGGGAGGAGAGGAGAGGAGGGGGAGGGGAGGAGGGAGGAGGGGGAGGAGAGAGGGAGGAGAAGGAGGGAGGAGGAGAAGAGGAGAGGAGAGGAGGGGGGGGAGGAGAGGAGAGGAGAGGAGAGGAGGATAGAGAGGAGGGGAGGAGAGGAGAGGAGAGAGAGAGGAGAGAGGGGGGGAGAGGAGAGGAGGAGGGGAGGAGAGGAGGAAGGAGGAGAGGAGGGGAGGGGGAGAGGGAGGAGGGAGGGAGGGAGGAGAGGAGAGGAGAGGAGAAGGGAGGGAGGAGAGAGGAAGAGGGAGGAGGAGGGGGAAGGAGAGGAGAGGAGAGGAGGGGAGGGAGAGGAGACGAGAGGAGAGGAGAGGAGGGGAGGGGAGGGGAGGGGAGGAGAAGGAGGGAGGAGGGAGAAGAGAAGAGGAGAGGAGAGGGGAAGGGAGGAGAGGACTGAAACACTGCGAGTTCTGTCTTAGCACCAAGCCACTGGTGACCTTGGGCCAGTCTCTCCCACTCAGCCCTAGGCAAGATGCAATGGAAGCCACTTTTGAAATCATGCCAAGAAAATTGCCGGGACTTATTCAAGAGTCAATGAAGTTCTCTGAAAAACTCCAGGAAAAATTGTAATCATCTGGTGGGGGGAGGGGGGAGATGGCTGTTTTCTTTTTACACCAGTGGGACCTTTAGTGCAAGGATTTATCTCCAGTTAAAGCAATTTAGCAAAGAGGTAGCAGCATTATCTTCAGAAAAATCAGTACTGTTAAATGTGTTCAATTTGGTTACGAGATCTGCCAAGGAAATTCACAATAAAATAATCCTTGTGCTCTGGGAATTTGTATATAATACCCCTGCAGATTGGGCATATATAGAATAACAGAGTTGGAAGGGATTCAGATTGCTGAAACGGAAATATTGGTATCTGAAGGGAAGCCAACGTGAACTAACTTTCATCAGTTTTCCCAGCAACTTGGAAAATACAGGGTACTTGGGGGGATCATTTCAAAGTTCAGTTTCTTTATACAACTCCTAGTGAAATTTGCTACCATCAGATGGGCTGATGGCAGTGGTGGGATTCGAATATGTGAAATACCGGTTCTCTGTGTGGATGCCGCTTCCGGAAGTCCATTCTGGGCCTGGGCAACAAAAAATTAGCTATTGGTTCTGCCAAAGTGGTGCAAAGCAGCTGAATCCCACCACTGGCTGATGGCTACTAATTTAGATGGTTTTCAAAGAGAACTGGACAAATCCACGCAGAATCCAGCTGTCAATGGCTATTGGTCTTGTTTGAAGGCTCTGAATCAAAAGCAGTTTAGAACCAACTGCTGGGGATCTTCAGTGGATGTGGGTGGCTACCCTCCAAACCATGTTTGTAAATGCCCCATGATTGGCCATGCTGTGGGGCAGAAAGCTAGATTAGACCCTTCGTTCTTCCAGCAGAACCTTACTTCACCACACTAGAGGCTAAAGTTGAAATGCAGGTAGTCCTTGACATACGACCAAATTTCTGTTGCTAAGCGAGACAGTTGTTGAGTGAATTTTGCCCCCATTTTATGACCTTTCTTGCCGCCGTTGTTAAGTGAATCACTGCAGATGTTAAGTTAGTAACACGGTTGTTAAGTGAATCTGACTTCCCCATTGACTTTGCTTGTCAGGAAGTTGCAAAGGGGATCACATGACCCCGGGACCCCGTAGCCCTCGTAAATATGATCCTATTGCCAAGCATCCGAATGTAAATCACGTGGCCGTGGTCATAAGTGTGAAAAACAGACATAAGTCACATTTTTCAGTGCCGTTGTAACTTCAGTCATTCAGGGAATGGTTCTACTAAGTCGAGGACTATCTGTGGGGTGATAGAAATGAGTGACGATGACCCCTTCTATTCCAAACCCGATTGCTTGTTTATGCATTATTGTAAAACTACGACTTGCTGTGGCATTGAACGGCCATCACAACATCAGCTTTGTCCTTCTGAAGGCTGAAGCTGAAATGGACGGTGACCGCCAAAGTCTCCTCTTGGGTGGTCTGCGTGTGAGTCCAGACCATGGCCTGAGTTAATGAGGGAAACTGGATCTGACAGCCTTTTCTTAATTGCAGACTAGATTGTGCTCCTTTAGGCATTCAATATAATTGGATGATCAGAGCGTTTGTCTACATGAAGGATCTGGGGAGAGTTTGTATAGAAACACAAAACCGTGCAGCCAAAACCGACAGATCAAGCTATACAATTTTACTCATCCGAAAGCCAGAACGTTTCGAGAAAGCATGCACTTTCTGTGGCACGTTGCTCTCTTGAAAAGGGGCGAGCATGTACTGAATTGATTCGGTCTATGTTGACGTCTCACCAAAAATTGCCTGAGAGGCAGACCGGCCACTCCTGGCATGAAAGACCAGAAGACAGAAAGGGTTGATTGACCGATTAGAATTCTAAGGTAGGAAGATAAGGCCACTGGCTGCAGTCACAATGTTGGGACAACCCAGAGTCCACATTTCACTGTGTTCCTGCACATAATGTTCTTTCTACAAGTGAAAAAGGACCAGATCCGTATTAGGACCTGATGCATATGTTCCTCTAAAAAAATTATAGAAAAACCTAATTGGTTGCAGGAAATAAAGTCAACCCATTGCATGGCTTCCTATCTCGGACACGGACAATAGGGTGCTGATATTTTTTTTAAATAGCAACACAACAAAGCAAGCAAGCTCTTTTTTTGGTTTTTAACAAAACCAAAGTTTAACAAAGAGTTAACAAAGCATTCTTCAGGTCCTGCCTGCAACTGGCATCATCTAGCTTGAAAGATTAAGACCGATATCTTCCTTTGCTCAGCTGATTCCCTTCCAGGGTGCTGGCTGTGAATTCTGGGAGTCATAGTCCCAGAACATATGGATCTGGATCCAACTACAGTGGTACCTTGGTACTCATCATTAATTGATTCCGGGAAGTACCAAAAACAATGAGTATCAAACAAATTTTCCCATAAGGAATAATGTAGTGAGTTACAAGGCAGCTTACACCAACAAGTTTTAGCTTGGGTGTTGAGTACCAAACAAACAATGAGTACCAGGACAAAAATTTTGCATCAAAATGTATTGAGTACCAAATTCAATGAGTTTCAAATTATTTTCCAAAGCACCAGAAGGCAAAACAAGAAACAATGGATGGAAACTAATCAAGGAGAGAAGCAACCTGGGAATTAAGGAGAAACGTCCTAACAGTGAGGACAATTAACCAATGGAACAACTTGTCTTCAGAAGTTGCAGGTGCGCCAACACTGGAGGTTCTTAAGAAAAGACTGGACAGCCACCTATCTGAAATGGTATAGGTTCTCCTGCTTGAGCAGAGGGTTCAACTAGAAGACCTCCAAGGTCCCTTCCAGCTCTATTCTGATTGAAAGTTGAGTACTGAGGTATCACTGTATCAGCTTTGGAGCTGCTTGTCTACACCAGTTCATAGGAAGCCCATACATGCAGGCAGTTCTTGACTTACAATCACAATTGGGACCAGAATTCCGGTTGCTAAGCAAGGTGGTTGTTGAATCATGCCTGATTTTATGACCCTTTTTTTGCAAGGGTTGTTAAGTGAATCGCTGCAGTTGTTAAGTGTACCATTAAGTGAATCTGGCTTTCCCCCATTGGCTTTGCTTGTCAGAATCCAGCTGGGAAAGTCACAAATGGTGATCACATGATCCTGGGATGCTGCAACCATTGTAAAAACATGCTAGTTGCCAAGCACGTGAATTTGGGTCATGTAACCATGGGGAGGCTGTGATAGTTGTAAGTGTGAGGCCCAGTTGCAAGTCACTTTCTTCAGTGCCACTGTAACTTTGAATGGTTGCTAAACGGATGATTGTAAGTCAAGGATTACCTGTACAAGATCCAATCTGGGTCGGTCACTGGGACCAGAGGTTTGTTCTTCCAAGCTTTCGGACTTGTACTGGAGCCCATCCTCATGGAACTTCTCTCTCTCCTGGAATATGTGCTTTGGGCTATTCTATGAGTCATATTTATGTAATGCCTTCCTATTGGTTGATTGGTGTTTTGATGGCTGGAGATTAACAAGGGGCCCATTTCCCAGGCTTCAATCATTTCCCTGGCTATCTTTGTACCTGCTCGACCAACAATCTTAGTAGCTGGAAAATTGAATGTACGTCCTTATTCATTGCAATGTGAGGCTACCAATGAATTCGGGTATCCTCGTCTGACCGCTCACTTGTGTTCTTGCAGTCTGGTGGTTAGCTTCCTCCCCATCTGTCCTACATAACAACAGGGGCAATCCGTGCAGGGGATGCTACCTGTACAGACCGTATAAATTTTGCCTTGCCTCAGGACCAAAAGACCTCAACCCATTAGAGAAGCCTTACATAATGTTTGGATCCCAATTAATACTCCAGAAGTAATTTTCTTTGCCTCTGCCTCATTTTAATTATCCGCAATAATGCAAGGCATTCATATTCCCTTCCCCAAACGGTGGCATCTGCTGCTGCTCCTTATTATGCTGCCGAAACCTAATATTAGTAACCGCATGTACGGAGAGGATCTGGACCATGAATGAATAATGAGGCACTTGTCAAGCAAGCCATGTGAGTTCGCTTTCCCCATTGGCAGCTGTCCGGCCAGACCGCGGGTTGCTCATCCCTGCACAGGAATGAAATCGCTCGTTCCACCAAATAATCAGAAAACAAAGAGGTTCTGATTCAGCTCTTCCCTCCCAACAGCCAACAGCCAAAATTAATGAACAAAGACCCACTGAATGGGGGAATTCACCATCTAAAGTTGCTGAGTGTTCAGTCGGTGGCTCAGCCTCGGGGGGGGGGGATGGACTCCCACGGCCACCCCCACAATTCATAGGTATGGACCACAGACTTTTCCATTCCTGCCCATTCATAATTTTCCTCTCATGAGGCAATCAATGAACAGAAGCCGCTAATCGCTTGCAGTAGCTGAGTACAGTCTGTGTTGAGAAGGTCAGTGGCCCTCATTCTTGTCGCAGATTTTGGTTGGGGAGAGAATCAGCCACCCTCGCAAGCCAAGGGTGCCTTCCCTAATGCCTTCAGTACTATCTGAATGGAATAGAGCTGGAAGGGACCTTGGAGGTCTTCTAGTCCAGCCCCCTGCTCAAGCAGGAGAACCTATACCATTTCAGACAGGTGATTGTCTAGTCCAGGGGTCTTCAAACATGGCCCTTTTATGACTTGTGGACTTCAACTCCCAGAATTCCTCAGCCAGGCATGCTGGCTGAGGAATTCTGGGAGTTGAAGTCCACAAGTCATAAAAGGGCAAAGTTTGAAGATCCCTGGTCTAGTCTCTTCTTAAAAATGTCCAGTGATGGAGCGCCCGTGATTTCTGGGGGTAAGCTATTTCACTGGTTGATTGTCCTCACTGTCAGGAACTTTCTTCTTAATTCCAGGTTGCTTCTCTCTTTGATCAGTTTCCAACCATTGTTTCTTGTCCTGCCCTCTGGTGCTTTGGAGAATAATGTGATCCCCTCTTCTTTGTGGCAGCCCCTCAGATACTGGAACTCTGCTATCATATCTCCCCTATTTCTTCTTTTCTTTAGACTAGCCAAACCCAAGTCCTGCAGCCGCTCTTCGTATGTTTTAGTCTCCAGGCCTTTGATCATCTTAGTTGCTCTTCTCTGAATTTTTTCCAAACTCTCAACATCTTTTTTGTGATATGGTGACCAAAATTGGCTACAGTTTTCCAGGTGTGGTCTTACTAGGGCTTTGTAAAGCGGTACTAGTACTTTGCGTGATCTTGATTCTATGCCTCTGTTTATACAACCCAGGGTTATATTAGCTTTTTTGGCTGCTGCTGCACACTGCTGGCTCATAGTCAAGTGATCGTCCACTAGGACTCCAAGGTCCCTCTCACAGTTACTGTTTTTAAGCCAGGTCTCGCCTTAAGTAGAACTAGGGGATGTAATTCACGAATCTGGTCCCCACGATACAAAAAAAGATGTTGAGACTCTAGAAAGAGTACAGAGAAGAGCAACAAAGATGATTAGGTGACTGGAGGCTAAATCTTATGCTGAAGAAATGAGGGAACTATTTCTAATCTAACAAAGAAAAGGACTAGGGGTGACATGTTAGCAGTTTTCCAATACTTGAGGGCAGTCACAGAAAAGAGGGGGGGGTTGATCTATTCTCCAAAGCAGCTGAGGGCAGGTTGAAGTAACAGGAGATCATTAAAGAGAGTTCCAACCAAAAATTAAAAAGACATTTCCTGTCAGTGAAAATAATCAATCAGTGGAATGACTTGCCTCCTGGAGTTGCGGGGGCTCCATCACTGGAGGTTTTCAAGAAGAGACTGAACATCTGTTTGTCCAGATTGGTATAAGGTTTCCTGCTAGTAGCAGGGGGTTGGACTAGAAGACCTTCAAGTTCCCTTCCAACGCTATTATTCTATGTTCTAATCTGTTGAAGTCAAGTCACCAGCCTTGATTCGGGACCACTAGAGAGAGACAAGCCAAGTGCTTGGCTTGATATTGTTGTTTTTATAATGTTGTAAGCCACCCAAAGTTACCTGATAGCAAGATGGGCTGCATATAAATTCAATCAATCAATCAGTCTCCTTGTCCCAGCACCACTGGGAATGGTCACCAACTGAATGAAGCATACACAAGAAGACCAATGGATACATGTGCATAAGCAGATCTGTGCAAGGGCCAACCTAGTCTGGCTCAGGTGACAATGCTCGGGAGTGCATTCGCACCCTGACTGCAGCTTTTGAATGGCCTGCAAACCAGATTCCAGGCAAAGTGACGAGCAAGTAAGTAGTAGTGACCAGAAGACCTTCAGTCTCCCATGCAGCCTGTTCTGGGTTCTCTCAATTATCTGACGCCTTCAGGTACAGGAGAAGATGTAATTGTCCTTCATCACCAGAGACACATGCCCTGAGCTTGTTTTAAATCTGCTTGTATTGCTGGGAGTTATCAACAGCCCAGGGCTCAAGGGAAAGAGTTCTTTGTTCTCTCTACAAGCAGCAGCAAAAGCTGAAAACCAGCAAGGCTCACGGACAGGTGATAAATGTAGGAATATTGGAACAAGAACATTCATGCCTGACTTTCTCATGCAAGAGGCCTAGTTGGCTCTGTGTGTTCATATAAAGCTCGGGCTTCCTACGAAGGGTGGGGGGAACAGAGGTGAGTCTCTGTGCCAACCGTGCAAATGAAAAACATGGGAAGTCTAATTCGACTTGCCACTCTTTTTTGAACGAGCAGCCAGTGGTGGGATTCAGCCAGTTCGCAGCAGTTCGGCAGAACCGGTAGCTCGTTTTTTCTTGCCCAGGCCCAGAATGGGCTTCCGGAAGCGGCATCCACACAGAGAACTGGTTGTTCACATGTTTGAATCCCACCACTGACTAGCAGCCGTTGCGAAAAAAGAGGGGCTGTAAAAATGGCAGAAGTAAGAAGTTGCAAGTCATCAAGGCTTCTTCCGTATATCAACTCCAGTGACATGGGATGCTTTGGATCAATCAAAGGGTGTCCATGGCTGGAGAGTTCTGTGAGTTGAAGTCCACAGGTCTTAAAGTGGCCAAGGTTGGACACCTCTGGATTAGAGCAATGTTTTTCATCTTGGCAACTTTTAAGTCTGGGGAATTCTGGGAGTTGACATCCACAAATTTGCCAAGGTTGGACACTCCTACGTTAATCCATTGTGTTTGGATTGCTGCAACGGCTCTACATTGGACTTGCCCTTGAAGACCACCCAGAATGGATGGTCCTGAATGCAGCAGCGCGCACAGTAACAGGGGCCCCTAGGTTTACCCATGTAACACCTATGTTGCAGTTTCTTTCCAGATGCAATTCAAGGTGCTGGTCATCACCGGTTTTTCTTAAGGACATCTATTCACCCCCCAAGACAGACAGTGTAGGCATGCTCCTAGTCCAGTGGTGGTGAACCTATGGCACAGGTGCCAGAGGCAGCACTCAGAGCCCTCTCTGTGGGCACGCACGCCGTCGCCCCAGTCCTAGGCCTTCAGCTGGGTTTTATAAAACCTTTTCGCTTTAGACCTCCGCTGCCGTGTGCAAAAAAAAAAAAAGTTCAGTCAATTTCAAATTCTCGCAGGGAAAAAAAAGGTCTTGCATAGTTGGAATTGATTGAACTTTTTGGTCCCACCCAGTCTGCCGTTACCACCACAGCCACGCCCACCCAATGGGCCACGCCCACCCAATGGGCCACACCCACCCGGCACTCAACGATGCATAAGTGGGATTTGGGTTGCAGTTTGGGCACTCAGTCTCTAAAAGGTTCGCCATCACTGTGCTAGTCCCTTCCCTTAAATATTGCTATTTTATGGCTTCCAGTTTCTTTCCAGATGCAATTCAAGGTGCTGGTCATCACCTTTAATACCTTAGATGGCGCAGGGTCAGGCTACCTGCAGGACCGGTTTTTCTTAAGGACATCTACCCACCCCCACCAAGACAGACAGTGTAGGCATGCTCCTAGTCCCTTCCCTTAAATATTGCCATCTTATGGGAGCTAGGAAGCGTGCTTTTTCCATAGCAGCCCCTGCCCTATGGAACACTCTGCCCTCTTAAATTTGGCAGGCATCTACGCTCCTAGTCTTCTGTATAGCTTTAAAGATCTGGGTTTCCTTATTGGGAGAACATTAGATGATGATACATTAACATGACTGGCACCAGGTTTAATGGCTTATGTTTTAATTGGTTGTGGTTTATAGTTTTTAAAATGATTTTATATGTCTTTAAATTCTTCATTGGGAGCTGCCCAGAGCTGGCTAAAGGAAAAGCGGCTATATAAATGCTTTAAATCAATAATGGCAGCTTCACAAGCCTTATCACGAATGAGGAACACTACATATTTAAGAGAATATTTCTCCCGATAGAAGAGAAAATTTTATAGCTCGGGGCTGAACGGTGGGATCCTTGGTGCTCTCTGAACTTGGTGGTTTTCTCGCAGACCTTTCCTTACCCATAGTAATAGCAATAGCACGTAGACTTATATACCGCTTCACAGTGTTTTACAGCACTCCGTGAGAGGTTTACAACGTCAGCATGTTGCCCCCAACAATCTGGGTCCTCGTTTTATCGACCTCGGAAGGATGGAGCCAGTCAGGATTGAACTCCTGGCAGTAGGCAGAGTTAGCCTGCCATACAGGTAGTCCACAATTGAACCCAAAATTTATGTCGCTAAGTAAGACATTTGTTAAGTGAGTTTTGCTCCATTTTATGACCCCCCACACACTGTTGTTAAGTGAATCGCCAGTGTCCTAACAGTGTCCTAATAGTAGAAACAGTGAGCAGTGTTACTAGCATGTAGACCGAATCGCAGTATAAGCAGGAGCTTGGTAAGCTTTACATGGGCCAGAAGAAACACAGGCTCAATGCATTTAAAGCAGCTGAATAGCAGATCAGATCAGGACAGACCTGATGCAATAGCAAAACTGCACACAGGTAGTTCTCGACTTACAGCAGTTCATTTAGTGACTGTTCAAAGTTACAATGGCACTGAAAAACCTCGCTTGTGGCCATTTTTCACACTTACGACCATTGCAGCGTCCCCATGATCATGTGATCAAAATTCAGATGCTTAACAGCTGACTCATATTTATGATGCTTGCAGCGTCCTGGGGCCACGTGATCACCTCTTTTGACCTTGTGACAAGCGAAGCCAGATTCACTTATCAACTATGTGGATAACTTAATAATTGTACTGAATCCCTTAACAACTGTGTCAAGAAAGGTCGTAAAACAGGGCAAAACTCACTTAACACATATCTTACTTAGCAGTAGAAATCTCTGCTCAATTATATTCGTAAGTCGAGGATTACCTGTACAGGTAGTCCTCGATTCACGACCACAATTGAGCCCCAAATTTATGTTGTTAAATATGAGACATTCGTTAAGTGAGTTTTGCCCCATTTTACGACCCTTCTTGCCACCGTTGTTAAGTGAATCACTGCAGCTGATAAGTTAGTGACCCAGTTGTTAAGTGAATTGGTCTTCCTCATTGTCTTTCCTTATCAGAAGGTCACAAAAGGGGATCACATGACCCCTGGGACACAGCAACGATCATAAGTATGAACCAATTGCCAGGCATCTGAATTTTGAACACATGAACACAGGGAAGCTGCGAAGATTGTAACTGTGAAAAAATGGTCACGAGTCCCTTATTTCAGTGCCATTGTAACTTTGAATAGTCACTAAATAAACTGTTGTAAGTCGAGGACTGTTTACACAAGCTATATCCAGCACATTATAATATATATTATAATTCATGGACCATCTGAACCAAAATCCTCAGTGATTCTTGCTATTATAAAATGTTGACTCCTCTGGAAATTTAATAATAATAATAATAATAATAATAATAATAATAATAATAATAATAATAATAATAATAATAATAATAATAATAATAATAATAATAATAATAATAATAATAATAATAATAATAATAATAATAATAATAATAATAATAATAATAATAAAGTTGGAAGGGACCTTGGAGGTCATCGAGTCCAACCCCCTGCTCAGGCAGGAAACCCTATACCATTTCGGACAAATGGCTGTCCAGTCTCTTCTTAAAAACTTCCAGTGTTGGAGCACTCACCGCCCCTGGAGGCAGGTTGTTCCACTGGTTAATTGTTCTGTCAGGAAGTTTCTCCTTAGTTCTAGGTTGCTTCTCTCTTTGATTAGTTTCCATCCGTTGCTTCTTGTCCTGCCTTCAGGTGCTTTGGAGAATAGCTTGACTCCCTCTTCTTTGTGGCAACCACTGAGATATTGGAGCAGTGCTATCATGTCCCCCCTCGTCCTTCTCTTCATTAAACTTAATTGTTCTAACTGTCAGGAAGTTTCTCCTCAGTTCCAGGTTGCTTCTCTCCTTGACTAGTTTCCATTCATTACTTCTTGTCCTGCCCTCAGGCGCCTTGGAGAATAGCTTCCCTCTTCTTTGTGGCAACCCCTGAGATATTGGAATACTGCTATCATGTCACCCCTAGTCCTTCTTTTCATTAAATTAGACATACCCAATTCCAGCAAACATTCCTGATATGCTTTAGCCTCCAGTCCCCTAATCATCTTTGTTGCCCTTCTCTGCACTCTTTCTAGAGTCTCAACATCTTTTTTACATCGTGGTGACCAAAACTGGATGCAGTATTCCAAGTGTGGCCTTACCGAGGCATTGTAAAGTGGTATTAATACTTCACGTGATCTTGATTCTATCCCTCTGTTAATGCAGCCCAGTACTGTGTTGGCTTTTTTGGCAGCTGCAGCACACGGCTGGCTCATATTTAAGTGATTGTCCACTAGGACTCCGAGATCCCTCTCACAGTTACTACTATTGAACAAGGTACCCCCTATACTATACCTGTACATTTGGTTTTTCTTGCCTAAATGTAGAACCTTTAAGAATCTTTAAGACTTGTGGATTTCAACTCCCAGAATTCTGGGAATTGAAGTCTAGGTGTCTCAAAGTTGCCAAGATTGGACACTTCGGCTTAAATAATGTACCATGTCCTCAGCTTGTGAAAGTGGGACACAGTTCTCCAAATACCTTTTTGAGAACAACACTTTGGAAAACTAATTGACCCAACTAAGCTTATTTTTATACCTTTTGCTCTGTACAAAATGCCTGCCAATGGCCGTAATCATTACTCCCCTTTATTTCAAAATATGAAACTTGCCCTGAAATCTTAGCTATGGGATAATGCTACCATTTTGCCTCATTTTTGTTTTTTATGGAAGCCCAACCTATTCATCCAGAGGGACATTGCAGTGCTAAAACAAAATGAATAACAGAATTGAAAGGGACCTTAGAGGTCTTCTACTCCAACCCCCTGCTCAACTATTTCAGACAAATGGTTGTCCAATCTCCTCTTAAAAACCTCCAGTGTTGGAGCACCCACAACTTCTGGAGGCAAGTCATTCCACTGATTGATTGTTCTGTCAGGAAATTTCTCCTTAGTTCTAGGTTGCTTCTCTCCTTGATTAGTTTCCATCCGTTGCTTCTTCTCCTGTCTTCGGGTGCTTTGGAGAATAGGTTGACTGCCTCTTCTTTGTGGCAACCCCTCAGATATTGGAACACTGCTATCATATCACCCTTGGTCCTTCTTTCCATTAAACTAGACATACATAATTCCAGCAACCGTTCTTCATATGTTTTAGCCTCCAGGCCCCTAATCATCTTTGTTGCTCTTCTCTGCACTCTTTCTAGAGTTTCGGCATCTTTTTTATATTGTTGCGACCAAAACTGGATGCAGTATTCCAAGTGTGGCCTTACCAAGGTATTATAAGGTGGCATTAACACTTTACGTGATCTTGATTCTGTCCCTCAATTCTATCCCTCTGTTAATGAGATTTCCCAAATCTTTTATTCAGAGAGGAGGAAGGTGTAAGGCAGCCGTCTTTAGAGGCAGGAGAACTGGAAGATTACAAAGGGTGGGGTGGGAAATTCAGTTACTTAATGTTGTGATGCAGGAAATAACTTTGTTCCATGCACCTGCACAGTGTCAAAGAAGGGGGGGGAGGAAGGGACCCATCAACCAGCCTTGCTCAAGCCATCAATCTGGTAGCTAAGTACTTAGTCTGAAAGCAAAGATGAAATGGAAGACGAAAATTGCACCTCCGCAGATGAGGAGTCAACTGTCTGCGGGCCCCTTTCTGAAATCACATCTATCAGCTAAGGTTTCACGTGCATTTTCATGTTTTGATCACATGACCGCCACTCACTCATTTAATTGGTCCCGGGGTTTACAGACTAGGTAATGATGTAACCAGAGTGTGTGGGAACCAGAACTATGTGACAGATACCATTTTTCTCAGTCATTTATTAGGCTTGCGGGCTAATTCTCCTTGCTTTACCTGGTTCTCCTGCTGGTCTATCACGAAATTTGAACTCCCTTAAGGACATAATGAGACCAACTATATCCCAAGTTGAGCTCGGTCAGATGAAAACGTGGGCGGGGGAAGAGAAAAGGGGAAGAGAGAGAAGAACAGAGGGACGAAGCACATGGGCTGTGCTTATCGAACCATGAAAACATATCATCCCAAGTAGATAGATAATGATGGTGGTAGTGGCGCTGAAGATGGGGCCTAGATAGATGATAGATGATAGATGATAGATGATAGATGATAGATGATAGATGATAGATAGATAGATAGATAGATAGATAGATAGATAGATAGATAGATAGATAGATAGATAGATAGATAGATAGATAGATAGATAGATAGATAGATAGATAGATACAGAGAGACAGACAGACAGATAGAGAGAGAGAGAGACAGACAGATAGAGAGAGAGAGAGAGACAGACAGACGATGAAGACAGACAGACAGACAGACAGACAGACAGACAGACAGACAGACAGACAGACAGACAGACAGACAGATAGATAGATAGATAGATAGATAGATAGATAGAAGATAGACAGACAAACAGACAGACAGACAAACAGACAGACAGACAGACAGATAGAAGACAGATAGACAGACAGATAGAGACAGATAGAGACAGACAGAGAGACAGACAGAGGAGACAGACAGACAGACAGACAGACAGAGGCAGATGAAGAGGGGGAGGAGAAGGAGAGGAGGAGGAGGAACAGAGAAGGAGGAGAAGGAAGGTGAGAGGAGGAGGAGGAGGAGGAGGAGGAGAGAGGAGGAGGAGGAGGAGGAGAAGGAGGAGGAGGAGGAGAAGGAAGGTGAGAAGGAGGAGGAGGAGGTATATTTTCCCTCTGGCAGAAAAGTGGAATGTGGATCGGGATTAGGCACCTTGAACTGACCCAGTTTCTAACATGGTTGTCTTCCGAGGGGAAGGAGAGAGACACCTTCCTCCTTCTCCCTGCCTAACTGCATTTCTCCCCTCCCCTCCCCTTGCTGCTATTAAAGCCTGGTAAGATTTATTTAAAATACTTATAATTAACTCGGGGGAGCCATTCAAATATTATGAAGCACAACCCATTCAGTGCAAGGCGTCAATTATCCGCCGGGTTCATCAAACCAATCTGGGGAAGTGCAATATTGACTGCTGACAATTACTGCAGCAGTTAATGAAAAATTGTCTCATGTTGGCAGCAAAGGGAGCCGTCTTCACCTTCAGAACAAATCGGGGAGAAGAGAGGAGATGAAGAGATGGGTGTGGAACTTCGACGTTCTAGGTTCCCTCTGAAGAAACTCACGGGAGTTCCTTCAACACATGTGGGATCATTTGCTTTGACATCAGAGGCTCTGCCACCTCCAGAGGCCATAAAAAGAAGCTTCTCTTAATTTAAACTTTACGGAGTTAATTTCATAATTTTATACTTTAGTATAAAGCCATGGTTTTCCTCCATTCTCAACCAAGTTTAGGACTCCAGTGTTTCAGTGGAAAAAATCCATCCAAGGCAGTAAATGTCAAATATATCTAGTTCTTGACTTATAACCAGCCGCTTCAACATCAAGCGAAGTTACGACCGACCTCCTCACCCACACGTAGATCAAAGTTAGGTCAAACTTTCTGTTGCCATGGGATGTCTTTAAAATCTCTGCCTATTTTCCAAAGAACTGGGAAGGATCCCTTCCCTTCTGAGATGCTTTCTCCCCTTCCATTCCTGCTGTGGGCTGGAATATCTCTTACCCAACTGTTTACCTGGCTGAGGCTCTTCTTCCTCCTGTTTCCCAAGGCTGCTCTCACAGCCCATTCAAACAACCAGAATAACAGAATAACAGTTGGAAGGGAGCTTCGAGGTCGTCTAGTCCAACCCCCTGCTCAAGCAGGAAACCTATACCATTTCACACAAATGGTTTTCTGCTCTCTTCTTAAAAACATCCAGTGTTGGAGCATTCACAACATCTGGAGGCAATTTGTTCCGCTGATTAATTGTTCTAACTATCAGGACATTTCTTCTTAGTTCTAGGTTGGTTCTCTCCTTGGTTAGTTTCCATCCGTTGCTTCTTGTCCTGCCTTCAGGTGCTTTGGAGAATAGGTTGACTCCCTCTTCTTTGTGGCAGCCCCTGAGATATTGGAACACTGCTATCATGTTACCCCCTAGTCCAGGGGTAGCAACCTTGGCTCTTTTATGACTCGTGGACCTCAACTCCCAGAATGGCTGGCTCAGGAATTCTGGGAGTTGAAGTCCACGAGTCATACAAGAGCCAAGGTTGCCTACCCCTGCCCTAGTCCTTCTTTTCAGTGGGAATGACATACTACACAGTATATCCCCTTAAACTGCATTTGGCTTGCACGATCTCCAGTTGTACAGGCCTGTCCCAAGTATATTTAAGAAACCAGGTGGAAGACTTAAGAAAAGGGGAGGTTTGAATCATAAGTTGGAGGAATCACCAGTAAAAGGAAAGTCTTTCTAAAGAAGTGGGTGGGCTAGTGGTTTATATTTCATATGCAAATAAGGGCCTTAAAGATAAAAGCCAACAGAAACAATAGGCCCATAAGAGACGTTTGCATATGCACAAGGTAGCTAATCCAGTCGGCAAACAGAATTCTCTTTTCTTTTCTTCTTCTTCTTTCCTAAATAACTATGATGCTTGACAAATATGCAACGGATCTGCTGCTTGACATCTATTTCAACTCCTTGGGAGCCATATCAAACATTAATGGGGACGAGTGTTAGAAGCGGTGTCAACATGGCAAGCTATCCTTGCTCGCATTTCCATATGTTATGGAGGTAAGTGGAGAGGACAAGTGGCAGGTGGGGGTAAGAGGTAGAGAGAGAGAGAGAGAGAGACACTTGGGAAGGATAGTTTCCCCCTCGGTCCAGGCTAGAGTTGACTAGGATCATGTGCTACCAGTCAGGGTTGAAGGCCACAGGGGACCTTGCATCTGGTGTGAACAACAGCCAGTGTTTTGTCCGTCTGTTAGCATGTTCAGCTTCAATTACCACCAGTCATATAAACACAACCAGCCACTTCTTAGTTCAGGTAACATTTCTGTGTACAGTGGAGGTCAGGTAAAAGGTAAGGAGGCCCTCAAGTCAAGGGACTGACTTCTAGATTACATGGAGGTGTCCGACAGCAATACATTTTGCCGTAGTATTCTTTTGGGGTCCTCCTTTGACTTCCCAAGCCAGCCTTCAGCCTACTCTCCTTTTAGCCCCATTTAGTTGTTTTGAGTTCAGCCAAAGGCATCTAGATTTTGGCATCTGATGTTTTTTGGGGGGAGGGCTTTGAATGCAACAGGCGCAGGAATTAATGGAACATGGACGTTCCATCTTCCAAGGCAGCATATTTGGAAATGTGAGAAGGCAGAAGTGATAAGATCGTGGGAAAAACCACGAGAGCCAGTTTGGTCCAGTGGTTAAGGCACCTGGCTCGAAACCAGGAAACTGAGAGTTCAAGTCCCACCTTAGCCATGAAAGCCAGCTGAGTAATTTGGGGCCACTCACTCTCTCTTCGCCCAACCCACCTCACAGGATTGTTGTGGGGAAACGTAGAAAGGGGAAGGCATGTTGGATATGTTCGCTGCCTTGAGATATTTATAAAAGGAATAAAGGCGGAATGGAAACAAATAAATAAAGCCCTACTGTTTCCATCTCGCAAGGTGCGGATTGCCTCTGCGTTTCTTCCCCCAAGCAAAAAGTGTAGCTCTTTCTCTCTTTTCTCTTTAGCAAGGGAAAAAAGGCCCACGAGACAAGAAAGGAGTAGGGTAGGTTCTGCATAGCATTATTGGGTATTCATAGAACAGGGGTCTCAAAACTTGGCAATTTTAAGACTTGTGGACTCCAACTCCCAGAATGGAGGAATGGACCCCTGGCATAAAAGATACCTTATTTTGCTATTACCTCTTTGAACAGAAGCCACGAGAGACAGTGAAGCTTGGGGATTGTGATCCTGATTTGCGACTCTCCCAATTTTCCATATAAAAGGGAGCTATTACAGTACCATTTCTGGGGGGAAACAGCAATTTGGGGACGAAACCATTTTAATTCAGATCACTTTTTCTCCACCTGACAATCTGAATCCTGATTCTCCCCCACTGCTTCCCAGACCTGCTTTTAAATAACACAAATACGTTGAACGCAGCTACATATCTAGAATATCGTCTGATGCTGACCACTGGGTGGGCGTGAAAAAGGCCACTTCTCTATTCCTGAGTAACCAAGGAAAATTTGAAAATGAAGCGATCAAGGCTTAAAACGTCCTTGGTTGTTCTGATGCTAATGTAATATTTCCACCTGGATTTCAGCAATGTTCAAGGCAGCCTCAAAGGATATAGAACCTGTGAGCCTTTGTTGTATATTATCAGGAGTGTCTATCAGGGTATGGTCAAAAATAATCAAGGTGATGGCCACGATACGGTAGTCAAAATTCTACCTGAAATGCTCCTAAAAGAACAGATGTAGCTTCAATCACACTTGACTTGAGTTTTTTTTACCATACAGGTAGTGTATGGACAAGTCATGCATTGCAAAGATTGCTTGGAGGTGGAAGATACTTTTAATGTAATCTACCGGATCCCCTGCATGGATTGCTCCTGTGACTATGTAGGACAGACAAGGAGGAAGCTAACTACCAGATTTCAAGCTGACAGACAAGGAGACCCGAACTCATTTATAGCCTCACATTGCAATGAACAAGGACATACATTCAATTTTGCAGTTACTAAGATTGTTGGTCGAGCAGGTACAAAGATAGCCAGAGAAATGATTGAAGCCTGGGAAATGGCCTCCTTGTAAGTTAAGAGGAGCTTGTCAGATGCTTAGAAGCTGAGGACTTGGTAGCACAAGGAAACAACAGCAAACAACTTAATAGTTGGCCATCAATACCCCAATCAACAGGCACCACATAAATACTACGGATCAAATAACCCAAAGCACACATTCTGGTAGAGAGTTCCCTGAGGATGGGCTGCAGCATGAGTCCAAAGGCTGAGAAGACTAAACCTCTGGTCCTGGTGACCAACCCAGATTGGATCCTGCATATAGTATCAACTTATGATCACAATGGAGACCAGAATTTTGGTTGCTAAGCAAGGTGGTTGTTAAGTGAATCACACTCAATTTTTGTCATGGTTGTTCAGAGAATCATTGCAGTTAAGTGAATCATATAGTCCAGGGGCCCTCAAACTTGGCCACTTTAAGACTTGTGGACTTCAACTCCCAGAATTCCCCAGCCAGCAATGGCTGGCTGGGGAATTCTGGGAGTTGAAGTCCACAAGTCTTAAAGTGGCCAGGTTTGAGGACCCCTGATGTAGTCATTAAGCAAATTTGGCTCCCCCCGTTGACTTTGCTTGTTGGAAGTCTGCTGGGAAGGTCACAAATAGCGATCATCCTGCAAATCATAAACATATGCCGGTTACCAAGGTCCCATATTTTGATCACATTATCATGCTGTGACGGTCATAAATGCAAGGAATGGTTGTAAGTCACTTTTTTCAGCACCATTGTAAGTTTGAATGGTCACTAAATGAATGATTGTAAGTTGAGGACTATGTGTACTCAGCAGGTGCCCCTATTCATGTGTTGAAGTCAGGCGATACAGAGATTGGGAGCAGAGACAAGAAAAACAGAAGAGGGATCAGCAACTGGACATCCAATGTTGGGATAGCTTTCTCCTACACTCAAAGTCATCCGAAGAGGAGAGGAGAGGAGAGGAGAGGAGAGGAGAAGAGAAGAGAAGAGAAGAGAAGAGAAGAGAAGAGAAGAGAAGAGAAGAGAAGAGAAGAGAAGAGAAGAGAGGAGAGGAGAGGAGAGGGAGAGGGGAGGGAGAGAGTAGAGAGGAGAGAGGAGAGAGAGAAGAGAAGAGGAAGAGAAGAGAAGAGAAGAGAAGAGAAGAGAAGAGAAGAGAAGAGAAGAGAAGAGAAGAGAAGAGAAGAGAAGAGAAGAGAAGAGAAGAGAAGAGAAGAGAAGAGAAGAGAAGAGAAGAGAAGAGAAGAGAAGAGAAGAATTGGAGGTCTTCTAGTCCAATCCTCTGCTCAGGCAGGAAACCCTATACCATTTCAGACAAATGGTTGTCCAATCTCTTCTTAAAACATACAGTGTTGGAGCACACATAACTTCTGGAGGCAAGTTGTTCCACTGATTGTGGCAAGAAAGGTCGTAAAACGGGGCAGAATTCACTTAACAACTGTTCCACTTAGCAACAGAAATTTAGGGCTCAATTTTGGTCATATCTCAAGGACTACCTGTATTGCAATGGTTGTAAGTGTGAGGACCGATTGTAAGTCACTTTTTTCAGTGCTGTTGTAACTTTGAACTGTGGCTAAACAAATGATTGTACATCAAGGACTACTTGTACTTGAGCAAAAAGTGTGACAGTGGACAGCACCAAAATCTTTGAATCCTAGCTAGCCTTGGCATGCTCTTCAGGATGGAAATTTGGCTGCCTGGCACGCTGCCTCTGTCTCTGTGTGTGTCAAATCTTTGTCTCAGGACTGCATTTTCCCATTAGTGGATTAGCGTGGGAGATCTTGGCTAGAAAGGGTGTCTTGCAAACCCCGGGAACATCGTTTTCCAAGTTGGGCATCGTGCGCTGAATGGAGTTCTTTCACAACTGCATTCGTTAAAAAACTAACCTCAAGGAAATGCAGTTTTCTACCCAAATGCTGGCTTTTAAAGAAAGGAGACGGCGAAGAAGCAGCTTGTGGGTGTACACCGCAAATCTTGGCAAGCAGATGTTGATTCCAGGTGTTCTTTCCAAAAACAATCAGGAAGAAAGGGACAGGCTGGGGGTTGGTGGTAGTGAGGAAATATATCCAGGCCTTTTGTTGTCAAAGGTGGATAAAATCGTCAGGCGAGGGGGTGGGGGGGGTGAATGAAAAGTGAAGTCGAAAAGTGAAGTGGAGAAGAAAGCCTCTTTTCTGAGCAGAAGCGCCAGAGTACAGGCAACTGTACCAATTGTTAAAGTCAACACTGGGTGATTTTGGGCAGCTTTTCAAAAGACGGAAATCTTCAGCACGTACAAGCCCTTTGCAAGGTGGGAGGTTTCGGGTGGGGCTTTTCCCACCAGGAGCCAAGATTTGACTCACGGCTCTTTGTGCGTGGCGTGTGACAAAGAGTTTGAAGGGCTCTCAAAATGGGCTCACTTTAGAGCTACAGTAAAGGTTGTGTCCAGGAATTAACTCTGCCCCCAAACAGAACATAGAATCATAGAGTTAGAAAGGACCTTGGAGGTCTTCTGCTCCAGCCCCCCTTCTGAGCAGGAGACCCTAGACTGGGGTAGGCAACCTTGGCCTACCTGAGCCAGGAATTCTGGGAGTTGAAGTCCACGAGTCATAAAAGAGCCAAGGTTGCCTACCCCTGCCCTAGACCGTTTCAGGTAAATGATTGTCCAGTCTCTTTTTGAAAGCCTCCAGTGATGGAGCACCCACAACCTCTGAAGGCAAGTTGTTCAATTGGTTGATTGCTCTCCCCATTAGGAAATTTCTCCTTAGTTCTAGGTTGCTTCTCTCCTTGGTTAGTTTCCATCCATTGCTTCTTGCCTTGCCTTTTGGTGCTTTGGAAAATAGTTTGACTCCCTCATCTTTGTAGGAGCCCCTCAAATATTGGAACACTGCTATCATGTCTCCCCTGGTCCTTCTTTTCATTAGACTAGACATACCCGATTCCTATTACCGTTTTTGTATGTTTTAGCCTCCAGTCAGCTAAATATTTTTGTTGCTCTTCTCTGTACTCTTTCCAGAGTCTCAACATCTTTTTTATATTGTGTTGACCGGAATTGAATGCAGTATTCCAAGTATGGTCTTACTAAGGCTTTGTAAAGCGGTATATATAAAAAAGATGTTGAGACTTTGGATTAAATAGAATAGAGCTGGAAGGGACCTTGGAGGTCTTCTAGTTCAGCCCCCTGCTCAAGTAGGAGACCATATACCATTCTGGACAAATAATTGTTCAATCTCTTCTTAAAAACTTCCAGTGATGGAGCACCCACAATATCCACTGGTTAATTGTTCTCAATGTCAGGAAATTTCTCCTTAGTTCTAGGTTGGATCTCTCCTTGATTAGTTTCCATCCATTGCTTCTTGTCCTGCCTTCAGATTCTTTGGAGAATAGCTCGATCCTCTTCTCTGTGGCAGCCCCTGAGATATTGGAACACTGCTATCATGTCCCCCCTCGTCCTTCTCTTCATTAAACTAGACATACCCAATTCCTGCAACTGTTCTTCATATGTTTTAGCCTCCAGTCCCCTAATCATCTTTCTTGCTCTTCTCTGCACTCTTTCTAGAGCAGACATGTCAAACTCGCGGCGTCACGTGACGTCGCGCAATGTATCAGGACGGTTTTCCCATTGCTGGCAATGGGGTGGGTGCGGCTTCCGCATGACGCGTCCGACCCACGGGCCGGCAGTTTGACACCCCTGTTCTAGAGTCTCAACATCTTTTTTGTATCATGGCAACCAACTGGATGCAGTATTCCAAGTGTGGCCTTACCAGGGCATTATAAAATGGTACTAACCAAATGCCAGTTCTGGTTTTTCAGCTTTGACAAGCAGTGCTGCAATTTGGTTTTAAATGCCTTAAATTACAGGTAGTCCTCAACTTACAACAACTTACAATCAACCCACACAAGCCCCCCTCCCCCTTCCACCAGCAGTTCACCTCCCAATGACCCTGACTTGTAGTAACCTCCCCATCACAAGACCCATCACAAGCCTCTCACTGATGACTCACACCTGACCCATCACAAGACCCTCACTTCACACACCCACACCTGAAGCCCTTATAAACAGAAGAGCACTCACACAGACGTCCCCCTAAACTCCACTGAAGATGTTACCTAGCTTGGTAACGAAAGGTTTGGAAACCAACCCACAAGCTCGGGGAACGAACCTTCACACTTATTACGACTATTCATTCAAAATTACAAATGGTCATAAGCAACTGACTTATGACCAGTTCTCACCCTTATGACCGTTGCAGCATCCCCACAGTCATGTGATCTTACTTCAGATGCTTGGCAACTGGCATGTATTTACAATGGGTGCGATGTATCTACAAGTCCCAGGCCCCTGGGATTGTCATTTGCAACCTTACTGTGAAGCTTCTGATAAGCAAAGTCAATGGGGGAAGGCAGAGTCACCTAAAAACTACATCAGTCACTTAACGATGGTGATTCACTTAACAACCATGACAAAAAAGGTCATAAAATGGGACACAGCTCATTTAACAATTGCCTTGCTTATCCGTGGAAATTTAGAGTCATAAGTCGAGGACTACCTATAACGTGCATGCACCTCCAGTGCTCAGAATTCTGCTCTTTAAATTTTTTTTTACAGAAATGAAAGGATTATTAAGGGGGAAGTCGCACGACAATACGTATATTCAAACCCCAAAGCCGCCCAACTGCTATTACAGAGAGATGTCAGGAGGAAAGTGTACAAAAAAGGGGGGGAAAATGTATATGATTTCATGCTAATTTTCTTTTTTTGCTGAATTTGCAAACAGATGGGAAAATGGGAATGAATCAACCTTGTATACTATTAAGACTGTTCAAGCAATTTTGCTGAGAAAGAGACGAAATCAGAGGGCTATGAGATATTGTTATTCTGTAATGCCATATCTGTTGATGTCTTTGACACGTTTTTATATACCTTTTATTTTTATAATGGGTTTATAGTCAACCAGGTTTTGAGTGCTTTTTAAAGCCTGTGTTTTTATGTTTCCATATGTTCGGACAAAATGGCCATTAGCGTTAGTGAAGGGTTATGAACCTAATAATAGTTGTTATATATCGCTAGGTTCCCTATTCTGTAAGAGTAGTAACCATCCATTAATATTCTGCAAATCAACCTGACTAAAAGCATATATTAGTCAGATATCTTACAATGAGAAGAATGAAGAACGGCTTCGGCAACAAGAGCCGTTTTTAAATATTAATTCAAGTTAAATTAATTCGTTAAATATTAGGCAAATATATATATTTCCACAAGGGGGAATGTTAAAAAGTAAATGTTAAATCAACCTTAAATATTTCTGATCTAGTGACAAAAATAAGGATATTTTATTTATTTATCAAACTTGTATGCAGCCCATGTCACCGAAGGTGACTCTAGGCAGCTTACAGACATTGAATAAAACACAGAATAAAGCATTAAAACCGTAAAGATCTTAAACTTAACAATCCAATTAAAATATAAGCAGGATAGAGAGGGGGTTGGGACATAGTCTGCAGAAAGGAGATGGAATGTTCTCTAGCCAGGGGTCTTGTGGACTTCAACTCCCAGAATTCCTCAGCCGGCCATGCCAGCTAGGGAATTCTGGGAATTGAAGTTCACAAGTCTTAAAGTTGTCAAAGAGAGAGCCCTACTCTACTGCATTAAACACCCGCAGTGTGCTACACACCCATTAGAGCCACAGACTGGTTGGCAAAGCCATGTCTTCAAGGCCTTTCAGAAGGCCCCAAGGCCAAAATATAACCTTAACTCCCTTGTTGCTGTTGTTGTTGTTATTATTTTCATTTATAAATCATGAAATCCTGAAGGACTCCCTCCAGTTTACAATAAATTCCCTGTGTACAAGTAGTCCTCAACCTATGACAAAGTGGCTTATCAGACTCTTAACAAACTTCTACTTGGGGGTTACTTATGATCAGGATTCAAAGTTCTGATGGCCCTAATGTTGCAACCATTTCAATAGCTTAAGGTTTCATTTATGCTTTTAAGTTTCCATTTCCTGAGTTAAGTTAAAGGTTTCGTTTATGCCTTATTAAGTTTCCATTTCCTGAGTTAAGTTAAGGTACCCTTTTAAGTTTCATTTCCTGGCAAAACCCACCCTTTACAACCTCCTGCTGTGACGTAAGTGTACCAATAAAAGAAAAGCACGCAGATCCTTCTGGGCTCTCGCTTGCTGATTCAACCTGAAGAAACATGTTGTCCGTGTGTTTCCTATCTACCAAACGCGAGGTCCGTTGGCCCAGGCTGACGTACGTCACTGGTCCGTCCAGCAGAAGCTGGACCCCGGGATTTGAACTCCCACAACCACTGGTCCGTCCAGCAGGCGCTGGACCCCGGGATTCGAACTCCCACAACTGGTGACCCCGACGTGATTCACTCTATGACGTGATTCACTCCACGGCGTGTTCTCTGTCTAGGGAAACGCTGCTCTGGCTCCTGTATTTATGCACCTGGCAAAGGCTTGATTATCGTAAGTATGGGTCCTCACTTTCCAAGGTTCTGTCCAAGCATGTGGATGAACTTTCCTCTTTAGCCAGAAAGGCAAATTGTTTGCAAAAAGTTAACGGAACAACTGTCTATCCCCAGACCCTTCCTTTTAACCTGTGCCTACTACGGAAGACGTTCCAAAGCCGGCACAGCCAAAAAAAACCCCCTCTTCGCTCTCTCCTTCTCTCTCTCCTCCAAAACAGAAACAGGCAACCCTGTATTCTGTTCTGCAGAGTTTTGCAACTGCACTCAATGCTTCCGTTTCATCAAACTACCAAACAATAAATTTTCAGAACAATTTAGAGACATAAATTAACTCAAACTGCACTTCTCTGCAATGCGTTTTGAACAATTGGAATGTTTTGAAACTCTTTTGTAATCTGTTAAGTTTGAACCCTGTCAGACAATGTCTGGTGGTGCTTTGTGTTGATGTGTGTGTTTTGTTTTATATATGTTTAACTCCTAGAACGTTACGTTTGGACTTGGAATGGTGAGAAAAATAGGAGATGGTTAAAGGGCCCTATAAAAACCACATGTTTGGTTGGAATCATCTCATGATTTTCTCGCTTCTTGCAGGACAAGCCATATGTCTAAATAAATGTTGTTTTAATGGTATTTGTGTATATATGTCTGTCTGTGTTGTTTTGTGTTATTTCCAAGACTTGGAAAAGGGTCAAAACCCTCTTTGATAACAACAAACAAAAAGGCCTTAATTAAAAATAAAAAGTTTTGCTTGAAAAACATATGAAATGAAATATTTGTATATGGAATGGTGTAAGTAAACAGAATGGAAGTGAATGAGTTAATTTGCTGGTGTAAATGTGTGTGTTAGCCCTCACCCCTCCACCCATCCCACGCTGTGAAAGGAATAGTAACATTGTAGTTTTTATTGTTGTAACATGGGAACGCAATGGTATGAGTTTGCATGTGCAAAGTTTTATGGAAGAGGTATAAAAGAATTTATACATGTGACTGCATGTGAATTTTTTTGGTGGTGAGATTTTTGCAAAGTTTCTTTTTCTTCCCCCCCCCTCCTGCCTCTTTCGTTTTTCGCTGGCTGTATTGTTTTAAGAGCAAAGGAAGGGCAGATAGAGGAGGGGGGGCAGCTGTTCGTTTTAACTTTTTTTTTTCCTTTGTTTAGAAGTTTGGGTTGAGGAAGGGGGGTGGATGTGAAATTTGATGCCCACTCTTGCAGTTTCAGCTTGCTATTTTTTTTACTTGAAAGAGGAGGCAGTAATTGTTGGGCAATTCTTTTGCAAATTTTTGAGTTTTAAATTGTTTAGTTAGACATATACATCCATCAACCAAAAGAAATGACTGAATTGCTTTGCTTAGATTTGTAAATGTTTTTCCTATTTCATGAAAATTTATTTCATCTGAATGGAATTTGATTAAATTGGAACCCCAAAAATACAATTTAATTGGCTTTTTGAAATACAAAATGATTCAAGTATCTATGGATTGCAAGTTGCCTTGGAAAAGATACAGTTACACTTTATCTTTATTTAGGGCATAAAATGTTGCAATCTTATTCTGTTCCAGTTTTTGTTATAAAAAAAAAATCAGGCAAATGGCGTTTCCTCCATGATTTACGTGCAGTGAATGCTGTTTTATAACCTATGGGAGCATTGCAATGCGGCCTCCCAAACCCAAATTTAATTCCAAAAGATTTTGACTTAATGATAATTGACTTAAAGGATTGTGTTTTTTTTTCATTCTTTTGCATCAACAGGATAAACATTTATTTGCTTTTACAGTGCCTGAGTTGAATAATTTTCAACCAACTCAGTGCTACCAATGGAAGGTTTTACCACAGGGCATGCTAAATAGCCCTACAATGTGTCAGTTTTTTGTTTCCCATGTTTTGCAACCATATCGGGACCTTCATCCCTCCTTTTTGGTTTACCATTACATGGATGATATTTTGGTCGCAGTACCAGGCCCAAAGGGTACTGTTTTTGCAACTTTGCCAACCCTCACAACAATTTTGCAAAAAGGAGGTTTGTACATTGCTCCTGACAAGGTCCAAACCTCCCCTCCTTTTCAATATTTGGGCCATAAATTATTGGCCTCCCATGCTGCACCACTTTTTCCCTTATTAAAATTACCACACCAACCAACTTTATTTTAATTACAGCAATATTTAGGTGCTATTAATTGGATTTGACCTTATATAGGTCTCACCACTTTTCAGTTATCACCTCTTTTTTCAGCCTTACCCAAAGGCAAACATCCTGCAGATGTTATTTCACTGCAGGACAGTCATTTAAAAGTGATTCAATTGGTCAACCAAACCCTACAAATTCAGTGGGTTGACCGAATGACCCCAAACATTCCCTTTTCTCTTTTATTGTGTAATACTATTTCTTTACCTACATGTGCTATTGTCCAAACTATTCCCTCCTTGCTGATTCTAGAATGGCTTCATCTCCCTCACACTCCTAGAAACACAATTAGTCAAAAACCTTTTCAATTTGCCTCTCTCATCTCTAAGGCTCGCCTTCGAGCAAAAGCCCTTGCAGGAATAGAATCTTCTGTCCTATATGTACCATGTTCTTTCACTACATGGGAAACCATCTATTCTAACTCTGAAGCCTTGCAGCTTGCTCTCACTGAGTGGCCTGGAAAGATATCCTGCCACCCTCCTGCTGATCCTCGCATTCAGCTCCTACAAAATATCCATGTTTCATGGGATACCCAATTACAACGCTTTCCCATCCCACATGCTGTCACACTCTTTGCAGATGGCAGTAAACAATTTGGTGCTTGTGCCTGGTATATTCATGACCAATGGCACACAAAAATAACGCCACCCCAACGGTCTGCTCAGCGTGCGGAACTAGCCGCTGCCATTCTAGCTTTTCAAACATTTTCCACTCAACCTATAAATCTCATTCTTGACAGTCTCTATGTCACTCAAATTGTCACCACTATTTTTCAATCATACCTCTCTCCATCCCTGGACCCTGATTTAACTTCTTTATTTTCCACCCTACAAACTGTAATATCCAACAGGAAACATCTTTACTTTGTCACACACATAAGAAGCCACCAACCTTTTCCTGGCTTCTTGCAAAAGGGAAATGATATTGCAGACGCTGCGGCCTCTGCTACCTGCCTCATGTCTCTTTCTCCTGTCTCCCCTTGGGACAGTCATGCTTACTTTCATCAAAATAAGAAAGCCTTAATGAAACAATTTGGAATCACTATGGCTGAAGCTACAGCCATAATTCAACAATGCCCAACCTGTAGCTTACAGTCTAAAGGTATCCCACAGGGCGTTAACCCTAGAGGCACTGAAGCCTGTGATACCTGGCAAATGGATGTAACTCAATATCCTCCATTT
This sequence comes from Azemiops feae, assembly GCA_023970755.1. Lineage (NCBI taxonomy): Eukaryota > Metazoa > Chordata > Lepidosauria > Squamata > Viperidae > Azemiops > Azemiops feae. The sequence continues at coordinate 1,139,767 of JALGBA010000241.1, forward strand.
GCCCCGTGGAAATATCTACATGTTACAGTAGATACGTTCTCCGGATTTATTTTGGCAACCCCACAAAAAGGGGAAGCTGCAAAACAAGTGATTAATCACTGTATTCGTACCTTTACAGTGCTGGGATGTCCAAAAATATTAAAAACAGACAATGGCCCAGCTTATGTCAGCTCACAATTTTCACAGTTTTGTCATCACTGGTCCATTGTCCACAAATTTGGAATTCCTTTCAATAGCCAAGGGCAGGCTATTGTTGAGCGAGCAAATCAAACTTTAAAAAATGCATTAGATCGTTATATGGGGTCCAAGGGCTTATGCCCCCCAAACCTCCCGGCACTGCAAAACGTGTTAAATGTTTGTCTGTATACTCTCAATTTTCTAAATCTCACTGGCACTCCTTCTTTGTCTGCTGCGTCTCGACACTTTACTAAACCTGTTGTCCCAACTTCAAGACCACTTGTATACTACAGGCAGCTCCCGGATCCAACTTGGAAAGGTCCAGCCGAACTCATCACCTGGGGAAGAGGTTACGCTGCAGTTCAACTACCCGACAGAGTTTTGTGGGTCCCTGCTCGTTGTATTCGCCCATATTTCATCACTCCACACAACCCACCAACTCCATCGGATGTGCCATCATTGCCTTTGTGAGTGCGGATGTACATGCTGTTATTGGTGTAACAACTGCATATTGCACCACCCATATTGTCCAGGGGTCCAACACTTTTGCATCAATCATGTGGACCCTGCTTTTGATGACACTCTTGACAAGTTCCTTCCCCATGATGTCCACACTGCACCTTCCCATGATGACAAAGCACCTGAGAATTCCTCTAAATTTTCATAAAGGCCTATATTGTGGTCCTGTTTTTTCTTTTCTTGATCTCAATACTACTGCCCTTTTTCATTGTTATGACCGAGGTCAATCCTTTTGTCCCTTTGTGTTTTCTCAGTATCCTAATCGTGGCATTCCTCTTCCACCATCTCCCTCTATTTCCCTCACCTATGTTCATTACCCTTGTCACATGACTCTTGCTATTCTTGTGACCCCTGAGACTACGGGGCGCTATTATGTGTCTGGATTTTCATCCTATGGTACTTATACTACACATTCTTTTGAACTCGCATCAGTGGCGAGCTATGCAAAACCTCCTTTGTCTCCTCGTTTACTTGCCTACAACTTTGTTCCTCATCCCCGCTCCTTCCTAGACCTGACCGCCCGTATTTTTACCTCACCTCACTTACAACACTTTCATTCCACAAAGCAACCTCGCTCACACCAACGCATCATTCATTCTCGACGACGGCGATCTCCTGATCCTAATCCTCATCGACCTCTCAACTACACATGGACTGTTCGTGACTTTGAAAATCAGGTATTATTCCAAATCTCCAAATACACAATATGGCCCTGGTTCCCTATCTTACATTTTGACTTTGCCGAAATGGGTACCGGGGTCAATAAATTTGCTTCAAAATTTCTCCAAACTAGCAAATGGGACAAACAAGGTTCGTGCACACCTTCTCCACTAGAAGCAACATGGTGGGACCTGTATTTTTGTCCCGAACCAAAGACACCTGAGGAAAAATATCAATGTGGCACTTTATTGGATAAATACTGTGCCTCATGGTCTTGTGTTTCTACGGGCGCTATATCCTGGACTGCCCCTCGCTCAAATGATTATATTGCCATTAACCGTAGTAATGGCAAACCCCCTTCTCCTTCCTGCCCTTTTAATTTGCATTGCTGTGGTGAGCGGAAAAATCCAATGAACATTACCTTCACATCCCAAGGACAGACTTTGACTACAGAGCAATGGGCTGTCGGATATTCTTGGGGTGGTAGAGAATGGAGCGGTTCTGAAGACGACGGCGGAGTTTTTTCCATTCGTCTCACAATCCAGTCACCACATTCCCCTCCTATAGGTCCTAACAAAAGCATTCAACCTGTTTTTTTACAGTCTGTTGTACATAATATGCCTAATCCCTTGATTAACCTTGTCAATGCTTCTTCCTTTTTGCTAAAAAGTGCTGTTAATTCTTCATCACAAACCGACCACTGTTGGCTCTGTTTATCAGCCACTCCACCCTTTTATGACGCTGTTGGCTCCATCGAACCTATTAAGAATGCTACTAAAGATGACTCTTGCAGATGGAACTCAACATCCATCACTATTACTTCTATTATGGGACATGGTTGTTGTTTGGGAAACATTCCTGCAAATTATTCTCAATATTGTGCTAATATCACCACTGGCAAATACCAATGTGATGTTTGGCTCACCCAGAAAAGATCGGGCAGTGTAAATACGGCAGGTTATAACTCTCTTTTTACCTTGAGTAATGGTAATATTTCTGCCAGCTTAAAGGGCCAATTCTTCATCCCCGGCAACAACTCCATCTGGGCTTGCTCTACAGGTGCCACAGCCTGTGTATCAGGGGATGTCCTTATACAACAAAAAGCCTTTTGTATTCAGGTACGCTTAGTCCCTAGAATCACTTATTATTCCCCCTCTGATTTTGTTTCCCTTATGGAACCACCGGAATACCACCTACGTGTAAAACGTGAATTTGTTACAGCCCTAACCCTTTCAGTTCTTTTAGGATTAGGTGCTGCAGGAGCAGCTACTGGAGCTGCGGCTCTAGTTGTTAATCAACAACAAATACAAAAACTCAGTCTAGAAATAGATAATGATCTTTCCCGCATTGAGACTTCAATTTCTGCCCTTCAAACTTCTTTGTCGTCTCTTGCTGAAGTAGTTTTGCAGAATAGGCGTGCCCTCGACCTTTTATTTTTAAAGGAAGGTGGAACGTGTGTAGCCTTAAAAGAAGAATGTTGTTTTTATTCTGATCAATCTGGCATTGTGCGCGACTCTATGAATGAGTTACGCAAACGATTAAAAGACAGGGAACAAGAAAGGTTCTCCCAACAATCCTGGTATCAAAGCATGTTTAATCTCTCTCCCTGGATTACCACATTGCTTTCTGCTATTTTAGGACCTTGTATAATTTTGCTTATATTATGTATGATTGGCCCATGTGTTTTTTCACGCCTTTTGCAATTTCTCAAGGATCGTTTGAATGGTTTGGATTCTAATCTTTCTAAGATTAATGTTATGCTTGTCTCAAACAATATATATGAACCCTTGAAACCCAAATTCCACCCCTTTGAAAAGGTTGCCCTACTGACACTGTCTGACACGGACTCCAACTGTTCCGATACTGAATCAGACTTAGCCATGGAGGCTCTTGCCCCCAAGCAAGAATCTCGTATTCTTATGGAGTTGCCCTCTTCTGTTTCGGAGGATGCAGATGATGGCTACGAGTAGGATAGAGATTGAACTTTAAAAAATAAAAACAGTGGAGATGTTGCAACCATTTCAATAGCTTAAGGTTTCATTTATGCTTTTAAGTTTCCATTTCCTGAGTTAAGTTAAAGGTTTCGTTTATGCCTTATTAAGTTTCCATTTCCTGAGTTAAGTTAAGGTACCCTTTTAAGTTTCATTTCCTGGCAAAACCCACCCTTTACAACCTCCTGCTGTGACGTAAGTGTACCAATAAAAGAAAAGCACGCAGATCCTTCTGGGCTCTCGCTTGCTGATTCAACCTGAAGAAACATGTTGTCCGTGTGTTTCCTATTTACCAAACGCGAGGTCCGTTGGCCCAGGCTGACGTACGTCACTGGTCCGTCCAGCAGAAGCTGGACCCCGGGATTTGAACTCCCACAACCACTGGTCCGTCCAGCAGGCGCTGGACCCCGGGATTCGAACTCCCACACCCTAACCTCCCCACATTCATGTGACTGCACTTCGGGTGCTTAGCAACCAGACCACATTTACAGCCATTTTATTGGTGAGATAGAAGTATCGCACCGATAATTATTTTAAATTCTACAGGATTTCTAATCATCCCCTAAAATGAAATTGACAAATTAATTCAGTGTCTTGAATGAAACTGCAACGGTTCAGCCATTTGATTGACTTTAACCCATGTATACATATAATTTTATTAAATCAATGGTTTGAATTGGTTCAGTCTGATGCCTCTAATAGACTCTTCATAAACCAATCAACGCATTATATTAGATCAGCAATCTGAATCAGAACTAAGGTGATTTAACAGAATAACAGAGTTAGAAGGGACCTCGGACGTCTTCTAGGCCAACCCCGTGCTCAAGGAGGAGACCCTATACCATTTCAGACAAATGTTTGTCCAGTTTCTTCTTTAAAATCTCCTTCTGAAGGCAAGCTGATCCACTGGTTAATTGTTCTCACGGTCAGGAAATTACTCCTTAATTCTAGGCTGCTTCTCTCCTTGATTAGTTTCTTGTCCTGCCTTCAGGTGCTTTGGAGAATAGGTTGACTCCCTCTTCTTTGTGACAACCCTTTAGATATTGGAACACTGCTATCATGTCACCCCTAGTCCTTCTCTTGGACAACACATACCCAGGTCCTGCAACCATTCTTTATATGTTTTAGCCTCCAGTCCCCTAAAACATATGAAGCATCCAAAACATATAACATTAAAAGCAAATTCGTGAAGCGTTCCATATTTTTTCAAACAAGCTATGAGAAAGACTTAAAGACAATGGGATTTTATAAAGAACAGACAGAATTTGATCAAACACTTTTGAAAACAGATGAAAATTTGATTAAGAAACTTTATCGATTTCTGTTAAGGCCGAAGATGGAAGAAGAACAAGTAAAAGAGTCAATGATAGTTTGGGCAAAAAACTTTGGATATTCTATAGAATTAGAAGCTTGGCAAAAGTTATGGGATAGAAATATTAAATTGACTAAAGCAGCTTCATATAAAGAAAACTTATATAAAATGTTTTATAGATGGCATATGACACCAGTAAGATTAGCAAAAATGTTTAAAAATGTTTTGAATAATTGTTGGAAATGCAAGCAAAATCCAGGTACTTATTATCATATTTGGTGGATATGTCCTAGTGCAAAGAAATTTTGGTTTAAGATTCATATATGGCTGGAAAAGATCACTAAAATACAGATAGAATTTAAGGCAGAACTGTTTTTGTTGGGAATACTAGGATCTAACTATGGGAAAGAAAATGAGTATTTAATATTACATATACTGACAGCTGCGAGAATAGCTTTTGCCCAATATTGGAAAAATGAAAATGTACCATCAGATGAAATTATAATCAGGAAAATTTTAGATTGTGCAGAAATGGACAGACTAACCTTAGAGATTAAAGAGAAAGAAGATTCAGTCTATTTTAAAACATGGGAAATTTTTTATCAATGGTTGGGAAAACGATAGCGAGAAATGATTTTGAAATCTATTAAGAAGATTGATGTTTATTAATTAATTGATATGTTTTATAATTATAGTTATTTTTGTTGACCTCAGCTATTTTTATATAGCTGAGGTTTATATATTTTTATATATATGTTTTCGTAGATTTTCACGGGTACAGATATGCAGGTCTTGGCGTATTCGGGTCTTTTCCCGTGTAAGATTGAGTGTCTTGGCGACGTTTCAACGAGGTCCCACTCGCCATCTTCAGGCTGGTGTCTTCGGCTTCGTGCTTGTGCGAGCAAAGCGTGATCGGAGCTGCCATCCTTCTATAAATACTGGAGGGGGTGTGTGGCGTGTTGGCTTTGTAGCTGTAAGCGGGTTGGTTGGCTGTGTTGTTACATCTTGATTGGAAGATGGAATTGATGTAAGCAAATTAGCTGATGTAGCTGTAAGCGGGTTGGTTGGCTGTGTTGCTTACATCAATTCCATCTTCCAATCAAGATGTAACAACACAGCCAACCAACCTGCTTACAGCTACAAAGCCATCAATTCCAGCTTGATGGCTTTCAGCTATCAATTCCATCTTCAAATATATATATATATATTCAAACTTTAGCAAACAAACTATCGTCCGGGTACAAATATTCAGTGAATATTTGTACTGAATATTTGTACCCGGACGATAGTTTGTTTGCTAAAGTTTGAACTGTTATTGGGGGTAACCCCTTTGTTGTGTGTATCCCCATCCCAGTCCCCTCCTTTTTTGTACCCATCCCTATCCCAACCCTATCCCCTAACCCTATCCTGAACCCTATTACCTACATTGGTCCCTTTCTTCCTTTACATGTATAAAACCTAATAAAATATTTATTTTAAAAAAGCATATTTCCACGCTTTTATGAAACCTGTACTGAATTCATTCATTTTTACTTCCACGGATGGAGATAGGACTCCATCAGGTGATATGAGCCTATGACACATGCCACCTATCCTCCTGGCACTATTTTCTTTTCAAATCTGGGTCACAGTCAGTAGGGGCCAGCTTGGAAAGCTAAGCAGCCTGACTAGCACTTAAAAAAGGAGACCATCAGAAATATCAGGCTGTGTACCAAAAAAAAAAATGCAACGGCAAACCACTTTCACACTGTTGCTGAGAAAACCACATGTTTCTATGCCTGTGGTCACCAAGTATCAAGCTCAGATCAATGGTTTTTTTAGCCTTTGCATTCTCGCATTTCAAATCTGCCAGTTTTCTTTGATAGACAGCTGCCACGACAATAGATTTGTCATAGAGGTAGTCGTCAATGTACCACCCCAACTGAGCCCCAAATTTCCATTGCTAAGCGAGACAGTTGTTAAGTGAATTTTGCCCCATTTGACAACCTTTTCTTACCAGAGTTGTTAAGTGAAATACTGCAATTGTTAAGTCAGTAAGATGGTTGTTAAATGAATCTGGCTTCCCCATTGACTTTGCTTGTCAGAAGGTCACAAACAGTGATCACATGACCTGGGAGGCTGCAACCATCAGAAATACAAGTCAGTTGCCAAGCATCTGAATATGGATCACGTGGCCATGTGCTACAACGATCATAGGTGTGAAAAACAGTCATAGGTCACTTTTTTTCAATGTCGTTGTAACTTTGAACGGTCACGAAATAAACTGTTGTAAGTTGAGGACTACCAGTCCTGTTACTTGCTCTGATCTACAAGTCAAAGTTTTGGAAGCTGAACCTGGGATTATGCAACTGATGAGAGACCCAAGAGGGACAATAGAAGAAGGAGCACACACGCCTGCAAGATCTACAGGAAGGGAAGTGAGGACATATACGCTAATCTACCCAACCTTTCTATTCCTGTTCTCATTATCTTCCCCTTGTAGATCAAAGAGCCTTTTCATCCATGCCATGACAGGGTGTTATTCATTCCTGGTGCCACCTCAAAGCACTGGCATTGACTCAGAAAACTCTTCACAGCCTATGACCAGAGTGTCTGAAGAAATTTCTCTTCCCGTGTGTATCTACCCATACCCTAAGGTCATCTTCTGAGGTTCTGCTGAGGGATGGTGAGGGATTACTTGTACTAGGATGAGACAATGGAATGGCCTCCCTGGAGAAACCCACCTGGCACCGACTTTCATATTCTTCCAGCTTCAGGGCAAAGAAATGTTTATCCTCCCAGGCCTTTGTAAGAGACTGTATGGCGGCTGAGAAAAGAACAGCATGAAGAATAGATCTCATTTTGACATTTCTCTTTGGATTTGGAGAGTAACTAGAACAATGATGTTTGGGGGGGGGAGGACAACGCATAGTTCATGTGTTCGTCTTATTGCATCTCTTCATACAGGTGGTAGGTCTTTATTTGACTTATTTGTGCATGGTGGGAATCCAGGCACTACTGTATAAACCTGCACTGTGCTGTAGGAGATCCTGAATGCAATTATATGCATGGTTTCATTATCTTCTAAGGTGAGGAACAAAATCACATGAGGCCATATTAATGAGGAGTGAAAAATACAAAGTCAAGGTGGCAGTTAAATGCACACAAAATCCTGAGGTTGTAGCAGTATTCTTGACTTTGTTGGCCCCATCTTGTGGACAACCACACGTATATCTATACAGAAAGAGAGAGATTTGTTGCTGTTGTTCACAACTGATAGTTTCCCACATCATGTTTCCTCTGCTGGATCTAGTAGAATGGGTTGGTATAACCAGGAGAGGCAGTCCTTCCAATTGTAATATATATACAGCTATCCTCAACTTAAAACCACAGCTGAGCCCAAAATTTCCACTGTTAAGCAAAACAGTTAATGAAAATTTGTCCCATTTTACAACCTTTCCTGCCACGGTTATTAAGTGAATGAGATGCAGTTGTTAAGTTAGTAACACCATTGCTAAGTGAATCTGGCTTCCCCATTGATCATGTGATCAAAATGTGGGCGCTTGGCAACAACTGACTCATATTTATGACGATCGCAGTATCCTAGGGTCATGTGATCCCCTTTTGTGACCTTCTGACAAGCAAAGTCAATGGGGAAGCCAGATTCACTGCACAACCGTGTTACTAATCTAACAACTGCAGTGATTCACTTAATAGCTGTGGCAAGACAGGTTGTAAAATGGGACAAAAGTCCCTTAACAACTGACTCACTTAGCAACAGAAATTTTGGGCTCAATTGTGGTTGTACGTCGAGGACGTATAGTGCATACTCCTCCCCCTGTATCTGGACTCTTAATTTTATGAGAAAATAACTCCTTATATCAAAAGACAGATGCCAACACTTCCCATTGCAGAAGTTGTTTTACATTTATAAATATATCCATCCAAGCCATTTTGCAACAGAGACCTTGGGGTGACCGAGCTAAATTTGATCAGTGGCACCAAGATTAATTTCTTAAGTGTATCTCAGTATGTTTGTACAATAAAATGCATAACACTCTCTTGCATGTTCCGGCTTTGTCTGTTTCCTTCTCTTCTCTAAATGTTCCACACGTCAGTGAAAGCAATACACATGCACAAACACACACAATCTTGTATGAGATACTACAACAATTATTTATGGAGATTTGGACAAAAGGCTGTGACGTAAGAAAATCGAAAGCCATAAAAAGCGCTTCCCTTTCATAAATTATTTTGTAGTGTGCAGTGTCCAAAAAAAACCTCCGAAATTCTTGATGGCCCAGTTGCTTCTTCTGATCCCTGGAGAGAGAGAGAGAGAGAGAGATTACCAAGAAACCTGTTGCACTCAATGGGGATGTTGTAAACAACGGGGGTACTTTGGCTACTGTCTAATTTCATGTGCAAACAGATAAAATGGAGCCCTTTCTCCGACAGAGCCCTTCAGTTGTTGGTGGAAAGCTCACACGGTGATTAGAATTGGGTCACGGAAGATGTCATTAATTATAGGTGACTGGTTTTCTCCTCCGAGGACAGCTCAGAAACCTCTTTCCCCCCCTCCAATCCTCGTCCCCCCCCCCCCCCCCGCCATCCCAGCTCATCTTAGAGCGTTGTTGAACGTTTTCCTTCACTCCTCTCAACTTGAGTTGATGGGAAAGGCTTTTATTCCACCTCTTGGAGAGGTAATGAAATACTTCTGTTGTTCCCTGGTCTTGGCTGAGCCGGTGCACACAACAGAAAGGAGGAGGGGGAGAAGCCCAAGGGCCCTGATTAATGGCTACTAATTAGCAATGTTAATGACCAGGTGTCCAAGAGCATGGCTCGCTCTTCGCAGCATGAGGCCTGATTCTCAATGGTGACCCTTCCCCTGAGCTGCAATAATGCAGCTCCGGCTCCCTCATTACACCCAGGGGAGAAGCAGGGAGGCCGAAAGCTTGAGAAGGAGATCTCTTTCTTTGGCTCTAGTGAATCTTCCATTAATTAAGGTCAGCATTGGGGGGCCCTCTCACGTTCCCCATCCCTCCTCTCTCACCACTTTCCTTCTGCCCCGAAAGAGCTTAGAGGTGAAGATGCGGAAGGAGAATTGGGAGAATGAAAAAAAAAAATGCCAATTTGAAGACTTCTTTGTAAGGGAAGTTCTCTGTTGCTCTGCTTTCCTCCTCCCCCCCCTCCCCATCCACCGGCCCCTCTAAAAAGCAGGAGCTGATACCTCAAAAGTTTTGAACCTTCTTGTTCCCATTTTTTGCCAGCAGGAACTAACTAACTTGCCCGTGATTCCCAAACATGCTTGCAAAGTCTAGGAGCAAGGTATAATTTTGAAGCTGAAAACACTCGCAGACATGCGAAAGAAAGCTTTGAAAAGTAAAGCGTTAATAAGCATTAAAAATGACACCACCCCCACCACCCAAAAAATCCCCCATCCAACCAAACCAAGTCCAGTGATTTGGGGAACATCCACCCCAGTTTTATAAGCACCAGTTTTTTAGCAGATGATTATCTGATAGCTAAATCAAGCCCAGGTAAATTAAGAAGAAGAAGAAGAAGCCAAGTGGCCTTTCTTTACAAGTAAACCTTTGGATGTTTCCTCTTGTTCGTTTTAAAATGGGACACAGTGGGCTAATTCTGCACACAACTTCTTTGTTTTTAATTAGATGCATGGCTGATAAGTTTTGCTGATGTGGCGTGGAGTACTTGGGGTTCTCCAAAATCTTAAGAGTATTGCAGGGGTTGTTTTTGCCTCCCTCCTTTTTTTACGTCGTCTCGTTCAGACTAAACAATGCTGACTTCATGCACACCCAATCTGGAATTTCATTGTACACCACTGGGTGGCTTGAACTTTTGGTAAAAAGGAAAGGAGCCATTAGCTGTTCTCTAACAGAGAGTCCTCGGCTTAAAACCCATTTGTTTAGTGACCGTTTGAAATTACATGGACACTGAAAAAAAGTGACATGACCGTTTTTCACACTTATGACCGTTGCAGCCTTCCCCGTGGTCATGTGATCACTTTTCTCAACCCTCTGACAATGGGGAAGCCAGATTTACTTAACAACTGTGTTACTAACGTAACAACGTAGTGATTCCCTTAAAAGATTGTATAATGGGCCAAAACTGACTTAACAACTGTCTCACTTAACAACAGAAATTTTGGGCTCAATTCTGATCATAAGTTGAGGACTACCTGTACAAGAAATTCATCTACTTGTGAAATTTTGTTTTGTTTTGTTTTGTTTTGGGAAGGGTGGGCAACATGGAAGCCAAGTTCAACTAAAATAATGCTTCTCAAACATTTTAATCTCCCTATCCCTTTGCCTTGAGAATCCCAAAGAGCATTGGTTTAGCTAGGTGGTATCTATCGATATTTACTACATTAGAAATTAAAACTGAGAAATGTGAAAATGGTTATTTATTTGACTTGGCAGACTCACAAAAAAGCTCCTGAGGACTCTTTAAAGCACAACTGTACGTTTTAATTGATTGCTAAGGCAAATGTGGTTGCTTTAGCTGGCAATTTTCTCAAATCCATCAACTGTTAAATCTGCAAGGATCATTTTTATCTGTCGTCCTGGTATATATGACTGCACAAGCTTTCTTCAGAACCTCCTTAAGTATGTAATGAAGTTGAAAGGGTGAAATGGAGATTTGAGGCAGCAGTAATATATATATATATATTCTCATCAACAGGAACAAAAATAGCTATCAGCAAAGGCCCAGTAGAAAATAGCACAAGTAAAAAAAAGTAAAAAAGTAAAAAAAAAAAAAAAGATTATTATGAAGTCTTTCTCCTCTTCTTCAGTCTCTGCCAGTTGATTTCAACCTGTAGCCAATTCCATCAGATTCTAACTTGAAATTGCAGGGCATTGAAAAAGAGAGAGAAAAAAACTTATTGTTTTCTCATACTGATGTCTAGTATTAGATGGACACGTTTTTATAAGCTGAGAAATCAAATAGGTCAACTCAAAATTGAGGAAGTGGTTTCTAAGTAATCTGTGTAATTTCTAGAAAGATTGTGTGGGTGTGGTGGTTAAGGTGTTCTGCTCGCTTTTCAGTCACCGGAGCCCTCTGGATGACTTTAGTTTCTTTCTTTTGGTCAAACCTATCTCACAGGGGAAGCTCAAATATTTTTGTTACCAGATGAGAAGAGAGAACTCATTGAAAAAGATCCTGATGTTGGGAAAGATAGAAAGCAAAGGGAGCAGAGGACAGAAGAGGATGATATAGTTAATAGTGTCATTGATGCAATAAAATTTGGGCAAACTCCAGGAGACAGTGGAGGACAGGAGGGCCTGATGTGCTATGGTCCATGGGGTCATGACGAGTTGGACATGACTTTGCAACTGAACAACAATCTCACAGATTTGTTGATGAAACTGAATGAAAATAAAGATCCCTTGAGGTGAACTCAGCTCTTGCTGTACAATACTTTTTGGCAAGATGTAGATGTTTCCATTGCTTTCGTTGGAGATATTTTTGCCAACTTTCCCATTGTGTTCACAGCATTGTGATTTTCTAGTGGTATCCAAATATTAACCAGATGTGGCTATGCTAAGCTGTTGTGGAGAACAATTGAAGTTAGCTGGTTACTACTATTGGTGTCTATGCCATTTAAGTAAAATATCATTAAAATAAAAGTGTATCTTATTCAGCTCCCTTGAGTTGAGTTTAACTCTTGCCAATGTTATAGAAGCAAGTTGCCATCACTTCATTCCAGAATTATTTTTAGCTTCACAAACTAGTTAATAACTCTGAAATATCTGAGTCGTCACCCACCCTCGTACTCATTACCTGCCGAGGCATAACTTTTGAACAAACTCTCATTCAACTAAATACATGATGATACAAAACAAGAAAAACAACATTTTAGAAACAATTTCAAAAAAGTCCATAGTATCCTGCATAAACTTCCTGAACATGAAAATTAAAAGAATGTGCAGACTCTCTTAGGTTTATATGATCCCTTTTGCTGGGGTCATACCACACAGTAAACCCTAAATCCTTAGACAATAGCACCATTGCTGAATTCATGTAACTTACAGGTAGTTCTCAAATTACGACCATAATGGAGCTTAACCATTATGATTGTAAGTCAGAACAGTCATAAAACAGGTTAGACACATGGATTTTATAATTTTTTTTACAGCGGTCATTAAGTGAAACTGGTGATCATTAAATGAATATAGAGCTTGTAAAGCAAATGCCATGATTGTTTGGTGAAGACCACATGCTGTAAGTTCCCTAAGAAAACTCTTTGAGGCAGAAAAGAAAAGAGTGTGTCTCAAAACATCACTAAGAAAAAGAAATCGATGTTTCAAAGTCAGGATTACCTTGAAACAGGGTGGCTAGTCCTTCAGTTTTGCAATCTAGAAAAAAACCAAGGTCCAACAATTCATCCCGCTTTAATACATTCATTCATAAATTAGGGTGGGGTGGGAGAGTTACCTATTTAGTTGCCCATTCTGAATCCCAACCCCTCACTTCTCAAAATGAAACCTAATTAAAAGAACTTTGTATGACTCTTGCTTCCTTAATCCCGCTCTGCTCTTAAGGACTTGACAAATCCCTTATTCTTTCATATCACTTCCCTTTGAAGGAACAGCATTGGAAAGTGTCACTTGAACATTCTCCTACTCCATGTGGCATTTCTAACTCAGACTTTATGTTGCAGAACAAGACAAGGGTTGAAAAGCCCTAGGTTCACATCACAAAACAGTTCTATTTCTCAGCTGTTGTTTTATTTCCATCTTTTTGACTGGCTATGGATGAAATCTTCACTTCAAGTTATTTTTGTTTCATGAGCGGAAGGAAGGAAGGAAGGAAGGAAGGAAGGAAGGAAGGAGAGTAGGGGAAGGGAAGAGAAAGGAAGGGAGAAGACTGAAAAGGACAAAGCATGAAATAATGAATGTGTTCCATGTTGAAAACTAAATTAAATGGAAGCTTGGGAAACTGCTGTATTGAGGTCATAATAAGATTAAAGTAGCCTCCCTCAATAAATTGAACAATGTTCCCAGAATTATAATCTGGACACAGATAAAACAGCCATAAATCATAAGGCAAGGGGGGAGGGGGAGGGGGAGGGGTAGGGGGGACGGGGGGAGTGAAGGGAAGAGGGAAGGATGAAGGGGAATGGAAGGGAGGGAGGAGGGAGGAGAGAGAGTAGAGAGAGAGAGGAGAGAGAGAAAGAAGAAAGAAAAAAGAAAGAAAGAAGAAAGAAAGAAAGAACGAAAGAAAGAAAGAAAGAAAGAAAGAAAGAAAGAACGAAAGAAAGCAAGAATAAAGAATGACGAAAGAAAGATAGATTAGATAGTGGCGGGCGGGATGGGAGTGAGGGTAAGGAAGGGAGGAGGAAAGAAGAAAAAAGAAAGAAAGAAAGAAAGAAATAACAAAGCAAGAAAGAAAGAAAGGAAGAAAGAAGAAAGAAAGAAAGGAAAGAACGAAAGAAAGAAAGACAGAAAGAAAGAAAGAAAGAAAGAAAGAGTGATGGAGGGCGGGAGGGAGGGAGGGAGGGAAGGAAGAGGGAAGGAAGGAAGGAAGGAAGGAAGGAAGGAAGAAAAAAAGAAAGAAAGAAAGAAAGAAAGAAAGAAAGGAAGGAAGGAAGGAAGAAAGAAAGAAAGAAAGAAAGAAAGAAAGAAAGAAAGAAAGAAAGAAAGAAAGAAAGAAAGAAAGAAAGAAAGAAAGAAAGAAAGAAAGAAAGAAAGAAAGAAAGAAAGAAAGAGAGATGGAGGGCGGGAGGGAGGGAGGGAGGGAGGGAGGGAAGGAAGGAAGGAAGGAAGGAAGGAAGGAAGGAAGGAAGGAAGGAAGGAAGGAAGGAAGGAAGGAAGGAAGGAAGGAAGGAAGGAAGGAAGGAAGGATTTTTTTGGAGTGGAACGGCTATCATAAATCTGAATAATAATAACAACAACAACATCCAAAATATTGGTCTATAAGTTGAGCTTGATTTTTAAGACCTGGTGTTCCCCAACCATTTGCCCACAAAATAGAAGAATAAAATAGTTTCATTTCAGCTGGTGATTTCTGATGTGGCTGACAAAAATGACTCTTGGGATTTCTGAACTTGTCCGTTCTCTTTTGCCTACCACCTGGCTTATCTGTTTGACAGAAGTGTTGGCTTGTCAAGGACTCTCCCCAGGGAGGAACAGGTGCTTCAGCCCGACTTTGTGGCCAGGAAGGGCACTCATCCAAAATATTCCCCCAGACCATGATCTGCTCCACTGGTGTGGGAACTAAAAAGCTAGATGGAGTGATAGCTGACATTCCAGCTTTCACAAATTACTACCTGTCAGAATATGCTGAAATTTTCTTTGCTTGAGTGGCAAAGGTGGATGTGTTCATGTGTTGGATTGACTTTTAGACATTGTGATTGGCTACATCGCAGGCTAGGGCAACTATAACTGCAATCACTTGAATGGTCAAAGTGCATAAAATAAGTCTACTACTAAAATCAAGACTTCACCTGGACATGAGAATGATACAGCTGTTCTTGACTACATATAATCCAAAGTGGGAGCTTGACCCTTCCAACTCATTCATCCAGAAGTCTCCATTGATACCAATAGAACAAAATATTTGTAGCTCAGGGTTGAAGTGTGGGGTCCTTGTTCCTCTCTGAGGAACATCGGTGGTTTTCTTGCAGGCAGAAAACTAGGTAACATCATCAGAACACTTCATAATAAGATTATAGTTGCCTCCCTCAATAAATTGAACATTGTCCCCAGAACTATAATCTGGACACAGATAAAACAGCCATAAGTCATTTCCCATGTTAACTCAAATGTTAACTTGAGGCAATTCTACTCAAATAAAATTTGTTGACTCTTCTGGATGTTTCTATAGATTTGTCTCTTAATAAAACTAAACCGTTATTCTCATCAGATCAGCCCAAGCAGGAAATTAATAGGGTCACAATTAATTCAAAGCACCTTGTATGCTATATAAAGGACAGTGCAATAGAAATGTGAAACTGTCTTTTTCTATCTGGGCAAGGTCACAGATCATTTTTGCAATGGTGTATTGTTAAAACATTTCTCAAAGACCATTGATGGCAAGGCACTGAGACTGGTTAATGAAAATGCTGGACAGAAATGAAATTAATTAAAGAGGAAGGTCTACTACAGAAACTATCACTATAGAAATAAGAGGCTTTGCTCCTATTTAGTGGCTGGCCAGGTCACCGACTTTCTATTTAATAGCTAAGATAGCTTTCTCTCAATCCTTGACATCATCAAAAATTGGGCTGATAGGTCATGATATTTTGAATATGCTTTTCTTTCCAGAAAAAGTAAGCTTATGAATTGGGCCAACGAACCATCCAAAAAAGCTAAATTCAGCCAATAATTTGGTGAGCTCCCAGAAATCTCTATGGACGCACAGCCAACTTCCATTTTGAATAGTTCTGATAGCAAAGTGGTTAGAATGCAGCATTGCAGGCTAACTCAGTGCTCACTGCCAGGAGTTCGATCCTGACGGGCTCAAGGTTGACTCAGCCTTCCATCCTTCCGAGGTCGGTAAAATGAAAACCCAGATTGTTGGGGGCAATTGTGCTGACTCTGTAAACCGCTTAGAGGGAGCCGTCAAGCAGTATGATGCGGTATATAAGTTTAAGTGCTACTGCTATTGCTAATCAGAGAAAAGAGAGCATCATGCAGCAAAATTCTAAAAAAGAATTTAGAGTTGCTTCCAATGCTCTTTTTGCATTTGTAAGTTTGAAATTGAGTTCCAAGCAGAAAGCTCTACATCTTAGACCTGAATTATTTAACCTTAGAAGGGACAACATTATTGCTACTGAGGCTAGTAAATTGGGTTATGGTATTGGAAGCCTTCTGTAATATCTTTTATTTGTTTCTTCGAAGCAGTGGTGGATTGGAAGAAAACTCCTAGGTATTTAAAGGGCGTGACTTGCTCAGTGTAGTAGTGGATTTGGCTTTAGAATAATTTATGCCAAATTTTTCTTCATTAGCAGGATTTTAAATTTCTACAAAGGTTGACCATGTTGGCTGAGGGATTATAATAATAATAAAGTTGGAAGGGACCTTGGAGGTCATCGAGTCCAACCCCCTGCTCAGGCAGGAAACCCTATACCATTTCGGACAAATGGCTGTCCAGTCTCTTCTTAAAAACTTCCAGTGTTGGAGCATTCACTGTTTCTGGAGGCAGGTTGTTCCACTGGTTAATTGTTCTAACTGTCAGGAAGTTTCTCCTCAGTTCCAGGTTGCTTCTCTCCTTGACTAGTTTCCATCCATTACTTCTTGTCCTGCCCTCAGGCGCCTTGGAGAACAGCTTGACTCCCTCTTCTTTGTGGCAACCCCTGAGATATTGGAATACTGTTATCATGTCACCCCTAGTCCTTCTTTTCATTAAACTAGACATACCCAATTCCAGCAAACGTTCCTGATATGCTTTAGCCTCCAGTCCCCTAATTCTGGGAGTTGAAGCCCACAAGACTTAAAGTTGCCAAGTTTGGAGACTCCTGGTCTAACATAGGCAAGCTCATAAGTGGTGTTCCACAAGCATGTTGATAACGTATCAATGGACAAAACTAATGTTCAGATTATGTTGTCTGTTTTTCAGATAGGCAGTCTTGCTTATTTTAAAAACAATGAAATATTAATTGAAATGTTTATTCAAAGAGAAGAAAAAATGCCAGCCCTGATGATGTTACCTAATTTGGTAATGAAACGTCTGCAAAAAAAAACCCCATCAAGCTCAGAGAGCACCAAGGACTCCACAGAAGAAAAAATGTTTTTCAAGACCAGCTAAATCAATGTATTAAAAAATACTAGGCTAGGGCTGGTTGAAATTCAGCAATTGATGGAGATAAGGTAATATAGAACGCTGACTCTGAGCTAGTTTCACAGAATTTGGGGGCTGGGAAGACAAATGTAGCCTAGCTGCAGAAACAGCATTTTTGTCAATGCTGCTAACATCGGATGTTCTTGCTTTGACAACAGATGGAAATGCAGCCATTTTACTCTTTTGCTTTTAGAGTTAGTTGATGCTGGGAGGGGGAATGTGGATGAGAGTCCAGTTAGTCATAACAATAATAACTCAGCCGTGGGAATCCAAGGTTATTGCGCTCAGAGTTGATAAAGATTTGGCGGGCTGGAGAGCTGGGGAGAAAGCCCGCGCTTCAAGCTAATTGGGGAATGTGATTTATGACCGTTAATTGGAGGAGGGAATTGTGCTTTGTTACTTTGTGCTCAGGGGAGGGGAATTCAGTCTTTGGCTTTAACTATGTAGTGCTGATACTTTGTTTCCCGAATAAAAGATTCTTTAAGGTAAACAATGCCTCGAAGTTCTTTTGAAGAGTCTTTTAAAAGAAATCCTTTATACAGAAAAACACCAAGTAAAAAGCTAGGGTCAAAGTCCAACCCCACTTGCCATATCAGCTCTCTCCTCCTCCTCCAATGATGTCTTTCAGGGTTACTTGAATTTTGGTGTTTTGATTTTTTTTTCATGTGTGGTACAAAAAAAATCTGATCTGACTAATAAAAATTCTGCATGGCAGACTGAGCTCTTCCCCAAGGCCATATTATGTACCAGAAATGTGCATTGTGTTGACTACCAAGATGTAGGAGGAGGAGTGGCAGAACTGGAGGGTGGAGTGAAAAGAGGACTCAGCCTAGAAACCCTATGTGGCCACAAAAGAAGTAAGCGCAACTTCCTCCCTCCACTGCTGTTCATCCTTATCTAAGCGGGTTAGTTGAGAAGATTCCTGTGCATAGGCTTTTAGCAATAAATAAATTGGACCTTCATGTGTAGACCTGGTCTTTCATGTCTGACACAAGACTTAGTCTGTCAGCAATTAATCCAGGGGATGTTATTGCCTCTCCAGCAGTGGAGAGTCAGCAGGGAAGTCAAAAAAGTCAAGATGGTGACTACAACCATGTGATTGGAACTTCACCTCTTTTTACAGGCAACATATCCCAAAGCAAAACAGTTGTTCAAATGCCACCATTATATATATAATTGATTCTGGGTTTTTTTTTCTGAACTATAAGTTGTGAGATCAAATAACTCCACTTTTTGACACTTCTGTTGTTACAGCTCCTAATGCTATAATAATTAGGGCAAAAAATACTTCCAGATTATTCATTATCTCAATATTTCAATTCTTAAATCCTGATATTTTACAATCTTCTCCAATTCCTTCTGAGCCAGACTCCTGTCATTTGGTGTAAGGGGAAGAGTTCACAAAAAACTGCTTTTCTTCATCTACAATGAGGTCTGTTGTGTTGTGTTCTAGACCGTGTAAAATCTTTACTACTGTTATTGTCTGCGTAGTGGCCGTTGGTCACGAGTCAAGAATGATGTTAGATTGGATCGCAGAGTTTTCTCTTTACTTTTTCCAGTCTAAACTGTAATAAACCTTACCCTTTCTTAATATGCTATATATTCATGGTGCATTATAGCAGATACAGACACCCACAAGCTTTAATTCTGACATTTGTATTAAAATCATTTTAGAAATAACTACCAGGAACAAAATAAACCTAGTTAAGGGAGAGAATAAATAAGCAAGTTGGCAGGACATGGAATAAAACTGACCCCATTGAGCAATCACTTTAAACCTTAATTATTTCACATATTTAGACTGTAGCCCTGCACACTTACCCAGGAATAGGTCCTGCTGAACTGTGAATAAACAAACATAGAACAGCAATCTAAGGCTTCCAATCCTCATCAGAAACATAGCATTTTCAGAATTCACAAGTTTTGCCTGGGCCTCAACTATTCACTGGGAGTGAATACAGCAATTCTTCTGTTTAGAAAGAAGAGTGGCTTTAAGTACATCAATTATTTGGCCATTTGCACATGTGTTCCTGAACTTGGGATCCTCACAACTCGAGATCATTTAACACAAAAGAGGTTTGGCATCCTGCTTTCCATTAGTTGCCATGATAATCCATTTCACAAACAAACTTCACTGGGGTTAAGACCGAAGGTATTTTGCAGAAGCCGTGACACTTTTGAGCCAGATACCTCTTCCCATTGAATCCAGGTTTACTAGCTTTAATGTTTCAGTTTCAACCAATGATTCTCCCAAAACCAGGAGGAATCTGGTAGCAGTTTTTCCAACTAACACATTTATTAAAAGGCTTAAGATTTCATCAGTAGTAACCAATTTGACTTCCAATGTTCAATGTTTCTCAACCTTGACAACTTGAAGATGTGTGGACTTCAAGTGCCAGAATTCCCCAGCCCTCTTAACTATCTGGGAAATTTTGGGAGTTGAAGTCCACACATCTTCATACAGCCAAAGTTAAGAAACAGTGAGCTAGACTGATGCAGGATTTAATTGGGGGGAGGTGGAGGGGTAGAGACAGTTTATACAGATACAGGTGAAACAGCATCTTATCTGTTAACAATCATGGATCAAAACCTCATTGTTTTGGAGTTGAGACCTTCCAATCTGTGCCAGTTCAGCAACCTGCATTCAATGGCAGAGTTAAGGACTTATTTTTTTTCTGTATCCATCACTTTGAGGTCTTCTATAGATTCTCCTGGGAAGCTAGAAAGCTCTGATACTATTTTGTCCTATTCTTGAGACCTGATGTCAAATTTGGCCTGTGAATTTCTCTGGTTCGTTCTACAGTACTCCTGGACGTATGGCTATAATTGAGCCCAGAATTACAGGTGTTAAGTTGTGCCAGTCATTAAGCAGGTTGTCACGTGACCAACCTGATTTTAAGACTTTTTTTTTGCAGAGGTCATTAAGCTGTGGGGGGGGGGGTGTTTGCTGGAAATTGGTTGCCAATTTGCCAATTTCCGGCAAAAAACATCATAAACCATGGTCACACAACTGCACTATGCTACATATGGTTACCATTTTGCTCCCCTTGGAATTTCACAAAGCCTGCCTGGTTTCTGAAACATAAGATTCTCATTCCTGAGTGAGAATAGACTAGAGCTGGAAGGGTGAATCCTTTATACTTTATTGCAGGAATTGGGTATGTCTCGTTAAATGAAAAGAAGGACTAGGGGTGACAGGATAGCAGTGTTCCAATATCTGAGGGGCTGCCACAAAGAAGAGGTCAAGCTATTCTCCAAAGCACCCGAAGGCAGGACAAGAAAGAAATCAAGGAGAGAAGAAACCCAGAATTAAGGAGAAATTTCCTCACAGAACAATTAATCAGTGGAACAGCTGGCCTTCAGAAATTGTGGGTTTTTAAAAAGAGATTGGACAACCATTTGCCTTAAATGGTACAGGTTCTCCCACTTGAGCAGGGGGTTGGACTAGAAGACCTCCAAGGTCCCTTTCAGCTCTGTTATTCTATTAAATGCACATCAGTTGCTGAGCTCTCAAAATGTGATCACATGATTGTGAGGGGGGAGGTGGCTGTCAGAACTTCGAATCTGTGTTGTAAGTATTTTTTTCTGGGCGGGTCATAGTTCAAATGGTTAAGTGACTGGTTGTAATTCAAGGACTATCTGTACGTAGAGTCCAGAGGAGCATTGCTAACAGATTATGGCATATATCACATTAGAGAAAGGTACCTAGGAATTGTACTGTGGATTCTCTGCTAGATTCTATGACCCTAGCACAAAACATCTGAAAAGATATACTCCATAGATCACTATAGAGCAATGTCACTGATGTCATTAAGAAACTGTCTGGCAGCTTGAGCAGTGCCATTTATTCCCTGACTGATCATTTATTTTCATGGTGAAAATACGAGACTGGTTTGTAGGATCAGAACCATAGGCTAAGTTGCAGCCCAGAAGAATTCTACAATTTCCTCTAAAAATTAAAATACAGGAGTGGTTTACCAGTGCCTTCTCAGGCACAAAGAATCAGAACCATATATTGTTGCAGTTAAGATTTATTGCACAAACCTATACACAAGGAACTAGTCATCTAAAGTTCAAGACTAAATTAGTGCCAGATAAGGGTCAACAGAATTCAAGAGGGTTGGACTTGAATTGTTTGTGGCAACATAAGGACTCTAAGCTGATGACACATTTAACTCCGCCCCCAGTTCTGCCTACTCTTCTCCTGCATGCCTTCTTCTGTGTGGTATGAATTAAAGCCTTCACCATTGTCATTAAAGTGTTGATCTGCATCTGATTTATTCCTTAATCAGAGCCATGTGACATTGACCTGGGCTTATGAAACACAACTTTGATCTGTATCTATCCAGGGTTTAGATGTGTATTATTAAGAGTGAGGTCTCTGGGATGAACTGCTTAACAGCAGCACCCACAGGAATGTCGCTTTTCAACTTATTTATCGGTCTGGGAAATGTTGATTTTCACCAAAAATATAAAAATCAGATCTGATTCAATGAAGACAAAAGTGCTTTATTCACTTTGTGGGTAATTGCTTTTGGGATTCTGTTGAATAGAAAATGAAAAGTTTTAAATAGCACTGAGTATTATAAGAGATTTTTGAACAAATGATTGATTCTATTTAAAGAGAGAAAGGGAAACAGTAACGTCCTCTTTTTTCCAGCAACTAGTTTAGGAATTTTGTCAAGCATGCCCTTAAAATAGAACTTTTTACAAACTGTTTTGAAAAATAAAATCCACTGAAGGAGAAAGACTCCATAAACAAACCAACTAGTATATTTTCTGCCACCATGAGCATCACCACCACTACAGTATTTCTCTTTATTTTCACTTATCTTTGAACACCATGGAATGTATTTCTCCATAAATATCCATAATAAGATGATATTGTGACCAGATTTTGTTTTGCACACCCCAGGGGTCAAAGATGGCAATCATGACAGCCTGGTCAAAACTCCACCTGTGTTTTTTTTTACCCCAAAGGTGCTTTTTTGCAAAAGACAACTGGACTTTCTTGGGTTTTTTCTTTGAAAATATTTCACTTCTCATCCAAGTTTAGTTTAGAACCGAACTTTTGCTTCTTGGATGAGAAGCAAAATATTTTCAAAGAAAAAACCCAAGAAAGTCCAGTTGTCTTTTGCAAAAAAGCATCTTTGAGACAACTATGACTTGGATGGTTGAGAATCTCCATATACACCTGCTTTTTATGTGCATCACACATGTAACACACACGAAAATGAGACAGAGCTTCCATTACACCATAACAGCCATCATCTTGTCCACAGTGCAGAAAACACTGTGTTGCATTACGTTCTTTACTTACAGTAGGAAAGTGTGCATGAGATGATACACTGCTTTACTGTTTCATTTAGTTCACTGCACACGTGCGCGCACACGCACACACACACACACACACGGAAGAATTAGAGAAAGAAGGAGTAGGAAGATAACATGCATCACAGTATCATCATTCCAGGTGTATATTTGGGGTTGTGAGAAATACAACGTAATGTTAGCATTTCCAAAGCTGTACAATGCTATGATGGTTTGCTTTTACATTCAGTTGTGAGGGCCACCATGTGTCTTAGCAACTGAGTGAAAGCTTGGTTTGGTGACAACATGAATTCAAATTTGCCATACTTTTTATTTATTTGTTTGTTTATATTTCCTATTTCTAAACAGCCCAACTTCCTTTGCTTTTTCCCAAACAGGAAATAAGAAATATAATTAGGTCAGCTTTCCTTGGGTATGCAGGACAACCTTACCACTTAGCGCTGCTCCTGCACACTCTGGATGGGAGGTGTTAAAACACTTCTAAGAAACAAGATTGTGATATTTGATCTAGAGATATAGATGGATTATAGGTATAGGCATCCCTGGTTAGAAAGATAATGGTACCTGTGTCATCGTGTCATTGTGTAATTCTCTTGAATTATGCAATTTGCATGATGGTGTATTGAGATCCCAGAGGTCATCAAGGCTTGAACTGAACACCCATGCGGGATGGAACTGGGAAAAACTAACTTAGATAATATGATAAAGGGAGACTGTTTGATATGGTGGTTAAGACCTTAACCAACCAGGAGATGGTGAGTTCTAGTCCCACCTTAGGCACAAAGCCTAAGTGACCTTGGGCCAGTCACTTTCTCTCAGCCCTAGGAAGGAGGCAATGGCAATCCACATCTGAAAAACCTTGCCAAGAAAGCTCCAGATAGACTCCAAGAATCGGACATGATTTAATGGAAAGAAAGAAAAAACCCCAGCCCTGATAATAATAGTCTACAAATTTCCAGGAACACTGGCGCAAACCCCATTGCAGAAACCTTGTACGAACAACAAAACCTATGCACCAGCCAGTTCTACACCCTGCCCGCCCCCCAAAGTCTTGAAACCTAATTAAAAGGCCTTGTCCCTTATTTGCAGAAGATCTCATTATTTATGCTAGGAGAGGGGACGGAATACCACTAATAAAATCAGCCCTCCCTTTATAGCCAGCCTGGCAATTACAGTGTGAATTGCCAGAGAGGATTAAATGGAGGGCTCTCTGCTTGGAAGGGAAAAATGATAAGCTCAAACTCAAGAGCAGTAAAACAGCTGTTTGGACTCTCTGCACCTGCTAGCAAGCAGGCTGGGGGGGGGGGGTTGCCTCCAGACCTAAACAAGCTATTGTTTGTCATTCCTGCCTCCGTTTTCATGGAGACTCCCAAGCCAGACTTGAACAGCCCACCCCGGCCTTCCCACTCCAAGTTGTGCTTTAACAAAAAATCTGTAAAAGAAGCTCATCTAAAGGAAGGGGAGAACCCTTGTCTCAAGGAGACCTGGACTCAAGAACTCAACGTAGGTCCATCAAGTAGGGGATGAGAGGACCCCCCCCCTCTCCTATTTTTAATTCAGAGGCACAAGACGAAGTTGGATCTAATCTCGGCCAACTTTCCAAGCAAACAGGCGAAAGGGATGGCAAAGGGGAAGCGTCGTGAAAGAAAAGAAAGGGGACGTTTCCCCCCCTCCCCGTTTCATGCTTCTAAGTCCTGCCAATCAGCCTAAACTCAACCCAACGTTGGGAGAATAGCAATGAGGGTCTCCCAACAATCAAGCACACTTTTTTCTTTTTTTAAAAAAAAAAAATCCATTTGAAGATGCAGAAACTTTTGCTGGCATTTCCCCTCGCCAACTAAATAGGAGCTCAATTAAAGAAAAAAAGAAAGAACGAAAGAACGAAAGAAAGAAAAAACTCGGGTTGGGAGAAACCTAAGAGGATTTTTAATTAGTCCAAACGTGAAGGTTGTGGGTTGTGGTTTTTTTTTTTTTTTTTTAATTAGGTGGCTGAGCTACAGCCTTTGTTTTAAAGCCAAACAAGTAACTTTGCAAAACCTGGACACAACTTCTTCTTTTTTTTTCCTTTTTCGTTTTTTTTACAGCATACTTGTCAGCTACTTGTCTCGAAAACATATTGAGCAGGGCTTGAGTGCACAGGCTATTCCAAAGAAGATGGACTAAGAAGCTTTTTAAATATATATATATGTATACCAATGCCAAAATATGAAGTGGCATAACTAATTGGCTTTGAAGGCTGTGCAGCTGCATCCGCTAAATAGATGCAAGAGCCAGTCTCCTATTATGTAGACACTTTCTTGATGTTGAACGACAAATGTGCACCCTAAAAAGGAGGCCTTAAGTGGAAGCCAAAACAGTTGCAGGGTTTCTGAACCCGACAATCCAGATGTGCGACAAGGTTTTAACTCATATGAACCTTGCTCCTCTGGACAACTGACATAAAACTATGTGGTTCAGAGTCACTTATGTAATCAAAAGAGGAACTAGGAAAAGTCTGTGGCTAAAGAATTGACTGAATTCTCCCAGCAATCGCAAAAACAAAACTTCGCACATAAATAAAGTCTTGTTGCCAGGAATAGATTTTACCAGAGTTCTTAAAGAATATTTTTTTAATTGAAATAAAAATTAAACAATAATAATTCCCTGAACACTTGTTAGATAAATATTTCATTTTTTTTTTATCCTTTCAAAATAAAACTTGACAAGGTCTTTTCCTCCCACCCAAATGGAGATTTTCTGGTATTGGTGGATGAAATAGAGAGGGACGTCTCCCACTTCACTGGTTGGAAAAGAATGCTCTTTAATTTAGATGTTTAAGATTTTCAAGTAAGCTGCGTTGAGCATTGCAGTCATCCTGAGAGGAGATGCTTGAAACATCACCATGCATCTTTGTAATTAGTTTTAGAGTCCTGAAGAAGTCAAGCAGCATTTCAACAATTACTTTCTTTTGTCCTTTCTGTTAAAAAAAAGAAAGAAAAAGACCAAAAACAAAGGTTTGAGGTATACATCTTCCAAACAGCTTTATATAATCAATAGACAGAATGAAGTATTTCGACATACTTTCATTTGTGTCTCAGATGAAAAACAGCTTTGAGGAACAGAGAAAATGATGTTCTTCTCTTATTCTTTTTTTACCTTAAAACAAGAGAAGCGGAAACCACCATCAACCAAACCAAGGGTTCTTTAGAACACAATTTCAAAAATCCTGGCTTACTGGATAATTTCTTATCTGGTTATCCATGGGTTATTATACTATTTAATATTTGATATTTGATATTATTTAATTAATTATATATTATCAGAGTTTCCCATGCTTCTTGAGTTGATTTGCCCTGTAATATTTTCATCCGTGGGATCTTTCCCACGGATGAAAATGAGCAGGGGGTTGGACTAGAAGATCTCTGAGGGCCCTTCCAACTCTATTATTCTATGTTCTATGCTGGTAGGTTTATCTTGTCTTATCATATTGACCATGTCCTGGATTTGGGGCCATAGGGACTGAAGTAAGTAGCTATTTCCTTCTCCAATGGATCA
This sequence comes from Azemiops feae, assembly GCA_023970755.1. Classification (NCBI taxonomy): domain Eukaryota; kingdom Metazoa; phylum Chordata; class Lepidosauria; order Squamata; family Viperidae; genus Azemiops; species Azemiops feae. Next base: position 1,166,071 of record JALGBA010000241.1, read on the forward strand.
TATTTAATCTGATTTTTATCCTTCTCAGAATGTACCATCCTGACATTATAGGTCATAGAAGCTCCAGGATAGGCAGATCCCTTCATCATACAAGATAATGATACATGAACGGAACTCTAATCTAATAAATGTAACTTTAAAACATTAGGTCCTCTTTCTTGATGCTATCATGTTAGCAAGGACCAACAGCCTATGCAGCTCTTTTTAAATATTCATAAAAAGATTAGCATTATGTACATTAGCGTTCTGCTGTTATAATATTTGTCCATATGTGGGCTCCTTGGGAGGAAAGTTATGGCAAACCTAGACAGCATAATAAAAGCAGAGATATCACCTTGCTGACAAAGATCCAAATAGCCAAAGCTGTGGTTTTTCCCATTAGTAATGTACGGCTGTCAGAGTTGGACCATAAGGAATGCTGAACATGGAAGAGTTGATGCTTTCAAACTGTGGTGTTGGAGAAGACTCTTGAGAGTCCGTTGGACTGCAAGGAGATCAAATCAGTCAATCTTAAGAGAAATCAACCCTGACTGTTCTTTGGAAGGACAGATACTGAAGCTGAAGATCAAATCCTTTGGCCACCAAATGAGAAGAGAGGACTCATTGGAAAAGACCCTGATGATGGGAAAGATGGAAGGCAAAAGGAGAAAGGGACGGCAGAGGATGAGATGGTTAGATAGTGCCATCAACAGAATGATCATGAGTTTGGGCAAACTCTAGGAGACAGTGGAGGATGAAGGAACCTGGCGTGCTATGGTCCATGGGACTGCAGAAGGTCTGGCAAGACTTAGCGACTGAACAGCAACTGCAACAAAATATTTCATTTTATTCTATCTCTTATTTTCGGTAAAAGCAGATTTACAGAACTCTCCAAATATACAGTATTTGACATTTGAAAAATCACCTAAGTACTGTGCTACATTTCATAACTTTTAAAATTCTTTATATGATCGTTCAGGCCAATGTGGTAAAATGGGTACAGAATTTCAACCGTCAAATGACTTCGACCAAAGGTCGGCTGCACATTGAGTCAAAATAACCTGGAAAGAAAATTCAGAGACACACAAATGCGCAACAGAAATAGTGTTATCAGCCTGGCATGCTGAAGACAAACTCCTGCACTGCAATTTGAACGTGCCATGAATGATGGCTAGTCTTCTGCTCGGGGAACCTATACTCTGTAAGTTCCTTTCTGGGGCTCAGCATTTCCCTCTAATGATTAAAACTGATTTTGTAAGATAGGAGACCTCAAAACAGAATTAACATTACTTAAAAAAAAATTAAAAAAGGAAAACTTCTCCTCCAGGAAATCCAAAACAAGTCTTATTTACATGTTCAGCACACCAACATTGGTACTACAGCTTCTCCCAAATATTAAAGCTTGCCCTCAAATGATCCAAGACCTGCTGCAAACAAAATTTGGGACAAATTTCAGCCACTGAATCACAATCTTTGCTTTAGATTTATTCTTCTCAAAGACCAGGCTAAAATCTCCCTCCCTCATTACTTATTAAAAGGAAAATATCCTTCGTGTTTCTATCTACCATCTCATTAACCATTCTATTGAAATAGATTTCATTCAGTTTGTTGACAAGGATGGAGATACTTATGTTATCATTTGAATCCAACCTGATCTTGAATGAAAGAAAGAAAAAAAAAAGGAAATAACTACTGTAACTATCATCTCCACTTTTATACATCCTTTAAAAAAAAAAAAAAACCTAATTATTATTATCAACATAATAGACAATAATTCCTTCCTAAAAATATAAATGCGGCTCTGGATTTACATCACTGTTACTTATGGAAAGACAGGCTAAAATAACACCAGATCTCTTTGTGCTGATGGCATTTCCATCATTTTCTATTTCCAGGTGAAAAAGCTAAATTCTCAGTCATGAGTTTATGGTAGGTCTGTGCTGTTTAAAGCTCAAGATTCCTGCCGCCTAAACAATGAATAATCTGAAGAGCTATTTAAAGGGAAATTCAAAACTACACATTTCCAATATAACTCTCTGGTTAGTCATGTTATTTTGGCACTCCAAAAACCCTTTGGAAATTGCAGTCCACATTTTGTTTCCAGGAAAGCAAATAGAGAGATGTAAAAAGATTCATCCAAGCTCAAATAATCTGAAATACGCCTATGCCGGAAGCATCCCTTCCTACATACCTATTCGCCCATTGAGTAATTCCATTTTGAGTAAGCAACTTTATGCAAAGTGGAACAAGAAATCAAAGAAATAGGACACCAAATAAAATATAGGATAAGTGGGATTTAAAAAAAGGAAAGGAACTATAGTTGTTAAGTTAAAACAACACCACAGAATAGCAGAATAAAAGAGTTGGAAGGGACCTTGGAGGTTTTCTAGTCCAACCCCCTGCTCAAGCGGGAAACCTTATACCATTTCAGACAAATGGTTGTCCAATCTCTTCTTATAAACCTCCAGTGTTGGAGCACCCACTTTGCAGGAATTGGGTATGTCTAGTTTAACGAAGAGAAGGACGAGGGGGGACATGATAGCAGTCTTCCAATATCTCAGGGGCTGCCACAAAGAAGAGGGAGTCAAGCTATTCTCCAAAGCACCAGAAGGCAAGACAAGAAGCAATGGATGGAAACTAATCAAGGAGAGAAGCAACCTAGAACTAAGGAGAAATTTCCTAACGGAGGACAATTAACCAATGGAACAGCTTGCCTTCAGAAGTTGTGGGTGCTCCATCACTGGAGGCTTTGAAGAAGAGACTGGACAGTCACTTGTCTGGAATGGTATGCTTGAGCGGTGGGGGGTGGATTAGAAGACTTCCAAGGTCCCTTCCAACTCTGTTATTCTGTTATTTACTTTTTTCTTTTCGAATTATGTCTATTTTCCCCCAAGCTTCCCTCTTGACAGTATCAAAAATGATCTTTTCCACATTCAATACTTCTCACCATCCTTGTATACTGTACTTCATTTTCTTGGATCATAAATAATCAAATGAATGCTTTTAGATTTGTATTTATTCATTTGACATGTGTAATATGATTAGATTTATACTTAAATTATATATTTAGAACAGACATTTTCCCTTCTGGATTACATTTATTCATAATGCTGCACAATTTTTCCAAAAACTCAAATCTGGTTTTACTATTGTCAACAATCACTAGACTGTAACCCAGAACTATTACCAACCTATGGTTCCTTCTTTGTAATATTTCCTCAACAATTAACTAGATGACACCAATTCTTACTTTTTAGCCTTTTCATTCATAATTAAAACTGTACTCTGCATGTATTCATCAATTGCATTCCACAAGATCAGACCTATTACAAACTTTGCTCTGTCACAAACACACAAAATATTATTTTTATTTCTTTAATCCCATTTAATAATTCGTGCTTAGTACCATTTTGTCCTCTTGGAATGTAAGGTTGTAATTTTCCCTATGCCACATTCATTGTGCAGATATTTATCTCCACTACCCATTATATCTAGTGCATAATATAATAGTGATTTTTAGTAGAAATAGACTATTTGATTATCACATCTACTTTTGCAAGAACAAAAGCAGATAGTTTTAGCAAATTTGGGCAGTTTTAGTTCAAACATAACATATTCTAGAGACAACTTGCTTGCCCTCATTCTCTTGCCTACTGACTATGGCAGTGTTCAATCATCCAGGTCATGGTTGTCCCAAAGGTGCTTTTCAAAAACCAACTGGACTTTCTTGGTTTTTTTCCCTTGAAAACGTTTTGCTTGTCATCCAAGAAGCAGAACTGAAGAAGCTTCTTGGATGAGAAGTGAAAGGTCTTCAAGGAAAAAAACCAAGAAAATCCAGTTGCCTTTTGAAAAGCAGCTTTGAGTTCTCTTGCCTATGTTCCACCATCTAGGAGACACATGCAGTTCATTGACTAAATGCACTCAAGGTGACCCCACACACACAGCAGTAAATTGTGACCATAATAATCAATGTATTGTGGATATTTAATGCATCTCCACATCCTGTTCCTTAGAACAGACACCTGTGGGAACACATGAATTGCTGTTGCTAAGGAAACCTTCCTTATTCAAGAACCTTTGTTACCAAGGTTACAGCCCTGACTAGTTCTTGAAGCACCATCTATTGATCTACCTGAAGACCTCTTCTCATGCGATGAAATAAAAGTTTCCATCACAAATATTACCTCTTTATATCCTAAAAATACATTGGCATTGAAAAAAAAAATCTATTCATTCGTTGGAACTTGTTAAATTTTCTCTCCCGTGGGGATGACGATGGTGAATCTTGGTTAAACCAGGAGCAAAAAAAAAAAAGATAAAACCACATAAAATGGTGGAAGACTAAAGATCACTTTAAGTGTTCTATGAAAAATGGAGTTTGTTAGTTGAAAGTGTACTTTGATGTAGCACCACACTGTGCTTCGTGGATGAAGAGAAGGATCTTTAAAGACAATATTGCTGAGAAGAATCCACCAAGTGAGTCCATAGTTTGAATTAGTACGGTAATCCCACATGGAATAGTCAGCACAGAACAGTGGTGATTAAAGGAGAGAATAAAATATGAATTGTGTACATTTGAGAGAGAATGAGAGAGAGAAATTTATAGCTATAGAAATATATAGGTATTTCTTACAAAGTGAGCAATAATCACCTCTAACTTTGTCAATCATTGTCCCTTAGAAACCATGGTTGTCTTCTCCTTTGGAGGTCCAGTCACCCTCCTCTGTCATCTGAAGCCCTCCAACGGCTACAAAATCGACTGTGTGAGCCAAGATATAATATAAGGCTCTCCTGGTTCTTGAGGTCATAAGTAGAAACTGGGATAAGAAAGGGTCAAATCTCAGGCTAGGTTCTTGAAGAAAATATGAAAATTGCTGCTTTCAATAAAGAAATAACTTCTGAATTGTAGAAGCTGCAGGTTTTTGCTCAAGTTTGACTTGTTAACAAGACACCACAAACTTTATCCCATTTTCTCCTTACATGGTTATCTTTCTACTGGTATAATCCTGCCCAGCAAAGAGATATGTGCAATGTTAAGAACTGATTTTAATCAGGCTGGTAACATTTTGCACTAAAACTATAGTTTGGCTACTGCCCTGGGAAAATTAGCACACTGTTTTATAAAGCAACCTTCCCTAATCTTGAGGGAAGAACAGATAGTAGTGACAGTTCCATACCAACAAATCCAGATGCCACCAAACATTGGGGGGGGGGATGTTGTAACTTTGGCTGGTCGCTAAGTGACAAGCCATTAAGTGAAGACCATCTGTAGATAAGAGATGTGATACAGGAAGAAGAGATCATTTGTTGCGATTTAAGAGGTGGCGGAAATTTACTAAAATAGTTTACACTTGTTGTGATGAAAGTGGGAAACCACTTCTCCATATATTTTTACTTTTCTTTCTTGGTGTTGATGACTTCTCCATTCTAAGCCCCACCTCAATCCTAGTTACTTGACCCACAGCTGAAAGTATGCAGCAGACCCAGGGCACAATTACATATTAACCCATACAGGTGCAACCTTAGGGAGAACAGAAACGCACAAACATTATTACATACTGACACAACATGTTACCTTACAGGTAGTCCTCGACTTACAATCAGTTCGATTAGTGACCACTCAAAGTTACAAAGGCACTGAAAAAAGTGACTTATGACCATTTTTCACACTTACGACCTTTGCAACATTCCCATGGCCATGTAATCAAAAATCAAATGCTTGGCAACTGGCTCACATTTATGACAGTTGTGATGTCCCAGGGTTTTGTGACCTACTGACAAACAAAGTCGGGTGAGATATCCTAGATGTATACAGGTGGTCCTTGCCTTACAAACACAACTGAGCCTAAAATTTCCATTGCTAAGCGAGATAGTTCAGTGACTTTTGCCCCCTTGTCTGACCTTTCTTGCCACAGTTGTTAAGTGCATCATTGCAGCTGTTGAGTTAGCAATATAGTTGTTAAGTGAATCTGGCTTCCTCATTGACTTTGCTTGTCAGAAGGTCGCAAAAGCTGATCGCATAACTTCAGGACGCTGCAACAGTCATAAATATGAATCAGTTGCCAAGTGTTCAAATTTTTATCATGTGACCACGGAGATGCTGCAATGGTCTTAAATATGAAAACAGTCATAAGCCACTTTTTCCAGTGCCGTTGTAACTTCAAATGGTCACTAAAAGAACTCTTGTAAGTTGGGGGTTACCTGTAGATTGTACCACAGCTCCTGTGGTGTATATGAACTTTTATCTGCCAATTAAATTAATCTCTCCTGAGTACAATTTGCTACTTTGGGGGATAGAGTTTCACACAACCAGGCCGATGAATTTCCTTTATTTCTAGCCCTGGCACATTCAGTCTCACTATCTGGAAATCAAAGCTCCCTCTAGAAAGTTGGTAAATAGAATATTCCAGCTTTGATGCAAGCATAACTCCCATTGAACACCTACAGCACAAGAGGGACATGTTTCTTTCTGGCAAACCGTGTAACAGACACGCAACTCCGTCCCCTTAACAATGACTGGCAAAGAAGGGCAGATTTCAGAGAAGACTTAATGAAAATATTTCCCTTTGTTCTTTCTTAGAGCTATTACAGGGCTTTTTCTGGGGGTGATGAAGGATCTGTTCTCTCCTCCTCCCTCCACCTTCCCCCCACTTTACAATTCCCACAACTTCTCAACTAGACTTTCCAAAGTAGGTAACCTATAACCAGATCCATTGTGATGCTAAAGAGTTCTCTTTAGCTGGATAGCCTGATTCCCTATGATGACCTTTCACTCCTGGGAAGTCGTTTTAAATTCAATCCACAGTAAAGAAAAAAAAAATCCCTCGGATTCATTGGCTGTGAAAGGTCACAAGTGAACCGTGTTGTGATGGTATCTGCCGCTTTGGTGGCTTTGGTTCCCAATATACATGAGCATCAAGGCAGCCTGAATTGTCTCTTTGTCTCAGCAGGCAAGGAGCCTGAGAAAACAGCATATGGAAAAGGATATTGGTGAAAAAAGGACTGAGGTGGAAGGTACAGGATGGGGTTTTTGGGGGGCTCCCAAGTTCAATAACTGAGAACCCTTGGTAGAGGCCAAACGATTGCTGGATGCTTTGGGAAGAATAAAAAGGTGACAATAGAAGAAAATATATCAGGGAATTGCGCAGCAGGTGTCCAAATGAAGTCAGAGAGACTGACACAAATTTGTAGTTTTATATAAACAAATATATTTTACAACAATATATTCAGCAAACTAGATAGTCAGGGAAACAGGAGCGTCATGAGGTAAATCACAGGGCACACAGAAGAAAAAAGGCGGGAAAAAAGGCTTGTTATAGTAGGTTGCTCTAGCACAGTGTTTCTCAACCTTAGCAACTTTAAGATCCAGGCTGCGGAATTCTGGGAATTGAAGTCCATACCTCTTAAAATTGCCAAGGCTGAGAAACACTGCTCAGGCAACTGTTATTTAAAACAAAACAAAATAAAATAAATAACTAAACGTGGTTGCTTTAAAGATCTTGTAATGTCTGCAAAAGCATCTGCCTATAATTGTACAGTATCTGCAGGCTACTTAGCTGAGATTAAACCTTACTGACTTCAAATGGACTTTACTTCTGAACCAACAGAATCATTTTCACTATAGTTATATTCAGTGCTTTTTTTGTAAAAAAAAAAAAAAAAAGGTGCCGGAACTCACACACAACCCGCCTTGCCTACCCTACAAGGTTCCATCCAAAAAAGGTGCCGGAACTCCATTCTGGGCGTTCTATGACAAAAAAAGCCCTGGTTATATTCACAAACACTCTTGAAACCTAGGATGGCTTGGCTTTTAAAACTAGAGAAAGGAGATACAATGCCAGAGGTCTTCAAACTTGGCCCTTTTATGACTTGTGGACTTCAACTCCCAGAATTCTGGGAGCCAGCATTGCTGGCTGCGGAATTCTGGGAGTTGAAGTCCACAAGCTATAAAAGGGCCAAGTTTGAAGACCCCTGTACAATGCCCAGAGACAAACCTATTGCAATTTGAATTCCAGATGTAGCAAATGAAAGAATGGATTGGTTCTACGATGAGCTTTAAAAGACCTTAGGCATCCCTGCATGCCAGCCCACCCACCAAGACGTAAGATATGGGCTTTCAATATTTCTGGGACACCATTTGAGGCTGTACAGGATGTGGGTGCATAGCAAGCTCAAAGGAATATTAGGTTCTGAACCCCAAATGTTTAAGTTACAAAGGTCAGGATCCATCCTGCCAGGAAAGACAAAAATAATTGTTAAGAGTTTCCTGGAAATTTTTCAGCAAGTTCTGGTAGCAGACCTAACTCAAGGTTGAGTTATCATCAACCCATTTATCTTCTAGTATAGATACCTATGTGAAATATATATACACAGAAGCAACACTTACACCTTTATAATAGAGTAGCAAAACTGGGCTAATAATCACATGATTATTAGATATAGCAAAGACTAAGAGTTGTCTGTATCTCTTTGCTGCCCTCAGGTGAATATCATCTAGATGTTTGCAGATCAAGCCTGGTGGGCCCTTTAATAGATCATATTTTCCCACAAAGCTGCTAGAAATGGCTCAGTCATATATTTGCATCTTTTCTCGTGGTTTAGTTGCCCCTCAGCACCAGAAAATGTGGTATTAGGAATTCCCATGCCTGTTTGGTGGAAGGTCAGGTCAGGAGGGCAATGTTCAAAACTCTTGAGGATTCCGAAAAAGAGAGCCTTACTCGAAGAATACCCGGATTCCAGATCAGTTCCTCATGTCACTTCATTCATGCATAAAGACCACCCTTGTAAGTCCTTCACACTCAACAAGGACATTGGATTAGGGGTGCCTGCGGCTACTTGGGTCTCACCCATTCAAAGGGAAATAAATAAATAAATAAATTACACTGTAAGTTTTTGCATTCATAAATTAATGTTCCCCTTTGGCTCTTTCCTTTGCCCTTTATGACTTCCCTTCTCCTCTCCCAGATCCCCAAAGAAAGTCCTATTGTGTATGAAAAGGCCTGACAGTTCCCATATATTAACAAGGAATGACACATCCAGCCATTTTTCAGGCGAACACTGTCGTATGTCAAAAGTATGTGGGCAAAAACTCTTCAGCTTTGAACATGAAGAGTCTCCTTATGCATCATTTCCTGAGAGGGCAGTTCTGCAAAATAAAACGCGACTTCTTGGGAGATCTTATTTTCCCAAACTTGGTTTAAAAAAAAAATGTTTATGGAATTGGAAGTGTCTCACTCTTTACAACCACTGAAGTCCATGGTACATAAATTAGTCTTGATTGAAAAAATTAGTCTTGTATAATGGGTTTTAATGAGAATAAACCATGCCTTAATTGGGTTCCAGTCCATATTTATTAAGCTCAAAAGAGTTCAAGATAGTGTCATATACATGTGGGATCATTTGGTTTGAGATTAATGAGTCCTACCACACCCCAGTTCATTAAGATTTCAAACTGTCCCCAATGTAGACAAAATTCAGAATGCTTTTCCTTTCCTTCTCTCTGATCTGCGACCATATGTTTGCAACAGGCAGGAATTTAATTGATTTGATTTGATTTATTCAATGTAGGCACCACCCAAACCCAAGCTGACTCTGGGCAGTGTACATTAAAACCAAAGTAAATAGGAAATACAATATAATAATATTAGACAAAAAGAACCAATGACCAACTTTATTTACTGGTTTAAAAAGATTTTTATAGATATAGATGAACTGATAGAATATATACTTAAATTAGATAGAAATTTATTTGTTTATTTGTTGGTTTGATACTTTTACTTTAAGATAATTAGTTTGAAATAGAAGGAGAACAAGAGGGATGGGTGACAAGAGAAGAAATGGTATTAATGAAGAAAATATAAGAATATTACTGCGGAAATAATATACCAGATATAATTACTATCAAAAAAAAAAAAAAGGATACCCAAAGTGTTAATAATATGTCTATTTAAGGCCAATTGGAATATGGTAATTGTAAGTTAGTAAAGCTTAAAACAGGACTTGGATTTTTAGAATTGAAATGTGAGTGATATTTGATAGGATTCTTTGAAGCATATATAAAAATGTATTAATTTGAATATGCAAGACTAAATGAGGGAATTAGGGAATTTTAAATGAATTGATTTGGGCTATATATTTGTGATTGTTTTTCTCTTTTTTTGGATGTTCAATATACCCACCTCCACGGTGGTTCCTAAGCACTTTGATGTAACCCCTTTTCCCTTATAAAATCTAATAAAATATATATTAAAAAAAAAAAAAAAAAAAAAGAACCAATGACCTATCTGAATAACCAGATCCATAACCCCAACTCCATCTAGCTTAAGGCCTGGGAGAACTGCCAGGTGTTTAGGGCTATCTGACCTGGATAGCTATCAGGGTCAGAAACAATTGCTATCAAAGGGAACATCACTCCAGAAGGCAGACCCTGCAGGAGAGAAGGCACACCTTCTAGATCCCAATAGCAATAGACTTATATACCACCCCACAGTACTTTACAGCATAGTCTGGGCAATTTACAATATCAGCATATCGCCCCCAACTATCTGGGTCCTCATGTTACTGACCTCAGGAAGATGGAAGATGAGTCAACCTTGAGCCTGTCAGGATCGAAATCCAGGCTGTGGGCAGTTAGCCTGCAATACTGCATTCTAATCACTAGGCCATCAGGGCTCCTTAATAGATGACACTGTTTAATTGAAGGGTCCCAGAGTGGACCAACATTTTTGGCTCATACTTGTAAAGCAGCACCATGGAAGATAGGTGGTTCATCAGATAACTAGGCCCTATGCCAGGGGTCTTCAAACCTGGCCCTTTTATGACTTGTGGACTTCAACTCCCAGAATTCCTCAGCCAGGCAAATACTTAAGGAAAACACATTATAATACACATGGAATGGAATGGAATGGAATGGAATGGAATGGAATGAGAAATAGAAATAGAATAGAATAGAATAGAATAGAATAGAATAGAATAGAATAGAATAGAATAGAATAGAATAGAATAGAATAGAATAGAATAGAATAGAATAGAATAGAATAGTTGGAAGGGATCTTGGAGTTCTTCTAGTCCAACCCCTGCTCAAACAGGAGACCCTATACTATTTCAAACAGGTGGCTTTCCACCTGTCTTCTTAAAAGCCTCCAGTGATGAAGCACCCACAACTTCTGAAGGCAAGCTATTCCACTGGTTAATTGTTCTGTTAGGAAGTTTCTCCTTAGATCTAAGTTGGATCACTCTTTGATTAGTTTCCATTCATTGTTTCTTGTATTGCATTTGGGTGCTTTGGAAAATAAGTTGACCCCCTCTTCTTTGTGGCAGCCCTTCAAATATTGGAACACTGCTATCATGTCTCCCCTAGTCCTTCTTTTCACTGGACTAGCCATACCCAATTCCTGCAGCCGTTCATCATATCTTTTAGTCTCCAAGCCCCTAATCATCCTTGTTTCTCTTCTCTGCATTTTTTCCAAAGTCTCAATGTAATGTGGTGACCAAAACTGGATGTGTTATTAAAGGTGTGGTCTTACTAAGGCTTTGTAAAGCAGTACTAATACTTCACGTGATCTTGATTCTGTCCCTCTGTTAATGCATCCTAGAATTGCATTGGCTAAAAAAGAAAAAAGAATACAAACAAACAAATCTAGTTTTTTCTTATTTTCTAGAAGGGGACATCAGAATGATTTATTTAACACATAGATGGCTGTCGACTTGGAATTTGTGGCAATGTTTTTTTAATACTGTCAATAAATGTCTTTCCTGGAGACTCATGAGGGTAATAATGGAAGCTGTTAACAAAGTGTGAAAAGGACAAGGCCAGCAAAGGTTAATTATATGGCTGCCTGCTAATGACCTCTCCAGCCCCTGGTTTTAAAACCTTCGCTACTTATAAAGACCCATCACGTGAGCAATTTCCTGTCTGAGGTTGCCTTTATGGGGAAGAATAAAAGCTGAGCTTTCTTGTGAAAAAGAAGCTACCCAGCAGGGGTGGAGTTATTATTTTTAAGCTGATCTAAACACCTGGGTTCCCTGGTAGAGCCTATTAAAGTTCTTCTATTGTGCCTAAATATTTCAGTAATTCCCAGCCCCACTATAGATTAGGGTATTATCCTTAAAGTAGGGAGATTCTGGATACCTTGGGGAGGAGGGGAAGAAGGATGTAGCTATTCTTCTATAGAGGTTAAAGGGAGGTGGGGTTGGATGTGGTATTTTTGCTTGTCTGAATGCCCAAAATTCATGTTTAGCAAACCCAGGAGCAAAGGAACTAGAAGAATTTCATGGAGTTCGTATCCCAGTGTTTCTCGGCCTTGGTGACTTTAAGATATGTGGACTTCAATAACCCAAACCTTGAATTGCACCTGGAGTAATTTGGATAATATTCAGAGTTAGCAGTGACTGGTCAAGAATGAGATCTTAGAGCAGGGGTGTCAAACTAGCGGCCCACGGGCTGGATGCATCATGCCGAAACTGCGCCCACCCTATTGCCGGCAATGGAAAAAAAAGTCACGATATGTCACGACACATCATGTGACATTGCGAGTTTAACACCCCTGTCTTAGAGTAATAGTAAACAGTTAGGTGATAGCATTGACACAGTACACATCTACTAAAAGGTCAATACAGGTTATCCTTGACTTATTAACAGTTCACTTAGTGACCGTTCAAAGTTATAATGGCACTGAAAAAAGTGACATGACTGTTTCTGACACTTAAGACCATTGCAGCATCCCCACGGTCACGTGATCAAAATTCAGATGTTTGACAACTGACTCATATTTATGACAGTCGCAGTCTCCCAGGGTCATGTGATCAACTTTTGTGACCTTCTGACAAGCAAAGTCAATGGGGAAGCCAGATTCATTTAATAACTGGGAGACTAACTGAACAATTGCAGTGATTCACTTAACAACTGTGGCAATCAAGGTCATAAAATGGGGCCTCGCCTCAAAAACATCAGGTGGCAACATCTAACAGAATAACAGAATAGGGTTTCAACCTCTTCTCCAAAGCACCTGAAGGCAGGACAAGAAGCAATGGAGGGAAAACTAATCAAGGAGAGAAGCAACCTAGAACTAAGGAGAAATTTCCTGACAGTGAGAACAATTAATCATTGGAATAGCTTGCCTTCAAAAGTGGTGGGTGCTCCATCTCTGGAGGTTTTTAAGAAGAGATTAGACAACCATTTGTCTGAAATGATATAGGGTTTCCTGCTTGAGCAGGGATAGGACTAGAAGACCTCCAAGGTTCCTTTCAACTCTGTTATTCTGTTAACCTATTAATTATGGTCATAAGTCAAGGACTATCTGAATGCTCTAACAAGACAATTCCTAGCTATTTCTGATATGATTCTAGCTGCTCTCCTATACTAAGCCGCTATACTTGGTACAGGTGTTTGGGATATTTGTTCTCAATCTTAGTAATTCCATGCTGATAACCATTCCTTCTCTCCTTTCTTGTACATCAGATGTCAGAGCAATTCACAGTAATCTGCATGACGTTTGCAAACCTTTGCCAGGTCTCCAAAATCTCTGGATCTTTTCATGTTTCAGGCAGCCCTTGAAGTGGTTTTGCTTTCCCCGAATAAGTTTGCGATCTCTTTGCAGAGAGCAGGTGTCTAGCACAAAGCTCATTCCTAGTCCAATCTGATCTTGGTTTAAGTTTATATTCTATTTCCTACGCCACTCCAAGAAGAAAGCCAACTTTGTGGCATGGCTCACAACTCTTTTTTATGTTAGTATCTCCTCCTCTTAAAATGACACTGGCATCCTTATGCTCTAGAAAAAGACTTAGCCTGTCATGGAACACTTCAGAGGTTGTGTTGATGCTTGTTGGTAAAGATAGTTGCCATCATGGCGAAGCTGTTTTGCAGAATGGATTAGGCTGGGAGCTTGACTCCTGCCCAACTCAATATGCCAAAAATAATTCCTCATATCAAACACACAATTTAAAAAGAAGAATGGCACATGATTGAAAGCCAGACATAGCATAAACCAGTCAAAGAAATAGCGTGGCATTCCAGAATCAAATGACTAAAATATTGTGCAAAATAGGTGCAAATTATGCAAATTCCAAATACATTTATATTCTATATATATTCTATATATAGAATATATATTCTATATTATATACACTAATATGGAGAATCTGAGAACCTGAGAGCCACTTTCGTGTAGTGGTTAAGACATCAGGCTAATACATATCTCAGGTTACATCATCAGATATTTCTTCTTTGTTTCCTTTAACATTTGCTATATCATATTAAAACTAGTAAGTTTCTGATTGTATCAAAATCAGTTAAAACCTCATTGTCACATTTATCAGTACATTTTTTGGTTATCCGTATCCATATCCTGTTTTTCAGTTTTACCTAATTTTTAGTTTTTAATTACAATACTCCAATTTAACCTTTAATATCCAAAGTATTTAAGTTTCGGGTAACCCAAATTTCCTTTATCTCAGTACACAAAAACTATAATATCTAGAATGCACATATTACTTACTTAAAAATGTTCTAGTTTTATTTCGTAAACATTTTCTATTACTCGCCCCAATACATCATCACCTTAATAATGGAGTATCCTTTAATCTCTATATTATCTGGGCTAAACAATAATTCAAACCTATTTACTAGTAGTTAATTTTCATTTCCCATATCATTCTAAATTCTCAATATTAAACAAATTAATCCCTTATTTTTACTATTTTCCAACTGTTTTAATCTAATAATGTACCAAAGGCTCTGTTATTGAACTTTTTACTAACCCAATCACCACGTTGCTTTCCAAATATTTGGATGTAAAACTGGAAAACCAATAAAACCTATGTTAAAAAAAAAAAAAGACATCAGGCTAAAAAAAACCAGGAGACTGTGAGTTCTAGTCCCGCCTTAGGCTTAAAAGCCAGCTGGGTGACTTTGGGCCAGTCACTCTGTCCCAACCCACCTCGCAGGATTGTTATTGTGGGGAAAATAGGAGGAAATGTATATTTATCGCTTTGAGTTATTTTTAAAATAATAATGTTAGGAAAGAGAGGGGGAGAGAGAGAGGGAGGGAGAGAGACAGAGAGGTGTCTGTGTATGTATATATGCATAAATTAAATCTTTCTGGAGGCCTTTCCATGCTGAAAGGGGGGGTGTCCATCACTTTGTAAAACTTTCTGTGAAACTTTCTCCTTCTTCAGAGAATAGATATGGGTTTTCTTTTATTTTTGCCCCAAAGTAAGGGGCAAGAGGCCAAATAAAAAAAAAGGAAGGCCAATTTTTTTAAAAAGGAAAGCTTCTTTGTCTCCACAAAAACAAAAACAAATGCTAAGGAAAGAACATCCTCCCAGAAACCAGCCAGATGTGCTTGAAATCAACTTGAAAAGCACATAGTCCTAGTGAAAGCTACCTGGACACCTGCTGGCTTCACCTACCTCAAGCGGCTGGTTATTTTTGTTGAAGGTGGTAGGCCAAAAAGAGGAGAGGGGAAAATGGTTGTGTACACATTGCTTGCATGTTTTCCTTTGTTGTGTTTTTTTTAAACTTTCAGGAGGAAGGGTTTCCTAGATCACAAATAAAAAAACGGTGCAGCAGAGTGTTCTCACTAAATAAACAGAAAACATGGGCAGCTGAGAGAAATCAATTTAGCTGAACAAACAATGTCTGATGTAATGAACTACTAATTATCCTTTTATGTCATGCCAGTCTCAGTGATTACAGAGTTGGGTGGTTTAATTTGAAGTTTTGAGCGGTGCCTTGCTCCAGGAGCCACATATAAAGCTCCAGCCCAAGATGTGGGAAAGACAGGGATGATTCGCGCAAAAGCGTAAGACAGTACGCAGATGTACTGAACAAACAATGCACTGCATTCATCTAGAACTCAGGGAGCACCTGTAAATAAAGACTAGGGAGGGAAACGAGGGTGCCCCATCTTAGATTCAGAGGAGAGCTTTTGTGAAAGGATCCCCAACAGCTACGCACATCCATTAACCCTTCTCGTATTGTCACTGCTTACAATATCCATCCCTCTCCTGGTTGTGATTGATTGTGTTTAACATTCAGGTCTTGATCTCCTTACTGGGTATTCAAAACATGTTAGGACGAAAAATAAAGGTCTGGAAAGGCCAAAAGTTGGGGGTATCATTGATGAGTTGTGAGATTCCTAATAATGCTTGTTGTTTTTCGGAACCAGCTTGTGATTATTGTTATTGTTATTGTTATTGTTATTTCGAATACAGACAGATCGCCATTTGGAACACAATACGCCAGATATCGCAATCATAGAGAACCGAAGCATACAGCTGATTGATATCGCTGTACCAGGAGATGCCAGAGTCGAAGAAAAAGAACTGGAAAAAATTACGAAATATCGCGACCTGGACAGCATTTGAAAAACATTGAAGGAAAATGTGATAACAACTTGACATGGACATGGCTTAAGATGGGAACCATCAAGAAAGAAACGGAAGGCTTAATACTGGCTGCTCAAGAACAAGCATTACAAACTAATGCCATGAAAGCGAAGATACAAAAATCCACTGACAATCCAAATTGCTGACTTTGCAATGACAAAGTTGAAACTGTTTCACACCTAATCTGTGAGTGCAGCAAAATCGCACAAACTGATTACAAATCTAGACATGATCGAGTTGCTAAATTAATCCATTGGGCATTGTGTAAAAAATACGACTTGCCTGTGTCCGAAAAGTTGTGGGAACACAGGGTGGAAAAAGTTGTTGAGAATGAGAGGGTGAAGATCTTGTGGGACTTTCGAATACAGACAGATCGCCATTTGGATCACAATACGCCGGATATCGCAGTTGTAGAGAACCGAAGCGTACAGCTGATTGATATTGCTGTACCAGGAGATGCCAGAGTCGAAGAAAAAGAACTGGAAAAAATTATGAAATATTGCGACCTGGCCATCGAAACTGCGCGATTATGGATGAAACGTGTAACAGTGGTACCCATTGTCATCGGGGCACTGAGAACTATGTCCAAAAACTTTGCAAAATACATCAAGAAATTGCAGCTTCCTGCAATAACTCCAGCAATGTTACAAAAAACTGCGCTACTCGGAACATCTTATATTTTAAGAAGGTACCTGGTTGACACCTAGGATGCTGGTAGCAACCCGTGTCAACCATCAGCGCCAGCCAATTTGAATGTTCAGTTGACTGAGGTTCGTGTTTAATGAATAAAAGATAATAATAATAATAATAATAACAACAACAATAACAACAACAACAACAATAATAATAATAATAATCTCCTTGCTTGTCTTCTTCTTTTTCTTCTTCTTCTTCTCAGAATAACAAAGTTGGAAGGGATCTTGGAAGTCATGTAGTCCAATCCCCCTGCTCAAGCAGGAAACCCTATATCATTTCAGACAAATAGTTGTCCAGTCTCTTCTTAAATACTTCCAGTGATGGAGCACCTACAACTTCTGGAGCCAAAACTGTTCCATTGGTTAATTGTTCTCACTGTCAGGAAGTTTCTCCTTAGTTCTAGATTGGTTCTCTCCTCGATTAGTTTCCATCCATTGCTTCTTGTCCTGCCCTCAGGTGCTTTGGAAAATAGCTTGACCTCCTCTTCTTTGTGACAGCCCCTTAGATATTGGAAGATTGCTATCATGTCACCCCTAGTCCTTCATTTCATTAAATTAGACACACCTAGTCCCCGTAACTGTTCTTCATATGTTTTAGCCTCCAATCCCCTAATCATGTTTGTTGCTCTTCTCTGCACTCTTTCTAGAGTCTTAACAACTTTTTTATCTCATAGTGACCAAAACTGAATGCAGTATTCCAAATATGGTCTTCTTCTGCATGAGCTCAGAAATTGTTCAAAACTCCAGTGGTTTATTTATACAACTGAGCCCGGAAAGAGTCCATCTGCTCTACGCAGTTATGTTGTATTATATACCACTTTAAGTGATGGACTCTCCAAAGTTTTTGTCAGAGAAGAGCAAGAGAGCTGGGGGGCAGAGTTAAGTGAGTCATCAGCCTAGAATCATTACCATCCCACAAACGTTGCAAGTCCAACCCCTCTTGAATTCCATTGACCCTTATCTGGCACCACTTTAGCATAGAACTTTAGTTGACTAGATTCTTGTATATAGGTTTGAACAATAAATCTTAACTGCAACTTAATGTATGATTCTGATTCTTTGAGCCTAACAGTTTTTAAGGAAAATTTAGTTTGGTTGGGGGTAAAACTTATCCACAAATTGATGGAGCTGAAATGTCACATGGATTGAGCCGTTAAATAGGAGACAAGAACCTGACTGGCACCTTAGGGTCCCTGACATGCTTAAATTCGCTGGGGACAGCTGTGTGTCCTATTTTGGAGATAATAGCCCTCGGTCTAAGGATATCCTTGTTGAAAGCCTGTCCAGTTGGCTTTAAAAACAAAGGGCCTATAAGAAAGGGAAGCAGAGGTATCTTGAAGCTGACTATCCAGAATGAGGTCAGTTAGCTCCTTGTGGGGGGGGGGAGGCAGAGTGAAGGCATCCTATCATAGTTTTCCACATTAATTGCCTTTTAAGTTTTGAAATGTATATCTAGACATATAAATTGGCAGCTGCACATTTTGTCAAATTTGCGCTGTCTTTCTTTTGGTGATGAATATATTTGGTGATGCGTGTGTAAGTGACAGCCACCCTACGTGTTATTTATTCCCCAGTACAGATTATAATTAAAAGCCATAGACAGATAACAAAACAATGCAAGGCGATACAATATTGAACAATCCGGTGTTTCTTGTTATTAAAAAATATATCTCTAGTGGTTGGCGCTGCAAATGTGGTTCTAAGGGTGATTCATTAATATAGAGGTCAAGAAACCAGTCCTCGACTTACGATCATTCATTTAGTAACCATTCAAAGTTACAACCATGCTGGAAAAAAGTAACTTGCAACTGATCTTCACACTTCCAACACTTGGCAACCAGCATGTATTTACAACGATTAAAGCATCCCGGGGTCACATGATCAACACTTTGATCTTCCAAGGGAACTTCTAACATGTAAAGTCAATGGGAGAAGCTGGTTTTGCTTAACAAGCATATGATTCATTTAATAATTGTGGTGATTCACAAAAAAATTGTAATATCTGGTGCAACTCACTTAATGACCATCTTGCTTAGCAATGAATGTTCCAGTCCCAACTGTGGTCATAAAAAAAGCATGGTGGCTCGTGTGGTTAGGATGTTGGTTGGAGGTTAGCAAGTCCACATTCGAGCTCCAAGTGCTGCTATGTGTGTGCTGTCCCACTCACTCACATACAGACATGAGGGAGGTTTAGTGGATTTATTAATATTCCCCAGAAATTCCCTTTATTAAAAACCCAGAACTGTCCCAATTAAGTCCAGCCAAAAGCAGACCAATGCTAGTCCACAGAGCAATGGCCAATTAGTCCACAAGGCACTTGAAGGTTTCCCAAACCACACAAATCCACCAGGCAAAATTAAATCCGCAACAGAAGAGGGTTCACGAGGCAAGAAAAATCCAGAGTTCACAAGGTACGATCCAAGTCAAGGCACAGTGTAAATCCAAAGCGAGGCAGGAATCACAACAGCCAGGAAACTTGCAGCTAGGAAATGAACACATTGTTCCCAGCATCGTCTCCATCTGTCTGCTCTGCTAGCCAGCTTCTGGTGAAGCCCATCAAGAAGGCCGAGGCTTTCTCCTTACAAGTAATCCAGCTGACCTTCGCTGCTCCTGCCTTTTGTCTGCCCTACGTGTTCTTAGATCAGCTGCAGAAGGCAGTTCCGCTTCCTCATCGCTGACCAGCTGCAGCTGTGTGCTTTCCCCACCTGAAGTCTCAGGGCTGTCCTGCTGCAGCTGTGCGTCAGCCAAATTCCTCTCAGATGGCCGCTTGGAGCCACTGACAAACTTCCCCTCCTGATGTGCCTGGGACTGGCTCATCCTCCTCCTTCTCCTCCTCTGAAGAGGTATCTGGGGAAGCGTCTGAGGGAGTCATCACACCATGGAGCAAGGTGAGCTCTTATCCTTCGCTCCTACTGGGGAGATAAAAGGAGCCCCCAACTGGGCATCCCTTGGGCAACGGTGATGTCACCAGCTTATCCTTTCCACCTGGAAAGCTCTTAGGTCAGGGATGTCAAACTGCCGGCCCCCAGGCCGGATGCGTCATGCCGAAATCATGCCCACCCCATTGCCAGCAATGGGGAAAAAAGTTGCGATACGTTGTGACATGTCACGTGACATTGTGAGTTTGACACCCCTGTCTTAGGACTTTCTGACATGAGTGCAATGCAATTGTGGTCATAAACTAAGGATTATCTGTATTTGAAATTTCACTGACAATGAAATGAAATGATAGCCAACGTGAACTAGTCCAGACAAATAGCCCAGATGATCTAATTCTACTTTATTGTAAAGTTACATCAACATAATCTTGCAAGTCTGGAAGTACATTTCTCCCCCTATCGCATTTACAGAACAAGAAAGTAGTGAGGGGGCCCTTCTGAGATGTTTGACATTCCTCCTGAGGGCTAAAATGACTTTTATCCAATTGTTCCATTGTGTGGACCTGCCATTAGTTAAAACTCTAAGTAGAAATGATCCTTGGCTCCATTTGTTGAGAAAGGTATACCGTATTTTTCCATCTATGAGACGCACTCTTGTATAAGATGCTCTGGCATGCGAATTTCTCTGCGCCAATCAGCTGTTCGGCGGAGCGCCGAACAGCTGAGCCGGCAAATCCGGAAGTCCAGCCGGCCGACGATCTTGCCCCCTCCCCCCCCCGTTAGTGGCAAGCCCACAGGGGCTTGACACCTGCATCAGGCGGCATTGCAACCCACACAGGCATGCCCTGGGCTGCGGAGGTTACCATTATTTTTACGTGTATAAGACGCTGCACTTGTATAAGACGCACCTGATTTTTGAATAGGGTGTTTGCAGGAAAAAATAGCGTCTTATACGCGGAAAAATACGGTAGTTTATTAGAGATCAAGTGTATAGCTAAAAATGTTCAGATCTCTTAATCTGTTTTCCCTATTGCTCTAGTGGAGGGTTTCCCAAATTTGGCAGCTTTCAGACCTGTAGATTTCAACTCCCAGAATTCCCTGGCCAGCATGGGGAATTCTGGGAGTTGAAGTCCATGTGTCTTAAAGTTGCCACGGTTGAAGAACACTGATATAAAGTGATATAAATCTGTCTAGAATAACTATACCCTTTTTCAATGATTCAGGATAATTGTGATAGTTGGCCAATGTAATACTCAGCTATAGAGAAAGGTAGCTATTGGAAGAATTTTGACATCCTGTAGAGCAGGACTTCCCAAATTAGACAGCTTTAAGGCCTGTGGACTTCGACTCCCAGAATTCCCCAGCCAGCATAACTAACTGGGAAATTACTTGAAGTCCACAGGTCTTAAAGTTGCCAAGGTTGGGAAACCCTCATCTAACATGTGGTATGAATCCAACCCATTTAATTAGCTTCTGATTCCTATACTTTGTAGATCCAGAAAATGGATTAATTGAGTGGTGAGATTAAGTATGCTGATTCAAAAGCAGCCAGCCTTTTAGTACCATGTTGGTCAGGTTTGCATCATCGTGATTGTATCATCCAAGTGCAGATGGCTATAATTTATGAAGTAGCTTATGAAAAAATTAAAACCAAAATAAAAGCAAGGGGTGCAATAGGGCTCCGCTTCTATTTGTTTGGCAAACTGTCACTTCCTTATTTAAAGAAAAGAAAGGGGGGGGAAACAGAGTGGTAGGGAGGAAAAAAAAAACCTAAGGCCTTGAAATCTGTGTCTTTTTTTTTTTTTTAAATAAGAATGAGAAACCTAAAGCACTATCTCAGCAGGACATAATGGACCATGGCAAACGGTGCCTTGTCTGAGAAGCTGTAGATTAATGTAACAAAAAATACTATTTTTGTGAAAAATGGTATGTGTGTGGATTTTTTTGAAGAAAAAAAATAAATAACACCGTCAACAACCATTTATTGCTAATAATATGTTTGGATATATTTTGTTTTCTTTTGGAGAATCTAGAAAGAATTGCTAAGATGGAAGAAAATAGGTTTCAGACACTATAATTGATTTTTTATTATTATTATTATTGCTTTGCTTTGAAGGTTGATGGACAACTCTTTTTTATGAATGCTTTTCTTAAAGTCCTGAAGGAGAGCAAGGCCATTATCCAGTCAGGAGACAAGCATAATAAATAATCACATAAACATAAGAAAACATTTTCCAAATATTAAGCGTTTTTTCACAGAACAAAGAGGTGGGGGGGGGATTCGGGAATAATTAGCCATCTCTCTGCTTTATTTATCTTGTTTGCAATCTATTTATTTATTTAATACAATGCTTATACCTCCCATAGCAATCAGCTCCAAAGAGTTAACATAAAAATACGTTACAATCTATAAAAAATACCCTATATTTTTTAGAGAAACGTAGTAAACATGGCTGTCCATCAGGAAGATGGCCTAAACATCAAGATGCCAATCACAACAGGAGATCAAAGCATTTGTGGCATGGGAAAAGAGGTGGGGCTTCAATCACATGATTGTGACTGCCATCTTGACCTTTTTTTTTTACTCTCTCCTGCAGGCACCTCTGCTGCCCAGCACTGTTCCAATATTTAAGGGGCTGCCACAAAGAAGAGGCGGTCAACCTATTCTCCAAAGCACCTGAAGGCAGGAGTAGAAATAACAGATGGAAACTAAGCTAGAACTAAAGAGAAATTTCCTGACAGCCAGAACAATTAATCAGTGGAACGACTTGCCTCCAGAAGTTGTGAGTGCTCCAATACTGGAGGCTTTCAAAAAGAGACTGGACAATCTTTTGTCTGAAATGATTAGAGGGTCTTCCTGCTCGAGCAGGGGGTTGGATTAGAAAACCTTCAAGGTCCCTTCCAACTCTATTAATCTGTTCTATTTAACTATCCACTTCAAAATATGAGAATTTGAGACATTCTGGAACACCAAGAGGTGAAATACAGCAATCAGCCCATTCCCAGAATTATGAACTGGCCACAGAGAAGGTCTACTTCCTGGCTGACGTCCCATTCATTTTTTTACAATGAGAGGACACTTTGCGATGTGTTATGTACAGATTGGTGGTTTCTGTTTTATTTTAAAGTCTCTGCATTTTTGTGTGTTTGTGTGTGTGTGGTCATTTGGCGTGAGGAAGCCAAACTGCAGGACCCAAATAATTTCAGAAATTAAAGCATCGATTGCAACCATACTTGTAATAAACCTGCATTGTGAAATATTCACTTCAAGCCCACTTCTTCTGCCGAGTTGTTATGAAAGTCACCGCATTCTTTAACATTTAAATTCAGAGAAAACAAGTGGAACTGCTTGACAGTACATTGGAAGAGCCTGTTCACACAACCAAGGTCAGATGAATTGAAGGTCTGCTCAAAGTCGGTCAGCAGTTCAGCTAGCTGTTGTTAACTACTCAGTACTTGAAGCCAGATAGTACCGGGAATTAACTTCATGGAGAACTCATCTGTCACGTTCTCAAGCACTAAATTCTAATTGTAGGACTTGTTGAGCTAATACATGGGTCGGCCACCCGAAACATCGAACGAGCCGCACGGACCCGTTTGACCTAAAAAAAAAAACCCCTGGGAGCCGCGCCCGTTCGCGCATGCGCGCCCGCCCGCGCACCCGCGCATGCCCGCCCGCCCGCCCCATTCGCGCATGTGTGCCCCGTTCACGCATGCGCGCCCCGTTCACGCATGTGCACGCGCGCCCATTCGCGCATGCGCACCCGCGCATGCGCTCCCCAAAATGGCGGAGGAGGCTTTGGAGCCGCAGGTAATGCCTCAAAGAGCCGCATGCGGCTCCGGAGCCGCGGGTTGCCGACCCGTGAGCTAATACATGAAAAATGCTCAAAATGAAGGGTACTGCATGCTAATTTTATTCTACACTAGTAGTTATGAATATCCAAGGTGATATTTAGGTCTGAAAGAATGCCATTTTATAGAGATATTGTAGAATTTTACTGGGGTCCTCTTTATAAGGGACATGACCTGTTCATACTGATACACAAATATGGAATTGATAGTATCCTTCAGGTTCTTCAGATACCTTCTCCGTTCAAAGCCCATATAGAAAAATGTATCTATTAGGGAAAGCTGTGTATAAAAATGCATGTCATAGATAACATTGCATGTAAAATTTGAGTAGCGTTAGAGGAAATGATGTCTGCACACCAGCAAATGCACAAATTTACCCAGGCTGACACAAACCGAGTCTACCATCTTATTTTGTATTATTTATTTATATCCCACTTTTATTTTTTTAAATAACTCAAGGCAGCAAACGTACCTCCTTGCTCTTCCTATTTCCCCCACATCAACAATCCTGTGAAGTGGGCTAAGAGAGAGTGATTGGCCACCCAGCAGACTTTCATGCATAAGGTGGGACTAGAACTCAAAGTCTCCTGGTGATTGGCCCAAAGGCACCCAGCTGACTTTCATGGGATTAAGGTGGGATTAGAACTCACAATTTACTGCTTTCTGAATTGAAGCAGCTTCTTGGATCAGAAGCAAAACATTTTCAAGGGGAAAAAAACATCAAGAAAGTCCAGTTTGCCTTTTGGGGGGGGGGGAAAGCACCTTTGGGACAATTGTAAGTGGGCCCATAGTAGCATAACTGACATCAATACAGGTAGTCCTCGACTTACAACAGTTCATTTAGTGACTGTTCAAAGTTACAACGGCACTGAAAAAGGTGACTTATGTCGGTTTTTCACAGTTATGACCTTTGCAGCATCCCTATAATCATCTGATCAAAATTCAGATGATTGGCATCTGGTTCATATTTATGACGGTTGCTGTGTCCCGAGGTCACGTGATCCCCTTTTGCGACCTTCTGACAAGCAACGTCAGTGGGGAAGCCAGATTCACTTAACAAACCAGGTTACTAACTTATCAACTGCAGTGATTCACTTAAGAACAGAAGTTCGTAAAATGGGGCAAAACTCACTGAACAAACATCCCACTTAACAACAGAAATTTTGGGCTTCATTGTGGTCGTAGGTTGAGGAGTACCTGTACAGGAATTGGCTCAAACACTACATATTTTAGTTAGGTTGTGATTGCCGATTTATCTTGCCGATTTGTGACGACAATTTAAACATACTTCGTTCCGGCATTATAAGGCAAGTGGTGGGTAAGGGTTCCTTGTTTCCTTTTGTTTCTTTATAGGATGGCTTCGCTGCCTATCCTACATCTGAGGCAGAATCCAAATGCTTCCCCCAGAAGCACAGCATTAACCGCACTGTCCACCCAACCATTTAAAAGTATGCCAGGAACAACTGTTAAGTATGAAACACTCGAAGGAAAAATAATAATTATACATTTAAAAAGAAAATCCTGGGGGGGGAAAAAAGTTTGCAGTGTCTCCTAGGTTTTTGCAAAACTGCTATTATCTTGTCCAACCTCCCAAAGCTTTTCATGCAATTATCAATTATGCCATGTGGATTTAAAAAAAAAAAAAAAAAAAAAACCCCAACTCACGAAACACGGAGGCCACATTTCAAAGAATGCTCAATATTGAATAATACATCTGCTGGTAGTCGTTCGTTCTTTTATTACTTAAACAAAACTGGGCATTAAGTGAAATAGGATGGAAACATCTGTCGAGACGGAAAGAGGAGGCACGCTTGATCTCTTTCCTGATAATTAGATTATCCACTGATTCTCTAGATGGGAGAAGACTCTTCAAAAGACGGAATGAATATTCTTTGAACAAGAATACTTCCTTCTACCCACGGGGATATTTTGTCACAGCTCCCTGTCCTTCCAAAGATGGCGGGAGACAGAACATGTATGAGAGGGTTTGATATAGGTAGTCCTTGAATTATGACTGTAATGGAGCCTGCTCACACAACCGACCCGATTTTATGACTTTTTTGCAGCGGTCATTAAGCGAACATGGTTGTAAAACAAACGCTATCGTCATTAAGTGAACCCATTGGCTGTTTTGCCGAAAACCCAAAGTAAGTGCCGGTTTTCAGCAAAAAAACAAGCTTAACAACTGCAGTGATTGATTTAATAACTGTGTCAAGAAAGATTGTAAAATAGAGCAAAATTCACTTAGCAACTGTCTCATTTAGCATCAGAAATTTTGGGCTCAGTTGTGGTTGTAAGTTGAGGACCACCTGTACTTTTTTGACACTCTTGACTGCCAAACAGTTGATCAGGTTATGTAGCAGCAGCCCAATTCCATATCTGCCACTAGCCCACTTGTGACTTCAGCAGCTTCCCCATTATTGTTTGTATCCGAAGTGGACTGGCCTGCCTGCCGATACATCAGGGACATGATGCTGCAGTCTTAAAAAAATTTTGGACTTGGCAGATGAAATGGGCCTCATTCTGCGAAGTACTTGCAACTGGTTCATATTTATGATGGTTGCGATGTCCTGCTGTCATGTGATCAGCTTTTGCGACTTTCTGACAAGCAAAGTCCATGGGGAAGCCAGATTCACTTAACAACCATGTTACTAACTTAACAACTGCAGTGATTCACTTAACAGCCACAGCAAGAAATGTCATAAACTCAGTTAACAAATGTTTCACTTTGCAACACAAATTTTGGGCTCAGTTGTGGTCGTAACCCGAGGACTACCTGTATTGCATCACTTGTTTGCTCCACATCCGTGCGTTCTGCCGATCTTCAGGTTAGATTACTGATAGTTTCAGTCTCATATAAATGGTCCTTTGGAGTTATTGTATGACCCCTTTTACTCTGCCCCAGTCACTTCCTGCTCAGCTGTGCCATTCTTCTGTACAAGGTTCCCATCAACGGCTAAAAAGGCAAGACTGGTTGCCATGGCGATCGATAGCAGCTTCCCAATTGCATTTTGGTGTTGGTTGTTGCTAGGTAGTGGGTTGTCTTTCCACTGACCCTTCATGTGGTCCATTATTTGGAGGAAGGAAGGGGGCCATTCTTGGCTTCTATTATTCCAGCACCTTGATGGTTATTTCTCCTTGGGAAGTTAACACCCATCCTCACTGGATACAAAGCTAGCGTGTGCTGTCATTGAAATTCCTGTTTTGAGAGTTTCGCCTTGTATCCTTCCAGTGATGACTAAGGCCATCCACATTAATCAGTATACAATCCCACCTGCTCTTTCATTCTTTAGAACCAAAACATTTCATCTCATCGGTCCATTGCAGATCATAAATTTCAAGAGTTGGGAAATAGCTAGCCCGTGTGCTCACCCAGGCCATCATGGTTTCCCATTTGATCACCAACTCGATCCTACCCCATCAAGGCTAGGTTCACTCCTTCAAGATCCTGTTCTCTCCTTTAGTCTACACAGAGAAGAATGGGAAATGTTCTGACCTGATCAGAGAGAAAAAAAATACTGCATCCAGTTTTGGTTACCATATTATAAAAAAGATGTTGAGACTCTGGAAAGAGTGCAGAAAAGAGCAACAAAGATGATTAGGGGACTGGGGGATAAAACATATGAAGAACAGTTGCAGGAATTGGGTATGTCTAGTTTAATGAAAAGAAGGACAAGGGGTCACATGATAGCAGTGTTCCAATATCTCAGGGGTTGCCACAAAGAAGAGGGGGTCAAGCTATTCTCCAAAGCACCCGAAGACAGGAGAAGAGCAATGGATGGAAAGTAATCAAGGAGAGAACCAACCTAGAACTAAGAAGAAATTTCCTGATAGTTAAAACAATTAATCAGTGGAACGACTTGCCTCCAGAAGTTATGGGATTAGAGATTAGACAACCATTTGTCTGAAACGGTACAGGGTTTCCTGTTTGAGCTGGGGATTGACCTCCAAGGTCCCTTCCAACTCTGTTATTCTGTTACTCTGTTAAAGTTCTGCATTTATCAAAGCTGATCAATTTATCAAGTCAGTTCAAGAATTGAATACAAGAATTAATGCAAACTGACTTGGCTAATCAAATCGAAAGACAACAGGATCTCTTGGAGAGCAAAATGGCAGCAACCCTAAATTGCTTTGGGCCTAGCAATCCGGTCCTTAATTTGTAGGAGACATCCTCCTATGGACTCAACATTATCCTCTTGCCAAATTCTCCGAGAAGACCTTTCTCCTCCGTGATCCTCAAACAGTGGGTTTGGTGGTCCCTCTAGACTCATAATTGGACCCCATTCTAAAATCATTGTTTTAGAAGGATTTTTATTGCTGTTTTTTATGGTTTGCTTGCCAGGTTTTCTTTGTGGTTTTTGGCATAGCTTGGTGGCATTTTAGCAATGGAGCAGTATAATAACAATAATCCACAATCAATTAATCCAGCCATCCATGAATGCCCTAGAATACTCCCAGGACCTTAGCACTGCATAATGTTCACTGACAGCAGTAGTTGCCAAGCATAACAGTCAATTCCTGAAACTACAAAGCTGGAGAAAGTTCGTTCCTAATGTAAAACAAGAGCTTCTTGTTTTCTTCGGTCAAATTTTGGAAGATATGATTTCCAGCCCTCTATGAGATAAGGGGGAATCACAGTAGGGGGAAGAGACGAAATTGCTGTGGGCCGCTACAGAAAGTCCTTGACATATGACCACAAGGAGCCCAAAATTTCTGTGGTTAAGTGGTTCATTTGTTAAGTGAATCTTGCCCCTATTTTACGACATAGTTGTTAAGTGAATCACTGCAGTTGATAAATTAGTAACCTGGTTGTTAAGTAAATCTGGTTTCCCCATTGACTGCCCGTCAGAAAGTCACAAAAGGTGATCACATGACCCAGGACACTGCAACCGTCATAAATATGAACCGATTGCCAAGCACCTGAAGTTTGATCACATGTTTATGGGTCGTAACTGAAAAACGGTCATAAGTCACTTTTTTCAGAAACTTTGAACAGTCACTAAATGAACTCTGTAAGTTGAGGACTACCTATATTAAGGTTGGTGGAGGGAGTTTATAGAATCATAAAACCCTAGGGCTGGAAGGCACCTTGGAGGTCTTCTAGTTCAGAGGTCCCCAACCTTTTGGGCACCAGGGACCAGTTCCGTGGAGAGAGGTTTTTCCGCGGACCGGAGGGGGCCTGGTTTTGTGTGCTGCCTGCATCCTGTGGATGGGGCTTTCCTTGTTTGTGTGGACTGGTTGCTGGCATACCGTGGGGACCCCTGTTCTAGTCCAACCCCTGCTCAAAAGAGGAGTCCTTATACCATCTTGGACAAATCGTTGTCCGTTCTTTTCTTGAAAACCTCCAGCAATGCAGCATCCACAACTTTGGGAGGCGAGCTGTTCCACTGATGGTTAAAGATCTCCCTCTTGACTGCCAATTCTCCATGGCTGATATCTCCCCTTCCAATCCTGCTTATGAGTTTAGGTAGCCAGTGTTTTGCCTTGCCGTGTGCAATTTGGATTTCGACGAACACCCAAAATCTAATATGCAAAACAGCTTTAGAAAGCAGGAGTTGGGGAAGGAATTCCTGCCCCGTGAATGTTTACATAGACGTTTTCTTCTCTCAAATCGGATGTCGAGAAGAATAACATTGCATGCTGAAATCAGCACTTTTCAGAATGTTAAGAGATAATCCCGGAGAAGCGTGTGAATAAAATGTGCATTTTTAAGGAGAAATACTTCCAAGACTGCATTTTATTCAGGTAGAATTTGCAAAAAAAAGTGCATGTCAGGAAAAATGCGTGTAAAAAGCCATCTTTTGAAAATCTGCCCAGCCAATGCATTCACATTTTTGTACATCGTGCTCCTTAAATACATTTGTAAATGTATGTTAGAGTCGGTCAAAATTAACATAAAATCAGAAACGGAGATGCTGTTCCTAAAGCAGTTTTCCATTAGAACAAACGAGGGGAACTTACAGCTCTCAACAACTTGATTGCTGGCTGGATCTCAGGTAGAATGTTATTGTGCCATTGTTGTATCTGTTGTTGTGTCTGAGTAGTTGTGCAAGTGATGAGAGGTGTTTAGGCTTCTAACTCTCCCCAAGATCAAAGGGCATGGACCAAGGGTGGCCTTCTCTGTATTGATCTCTTCTCAACCTGAAGATACTCAATTTATTTCCTTTCTGCAGAGCCATGAAATAAGTTTTCCAATAATAAATAACACATTTTCCAGTGTTCCAATATTTGAGGGGCTCCTACAAGGATGAGGGGATCAGACTATTTCCCAAAGCCCCCAAAAGGCAAGACAAGAAACAATGGATGGAAACTAACCAAGGAGAGACGCAACCTAGAACTAAGGAGAAATTTCCTAATGGTGAGAGCAATCAACCAATGGAATGGCTTGCCTTCAGAAGTTGTGAATGCTCCATAGCAACTTTGAAAGGAGGCTTTCAAAAAGCAACTGGACAACCATTTGTCTGAAATGGTATAGGGTGTCCTGCTTGAGCAGTGGGGTTGGACTAGAAGATCTCCAAGTTCCCTTCCAACGCTATTATTCTACATTCTGTGTTCTAATGCAATCCAAGTTTTGTTTCTGTGGCACCTGGCAAACAATTTTTAGTATTGTTCTGGTTGTATGGTGTTTAGGCTGCTGTTTCTATTAGATTAATGTCAGATGAGAGAGAGAGAGACATCACCTGGAATCTTGAGATCTGGGTGAGATATAATTTCACATAAATAATATCGTATACATTCATCTAATTCCTATAAATAAAATCACTGGATGTGTTGGTTGATGGATTGATTACAGTATATATCATTAAGTTGTTTTCGACTTCTAGCAACCACATAGATAAACGTTCTCCATAATGATCTGTCCTCAACCTTTTCTTTCAGACTTCCTAACATTCACCACTGCTGTCACCAAGTCCATCTACCTTGCTGCTGGTTGCCCTCTTCTCCTTCTTCCTTCTGTCTTTCCCAGCATTGCATCCTTTTCCAGAGATCTGGAGCATAATGTGTCCAAAGTAGGACGGATGCACGTATGTCTATTGCCTTTTTCTTTTTTCTTCTGTTCAATCGTGTCCGATTCTCAAAGACTGCTTGGACAGATTCCTGCAGTTTTCTTGGCAAGGTTTTTCAAAGTGGTTTGCCACTGTCTCCTTCCTAGGGCTGAGAAAAAAGGATTGTACCAAGGTCACCCACATGGTTTTGTGACCAAGGTGGGAATGGATCTCACAGTCTCCCAGGGTCTTCACCAAATTGGCTCCCAAACAACCTACAGGTATCTATCTATCACCTCTAACCTTTACCTGGCTTATCTTTATCTTTATCTTGCCTTTCCCCACAACTTGTTTTTCTGCTTGGAATTGCCCTCTGCCTTAGGAAGGTGAGCTATCACTCTATTGAAATTATGGGTAGAGAAACCATTATATCTCCTTTCAGACATGCAGCCCTAAGGATGTTCAGTTTTAGCTTCATCAAGTATTCACTCATTTCCTTGTCCAACGGCTTCACTCTGCCTGAGTGTCCATGTACATGTAGGTAGCTACATCTGTAGCTCACAGCTCATAGCCCTTTCTCCAAGCCCATCTCCTTGAAACCTACCATTAAATATCCCCTCAATCAAAGCTTTTCAAGCCTATTTCCCATTACTGTCCCCTTGTGGTTGTTTAGGTTTTTGCAGTGTAGAACAGGCAGCCCTAATCTACTAACTAAGGGACCCCCAGAATTCACAATTAAAAGTGCTTAAAGTATTATTTCTCTTGGAAAGGGTCAAAGATCCAGCTTCCATATCTTTTCTCTTTTAGTCTTCCAGAATGCCTTTCAAGTCCAGGTGGGCCGGTCACATTTCTCAGAAAGGGAAGGAAAAGATAAGTAATTTTTTGCTATTTTCCAAGGGGTCAGCACCATAAAAAAGTGAAGGATAGAAAAATCTTTAGGGTGAGTTTGAGAGATTGGGGTTGATAAGAGAGAGGGACAGGACAAGCCATGGAAAGATGGGTAGAAAGCAAAAAGATAGTTAAGGACTACCACCACAGAGAAAAGGAAGACGGTTGAAAAAGCCATTTTGCTTGATCTTATGCAACGGGAATGGATGTGAATGTGGATGAAACATGGTTAGAAATGAAGAAGATATTTAAGTCCTAACTGGAAAAACGGCATACAGCTACTGTATATAAACAGGGAGCAAACACCACACTCACTAGCAGTGATGATGTTACCTAGCTGGGTAATGAAACGTCTGCAATCGAACAACCGAGCACCGTGAGCATCCAGGAGTCCACAAGCAGGGTTTTGAAGATTGGGAATATATCATTCTCACACAACATTGACAACATTCATCCTGACGTTGCTTAGCTCAAACCACTTTGGGGGGGGTTTCTTCTTTCAGAAGCAGGAGGAAGGGCGATCCCCACTTTTTGCAACAGCTTGCTTTCTGAGTTTTTAATCATTTCCTGACATATATTGCAAGGCTGTGACAATAGTACTTTTCAAACAAGCATTTGAAAGCTGATGGTCTTTGGGGTTTGGGGGGGGGGGGTTGTTCTATTTTTCTGTCTGTTTTAAACCTCAGAAGGAGGTTGTTTTTTTGGAGATTGGGGATAATACTTGATGCCAGCCGATCGATGGAATTTAGCTGAATTTAACAAAGGATCAACTGGGGTTTTTTTTTTTTCCCTGTCTCTGTCCTACTTTGCAAACTGCCTTAAGTTGCATAAACACCAGACAAATGTCTGAAACAAATAATGCCACTTTGAACAAAGAGGTCTCAATTCCTGTTAACAATTATGTTTTTTTTTTTTAAATAAAATTATGGCATACAAAAAATATGGTTCGTTTAACAAGGTTAAAAAAATCATCCTTAATTTTCTCCTTTATCATCCTCAAAGTTTGCCCAGAAGCAGCAGAGGTCATGATCAATAGCTTCCCATCTTCTGCCTAACCCTCTTGGCTGAGTCTAAGAGAACCACTCCAGATGTTCAAAAAAAACTTGCCAATACTTAAGTAAACAGCGACACCAGGTGGACAGGCACCTATTTCGTTTAGCATTTTCCCAAAAAAGTCGACCAAACCTCCACCTCTTGCTCTTGGGGGGGTGTTTTGCACTTAGTTCTCTAGAACAACAAGTTTGATAAAGGGGGGGGGATGATCTTTTAAGGGTTGCATCGTATTCCTTCCGTATCCAAATGTTTAATTAATGGCAGAGGAACCCTATCAACATGCAAAGCAATATTTCATCCACATGAAAAAGCAGCTGGCTAGTGAGGCTCTTATTTCCTTCGTCACCAATGCAGGTTTGCTGAGTTTGGCTGACATGCCCAACCGCAGCTAAATTTACAACAGTTTATTTAATGACCATTCAAAGTTACAACAGCACTACAAAAAAAGTTATTTATGTCCACTTTTCACAGTTACAACTGTTGCAGCATCCCCGTGGTCACGTGATCAAAATTGGCATGCATTTATGACAGTTGCAGTGTCCCGGGGTCATGTGATCCCTTTTTTTGCAACCTTCTGACAAGCAAAGTCAATGGGGAAGCCAGATTCACTTAACAACCGTGTTACTAATTTAACAACTGTCATGATTCAGTTAACATCTGTGGCAAGAAAAGGTTGTAAAATGGGGCAAAACTCACCTAACAAATTTTTCACTTAGCAACATAAATTCTGGGGTCAGTTTTGGTCGTAGGTCGAGGACTACCTGTACTGACTTAACAAGTGCGGCGATTCACTTAATAACTTTGGCAAGGAAGACTGTAAAATGGGGCAAAAATCGCTTAACAACTGTCTTACTTAACAACAGAATGTTTGGGTTCAATTGTAATCGTAAGTCGAGGACTATCTGTAGTCAGTTAAACACAAAGAGCATCTCCATTTGGCCTTGGATCATTTCAACCTAACTTCTTCTTTGTTGCTCAGGTTGTTTTGCCAGCTCGGCCTCTTTGATTAGTTTGTATGAAGGATACAGGTAGTCCTCAGTTAATGACAGAAATTGGGAGCTGGAACTCCATTGCTAAGTGATGTGGTCATAAAGCAAGACATCGCAGGACTATATCAACTGACAACTGCAGTTCCAGTCAGTCTGGAGATAAGCAGAAAAGAAGGCCAATTCGATCTTTTATTTATATGACGCTTTCTCTCTTTTTTAATATGCCAATACCTTCATGGCAATAATGATTGTCGTTATTTTATAGTTGGAGGGATATTTCCCTTCTACAGGCAGTCTCCAACGAAGCACTGCAATTCAATCCCAAATTTCCATTGCTAAGCAAGAGAGTTGTTAAGTGAGTTTTGCCCCATTTTATGACCTTCCTTGCCACAGTCGTTAAGCTAATCGCTGTAGTTGTTAAGTTTATAACACGGTTGTTAAGTGAATTTGGTTTTCCCATTGACTTTGCTTGTCAGAATTTTGCAAAAGGGGATCACCTTAAGGCAAAATGGGCGCCTTAAACCATATAGCGATAGCGATAGCACTTAGACTTATATACCGCTTCACAGTGCTTTCCAACCCTCTCTAAGCGGTTTACAGAGTCAGCATATTTGACCCCAACAATCTGAGTCCTCGTTTTACCGACTTTGGAAGGATGGAAGGCTGAGTCAACCTTGAGCCAGTCAGAATTGAACTCCTGGCTGTGGGCAGAGTTTGCCTGCAATACTGCATTCTAACCACTGTGCCACCATTATAGGACATTAATGTATCCCTCTTACCTCTGATCCCCACCCGTTTAAGGATGGCCTTTGATAGGTCATATAACCCCTTGCATGAAACTTATGGGCTCTTGATCTATCCTTCTCCTGAGACACAGATATCTCCAGCAGATAAGACCTCTGTCTTAAGGGCGAACACTTCCCAACCTCTCTTATTAATTTCTAACGCAAAATCCTGATAACAACAACAACAACAACAACAGAGTTGGAAGGGACCTTGGAAGTCTTCTGATCAACCCCCTGTTCAAGCAGGAGACCCTATACCATTTCAGACAAATGGCTGTCCAGTCTCTTCTTAAAAACCTCCAGTGTTGGAGCACCCACAACTTCTGGAGGCAGGTTGTTCCACTGGTTAATTGTTCTAAAATCTATTCTCCTTTTTTTTCTCTCTCCTGACTTGACATCACTCCCTCCGTGCTGAAGCCCAGCCTGCTTTCCAGGATCAGAATCCTGATTCTTAAAGTCCTAGCAAGGATTTTTTGTTTTTTTATGCACATCTGCATGTAATATATACTTCAGCCTCCGATATCTATTTTTATGCCCCCAAACAAATGGAGTTGCTCTATTCTCTCCTGTAGGCTGCATAATTTTTTTTTTTTTGTGGTTATTGTTGTATTATGTATGGAGGTAAATATCAAAATGCATCGGGAATAAATTCTAGCAAAAAGCAGCAAAGGGGTGATGCCAGTCCACCTGGTGCTCAATTGTAGGATTAAGAAGAACAAACACAGCTGGTTAATCACGTTGCTTGGGCCCTCAACTCAACCCAAGAATGTCTGACAGCGGAGAACAAGCAGGTAATGGTGAGAAACATGTTTCTCAATTCCAGAAACCTGATGCTGGAGAGACTCTCGTCATCAGCGGTGTTTGGATCACAAAGATGAGAACATGTTCCAAGCTAGAGAGCATGCTACTAAAGCTGTTCTCAGCACTGACGGGACTCCATTTCCATATCAAGTTCAGGAAAGGTTGATCAGCATCCAGACTGGTTATGCGTCGCTCAAGTACAGGGTGATAAACTTTCTCTGGATCGTTCCATTTTGGACTTGAATGTTTTATGAATCTTTCCTGCAAGGGAAAATCTTTTCTCTGTATTTTTTTTTTTAAAAAAAAAGGCCTTGGGGGAAAAAAATGAAACTGAATCATTTTCCTTGCATCTGTTTTTATAATATATACCTTGTGTGTGCAAACAATTCTCTAACTAGATAGATCTGTGGCTTGCCTTCTTTTTCTTTTCTTTTTTTTTTCATACATAATCTCAACTGATACACCTTTATGGGACTTCATTCATCCATTCTCTGCTTATGCTTTTCAACTGGACCAGCAGTTTTTAATGGATCAAATTGGCAAATGAGAAAGATGGTATAAAGGCATGTAAGGAAGGGAAATGATGCTGGGATCCTAAATGATCACAAAAGAAGAAAAGGACAGGATTCCCCTTAAGTCAGGGGTCCCCAACCCCCGGTCCGTGGACCAGTGCCGGGCCGCAGTATGCCAGAAACCGGTCTGCACAAACAAGCAAAGCCCCATCCGCAAGATGCAGGCAGCACACAAAACCACGCACCCTCCGGTCCACGGAAAAACCTCTCTCCACGGAACCGGTCCCTGCTGCCCAAAAGGTTGAGGACCTCTCCTTTAAGCAACAGAATATAACACAAGTTAGTGGTTGAACAGATTTCTGAAGTATCTTGGCACCTCTTGAAAAATAGTTTTCATGGAGAGAGAGACTTATTATTCATTAGTAGCTATGATAGGCGTGTCCATTTTTAAAGACTAATTACACTGGTAAACTACTATCCCAGTTCCTCTTCTTTTTTTCTGGGAATTGGACACACTTCCAAACAAACCTGAGCTTTAACCATCCATCATTTTTTTAAAAATTAGGTGTCGGAGGAAATGCTTTTGTATGGTTTCGGATTTTTGTAAATTAGGATGCTAGTAGATTCTGGTGCTTTGCTGGACAGTAGGTAGGTTCTTGTTTTCAATTTAAAAGTATCTCTAAACATATTAAAGTTAAGGCAATGAGAATGGCGGAAATGTGTGCAGACATATTGTTGCCACTGAGTTATCTGGCTATTTGTCCTGTTTATAAGGCCATTAATGACGCCAGAACTTCAACAGGGACTTTGTAGAATGAGGCCCATTTCATCTGCCAAGTCCAAAAAACAATAATGGGGAAGCTGCTGAAGTCACAAGTGGGCTAGTGGCAGATATGGAGTTGGGCTGCTGCTACATAACCTGATCAACTGTTTGGCAGTCAAGAGTGTCAAAAAAGTACAGGTAGTCCTCAATGTATGACCACAACTGAGCCCAAAATTTCTGATGCTAAACGAGACAGTTGTTAAGTGAATTTTGCTCTATTTTACAAACTTTCTTGCCACAGCTGTTAAGTGAATCACTGCAGTTGTTTAGGTGGTAACACGGTTGTTAAGTGAATCTGGCTTCTCCATTGACTTTGCTGGTCACATGGTTGCAAAGGGTGATCACGTGACCTCAGGACATTGCAATCATCTTAAATATAAGACGGTTGCCCAGCATCTGAATTTTGATCACGTGACCACAGGGATGCTGCAACGGTTGTGTGAAAAACAGTCATAAGCCACTTTTTTTTCAGTGACCTAACTCTGAACAGTCATTAAACGAACTGTTGTAAGTCCAGGACTACCCATACCTTCAAATCAGCTTTGATTCCTGAAAAATGCCTCCTGAAGCTTTCTTGGCAAGTTTTTTTCAGAAGTGGTTTGCCATTGCCTCCTTCTGAGAGAAGGCTGAGAGAAGTGACTGGCCTAAAGTCTCCCAACTGACTTTGTGGCTAAGGCAGACCTAGAACTCACAGTCTCTTGGTTATTACTCTGGTTGGTGCCTTAACCACTACACCAAACTGCCACTCGGCAAAGAAAGAGGAGCGTGTGTTTAAAAAAATGGTCCATTCCAGGGTGTCAAATATGCTAGGTATGCCAATATATCTATAGGGTTTTCTTCAAACTTCAAAAAATAATATGGCCAGATGTTGCTGGCTGCCCATTCAGAAGGTCTTGAAAGCCAGTGTCCTTCACCTCTGTTAGCAATGAATGTCTTAATAAGCAATTCAATCGTTTTAAGGTCAAAACAAACAAAAAAACAATATTGGGAGAGTCAGAGAGGCCTAATGCAGGCCTAAGTACATAATTACCATCAAACCAAACAGTCATGCTCTGATAATTGTGGAGAGAGATGATGATTCAGAAAAATGAATGCCACACAGGTTGACAGTTCTCCAGTCTAAACGTGTGTAATGACTGAGAAAGTTGCAAAGAGAGGGGAGGGCAGAGAGAGAGAGAGAGACGGGCTGGGAACGAACGGAGAAAAGATCATATTCCAAGTCAAATGAATTTGTGGTGGATCTATTCGATCAGGATCCAGGATCCGTAGTGTTTACCTCTGGGGAAAACGGATTATCTTTGCAGCTTGAGAAATTACGAAAATGCGGTCTCAGACTTTGGTGAAAAGGGAAGAACAATCGTGAGAGGTAAATGGCCTAAACCAGTTCTAAAGCCATAACATGTTTTGCAAAAAACATTTATGTTTTTCTAAACCAGATTGAAGGTTCAGTGTGATGGACTAATCCTTCACAGCTGCTACGAAAGGCTAGGCTACCGAAAGGCCAGCTCAAGTTAAATTTAAAAAATGCAGTAATAAGGCACATACTCCTCATCTCAAGGCCCAAAGAAAAGAGAAAGGTGATGAAGGCACTTGTATGGATAGTCCTCAATTTATGACAGGTAATGGAGCCTGTACATCCCTGTTGTAAGTTGTAACAGTTATAAAATGATCTTCTTTTTTTGGGGGGGTCATTAAGCAGATTTGTAGTCATTAAGCAAACACTGCAGCCGTTAAGTGGACCAACGGTTCACTACGGGCACAATTTTGCCAAAAACGAAGTGCCTGTTTTTAGCAAAACTGTCGGAAAACATAGTCAGATGACCCCAGGATGCTGTAAATGGCCCTAAAATGCAGCCGTGTTGTCTAGCACTCAAAGTTTGGTCACGTGACCATAGGGAGGCAGAGAATCATCAGAATTTCAGAATCTGAGTCATCAGCCGTGGTAGGATTCAGCCGGTTCGCACCAGTTCAGCAGAACCGGTAGCTAATTTTTTGTTGCCCAGGCCCAGAATGGACTTCCGGAAGCAGCATCATAAGCCGTGGTAGGATTCAGCTGGTTCGCACCAGTTCAGCAGAACCGGTAGCTAATTTTTTGTTGCCCAGGCCCAGAATGGACTTCCGGAAGCAGCATCATAAGCCGTGGTAGGATTCAGCCGGTTCGCACCAGTTCAGCAGAATCGGTAGCTAATTTTTTGTTGCCCAGGCCCAGAATGGACTTCCGGAAGCGGTATCCACACAGAGAACCGGCTGTTCACCTATTTGAATCCCACCACTGGTCATAAGTACCCCCAAGGCAGGCCCGTCGTGACTTCGAATGGTTGCTAAGCAACCAGTCATAAGTCGAGGACTACGTGTAGAATTTGATGGTGCCACTTTGTTCCTCCTTGTGGTTTGCCCCCCACCCCACCCCGCTGCCAACCTGACCTGAGCACCTGCTGAGCGTTTTTGAAATAAACAACCCCTGTTTATAGGATTGTGACAGAGCAAAACAGAGCAAAACGATTTGGACGAGGGGATAGATGGGAAACTCATCAAATTTGCGGATGACACCAAGCTGGCAGGAATAGCCAACACTCCAGAAGACAGGCTTAAGATACAGGAGGACCTGGACAGACTTGAAGATTGGGCGCTATCTAACAAAATGAAATTCAATGGTGAAAAAAGTAAGGTTCTACATTTAGGCAAGAAAAACCAAATGTACAGGTATAGTATAGGGGGTACCTTGCTCAATAGTAGTAACTGTGAGAGGGATCTCGGAGTCCTAGTGGACAATCACTTAAATATGAGCCAGCAGTGTGCTGCAGCTGCCAAAAAGCCAACACAGTGCTGGGCTGCATTAACAGAGGGATAGAATCAAGATCACGTGAAGTATTAATACCCTTTACAATGCCTTGGTAGGCCACACTTGGAATACGCATCCAGTTTTTGGTCACCACGATGTAAAAAGATGTGAGACTCTAGAAAGAGTGCAGAGAGGGCAACAAAGATGATTAGGGGACTGGAGGCTAAAGCATATGAAGAACGTTTGCTGGAATTGGGTTATGTCTAGTTTAATGAAAAGAAGGACTAGGGGTGACATGATAGCAGTATTCAAATATCTCAGGGCTGCCACAAAGAGAGGGAGTCAAGCTATTCTCCAAGGCGCCTGAGGGCAGGACAAGAAGTAATGGATGAAACTAGTCAAGGAAAGAAGCAACCTGGAACTGAGGAGAAACTTCTGACAGTTAGAACAATTAACCAGTGGAACACTGCCCTCCAGAAGCGGTGAATGCTCCAACACTGGAAGTTTTTAGAAGAGGACTGGACAGCCATTTGTCTGAAATGGTATAGGTTTCCTGCCTGAGCAGGGGTTGGACTCGATGACCTCCAAGGTCCCTTCCAACTCTATTATTATTATTATTATTATTATTATTATTATTATTATTATTATTATTATTATTATTATTATTATTATTATTATTATTATTATTATTAGAGCCCCATGCACAAAGCCATTCCGGACGATTGTGAAACCCTTTGTGAGTGCTAGGAATTACAAATTACAAATTCCTGACTTCGGGAGGCTGCTGAGCTCCGTTTCTATGCACTGAAGTTTCCAAACCCACCCCCCACCCCATTCACACCCCCAACGTCCTTTAATCTAGCCCTGATCCTCCAACAAACTTTGGTTTCAGTGGAACAATTCACCCTGCATGTATACAAAATAAATCAGAAAATGGCGCACACTTTTTTTCCCCTTGTTTATTCACTGGGGCGATTAGGCAGCTTGTTTTTAACAATAACACTAAAGGAGAAGTATTCAGGGGTGGGTGGGAAGCCTGCCAGATATATATTTCCTTCTCTGCCACATGGTGTTTTCTGCCTTTGCAACACAGTGCCGAAATCCTGTGTGTGTGTGTGTGTGGTGTGTGTGTGTGTGTGTGAAGCTCCACAGGAATGCAGAAAAGCTATCTGTGGGAGAAAATTACTAATCACTAGCAATTGCTAATCATTCTCACACACTAAACAAATCCAGTAGGCAGGATTTCAGTTACACTCAGGCACTTCCCGGCTTCTCCATTATACATGGCAGTCGTAAACGGCCACTGATGGCACACCCCAAAATCTCATCACAGCCTCCCAATTGTGGTGTAACGCTTACCTCTGTCTTTAGGGTGATAAAATCAAGCTCTTTAGTCTGAAACAACCCAGGGGGGGATTCTGGGAAACTTCAAATGGAAAGAATGCAGGGAAAACCTCAGCCCTAATGCAATAGAGTCGGTAACTTTTATGCTGCATAGAGAGAAAACAATTTGTTTTCTCCAGTTTGGGGTGGAAGGGGTCGATCTTTTTATTCTTCCTCTTGCCTTTTATTTTTTTTTTCTACCAAGAAATGGGTTGGAGCTTTGCTAGCAGGAGAGAAATGCACGGATTATATTTCAGGAGGGTGCCAGACTAAAAGAAAGAAGAAGAAAAAAACTTTTATTTTCCTTTTTTGCGCAACGTACAACTAAATGCAATGCCAGCAGTTGCAGCGAAATTGGAATGACTTTAGAAAGGCAGTAGAACCGTTGGTTTTATTTATTTGTCAAATTTAAAACACCGCCCATCTCACTCACAATTGTTCACGGAGAATTGGGCTACCAAGGGCTGCTAACTACCTCCTGAAGAATAGGCTGAAGTCTTTATTTATTCAGTTATTTTTATTCATTAAACAAATTTATATATGGCTGCCCAATTCACACACACATTGGCTCGGGGGCGGCTTACAGCATTAAAAATACACAACATTAAACCTGTAAAACTCCACCGTCCCCTTTAAATATTGTTCAGTGGAAAATGACAGCAGAAGGGGACTATTGTCTTCAGTACCAGCTTCTGCAATGGACCCACTGAGACACAAAATGTGGGATTAAAACTGGGACTAAAATAGTCTGATCCAGCAAGAATCATCCTTACACAAATGTAACATGTCCAACTGAGAACTTCAGTTGATGTTCTTCTGATTTCTAGCAAAGAGTTCTTTGGGAAAGAGACATGAAGATCCATAAAAGTGCAAAACCAAGGACCAAGAAGGCATCACTGGCAGGCAGAAGTCTTATTTAGAGCTACAAGGATATGTGTGATATTAGAAAAACTGTCACCGAATTAAAGGAATAGTCTGCCATTAATTTCCTGCTTCCCTTTTACATCAATATTTTTGCAAAAATAAAAATGTGAGCAACTCAGTGGTGGGATTCAGACGGTTCGCACCAGTTCAGCAGAACCGGTAGCTAATTTTTTGTTGCCCAGGCCCAGATTGGACTTCCGGAAGTGGCATCCACACAGAGAACCGGTTGTTCACATATTTGAATCCCACCACTGGAGCAACTATATTAAGTATTAGTTTGCAAGGCAGTAATTCCTGAGCCTGCCAAAGTAAATTCAAAGTACAGGTAGTCCTCGGCTTACAACAATTCATTTAGTGACTGTTCAAAGTTACAACAGCACTGGAAAAAGTGACTTATGACGATTTCTCACATTTATGATCATTGCAATATCTCCGTGGTCACGTGATCAAAATTCAGACGCTTGGTAACTGGCTCATATTTATGACGGTTGCGGTGTCCCAGGATCATGTGATCACCTTTTGCGACCTTCTGACAAGCAAAGTCAATGGGGAAGCCAGGTTCATTTAACAACCGTGTGTTACTAACTTAACAACTGTAGTGATTCACTTGACAACTGTAGCAAGAAAGGTCGTAAAATGGGGCAAATTCACTTAACAACTGTCTTGCTGAGCAACAGAAATTTGGGGTTCAGTTGTGATTGTAAATTGAGGACTACCTGTAGTGAAAGGATTTTAAGATGGGCCAGATTTGCAGTCTTCTGCCCTGAGACTGGGTAAAAAATTTGGCAACGATACCCATGGTTTCAACATCTTTATGTGAGATGGTGGGGGTGAGGTCTCTGAAGTCTCAAGAGATCTGGCACACATTCCTGATGCCGTCTTCTCACAATGAAAATGATTGAGGCACCTGTGGGAAGAGGGGGGGGAAAGAGGCATGCAATCAAACCACCACCTCTTTTTTACTTGGGTCAAGATAGTCATAAAAAAGAATGAGGTTTGATTGGGTGGTCATAGTGCCATTTTTGCTTTTTTGACAGACACAGACACCATTGGAAATGGTCCTCTAAAATCTAAATGAAGAAGGGGTTGTTTTTTCTGATTTCTAAAGAACTCAAGCATTAGTAGGAAAAAGGCAGGTTTGAGTGTTTGAGAATGCATGCTTTCTCTTGCAAAATATATTAAACATTTATCAATATATGGGAAGGGAAGGGAAGGAAAAGAAAGGGAAGGGAAGGGAAGGGAAGGGAAGGAAAGGAAAGGAAAGGAAAGGGAAGGGAAGGGAAGGGAAGGGAAGGGAAGGGAAGGGAAGGAAAGAAAGGAAAAGAAAGGAAAAGAAAGGAAAAGAAAAGAAAAGAAAAGAAAGGAAAGAAGGAAAATTTTATTACAGTTACTGTCTACAGTTGTAAACAAAAATACATCAAAAATTTAAAAAATATGGTAAAAACAAGACAAGATAAAATAATTCATTTGATGCTGGATTCATCACTGGATAATCAAAGTCTGCCTAATTTTACAAGCAGTATAACAAAATTTAGCTATTTTCAAAGAGGCTAAGTCATACTCATCTGATAACAACATATTTAAAAAACCCTCAGAATTTCGCAGGTATACTAGCAGATAAGGTGGATCCTTGAGTCCTTACAGAGCAGCGTTTCCCAACCATGGTCATTTCCAAGAGGGTGGACTTCAGCTCCCAGAATTCCTCAGCCAGCATGGCCATTGATGGGAATTCTGGGAGTTGAAGTCCACAAACCAGAGCTGATAGCATTGCAAAACATATTCTAAAAGGCCATTTGGCCTATTCACTACTCTTGAGGGGAACAAGTTTTGTTTGTTTTCTTTTCTTTTTTTTAATTTTTATTTTATTTTGCTAAACCTGCAGCACCAAATCTTGTCTGACAAAACAAGATGTTGAAATGAATGACAATTCTGGCTGGGGGTCTCTTTGATCCCTAAGACTGGAATCCAGAAGACTAACCAGACTTACTAGACAGGCCTTTTTTGTGTGCTAAGAATTAAAGGATATAAATAGAAGACAAAAGTATCTGAACATTTAAAAATAGCTTCTCTGATTAAGCTAAATGTGTTGTACGCTAGCATGACAGAAACAGTTTCCTCCGTTAAATTTACTCCTCCTTTAGTAGTTCAGGCTTTTGAAAAATTGAATGAGAAAGGGGTGTGTTGTTGCGGTTATCAGGATTAGAACAGGATGTATAACTACAAAACTCTACTTGGCTTCCATGATTAATGGCTTTATAAGGGCACCCCCTAGAGCAGGGATAGGCAACCTTGGCTCTTTTATGACTCGTGGACTTCAACTCCCAGAATTCCTGAGCCAGCCATGCTGAGGGGAAAGGGAGAGGTTTCCAAGCTGAGCCATGCTGGCTCAGGAATTCTGGGAATTGAAGTCCACGAGTCATAAAAGAGCCAAGGTTGCCTACCCCTGCCCTAGAGATTAAGAAGTACAGCCAGGCCCTTTAGGACGTTCCTCTGGGAAAGAGGAACTCTAAGCCAGGAGCGTCCAACTTTGGCAATTGTAAAACCTGTGGACTTCAACTCCCAGAATTCCCCGTGGCTGTCTGGGGAATTCTGGAAATTGAGAGGTATCGTTTCCTGCTTGATTGTTTGTCTGGTATTAATCCCTGCTTATCTAATTGTTAGTTGCTCAAGAGGATGTGTTCTAATCTTTTTGTTTTCTTCTTAGCTTTTTATTGTCTCTTTTGAATGGCGTGCAAAATACAAATATGTAAAATATCTATTGGTGATTGATTTGTCTGAATGACAAGCTTCCAGAAATTCCCTAGTGTTTTTGGATTTAGCTTGGTCGAGGACATTCCCAGTTTCCCAGTTGGAAGAATGGTTGAGTCTGTCCATGTGTTCTGACATTAAGGAGTTAACATCATATCTTCTGACTGCTAATTGGTGTTCATGGATG
The DNA here is from genome assembly GCA_023970755.1 of Azemiops feae. Classification (NCBI taxonomy): domain Eukaryota; kingdom Metazoa; phylum Chordata; class Lepidosauria; order Squamata; family Viperidae; genus Azemiops; species Azemiops feae. Next base: position 1,210,723 of record JALGBA010000241.1, read on the forward strand.
CACTCTGCTCGTTTCTGCCTCTCTGCCCTACACAGTAACTGTTTCCATCCTTGCATCACATATTGTAGCTGACTCCTGTTTTTAATTCTTGGGCTACTGGGTTTTGGTTCACTTAAGATGTTTTGGAGAGCTGCAGTTGGTTTGTGTGCCATGATGATGTCATGTGGTTGCAATAGTTTATTGACTGTTTCTGAGATGTTTTAAATGTATAGTTAATGTTATCTTTTTTCATAGCATGTGTTGGTTATGCTGTAATGGTTGAATGCTCAATCAACAATAAAATTGCATGGGTATCCATTGTGTTGCAAGAGGTTGTATAGATGGTCTTTTTCTTTTCTGGTGTTCTTTGTTCTTGCGGCATTTTTGTAATGTTCTTATTTTTACAGCTTACAGCTCCTCTTGTGGAAGACTCAGTTGTTACTTTAATGGTGGAACACTTGGTTAGTGTGGGTTGTTTTTCGATAGACTTACTTTTCTAATTTGCCGTCATTTCCCCTGCTGATGAGAATATTCAGGAAGGGGAGTGTGCTATTGTTTTCCTCTTCTCTTGTGAATTTTATTCCTTTGAAGATATTGCTTATGATCTCACAACACGTGGACAGACTCAACCATAGTTTCAACTGGGAAACCGTGAACATCCTAAACCAAACTACATCTATAAAGATTAAAGAATTCCTGGAAGCTTGTCATTCAACAAATCAGCCATCAATAGACACATAGAGACAAACCAATTTACGCACATTCAAAAGAGACATTTTTTTAAAAAAAAAATAGCTATGGAAGAAACAAAAAGATCAGAATACATTCTCTCCAGCAGCCAACAACCAGATAAGCAGGGATTAACACCAGACAAACGATCAAGCAGAAAAGCAATACCCTAACCAAGACACTACCAAGGATAAAACCAGACTCCCACCAACACTGACAGGATAAGCCACTGCATATAAATAGGGAGAAAAACCCACACTCCGTTCAACTGATGATATTACCTAGTCAGGTAATGAAATGTCTGCAATCAAACAACCAAGCTCAGACACAACAAAGAAATCCACATCTCAACATAACTTCAAATAGTCAGTATTAAATCTTGTCTACTGTGTAGGCAGCTTTCTCCACTACAGCCAATGTGTTTGTCAGGGCAGCCAACCCTGGGCATGTATCATCCCTCTGCCAACCTTATTGCTCTCTCTACTTTTGGCCCCTAATTTGATTTCCGTAAAGTAGGGTAGATTCTGGTGAGAATTTGCAGTAGCTGCTATCACTGGGAATTGCCTCTCATATAACTTCACAGAGAGGGAGGGAGTGGGGATGGACACTACTCAAACAAAAGGACCGATATGATTTAAGGGAGAATCATATCCAAGGAAGGCCTCCCATCCCTCCTCAGCTTCCTTGTCAAAGCTCTTGTCTCCACAGTGGCTTTCAAAAAATACATGAAACGCTGTGCTCAATTGGCCCCCGAGCCAATGCTTCAGGCCACGGCTTTGCCACATGGCCTGCATTTCAGAAAGCTCCCCAAAAGTAACGGTGTGAACCTGCCCTTGGTTCGTGCCGGTTTTTCTGGCCTAGCAGGAAGCTTTCCTCTGTTCTGCCAGGCTTGAGGGAAGGCGGAGGGGAACCCCTTATTGCAGCCATTATCTCCGCAAAAGGAGGCTGTACGGTGGATAACTAGAAGCGTTTGCGGCTACCGCCGGCACTATTAAACCGCTGTCTTTTCATGAGCTGTACACTGAATTCGTCCTCGCCCAACAACAAAAAGAAGAGAACCCTTTATTCATTTCATCATTATCAAGGGCTGCCACATTCAAATGATTCTTCCAGCCATCCTCTCATTTCGAGAAGACGTGCCTGGAGAAGGGATTCAAAGCCTTTTGATTAAGAAGAAGAGGTGATGACATTTGCAACCGGTGCTGGTTTGTTATCGTTACAGCTGACTCTCACTTCCACAGAGCCATCCTGCGCTCGCTGGCGGCGTCCCTCATCTGTCTTTCATATAAAGCCTGGTTGGTGGGGCCTAATTGAACGGAAATATCTTACAAAAACACACCCTCGCTAAATTCCCCAAAGGTTTCTCTGGAGGATCGGTGGGATATTTCTATTTATAAAAGTGTCTTGACTTGAGATGTGATACCTGTGTATGTAACAGAAGGATAATATCTGCATCTTTTTCAGCTGAATCTTCATCCTTTTCCTGGGCCTGCTTTCCTAACAGCAGGATGTCCAGATGTACATGTATTGCTTCAACCCCGAGCTACAAATCTTCTAATACTTGAGGGACTGTCACATTGAAGAGGGGGTCGACCTATTCGCCAAAGCATCTGAAGGCAGGACAAAAAGTAACAGATGGAAGCTTATCAAAGAGAGATCCAACCTAGAACTAAGGAGAAATTTCCTGTCAATGAGAACAGTTAATCAGTGGAGCAGAATTATCTATTCTATATTTCTATAATACTAGCAAATCACAAGGATGCACATGAATTCAACAGAATTCAAAGGGGGTTGGACTTAAACCACTTGTGGCTATGTAGGAATTCTAGGCTGATCCCTCCTTTAACTCCGCCTCAAGGTTCTGCCACTCCTTCTCCTACAGCAGAGTCTCCAAATTTGGCAACTTTAAGACTGGCTGAGGAATTCTGGGAGTTGAAATCCACAAGTCTTAAAGTTACCAAGTTTGGAAACTCCTGCTTATAAGGGAAGGAGTGGCAGGATCTGAGGGCGGAGTTAAAAGAGGCATAAGTCTAGAATCCCTACGTAGCCACAAGCGATCTAAGTCCAATACACTTTGAATGTCATTGAACCTGATCTAACTCCAAACAGGTGCTGTTAGTTGAGAAAATTCTGTGCATAGGCATGAGTAACAATAAATCAGGTTTAACTGGACTTTCAAATGTGGACCGGATCTTTTGCGCCTGACAGTTGCACATGAATCTGTTCCTATTCCTTTCTGCTACCTTGCAATCCCAAATTGAGATCAAAATACAATTACGTATAGACTCTAATAAACTCCAGCATGGCAGATAATTTTACTAAATCATCCATTGTACACAAAATACATTCTCCCTACTCAACCCGACCACCATCTTTTTATGGTTGAGACTATTGTTGTCCAATTTTCATGTTTGGGAATCCCACAGAGCACCAACAGGTGCCTCTTATGAGTGCTTTCTATTACCCATTATGTTATTATTCACCTATTACCACTTCAGAAAGTTGCATTTTTATTTGGCATTTTCTCCAGGTAAGTCTCTTGACCTTCACCAAAACTTACAGTAGTTGGAATTAATGCAATAGTTTTCTAATTTGCACATTCTCTTTTATTTCTATTTGTTAGTATGGATGTATACCATATGCTACTATATAGACAGTTGCTTCAACAATGAGATGGGCAGTAAATAAATTTAATAAATAAATATACGATAAATAACTTTGATAAATAAATGAATAAAATGTACTATATACCAATCTTTTTCCATTTCTAGGTCACAAAATTTTGTTGTATATTTATTGATATAAAGCTGTTCGTACTGTAATTGCTTCTCAGACAGCTTTAAACAGTTCAGTGAACACAGAAAATATAAAAATCGTTGTCCTTAAGAAATGGAATATTGGCATGAAATGTCATACATCAACGCTAACAAAAATGTTTCAAATGTGTGCCTAGATAACAGTGATATGGGATTGAAAATTAGCACTATTATGTCATCCTACTCTTAAAATTCATGAACTGTGCCTACAAAAGTTAGTAAGATCAAATGGTGTTTTTTTAAATGTTCATTTTATGTATCTTTTGCCAAAAGTATAGAGTTAAAATCCTTTTGAAGTCTAGATACAAGCTGTCAACCTCATTCTCTTTTACACTCTTCTTCAGGTTTTCCTTTTGTTTTCTCCCTTTTCCCTGCAAATCCCCTACTAGAATAGGAGACCCTATACCAGGGGTAGGCAACCTTGGCTCTTTTATGACTCGTGGACTTCAACTTCCAGAATTCCTGAGCCAGCCATGCTGAGGGGAAAGGGAGAGGTTTCCAAGCTGAGCCATGCTGGCTCAGGAATTCTGGGAGTTGAAGTCCACGAGTCATAAAAGAGGCAAGGTTGCCTACCCCTGCCCTATCAGGGGTAGGCAACCTTGGCTCTTATGACTCGTGGACTTCAACTCCCAGAATTCCTGAGCCAGCCATGCTGAGGGGAAAGGGAGAGGTTTCCAAGCTGAGCCATGCTGGCTCAGGAATTCTGGGAGTTGAAGTCCACGAGTCATAAAAGAGCCAAGGTTGCCTACCCCTGCCCTATACCATTCCAGGCTGTCTAGTTTCTTCTTAAAAGCCTCCAGTGATGGAGCACTGACAACTTCTGAAGACAAGCTGTTCCACTGGTTAATTGTTCTCACTATCAGGAAGTTTCTCCTTAATTCCAGGTTTTCCATAGTTCTAGTTGCTTCTCTCCTTGATTAGTTTCCATCCATTGTTTCTTGTCTTGCGTTCAGGTGCTTTGGAGAATAGCTTGACCCCCTCTTCTTTGTGGCAGCCCCTGAGATACTGGAATCATGTCACCCCTACTCCTTCTTTTCACTAGACTAGACATGCCCAGTTCCTGCAGCCGTTCTTCACATGTTTTAGCCTCCAGGGCCCTAATCATCTTTGTTGGTCTTCTCTGTAGTGTTTTCAGAGACTCAAAATCTTTTTTATAATAAGGTGATCTTAAAGTTGGCTAGTATGAAAAATACTTGATATAGAACATATCAAGTCATAATTCATTTTTTTTAAGTGCCACTCACTATGAAGATAAATCTTGGGCTTCCTATCTTCTCTTACATTCAACCCATTCTATTACTAGTTAATATTTTCCTGCATTTTAGCTCTTCTATCTAGGCTGTGAAATTTCTGCCATTAACAGAGCCCTGGCAAAATTTCTATAGATTTTAAACTATGATTAATTCAACAGAAGTATGTCATTGTTAGATGCTTATGCAATTTGTTTTTTGAGGAAGAAATTGTTAGGTTTAGCCAATTGAAGCAGATATGGTGATCAAAATATCCAAAGTGACCATGATATGGTCATGAGGGATCATGGATCCCTTTTGGACCACATTTTTTTGACTTTTGTACATTTTTCTTCTGGAAGATGCATTAATTTTTGGAAATGCTTATGCTTTGGAAAAATGCACTGTTAACTTGGAAACTAACAAGACAGAATAACAGAATAACAGAGTTGGAAGGGACCTTGGAGGTCTTCTAGTCCAACCCCCTGCTCAAGTAGGAAACCCTATACCATTTCAGAAAAATGGTTGTTCAATCTCTTCTTAAAAACCTCCAGTGTTTGAGCACCCACAACTGGAGACAAGTCATTCCACTGATTAATTGTTCTCATTATCAGGAAATTTCTCCTTATTTCTAGGTTGCTTCTCTCCTTGATTAGTTTCCATCCATTGCTTATTGTCTTGCCTTTAGATGCTTTGGAGAAAGGACAATGGGAATGGATATTCTATACTTTTATATGAAAGAGAGAGAAAGATGCACTCCTGAGGGACATCTAACCAACATTAATTAATTATTTGAAGAGACCATTCCATATTTCTAGCGGCCCAAATATCTATATTCGAACAATTTTTTCCTGCCATTTGCAGGACATTCGGGCTAAACGTGCTAATCCATATTCTTCATTTCTCCTATGTTCTTATAGTCAAGTAAACTGTTTTAAAAGTTAACCATTTCATTGCAATTTAAATAGTATGATGTGAATACCTACATAAGAAGAGTTTAGTTCATACGATAGGAAATTTATATCCCTATAAATTGTTCTTTGCTTTTCTCCCCTTTTCTTCCTTTTTTATATAATCAAAAAATTTAAAAGGTCTGGTTTCTCCTCCCAGTATTCTTAATTGAATCAGGAACTAAGAGGTCGACTCAACGCCATGTCAAAGGGAATGGAAAGAGATGCATGTCTCTTTTACACTCTCCTTCAGGGTTCCCTTTTGTTTTCTCCCTTTTCCCTGCAAATTCTTTCATTAGGTCTCTATGTCTCTGGCTGGCATTTGGCTGCTAACATGCTAGCTTGACACCTTAAACTAAAGTTCATTCCAAATGTGTTTTTCTGAAGCAATGCCAAAACAGGTAGATGCCTACTGATAGGGAGATATCCTTCTATTGTTCTCAAGATAGAACGTGATTCCTGTTTGAGCAAGAGCTGGCGGGGGAGGGGGGGTACATTCTTGTCATGATCTAAGTCTCTCTGTGTTTGACAATATGGGCAAAGCACAGGTCACCTCTTCCTTGTGTACACTCGGACAAATTGCTAGCCGTAATTGCGAGTTGCTATCCTGCTTGACTGCAAGAGCAGACAAGTGGACGTGCTGCTCTTTACCTGGGTCACTGGAAATGATGGATGCCACAAGTATGCTTAGATTACTTTGTGTTGAAATCCAAGTTGCTACCTGCACAGGTAAATGTCACTCGGTACTCAACAGTTGAATTCAGCTAAAATCAACACACATTTGGATTTCAGGACTGCTAACATTGCAGCCTGCTAGCATTTCCAGTTATAAGGTCAGCTATCTCTAAGCATAATTCAAGTTTTTACTTCCCCTGACCCACCCTCTAGGGTTCCAAGCTTTTCCTTTCTAAAAAATAATAATAATTACAACTGTGAAATGACGCAGGGTGAGAACACAAAAACATTTGGAATTTGGTAGTTGCATCTGAAATGAAAACCCACTGTAGAATTCTGAAATGCAGTTATACATGAAAAGCATGTGTCCTTAATTTACAATAGTTCATTTAGTGACAGTTTGAAGTTACAACGGCACTGAAAAAAGTGACTTATGATCGTTTTTCACACTTACAACCATTGCAGCATCCCCATGGTCACATGATGAAAATTCAAACGTTTGGCAACTGACTCATATTTATGACGGTTGCAGTGTCCCGGGGTCCTGTGATCACCTTTTGTGATCTTTTCATAAGCAAATCAATGGGGAAGTCAGATTCACTTAACAACCATGTTATTAACTTAACAACTACAATGATTCACAATGTGTGGCAAGAAAGGTCATAAAATGGGGCAAAATTCACTTAACAAATGTCTCGCTGGCAACAGAAATTTTGGGCTCAATTGTGGTCGTTAAGTCAAGAACTACCTGTCATGACTACAGATGTAAACCTAAGGCAGGCAGAATTCTTTTAATTTTAGTATAAAGTGGATTCTGTAAGAAAACTGGCAACCAAAATTAGATACTAGAATCAGAATTGAGCTGGAAGGGACCTTGGAGGTCTTCTAGTCCAACCCCCTGTTCAAGCAGGAGACCCTATACCATTTCAGACAGGTGGCTGTCCAGTCTTTTCTTAAAAACCTCCAGTGATGAAGCACCTACAATTTCTGATGGCAAGCTGTTCCACTGGTATTATTATTATTATTATTATTGTTGTTGTTGTTGTTGTTGTTGTTGTTGTTGTTGTTATTGTTGTTGTTGTTATTATTGTTGTTGTTGTTATTGTTATTATTATTATTATTATTATTATTAATTTATCCTAAGTTGCTTCTCTCCTTGATTAGCTTCCATCCATTGTTTCTTGTCCTGCCCTCTGGTGCTTTGTGGCAGCCTCTCAAATACTGGAATACTGGAATACTGCAAATACATTTCTTCTTTATCAATGTGCATTGGTTGTACACCTCTTCCTCTCTCTTCCTCCAAGCAGAGATAGTTTTATTTGTAGTTTCTTTATTTGTAGTTTTAATTTCTAAGGCTGCCAACTCTTCAATGACTCTGGGTGGTTTGCAGGTTAAGACAAGTAATACCACTCAGTTGGAATAAGAGTAAAAATGCTGATACTGGAAGGGAAGAATCATAACAAACAATGTCAACCCAAAGGGTGGATTTATACAATGTCCTGGCCCAGTGCCTATGAGAGGAGGCTTCAAGACTTTAAGGAACGTCAAGGTTGGGGCCTAGGAGGGAATGCATCTTGGTCCTGTAGATGACATTGTTTGATAGTCAGGAAACAAGCCTTGTTGAATCATACAGGATTGGCAGAGACAATTGGAGAAAGGTGGTTCAATAAATATATATGTTTTATTTTACTTTGTTTCTTTCAGTTCAATTGCATCCAATCCTCAGAGACTCCTTAGACAAGTCCCTGCAGTGTTCTTGGCAAGATTTTTCAGAATTGGTTTGCCATTGGCTCTTTCCTAGGGCTGAGAGAAAATGACTGGCCAGGGTCACCCAGCTGGCTTTGTGAGGCAGGACTAGAACTCCCAGTCTCCTGGTTTGTAGCCTGATGCCTTAATCACTACACCAAACTGGTTCTCATACTTTTTATATCATCAGACACAAGAAATCAGGAGCCAGGATAGACTTCAAAGGCACCACGAGTTTATTCCATGCTACCTATACACAAGAATCTGATCTACTAACAGTCAAGGCAAATTGGCACCAGGTAAGAGTCAATGGACTTCAAGGGGGGGGGCTAGACTTAGGTCTTTTATGGGGGCATAGTGACTGCAAACTGATGATGCATTTGACCCTACCCTTGGGCTCAACCTGGTCATCAGCTACATATACATTCATTCAAAGTATTTCAAAATAAAAATGCCACGAATGAAGGCAAGTATACATGTCCCAGGATAACGTTGCAGGATCCAATCTGGGTTGGTCACCGGGACTAGAGGTTTAGTTTTCCGAGCTTTTGGATTCATGCTGGAGCTCATCCTCAGGGAACTTCTCTCTACTGTAATGTGGGAACATACCAAAATGTGGGAACATTCTGGTAGAGAGAAGTTCTCTGAGGATAGGCTCCGGCACAAGTCCAAAAGCTTGGAAGACTAAACCTCTCCCGGTGACTGATCCAGATTGGATCCTAAAAATATCACATTCACTTCACATGGACTCAAATTCAATAGTTAGTTTCTGGATTGGTTGGGATGGGAAAGACATCAAACCATATAATTTGAGCTCCCGTGGATTTTTGTTATTCTTCTTCACATTACTGAGTCTGCAAATAAGCTATAACAACAAATTGCTCATTGAATTTGTATTTGTCATCTCCACAACAATCTGGTTTCCCAACCAGTGTGAAAACTAAGGATTTTCATTCCAACGGCTTTGCCACAGGCGGCAAGAGACTGCTATATTTGAAAAATCATCTTAAATCGTTGTCTCTACTACCTCAGCTCAATCACCCAGAATGTATTTCTTCTCGCTTTTTAATCTGCCAGTTTGACAAACTTTAAACCACTATCTTTTTTGAAAACTGGGAGTCTCAGTTGTTGTTTTTTTCTCTCCACTGACTCATTTTTTACTTTCTTAAATTATAATATTTCAAAGCTTCCTTGTGATATGATAGTTTTGCACGGAGAACGTTCTGTCACAAAAGCATAAATGTCCAGGCATGGCTTCACCATGTCAATGAGAAGAAGCCTGCTCTGGTCTCATTCCAATTAATATCATGAAAGGGTATCTATTTCTACCTGCTCTGGAAAAACATGCCATCCCTTTGTAATTTTATGTCAATATTTCAATAAAGATGGATAGAGAGGTCCAGAACAACATCAAGCCTTCCAATAAATTGATACCAAGCTCTTTGAAGGTGCAGATATGATTCATTTTACTCAAAGCTTGTACACCCATTTTTATAGCCACTGAAAATGGCTGGAGTTTTTAGTTAGCAGTTTCTGTCACCCCATCCTAAGGTATTTGTCTGTCAGCAGAGTCTGTATAATTGATAAACTGGTGCCTGGCTCCTCTCTTTATGGGTCACTGGCAAAACAGAAAGTTCAGGGGGGGAAAGGAGATATTAGTTCCAGACCTCCTTCTACGCTGTGCCTATTTTTCATTATGTTTTTATAACTCTGTCATTTGGAACAGCAAATGGACATAATGCATGTTGATTGGTACTTAAAAATAATAATAATAATGTATATATAACAGTTGTGAGGACTCTTTATACTTTCTATTGGAAATCAGGGGGGGCTCCTTTAAGCTGTGAGAGCATGGATCAATGTGAAAAATAAATATTTTTATATTTTTGCTTTTATTTTTCATTATTTTATTTATTTTAAATATATTTGTAAAACAAGTGTCATACAGAATTTCATTCAACCTGGAAACCATTTGTGGAATATAATTTTGAACAGGGACTTGTACCACATCCTAAATTTGTATTTCACTTAATATAAGGCTGTAATATATTTTGTCTGATTGATTAAATAAAGATAGAATTTGATACTAGAAAAATAAGTTCAACTCATTCTGAGTTACGATTCATATTATACTGACCATTTTAGCTACTTATTAAATATAGACTTCTTCTTAATAATGATTTTGAAAATTCAAATTGATAAAATAAACTTTAATAGGTAGCAATGATCTAGTGTTATTTTGAATATTTATCAAAATTTATACAGGTTGTCAATCTTTTTTCTATTTTTTTTCCTCTTACATTTCCTCAGTAGTGTTTTTTTAAATATCTGCAAACTAAACAAATAAATACTAGAAAGATAAAAATAAAAACAAGTTAGATAAAAGTAGCCAGTTGAAAGTGTTCTATTTAGGAAAAAAAATGTAACAAGAAGGAAGAAGATAATCAGTTGCCTTTGGTCTTTTCTATTTGTGCTAAGAAATGCTAGAAGAATTTGATCTCTACAAAGATACCATCCATATCAATAATATAATCCATATTTCCCAGGCCAAGCAGAAATGCAAAATCACTGAATAATTTAGAAAAATTATGGGATTGATTTATGAATGTAGATGTGTAATTTTGGAAGTGCTGTATGTTGATTTGTTCATTCCTGTATAAGCTATGAATTATTTTCCTATATCAGGAAATATGACAGAGACTAGCACTTGGTAGAGTAGCAAAGAAGGCCTTGGAAAAAATACTCAGATGTTGCAACTTGTCTACCTACAAAGATCACAAACATGTAGGCAGTGATTTTCCATGTCGTGATTTATGTGTGCAAAAACTGGATGCAAGTAAAAGAAAATAGAAAGAGTACAGTTAGTCCTCGACTTACAACCATAATTGAGCCCAAGATTTCTGTTGCTAAGTGAGACATTTGTTAAGTAAGTTTTGTCCCATTTTACGAACTTTCTTGCCACATGTGTTGAGTGAATCTCTACAGTTGTTGCAGAGTAGTAACATGGTTGTTAAGTGAATCTGGCTTCCCCATTGACTTTGCTTGTCAGAAGGTCACAAAAGAGGTTCACATGATCCTGGGACATTGTAACCATCATAAATATGAGTCAGTCGCCAAGCATCTGAATTTTGATCACGTGACCGCGGGAATGCTACAATGGTCGTAAGTGTGAAAATGGTCATAAGTTACATTTTCAGTGCTGTTGTAACTTTTAACGGTCACTAAATGAACTGTTGTAAGTTGAGGACTACCCATATACCTTTTTCTGAACTTTGTTGATGGACACTCTTGAGAATACTATGGATAGCCAACAAAACATATAAACGGATCATAGGACAAATCAATCTAGAGTTCTCTCTCAAAGCACAGACAACCAGGTTCAAATGACCAAAATATGGATGCGTGACAGGTCGTCCATGACTTATGATCACAATTGAGCCCAAAATTTCTGTTATTAAGCTAGACAGTTGCTAAGTTAATTTTGCCCTATTTTACAATCTTGGTTGCCACAATTGTTAAGTGAATCACTGCAGCTGTTAAGTTAGCTACAGTTATTAGGTGAATTTGGCTTCACCGTTGATTCTGCTTGTCAGAAGGTCACAAAAGGGGGTTACATGACCCTGGGCCACTGCAACCATCATAAATATGAGTCAGTTGCCAAGCATCTGAATTTTGATCATGTTACCACCGGGGATACTGTAATGGTCACAACTGTAAAGAATGGCCATAAGTCATTTTTTTAGTGCTATTGTAACTTTGAATGGTCACTAAACAAATGGTTGTAAGTAGAGAACTACCTGTACATGATGACCCAATTCTCTTGAGAAAGTCATAATGCTGGGAAAAGTGGAAGGCAAGTGAAGATGAGGATGACCAACATCAGGAATAGACCTCAAAGGCCAAGTTGGAAGTAGGTCATCCTGTCTCTGCCTTCTGCATTTCATTTCTTTTTGTGGTCATCATTTATAACTTCCTTTCAGCCATCCACCATCATTTTTATTTTTATTCATTCATTAAGAAAATTCACATGGCCGCCAAACTCACTTCTGGTGACTCTGTGTGGCTTACAGAAGTAAAACCCCCAAATTGATGCTTTTTTTTACTCCTGTAAAAATCCAGTTTACTCTTGTTTCATCTAATGCAGTGGCTTATGCCTTAATATATTTGTGCACCGTTAAGATGTGTGCATCATTAAAATTCTTTGTTGCTACGGAATGAGAGGGTTACTTCTCCGAAAACAGCTTATAAACAGAGCAGTACGTCTGTTAATAAGCTTTGAAAGTAGAGAGAGAGACCACCACTTCACCATTCCCAGATGTAATGTAAGAGCAAAAAGCATAATCTATTTGACATGAGTGATCCACCCCTGGACAAGTTCATATGAACCTCTGCGTGAGAAAGAGCGATTATGCGCCTACACACATAATCATCCATGTACAATGTTAAGATATTTAAATTCAGAAGCTGGCACAGTGGGGTTATGTAGTGCAGATCATACACAGTTGTGGTTAATTGGTACTAGAGTGCTGGCTCCTGCGAGAGACAATCTGCGCTGTGATTGGTTGCTGTGCGTCTGAAGGGGAGTTTCCCTTTTTTCCCGCCTTTTTCTTCTGTGTGCCCTGTGTACTCTGTAATTTACCTCATGATGCTCGTTTCCCGACTATCTAGTTTGCTGAATATATTGTTGTAAAATATATTTATTTATATAAAATGACAAGTTCGGGTCAGCGTCTATGACTTCATTTGGACACCTGCTGCTCAATTCCCTGACAGACAATTTATATATTCTTCTTCTTCCATATCTAGATTAAATTTTAATCGGCCAGAATAAAGCCACCTTCTTAGCTTTGTCGTTGGCCAAAAATAAGTCATTATCAGTACATGTTGCTGGTAGTAGCCGACAAACCCGCAGATGGGCCAGGCTCTGTGTCTCTCCACATTCACACAGCATGTTGTTATCTGCTAAGAGCCACCATTTGAGCATATTTGTTTTACATTTAGGCACCCAACTCTCAACCTATTCAGGTCTTCCAAGTAGTATATGACAGGTCAGATTCTTCAGCCATGTCCTCATTTAATTCCTTACTCAATGGTCTCCTTCCTCCATCTTTTAATTCAATTTTGTTCTTGTGTACCATCAAAAATGTTTGTTCCTGCATAAAACTGTTCCTAAAGCTGAGTCGGTGGGCTTGGGACACATGTCCACTCACAGGATGTTGAGAATCATTTTCTTGCTGAGTTCTCTTGGCATCTGCTGCTCCTTCTTTCCTGATCTTAGGTAGAGCAATGCCAGTGAGAGGGTATATAATTTATTTATGCAAAAATGGCTATACATATCCTCAACTTACAACAGCTCATTTAGTGGCCATTCGAAGTTACAACGGCACTGGAAAAAATGACTTATTACCATTTTTCACATTTACAACCATTGCAGCCCTCCCCACGGTCATGTGATCAAAATTCAGACTCATGGAAACGGATTCATATTTATGATGGTTGCAATAACCTGGGGTCATGTGATCACTTTTTATGACCTTCTGACAAGCAAAGTCAATGGGGAAGCCCGATTCACTTAACAAACGTCTTACTATCTTAATCTCTGCAGTGATTCACTTTACAACTGAGGCAAGAAAGGTCGTAAAATCGGGCAAAGCTCTCTTAAGAAATGTCTCACTTAGCAACGGAAATTTTGGGCTCAAACTGTGGTCGTAAGTCAAGAACTACCTGCAGAGGGACCTCAGGAAGAGTCCTGCAGAGTTTGCCAACAGTGCCCACCTGTTGAGGAATCCATTTTGTCATAAATACAGACTTTGATACAGCCTTCTGTGGCAAGAAGGCTGATCCTAAAAGCTAAAATGAATTGCTAAAAGAACAGTTTCTCACCATGTACACACACAGAGAGATTTATTCTTTCCCAGGCAAAATTGAAAGTCAGAGGATAATGTTTAAATGGAACGGGATCATCACCTTAGGGCTAGTTTCCATGGAATCACGCCTTAGCTAAATCCTTGCAACACACACATGCACACACACACACACACACACAAAATAGATGGAAACATTCTCCTAAAAATTTTGATTATGTGTCCATGGGGCTGGAGGATTTGAAGATCTTGTCAACAGACAAAACAGAACAGCATTATCCTTTGTATACAGTCCCGTACGGGGAAAGACACAGTTCTGCTTTCCACAAATAGGAAATGTTGCAAGACATGAAAGAAAGAATAAATTGTACCATGTGAAGAAAAGGATTTTAAATATCTTGACTGTGCTTAAACCCCATGAAAAAAAAATATCTATATATTTGGTGAACATGATAAGGGGTTTTGACTTCAGCCTTAGAAAAGGAAAATGTGTGGCTAAGGAACAGAGAGAGGGAATTGAGGTTAGCTGGATTGCCCCATTCCTGTGCAAGCAACATAATGTTAGAAAAACATGGAAAATTTAGCACAGTGCCCCCCAAAAGAATGGGATTTTTTTTTTGTCACTGGGCCAGTTGTGAGTGACTGCCCAATTCTTTTTTGGGGGGGCCCGAAATCAGGTTGCTAATTTGGAATAACAAACCTGGAGGAACATATACAAGATTTTAAAAACTGGATAAACTTTAGGTTTATCACACCAGTGAAACTGTCACCAGGATAAAAGCCGCCCCAAATGTTTCCTCAGACATTACAAGATTGTTGACCTACTCTCTTCAGCCCTCAGCCATCCCTCAAAAAATTGCTTAGCCCTGCAACATCTTACAATAGTAGAGGACATGCCTTCTATGTCCATCTATCACCAAATATGTCATTTATTTATTTGTTTGTTTGTTTGTTTGTTTACATTATTTTATTTTTATTATTTTTATAAATAACTCAGGGCAGCAAATACATCCAACACACCTTCCTGCTTCGATTTTCCTCACAACAACCACCCTGTGGGGGTGGGATAGAGAAAGACTGGACCAAGATCACCCAGCTGGCTTTCTTAGCTAAGGTGGGACTAGAACTCACAGTCTCCTAGCCTGGTGTAGAAACCATGCTTTAGGCTGTATGCCCTAAGGATGGGTATTTTGCTGTTTTCCAGGTGCTTCTCTGTTTATATTGCTGTGATTTCAACCATGTGTTCACACAATACAATTAGCTCATCCCGGTAGCAATCTAGAAAATGTAGTTGTACAACATACCAGGTTTGGCTAGCTAACCTTGGTTAGTGCATTGTGTAAAGCCTTCCTGTTCATTTAGTTTATGGGGGTTCTATAAATTCTTAAAAAGGATTAATTCAATCACTGAATTTTATGGCTATGATAGAAATCTCAATGATAGATAGAATATATTTCAGCCTAAAGCTCTAACCTGAGTTTTGCCAGCCTACAATTCCCAGTTGTGTCACAACTGCAACTCCCAAATATGATGGTTGCTACCTTGTTAGAGAGCTGCTGTCTCAAAACACTTGGAAGGGATCTACATGACCTGGGCATTTTATAGCCCTGCGCTACATCCCACCTTTTGGCTATCTCTGTCCGGACCACATGAGATCAATCAGAAATTAGAAATCAGATGTAAATAAGCTGCTGCAGGGGGCAGGATAAGAAGCCGAGTCAGGTCGAGCTCTGCACAGTCGGCAGAGGGTGAGACAGAAAGCATTTTTCTACATCTGTGCAGCAGTCACCCCTCACCTGAAGCAGCCTGAGGAGTTGAGATGATGGAGTTTCAGGACACCAAGTCAGATTACCTTGGTTCGGCCCTTCACAACAGTCTCAGTTTCTCATGTGACCCTTTGGGAAAATTAATTGCCCACCCCTGCTCCAACTTCTATATTACAATGCCTTTCCCTTAGAGTATAAAGAGGTTAAAGTCAGCCTTGTTTCTGTCCTTCTTAAAAGGGTTTCTCCCTGTTGAAATTGGGGGTTCATTGTGTGAACATTGTGTGAAGGCCAACATTGATCAAAGGAGGAACTTCTGCTACTGTGAGGAGAAATTAGAGATGGATCTGAGAAGGCTAGCCTGTTGGCAGTGACCTCCCCAGGTTCATTTAAGTGGTTTTCCTGCATGTTCTCACCTGTCACTTCCACGGCCCGGTTCTGAACGGTTCAAGGCCCGATAGTGGGCTGCAACCCTGGGGTTGGGGACGCCCTGACTTAATGAGAAGAGAAGACTCTTTGGAGAAGACCCTGATGTTGGGAAAGATTGAAGATAAAAGGATGGCAGAGGATGAGATGGTTAGGTAGTGTCACTTAAGCAATGAACATGAACTTGGGCAAACTTCAGGGAGGCCTGTCATGTTGTGGTCCATGGGGTCGCAAAGAGTTAGACACGACTTAGCAACCGAACAACAACAAATCAGCTGGTTCTGTAAGCAGACAAAGCAAGCCCAGTGTAGTTTTAATTTTAAAGTTAGAAAGTAAAATAAATAAATCCTTCTTTCTGGAAGCCAAAAATCCTTCTTTCTGCGTGCCCGGTTCTAGGCCTGATTATTTTTACTCTGAACTTTTACTGTGCACGACTGAAGAAATTTATATAAAATTTGGAAACACTGACAGGACTTGTGGCCACCATTGTAATAATGAAACTCTGTGTTATCCGTAATCCTCTTTCTCACCAAATCCCTGCTGTTTCTAAAGAGAGGAGGACTTCTTGGATGGGCAAGATTATTTATGAAGTTATTCCGGGTTAAGACAGAAAGTGTATTGACAATAGGACACTGATCTTGGAAGCTTCCCATCCTGTAAAAGAACAGAGCGCTATGTGTCAAAGGAGGTGCTTATCTTTCTTGAACCCTTCACTATAAGTAGTTAAAAAAATACCATTACTTTGAAGATGTCAGAGCCAGGGTTATTTAAAAAAAAAGAGACAGATACTCTACCACACGGACCTGTAAGTAGAGCTTTGATAAGGAGACAGACATAAGCTAGAATTTTATAGAAAAATATGGGCATACTGTAGTTCGCTGTGATGGCCTTATGTCCTCCCCTCCCCCCCCCATTAATTTTATCAGCATTTCCTTCTTCCCAAACTAACCAACAGCCACAAAATGATTTAACTACATTGGCTAAATGCACACAACATGTTTCAACATGCTTAATCTAGTACAGAGAGTCCTCAACTCTAATTGGGCCCAGAATTACAGTCATAAGTTGTAATGATCATTAAGCAGATCACCACATGACCATGCCCAATTTTGCAAGCTCTTTTGCAGTGGTGGTTAAGTGAATGCTGTGCTCATTAAGCTAAAAATCATGGTTGTTAAACAAACCTGTTTTCTCCAATGGGCATTTTTTGCTAGAAACTAGCAAAAAGAAAACCACTGAGAATCATAGTCACATTACTACTCAGAACTTCAAAATTGGGTCATAAGTAGCATTAGGGAGATCAGTCATAACTTTAGTAAGACCATATTTGGAATACTGCATCCAATTTTGCTCCCCACAATACAAAAAAGATATTGAAACTCTTGAGAGAGTACAGAGAAGAACAAAGATGATTAGAAGGCTGGAGGCTAAAACATATGATGAACGGTTACAAGAACTGAACAAAGAGAGAAGCAACCTAGAACTAAGGAGAAATTTCCTGACAGTAAGAACAATCAACCAATGGAGGCTTTTAAGAAGAGACTGGATACCCACTTGTCTGAAATGATATAGGGTCTCTTCTGAAGGCAAGCTGTTCCACTTCTGGTACCCACAACTTCTGAAGGCAAGCTGTCTACCTTGTTAAAATATATCGGTATCAGCCAGGTTAATCAGAAGTTTAATACATAATTGTTCTCACTCTTAGGAAGTTTCTCCTTGATTCCAGGTTGCTTCTCTTCTTGATTAGTTTCCATCTTCTGGTGCTTTGGAAAATAGGCTGACCCCCTTCTTCTTTGTGCTAGTCCTTTTTTTCTCTAGACTGGCCATACCCAGTTTTTGCAACTGTTCTTCATGTGTTTTAGTCTCCAGGCCTTTAATCATCTTGGTTGCTCTTCTCTGCACTTTTTCCAATGTCTCAACATCTTTTTTGTAATGTGGCGACCAAAACTGGATGCAGTATTCCAAGTGTGGTCGTACTAAGCGGTAATGACAGAACATATTTTAGAGGTGTCCACAGAGTCAAAAAATAGTCTACACTACCCTTTTATGTGTTTAAACCATAACATCTGCATACCCCCGACACTCTTCATACCAGAAAATAATAGCAGAAACTAGCTGAAAAATGACAGAGAGAAGTTCCATCAACATATATTATGGGCAAAGGAAAAAGAATGAATATGTAAGGTGCCAGCTCAGCACTGAATAGTAAAAGAATGCAACCTCTTTTGAGCTTAAACCATCTGACTCCACGAAGGGTTAAAAGGTCCATGAGCAATAAAATATTCATCATTGGCAGTTTTAAGAAGAAGGGTTGAGGGGACATCCCAGGGGAGTTCTGGTGCTCAGAACCTCACCTTCTGGATGGATCCCCTACCTCTCTCTTCCTTCCTCATTAGGTGGGTGTCAGGATAAAAGAAAGCAATGGGTCAGAAGGTCCCATCTCAAGTAATTAGACAGTTGGCCTCTTTTATCTAAGTCTACCTTGTTAAAGTATATCAGTATCAGCCAGGTTAATTGGAACTTTAATACATAATTGATGTTAATTTATGGCCCTTTTTGTTCCAGATGCTTAGGCAGGCCCTCAAATCAGGATACAGTTTTCTTGCTATTAATTATAATACCGAAAAGTAATATCTCCTGGAGATGAGGCCAGAATTATCCACAACTTCTAAGAATCAGCATGTCTGAGAGAGATTGGCACATCCATTGTCGCTCTTCGAAATCTGTGTTTTCGCTTTTAGGTCAGTTCATTGATATTCATCACAAGAAGGTTCCCACCCGAATATGTGTGTTGAACGTGTTCAGCACAGAAACCTAGTTGTGTGTTCTTTCTGTCTCTTAAATGCAAAACAGTAAGATGAAATTGTATGTAGAACTGAATTCCAAGAAAGAAATAGTTTATAAAGTTACTTATACTTCCTTGTTCCAAGGAAACTCTGCTAAAAGTACAGAAATAGTCTTGCAAAGAAAGCAGTCCCCAACAATGAAAGAAACCCAACTCATTACAATAATTGCAAATGACTTTGTCAGCTCACTCAGTCATTTCATTCTTTTTTTCATTCAATAAAAACCTCATTTTCTATGTCTACATATTCCAGCTATACTTAATTTTTAAATGGATTTTTTTAAAACCCTAAGATTTTTCACCACTCCAGTGACCCTTCAAGCAATTACTTTAACATCTTTCTTATGCCATATTTATGTTTACATATTTATTCAAAGCTTCTTGAACAGAAAAAGGGATGCCAAAGTACAAATCTAACTGAGTAGCAGATTCACCCAACATATTAAACCACAATAAACAAGCAAATAAATAAGGTTACAATTTTCCAAGTTTAGCACATGGTGAGCAGGCTGCTATTCACCTTTTAAAGGATGATGTCTGAATTGAGATGATGCAATTCCCATACAAAGATCATTTTCCATGGAAATCTGATTCCAGTAGAAACCAAAATAAGAGAGGAATTTGGGAGACAGGCATGCCTTGTTGTGTGATATCATTGTGGGAAGAATTTGAAGCTAACCAAGGAAACACAATTGAATAACGTTTTGAAGGAAAAATTCCTTTTTTTTCCTTCTTTTTAATCCATTATTGAAACATACAAAAACAATCAAAATGTGACCTTAACAACCATCACTTATATGGTTTATTTGGAATAACACTCTCTATGGGTCTACTTGAGTATGTATCCTATTCAAATCATGGACATGATTTCCACTGAGAATAGAACAACAGAAGAGTACAAAATAACAGAGTTGGAAGGGACCTTAGAGGTCTTCTAGTCCAACCCCCTGCTCAAGCAGGAGACCCTATACTATTTTAGACAAATGGCTGTCCAATCTTTTCTTAAAAACCTTCAGTGTTGGAGTACCCACAGTTTCTGAAAGCAAGTCATTCCTCTGATTAATTCTTTTGTCAGGAAATTCCTCCTTAGTTCTAGGTTGCTTCTCTCCTTGATTAGTTTCCATCCATTGCTTCTTGTCCTGCCTTCAGACGCTTTGGAGAAGAGCTTGACCCATTCTTCTTTGTGGCAGTCCTTTAGATATTGGAAGACTACTATCATGCAATTATAACATGCAATTAAATAAATAGTTGAAGTCATCCTCATTTTTAAAAATGGTAAAACTTCATGTCCAGTTTCTAAATAAGATTTTGGAAAAGGGTGAAGTGTTGCAGAGAGTATTTTATTTCTGAAGCAACTGGTGGAGTCTGAACTAAAGCAAAGAAGGCTCCACAATCATGGTTTAGGATAGGTCTAGTAAATTTAAAAGCCACTAAATTACAAATCTCAAAACTATGCCGACTTGACTTAAACAGTTCATCTAGTGACTGTTCTAAGTTACAATGTTACTGAAAAAGTGACTTATGACCGTTTTTCACACTTACGACCGTTGCAGCATCCCCATGGACATGTGATCAGAATCTGGACACTTGGCAACTGACTCATAAAGGTTGCAGTGTCCCAGGGTCATGTGACCACCTTTTGTGACCATCTGACAAGCAGGTAAATGAGAAAGCCAGATTCATTTAACAACCATGTTATTAACTTAAGAACTTCAGTGATTCACCTAACAACTGTAGCAAGAAAGGTCATAAAACGGGGCAAAATTCATTTAACAAATGTCTCACTTAGCAAGAAAAACTTTGGGCTCCCTTGTGATCGTAAGTCGAGGACTCCATATTGGTAGCTTAGCAAATTTGATTGGCATGTAAAGTCTTCTTTACCTGCGATGATGCAACACCATAACCTGTCACAATTGGACACCTGAACATAGCAGCTTGGGAGTTGTTTTTTTTTTCTTGAGATGCTCTACCAGGTAGAAGGACCAGTTGTGCAATTTCTAATCCTTCCTCCTCCACCATCTCCTTTAATTTGTACTCTGGCTTGCTTTCTTCCTGGAGAACCAGATTTGACAGAACACGATAACATGCCTGTAGGTCATGCTGGAACAGGACACAACACGATACGTTGCGTTTCCTTTGAACTTCGTGCAGATCGAGTATCAGCCGAAAGGAGGTCATTTTAATTATCAGATGATTAATTAATTAGACAGTAATTGTCCGACACATGAATCCAAAGATTATGTAGCACTCAACACGGATGTCTAAAATAGGAGGGGGGAAAAATAGCTGGCTTCTCTATTTAAAAATTATTTCCTTTTTCGCCAGAACAAACAAGGGTATGCAAGAGAGTTCACCTTAAGTCTTTTAAAAAAAATGTCTTTCTTACTTATCCAAAGGCAGGTCTGAATATTCTGAATTGTACTGAGAATGACTGATACTTCAGAAAGATTATGTTTTCAGGCAATCTAGAATGGAGCTGTAGAGAGGAAGGGGGAGTTTATTTGTTTGTTTTGAAAGACCAGGACTGGTTCAGCTAAACTCAGGGGGAAATCTCTGGCTAAAGCCTTGAAAAACTTTGAGAAACAGCTCCAAGTTGCCTACTCAATATCCCGGTTGCCAAGGGAAACCAAAAACTCACTTCTCAGCCATAACAATGAAAAGCACTTACTATTTAAACAGGGGTATATTTTAATGATCTCTCCTAATCCTGCTCCAGACATTAGTACAGCCACTACGATAGTTTGCAAGGTTTTATGTGTTGCACGATAAGCAATTAGAGCATTTTTAGTCATGGATAACAAATGTAAAAGTGGGACTGCTTTATTATGATCAGGAAGGTGTGGTGGTACCGAAGACTTTGGATAGATTCTGAATGCAGTTGTTTCTCTCGTCTTTGGATGGAATTTAGTTTATTTCCAGAGGAGGCAGACTGTATTTTTGAGATGTTTTAGACTTCAATTCCTATAAGGATGTTTGTATGTTTTGTAATAGTGCTGGAGAAGGGTATGTGCTGATGGTGGGCTACAGAAGGTGGTTGTGGAAGCAGGCAGTAATAGTGGTTATAGGGAGAGGGAGGGAGAGGGGAAGAAGGAGAGGGAGGGAGAAGGAGAAGGAGGAGGAGGGGGAGAGGGAGAGACGGAGAAGGAGAGAGGGACATGGACAGGGAGAGAGGAGGAGGAGGAGGAGGAGGAGGAGTTGAAGTTGAAGTTGAAGTTGAAGGAGAAGGAGAAGGAGAAGGAGAAGGAGAAGGAGAAGGAGAAGGAGAAGGAGAAGGAGAAGGTGGGAGATTGGGCTAGGCTGCCTGCGAGGAAGGTAGGTTTGATGCCTCAGATTGATCCCATGTGCTAGCCCCCAAGGGCTATTCGCCTGTGCCCAATTACTTAGTGGCCCTGAACTCTGGCTACTGCTACAAATGCTACGTTAGCTTATGATAAGGTCTCCCTCAAACATGGCTTAAGAGTGGAAGAGAGGGCTAATCTGGTATGTATAACTGTGGCCTAGTTGGCCACAGAGGAGGGACTCTCTTCTCAGAGATGTGAACTCTTGATTTTGAAGGTAGCATCAGACAGGACTCCAGGACAGGAACAGGCATATTCAAGGCATCTGATCAAGCAACAAATCCACTGTGCAAGTTCAACAGAGCTCCCTTAACAGGGAAGAGGGAAGAGTTTGAACCTGTTAGTCCAGCAGAACCAGACAGGATACTCAGGGTTGTTGGCTCACTCACCTTTGTTTTAGACCCGTGTTCTCACTGGTTGGTGAAGATATCCTGGTAGATGACCTGTAGTTGTGTCTGAGCAGAAGTGAATTCATCCTTGGATAAGGGGGTGGTCTTTATTGATGGTCTACTGATGATCAGAACTGAAGAAGCTTCTTGGATGAGAAGTGAAACATTTTCAAAAGTAAAACCCAGAAAATCCAGTTGCCTTTTGGAATAGCACTTTTATGACAACCATGGCCTGGGATGATTGAGAATCTTCATAGACATTTGATGCTCTACTTCTTCTTTAGAAGCCATCCCTGGACCTAATGATGCTGGACAACTTTTATCCACCTTCAGATACAAATAAAAAATTGACAGAGCTTTGATTGCACTGGGTATGTCTCTCTCTTTTTTTAACCATATCCTGTGGGCACACCTGGTGAACTGGCTAAAGGGCAAAGAACTTTAATTTAGTTCTTTAAAATAAAGACATTATTTTTCCTCCACTGATGGGCAATAAATAAATAAATACAGGTAGTCCTCAATTTACAACCACTTGTTTAGCGGCCATTCAAAGTTACGATGGCATTGAAAAAGTTATTTGTAATCGGTCCGTGCATGTACAACCATCGCAGCGTCCCCGTGGTCACGTGATCAAAATTCAGGTGCTTGCCAACCAGCTTGTATTTACAACTGGAGTCATGTAATCACCATTTGGGACCTTCCTAACCAGCTTCCAACAAGCAAAGTCAATGAAGGAAGCCAGTTTCACTTAATGATCACATGATTCACTTAACATTTTGCTTAACGACTGTGGCAAAAATGATCATTAAATCATGTACAATTCACTTAGCAACTGCCTTGCTTAGCAACAGAAATTCTTGTCCCAATTATGATTGCTATGTCGAGGACTACCTGAATGGCAGAAACAGAGTGTTCTCACTTTTTCAAAGAAACTGATCATAAAATTTCTTGGCAGCCAATGTGGGAATGCACCAACACACATGTCCCACGCAAAATAAAAAATCTAGTCCAATTGCAGGGCAAAAGAACAAAAATCCAAGATGGCAAAATGTGATTATATCTCTAGTTCTAAAAGGTAAGCAACTCAGTAAAAATTTGAAATATGTCAGATCAGAAGACTCAATCCCAGACAAATCAGTACATGCCAATAACACAACAGATACCCCAGGATTTACAATTTCTCTAGTTTTCTGATTTGCATACTCCTAACTCTTCCCTCATGATTTGATTAAGTTTGTTGTATGAAAACGGCCTTACAACCTCACTCTTAGATTTCTGCACGCTTCATGGTTATTAAAAAATAGTATGCAAAAGAAGTATAGTCCCCATTAGCAAAAAAGATCGGTTGTCCTTGATCTGCATCTCTAATTACATCTAAGAGCAATTGAAGATGAGTAAACATTGATACATAAAAGAAGGCCCATCTATGCTTCCATGCATTTAATTCTTTGTAAATAGTGAATTGTTTTATGTACTTACTACATATTTCAGCTCTATCAGTGTCTAGTATTCTTTTCTGATAAGACCAAAAGCAACAACTCAAACATCTTGATGATTACCTTTAAAAGATCTGCAAGCCTTTTAAAATTGATATGGGTACAATAAAATTACAGGTCTACAATCTAACCCACTTCTTATCCCAATGCCAATTTTACCTAGTTCCCTTGGATGTTCAAAAGCTTTCCATTTGCAACAGAACAGACATAAAAAAGCCAGAAAATGTACACATTAGGAACTGTTATCTTCTCCACCTCTAGTCATATGGGATTTGTGATCCCATCAATTAGACTCAGGAGCCTCCAAAGGTCGAAATCTACAAGATGGTGGCTGTGACAGCACGATTTAAGTTCCAGCTTCTTTGTTGATGTATACATCTATCAAAAGGGCAGGCTTCAGTCTCAGTGCCATCTCCACCATCTTAAAGCTTTTACCTGACACACACACATACAGGTAGTCCTTGACTTACGACCACAGCTGAGCCCAAGATTTCTGTTGCTAAGAGAGACTTAACAAAGTGAGTTTTGCCCCATTTTACGACCTTTGTGGCCACAGTGGGTAAGTGAATCATTGCAGTTGTTAAGTTAGTGATATGGTTGTTAAGTCAGTCTGGCTTCCCCATTGATTTTGCTTGTCAGAAGGTCACAAAAGGTGATCACATGATCCCGGGACCCTGCAACCGTTATAAATACGAGCCAGTGGCCATATATCTGAATTTTGATCATGTGACCATGGGGATGCTGCAATGGTTTAAGTGTGAAAAACACTTGTAAGTCCCCCTTTTTCAATGCCGTTGTAACTTCGAACGGTCACTAAATGAACTGTTGTAAGACGGGGACTACCTGTAATTCCATAGCATTCAACCTAATGGGGAATGTTCCAGATTACCTGGGGATTCGGTAATTCAGTACATCTGGATGAGACTGGGCTGAGAAACAATGTTTTAGAACATGTTTCACACAGTGGAACAACCTGCCTCCAGAAGCGGTGAATGCTCCAACACTGGAAGTTTTTAAGAAGAGACTGGACAGCCATTTGTCCGAAATGGTATAGGGTTTCCTGCCTGAGCAGGGGGTTGGACTCGATGATCTCCAAGGTCCCTTCCAACTTTATTATTATTATTATTATTATAAAATAGAAAAGTTGGACCTCTAAGGAAACAAAGAGACACACTTCAGAATCTTGCCTAAAGACTAAAATCAGTTGAGTTTTTCAAATCTTTTTTTCACCCATTTCTTTATTCAAGTTATATCCACCTCTCACCCAAATATTTAAGATACTTAACTAGAGATCACCCTTCATTTTATTCCCACAACAACAATATCAGTGGTTGGCTGAACTGCAAGTGTGACTGATTTCAAATCAGCCAACAGGTTTTGGACCTGAACCAGGGTTTTTCTAACACCTTAACCATCCCACCATCTGACCTTAAGTTTCATGTTGTTAGAGAAATTGAATATCTAAATGTCAAAATCCATAACTTTTGTGGTTATCTGACAACTATATGTACAAATGGATGGAAAATGTACTTAGAATTCATATTTAACATTTGCCTGATATCAAAAACATGACTGCTAGCTAGAAATTGTACTTGTTTGAAAATCAAAGCTTAGTTGATATCTTACTGGAGAAGCAAAATATTCTAATACTTACTAGTCCTCCTTCTTTCTGTCGCCTTATTTTGCATTAAGCCCCCTTGGGATTCAATGCTACCATCTAGTGGGTATTTTAAAGTATTGAGTTTTCCAATGTCCTCATTGCAATGTAGAGTTAAACAAAATGTTTGACTGTCTTTTCGATGTGAAGTATGTGAGGGTTATACACAAAGGGCTATAAGGAAGTGTGTAATAGCCATTAAAAGATTAGTTTTTGTTAGCTAATGATATGAAGTAAAATTGGGGCGAAATCTTATGAATATTGAACACCTATAGTCATCCCCATCACTCATCATGGTTAAATTTGGACCCTGGATTCCAACATTTAATGCTAAAGTTTCATAAATTAAATGAACATGGATCCTTACAATCTGACTGCTTTTGATCCATCCTCTATGTTGGTAAGATGGATTCGTTATTTATAAAAGCAACTTTTTATTCCTAAACATGTTGGATCTGCATTACAAGATTGATAGAGCAGTCCAATCACACTGATCTGGATTGTTTCCCTTTTTTTTTGTAACTTGCCTAATTAAAGATATAAACCATACCATTAGAAGGCATCAAATAAGAACAAAACTTTTCATAAAACTGAACATTCTAAATACAAAGTCCACAGTTGGTTTTTCACGTCACCACACTTATGCATTCACACAAATTCTCCCACAGTAACAGATGCTATCATCTTCTCTTCCCCTCCGACTAGAATTTTTAAAGGTCCCTGCCTTGTCACTTCCTAGAATCTTCTAAGAACCTTCCTCTTTTGGTAGATATTATACAGAATACAGAATAACAATGTTGGAAGGGACCTTGGAGATCTTCTAGTCCAACCCCCTGCTCAGGCAGGAAACCCCATACCATTTCAGAAAAATTGTTGTCCAATCTCTTCTTAAAAGCTTCCAGTGTTGGAGCATTCACAACTTCTGGAGGCAAGTTGTTCCACTATTTAATTGTTCTAACTGTCAGGAAATTTCTCCTTATTTCTAGTTTGGTTCTCTCCTTTCACTAGTTTCCATCCATTGCTTCTTGTTCTGCCTCTAGGTGCTTTGGAGAATACAACAATCTTCTTTGTGGCAGCCCTTCAAATATTGGAACACTGCTATCATGTCACCCCTTGTCCTTCTCTTCATTAAACTAGACATACCCAATTCCAGCAACCGTTCTTTATATGTTTTAGCCTCCAGTCCCCTAATCATCTTTATTCCTTTTCTCTGCGCTCTTTCTAGAGTCTCAACATCCTTTTACATTGTGGCAACCAAAGCTGGATGCAGTATTCCAAGTGTGGTCTTATCAAGGTATTATAAAGTGGTATTAATACTTCACGTGCTGTGATCATTTTTATTAAGTGCCACTAATACATTGTCAGCTGCAGGAACCATGAACATAAACCTTCTCCAGGGATGATCTGTCCCCAATCTCGTCCTTTAAGTCTTCCACAGTTCACCCATTGCCCCTATAATTTAGTCCACTGGGTCTAGGACAACTCACTGCGGGATAATTCAACACTGGATTAATTGTTTCATCCAGTTACTTTTATTATTGGTGACCACATTCTTTGCATGATATTCTCAAGACTCTTTCCTGACATCACAGTTTAAAAACATCAATATTCTTTCTATGCTGCTGCTTCAAATGAGTTGAGTGTTCACTTCAACAGAGCATCACGGGGATGCTGTGTCCATAAAAGCTCTTTTATTCCAGATTACACCTCCTTACTTGTCCAAAAACTGGATCCATTCAGTGATGTGGCAACGGAAGGGAGTCAAACAAGCAATATGTGGCCACAACATTACAATGGAACTATGTAATACTATCTTACCTGTTTTGACACCCTCCCTTTCCTGGGACGACACTGCTAAGCATGTTTCCATGGGCCTGGGGTTGACTTCAATAGGTTCTGCACAGCATCTTGTCTTGGCCACCATTAATCTGTTCTCTCTTTCTTACAAGAATGTCATCACTGTTTTATCATCCTTTCTCACAACATTTCTTTATTTAACTGATTTATACCCCCTGCAATTGCAAGACTGTCTGTGGTTTACAACGTGCATAAGCAGACAAGTCTGAAATAAATCATTCACCGTAGGACTAAAACACACACATTTGTTTATTTACTTTATTTCTATAGCCACCCAACTCTAACAAGTGACTCTGGGCGGAGATTATGAAACTGTAGAATCATAAATTTTACCATCATAATTATGAAACTGTAGAATCATAAATTTTATAACCATAATTATAAGATCATAGAATCATAAATTTTATCATCATAATTATGAAGCCATAGAGTCATAAATTTTATAAGATCATTGAAACTGAGGTGCCTATCATTCAGGTTGGAACCTCTGAATCAACTTGGTTTTCTGGAGAGCCAGACCACTGGCAGACAACATAACTTCTGCAGCAGGGATGCATGATCCATGATAGAGCAGCTATTGCTGAAAAGAAGTTTCTGAGAACCTTCACTTGATTCTACCCTGAAGTTGTACCTCATAATATCTTCCTGAGACATTTATCAACCGGTATGGAAGTTATCTTCCATTGCTTTCTTCCAGGATGTTTTTTTTTAAACTTCCAAATCCAACTGCTTTTCCGAATCTATGGACATATTTTGGTCGTCCCTAGAGTTATCTTATCCTATTTATATCTCACTTTGATTCAACTAATAGTTCAGTTTTCAATTGTTACACAATAGAATAACAGAATAACAGAGTTGGAAGGGACCTTGGAGGTCTTCTAGTCCAACCCACTGCTCAAGCAGGAGACCCTATATCGTTTCAGACAAATAGTTGTCCAATCTCTTTTTAAAAACCTCCAGTGATGGAGCACCCACAACTTCTGAAGGCAAGCCATTTCCTTATTGCTGTAAACTTTTCTAAATTTTCCCAATTTCTTTTTAAACACACACATTTATTCTCCACCTATACATAAAAATGGCAACATATAAGCAAGTATGTCTTTGGTTTACCCCTGTTTACCATTGCTAATTACAATATATATAATTGAGTATGAATGTTCAAGCACCCTGTCGTGATATATCATTTTCCTTAGACTTCATTCCCACGTGTTTTGGAAATAAGTCCCAAGATTTACGAGTTGAAGCTTGATCATACTAATTAGATTGTTGCATTCTCTTTTTAAGAATATATTTTACATATATTTAAATATTAATTAACATATTCTTGCTCAAATATTCTGGAAATTAGTTTATTATACAGATAGTTATACACGTGTACACAGCTCCCCCACACACACACACACACCTAAAACATAGTACATACAATAACAGAGTTGGAAGGGACCTTGGAGGTCTTCTAGTCCAACCCCCTGCTCGAGCAGGAGACCCTATACCATTTCAGACGAAAGGTTGTCCAGTCTCTTCCTGAAAACCTCCACTGATGGAGCACCCACAACTTCTGAAGGCAAGCTGTTCCACTGGTTGATTGTTCTCACCATTAGGAAATATCTCCTTAGTTCTAGATCAGGGGTCTCCAACCTTGGCAACTTTATGACTTGTGGACTTCAACTCCCAGAATTCCTCAACCAGCTGAGGAATTCTGGGAGATGAAGTCCACAAGTCGTAAAGTTGCCAAGGTTGGAGACCCCTGATCTGGATTGTTTCTCCCCTTGATTAGTTTCCAACCATTGTTTCTTGTCTTCTGGTCCTTTGGAGAATAGTTTGACCCCCTCTTCTTTGCAGCAGCCCCTCAAATATTAGAACATTGCTATCATGTCTTGCCTGGTTCTTCTTTTCCCTAGACCAGACATATCCAATTCCTGCAATTGTTCTTCAACCTCTAATCATCCTTGTTGCTCTAAAGACTGCGTTCACACAATATGCTTAATTATTTCAGGTACAGATGCACCCTAAATATTCTAATTGGATTAGTATTAGGATGGTTTTGTTTTGTTTTATGACTTAAACTGTTGTATAAAGCCAACCTCATTGATTACTTTATGGTTCAATCTATTGAGCAGAACCAGAAAGTGAATTAATTCAAGAATCAGGTTAAGTGTGTTGCCTATAATTTATAATGAATTGGGCAGCACACAACTTTATGGAATTAATCAATCAACTACTTATATGTCCATTTCTTTTCTTTCTTCCCATCCAGCTTTCAAGGGGAAAAGATTCAGCTACAACATTGAGCATTTTGAAAGCTAAAGTTAGTGAAATTATAAATTAAATTTGTTGTTACGTCTTTTTTTTTTTAACTTTTAAATGCTCAGCCTTCTTTCTCACTTTCCAGTGCTTTATTGTGCAAGTATCCTTCAAAAATAATGCATAAAATTACTTGCACTCAGAAACAACTAATTAATCCCATTTACGTAGCAGCCAGGTTGTAAAAGAGCTGTTTCTTTCCTTCCCTGTTTTACTATCTTGTCCACTTCAATAGGTAGATTTGTTCTGAGTCTGGAGCTCCCCTTAGTGGCTAGAGCTACACTATAGATATTTTGCTCAAGCTAGTCTAAAACTCAGGAAAGAACTGCAAGTAGTTCTCAATTTACAACCATTTGTTTAGTGACTGTTTGAAGTTACGACAGCACTGGAAAAAGTGACCTGTGACCGTTTTTCACACTTAGGACCTTCCAGCATCTCTATGGTCATGTGATCAAAAATCAAACACTTGGAAACTGGCTGGTATTTATGACGGATGCAGTGTGTCCTGAGATTATACGATCGCCTTTTGGGACCTTCTGACAAGCAAAGTCAATGGGGGAGCCAGATTCAGTTAACAACTAACTGAACAACTGCAGCGATTCACTTAACAATTGTGGCAGAAAAGGTCATAAAATGTGGTGAAATTAACAACTGTCTCACTTAGTAACAGAAATGTTGGGCTCAACTGTGGTCGTAAATCCAGGACTGTCTATACAATGAGGAAAGCCTAACAAAGCATCAGCAGTTTCTTAATTCCTTCATCTTTCATCATGCTGATGCAGAAAGTTAGATTTTTAAAGAATTCCAGATCGTTAGCTGAACAGTAGGTACTTGAAATAAAAACTGGACGGCAGTTTCTCTTCATGCTTCAATTACATTATCAGTGGTTTTAAATTATAAAAAAAAAACCAACTGTTTCAAAATGGTGCTAAAATGCAAAGGAAATGTTTTGGATTCTTCTGTCCAGCTTGTAGATAATTCTATGAAATCAAAATGGAACAGGCCTAAATTTGATATGAGTGTCACACAGGTGAAAGGAAGATTGAGCTCCAAAATGGCCACATCGAGCTAGAAACTTGTAAAGACAAAATAAGGTGGCGAGGTGGCCTCCTGAATCAGGAGTTCCTCATTTCAAGTGCCAGCATGCCAGGGAACAAAGAGAAAAGCTAGATCAGATGTTGTAAAGCAGGGGTGTCTAACCTTGACCACTTTAAGACCTGTGGACTTCAACTCCCAGAATTCCCCAGCCAGTATTCTGAGAATTGAAGTCTACAGATCTTAAAGTGGCCCTGCTGTAAAGTCTCCAGTTAAAGACCACCCTTGTGAAGAACATCTCAGGATATGATAACAATAACAATAACAATAATAACAATAACGATGACGATGACGATGATGATGGTGGAAGGGACCTTGGAGGTCATCTAGTCCAACCCCCTGCTCAGCCAGGAAATCCTATACCATTTCAGACAAATGCTGTCCAGTCTCTTCTTTAAAACTTCCAGTGTTGGAGCATTCACAACTTCTGGAGGCAAGTTGTTCCACTGATTAATTGTTCTAACTATCAAGAAATTTCTCCTTAGTTCTAGACTGCTTCTCTCTTTGGTTAGTTTCCATCTGTTGCTTCTTGTCCTGCCTTCAGGTGCTTTGGAGAATAACTAGTCTCCCTCTTCTTTGTGGCAACCCCTGAGATATTGGAACACTGCTATCATGTCACCCCTCGTCCTTCTCTTCATTAGACTAGACATACCCAATTCCAGCAACCATTCCTTATATGTTTTAGCCTCCAGTCCCCTGATCATCTTTGTTGGTCTTCTCTGTACTCTTTCTAGAGTCTCAACATCATTTTTACATTGTGGTGACCAAAACTGCATGCAGTATTCTAAGTGCGGCCTTATCAAGGCATTGTAAAGTGATATTAACACTTCACCTGATCTTGATTCTATCCCTCTGTTAATGCAGCCTAGCACTGTGTTGGCTTTTTTGGCAGCTGCAGCACACTGCTGGCTCATATTTAAGTGATTATCCACTAGGACTCCGAGATCCCTCTCACAGTTACTACTATTGAGCAAGGTACCACCTATACTATACCTGTACATTTGGTTCTTCTTGCCTACATGTAGAACCTTACTTTTTTCACCATTGAATTTCATTTTGTTCATAGCCCCCAATGTTCAAGTCTGTCCAGATTCTCCTGTATCTTAAGCCTATCTTCTGGAGTGTTGGCTATTCCTGCCAGCTTGGTGTTGTCTGCAAATTTGATGAGTTTCCCCATCTATCCCCTCATCCAAATCGTTGATGAACCAACAAACCCATTGCAGTACTGACCTGCTTCTGCAATATGTGATCAATAATATCAATTGATGGGTTTACTATAGTCAATATTGCAACAAATTATGTAAAGTGCTTCAAATAAATTCAGGGGGGGGGAGCTGGAAGGGACCTTGGAGGTCTTCTAGTGCAACCTCCTGCTCAAACAGGAGACCCTACACCATTTCAGACAAGTGATTGTCCAGTCTCTTCTTAAAAGCTTCCAGTGATGAAATATCCACAACTTCTGAAGGCAAGCTGTTCCACTGGTAAATTGTTTCCACTGTTAGGAAGTTTCTCCTTAAGTCCAGGTTGCTTCTCTCCTTGATTAGTTTCCATCTGTTGTTTCTTGTCTTGCCTTCTGGAAAATAAGGTGACACCCCTCCCCCTCTTCTTTGTGGCAGCCCCTCAAATACTGGAATACTGCTATCATGTTACCCCTAGTCCTTCTTTTCTTTAGATTGGCCATACCCAGTTCCTGCATCTGTTCTTTATATGTTTTAGTCTCCAGGCCTTTAATCATCTTAGCTACTCTTCTCTACAGTTTTTCCACAGTCTCAACATCTTTTTTGTCATGTGGTCACCAAAACTGGATGCAGTATTCCAGGTGTGGTCTTACCAAGGTTTTATAAAGTGGTAATCCAAAGCATAACAGAAACATGATGTATTACTTTTAAGTCCAAAGTAGCCCATCCCAATAAAGAATATCTTCTCATCCACCCCAGTCCAAAAAAAATTTCTCCAAAACCTTTTGGAATTGTCCTGTTGACCTATAACTCATGTGTCTCCTCAAGTCCCTAAGGTGCTCCATTTTAACGGGTAAAAAAGAGATGATATGATGTCATCAAAACTGCTACTTCTGACAAACTTGTTTTATTTAATTCCAGCCCAAACATGTGTTCTATCTAGTCTTCATGAGCATTGAAATTGCATTTTTCACAGGGATGCTAAGAGGTGCATGATTAATGGGGGCTGTGCTCGCAAATCCAGTTATCAGATAATGGGATTAGCCGGTGTAGCTCTGGAGAGCTGCTGCCACGCTTTCAAAAATGCATTTCTGAATCTACATATTCAGCTCCAAGTCCAATCATGTTATTGCATAACAAATAAAAATGCTAGGCAAGCATTTTAAAGAGCAGCTGTCATAATTTAGATTTTTAACAATGGCAGCAGTGAGAAACTAAGGACAGGTAAAAGAGAGCACTTCCCTATCAGGGCTGTTCCATGTTGTATGCAGAAGGCAAGTTAATTCATTGTCTATCTTTTATTTGCATGTGATAATGGTGGGTAGGGGTCTATATCAAAGGGTCATGATGGCTCAGTGGTTAAAGTGACAGCCTGCATTCAAGACCCAAATGCTGCACAGCAAGATGATCTCCCATTACTTGCCCCAACTCCTGCCCACCTAGCAGTTTGAAAACATGCAAATGTGAGTAGATAAATAGGTACCATTTCGGTGGGAAGGCAACAGCATTCTGTGCACTTCAGCATGTAGTCATGATGGCCAAATGACCACGGAAGCAATCAACACTGGGTTTCTCAGCTAAGAAACAGAGATGAGCACTGCCTCTAGAGTCAGACACGACTAGACCAGGGAAATCTTTCATTTTACTTTTAGGTGTCTAAATAATAGAAACAAATCACAAAAACCACCTGGAGAATTGCCTCTTTGTCCAGGATGAGTGAACCAATCCATTTTGGTGTCTCTTAGATTCTCATCATTACAGATCGGTCAAGTTTGATTTATTGAGTATCAGAATTTTCACTCAAGGTTTGCATGAAAAGCTGTGTGTATAGTTTGATGCCCTTTTGTCTAGTGCAGGGGTAGGCAACCTTGGCTCGTGGACTTCAACTCCCAGAATTCCTGAGCCAGCATGGCTCAGCTTGGAAACCTCTCCCTTTCCCCTCAGCGTGGCTGGCTCAGGAATTCTGGGAGTTGAAGTCCACGAGTCATAAAAGAGCCAAGGTTGCCTACCCCTGGTCTAGTGGTAGGTGAACGTGTTTGTCATTTGGCCTCCTACCCCACGTTTTTATAAATAATTTCCCCATATGTGAGATAGCATAACATCTGTTCACTATTTTCAGGAATGTCTGCAAATAGAGATTTATTTGGCTGAAGGCTTTTTAATGTCTCTGAGTGTACAGGAATATGGAGATAGACTTGAAGAAGGACCTCAGGGACTATTATATAAACATCAGGGGATAAGGAAAAAAACACAAGATTGCCCCAACAAGACTGACTTTCTTTACCGATAAAGAAAAATGTTTGTAGCTCAGGGTTGAAATGGGGGGTCCTTGGTGCTTTCTGAGCTTGGTTGTTTCCTTGCAGATGTTTCATTACCCAAACTAAGTAACCTCATCTTTCACATCTGCAAGAAAACAACCAAGCTCAGAGAGCACCAGATACTCCTGACTTTCTTTAGACTATGAAGAGAGAGAATCTCGGTCATGCTTTCAATATTCTGTTATTATCTATATACTACCAAAGCTCTCATGTCTGTAACCATTAACTGGGTGAAACAGTGTATCCTAGGTCAGTGGTGGCGAACCTATGGCACGGGTGCCAGAGGCGGCACTCAGAGCCCTCTCTCTGGGCACGCGTGCCGTCGCCCCAGTCCTAGGCCTTCAGCTGGGTTTTATAAAACCTTTTCGCTTTAGGCCTCCGCCGCCGTATGCAAAAAAAAAAAAAGGTTCAATCAGTCAATTTCAACTTCTCGCGGGGGAAAAAAAAGATCTTGCAAAGTTGGAATTGATTGATTGAACTTTTTAGTCCCACCCAGTCTGCCGTTACCACCGCAGCCACACCCACCCAATGGGCCACACCCACCCAATTGGCCACACCCAGCCAATGGGCCACACCCACCCGGCACCCGACGATGCATAAGTGGGTTTTGGGTTGCAGTTTGGGCACTCGGTCTCTAAAAGGTTCGCCATCACTGTCCTAGGTCAAAATGTTTTCAACCAAATGGGCTAATTTAAAGAATGTATCCAAAATCTGGGACCCGCATGGAATTAAAATTTGGTAAATTTTATAAAACATTTTATTACAAAGAAATGATCACAAAACATTTGATGACGGTGATACAAAAGGTCATAAAACATTTCCTGTGGTCAACTTCTAATGTTTGACCCGGCTATGTAGTGCAACATGGGCTACTTTCGAGACAGATGCATCTTCTGAATATCCCTCTAAATTTTTACGAACATACAAGTACGTTAGAAACTTGTAAGCCAGAATGGGACAGCTAACTGCGGCCAACTCGCCGTGGCCAACTCACAACTCACTCGCTGTGAGAAAATTCAACCATTCAATTTAAATGTTTTAAATAATGAATAAAATATTTTAACTTTTGTCATTCACATTTCCTTTGGTCTTCCCTTTTGCATCCTTTCTTTAATAATTCTATTCCGCCATTTCTTCGATATTAATGTAACTCTTGTCCTACAGAGAGTTGTCCCATGGAGAGTTGGCTGTAGTGAGTTGTCCCGGAGTAAGCTAGCCAAAGAAAGTTGTCCCACAATGAGTTGGCCGTGACGAGATGGCCAAGGTGAGTTGTCCTGCAGCAAGTTGGCTGCAACAAGTTGGCCAAGGCGAGTTGTCCCACGGTGAATTGGTCACACTGAATTGTCCTAGACCCATTAGAAGCTCTGCCATTGTTGAAGGCATTGAGGAATCTGGTAAGGAAATACCTCTGAAAAGAGATCCAATGAGTCACTGGTTGCCTAGCACCCTATAACAATAAACTGGAGTTCCAATACTATAATGTAGCGTCTGATCCTGATGTGGCCTACTTCGAATTGCTGATATTGAAATTACTGGGCAGAATATTCCTTTGTTTTCCCATGCCCATCCTGTTCTTCAGGAATTCTTTTCCTTCCGTTCATACTTATCCAACAGCTGAGTCAAATTATGAAGAGTGCAATACAATCAGCAACAGGTTTAGGGCTCGTTCTAAATCAGGTTATTTCTCTAAAGCAGACATTGACTGACTGACTATGTGACATCAATGGTTCATTCATTTTTGACCACATAATTACATGTATTTACAGTGCTTTTATCTCATTTCAATCATGGGACTTTAAACCTCATTCTTAGCAGGGGTTCCACAAGAACTAGATATTATATTACAGATAATCCTTGATTTAAGGTTGGCAATTGGGACTAGGATTGCCATTGGTAAACAATGTAGTTATAAAAACAGTTTGGTCTAATGGTTAAAACATCAGGCATAGAAAATGGGAGACTGTGAGCTTTAATCCCTTCGTAGACATGAAAGCCAGCTGGGTGACTTTGGACTAATCACCAGGAGACTGTGAGTTCTAGTCCCGCCTTAGGCAGGAAAAAGGGCTGGGTGACTTTGGGCCAGTCACTCTCTCTCTCAGCCCAACGTACCACACAAGGCTGTTGCTGTGGAGAAAAATAGGAGGAGAAGGAAGTATTATGTATGTTTGCTGCCTTGAGTTACTCATAAAGTAATAAAGGCAAAATAAAAATCTAATAAATAAATAAAGTGCAATGTCATATGTCTGCATCGCTTAGCAAGGCAGGCCTGGTTGCCATAACCCAAGGTTGTTAAATATGATGTGGAGGGAGTCCCAAGTAAGGAGCATGGGGGTGCTGTGGAAGGTTGCCAAGGAGTGGGTTGGAAAGGTCTGGTGCACAAATTGAAGCAGAGGATACATTAGCACATTGCAAGATGCATGAATTCAGGAGGGCCAGAGCAAAAGGATTCAGGATGAGTGCAAGCACAAGAAGAGCGAAGGAGGGCATTCATGGTGTCTGTATGTGTGTGTGTGTGTATGTATGTGTGTGCCTGCGAGTGCAAGGAGACCTAGGAAGGAGGGCACTAGTAAATGTGGGCATGTGTACAAAGCAAAACACATTTTAAAAACTCTATATAACACCACATAGCAGTACTTTGCCAGTTAGTCTGAGCTTGGAAGCTAAATAGAATTGTGCCTATTAATACATGGATGATTGTCCTCCTGTTCATGTCCAGACTACTGGCCAGATTGTCCAACTTAATCCTTGAGTTGCTAATTCTTCTACTTTCTACATGCATTTTGCTAATGTCTGAAGGAGAAGCGAGGGAAATCCATATAAATCTTCCATGTACTCGGAAGCCCTGTATCAGGTGAAGATCTCTGCTGCCTTGCCTGCTGTAGACCTAGGAGGTATGGGGAAATTCAAATACACAATGGTACGATAGCTAAACCAGGGCTCTCCAAACCTGGCAACTTTAAGACTTGTGGACTTCAAGTCCCAGAATTCCCCAGCCAGCATGGCTGGCTGGGGAATTCTTGGAATTAAAGTCCACTAATCTTAAAGTTGCCAGGTTTGGAGAGCCCTGATCTAAACAAATCAGGAACAGTTCAGGACCTTGGATAGCAGAATTCCTTGGCTGGAATTTATTTTCCCTTGTTGTTGTTAGTTGCGAAGTCGTGTCCGACCCATCGCGACCCCATGGACAACGTTCTTCCAGGCCTTCCTGTCCTCTACCATCTTCTGGGGTCCATTTAAGCTCACGCCTACTGCTTCAGTGACTCCATCCAGCCACCTCATTCTCTGTCGTCCCCTTCTTCTATTGCCCTCAATCTTTCCCAGTTATTTTCCCTATTAGGAACCAAACTTCAGGATTTTCTACATACAACCAGGCTATTCAGAAGCTCATTGGGGGCTACTATCTCATAACTCCACCCCTACTGGCTATTAGCACTGGTTCTTAAAGAGCCCTTGTCTATTTCTGAAATCTTAACTATAGATATTATGAAAAAATCATCCTCTGAATTGGTATTTTTCAGATCTTGGTACAAGAATAAAGCTACAGTAGAACAGATGTGATCCATAATATAATGTGTCATTTTTGTACTAATTTGATGAAGGCCCAACCACTTATCCGAATATACTTCGGCTTCCAAGTCCCTGTCATGTTGGCAAAGCAAACGGAATGATTGAGAAGAAGAGAGAGAAGGTTGCGATGTAATCAGTGGCTATTCTTTGTCCAGCTCTGCAACCGTTTTACCTAAAGCATTGAAATTCAGATTTTTCTCCGTTCATCTTTCCTCAAAATATCAACCAAATGCCAACCTGAAATTCTTTGGAGAATTTATCGATAATGTCATAATGTCAAAATTTAAGAGAGTAGGAAGTATCTCGATACAACATAATATTACTAATTTCCAGTCTTCGGTATTTGACCTGAAAATCAAGCTCTATTTTCACCCATCTTCCCCTCCCCTCCCCCCATTTTTCCTGATATGTCAAATCCCCACAGGAAGCGGAGGAATCTCCAATGGCCTCCCAAACAAAAATGAGGGATAGAAAGGCTAAAATTCCAGACACCAGCTGTTGTTCGTGGTAAAGGGTCATGGAACCTTATAGAATGATTGCAAAATGAAGAGTAGATATAAACATAACCCATGGGTATATTTACACTATTTATTTCCCAATCAGCAAGGACTCTTTAAAGATGTCTTGTTAAAAACTGAAAGATCTCCCTAAACCAGGGGTAGGCAACCTTGGCTCTTTTCTGACTCGTGGACTTCAACTCCCAGAATTCCTGAGCCAGCCATGGCTCAGCTTGGAAACCTCTCCCTTTCCCCTCAGCATGGCTGGCTCAGGAATTCTGGGAGTTGAAGTCCATGAGTCAGAAAAGAGCCAAGGTTGCCTACCCCTGCCCTAAACCTTTCCCATCTAGCTCTGTCTGGAAATGTTACATTTCAATGTACTGAAGTCCTCACATTTGGAAAGATAAAATGATAAAAAAAAAAGATGTTGAGACGTTAGAAAGAGTGCAAAGAAGAGTAACAAAGATGACAAGGGATCTGGAGGCTAAACTGTATGATGAACGACTAGGGGTGATATGACAGCAGTCTTCTAGTACTTAAGGAGCTTTGCAATAGTGGCAAATATCTGTAGTTCGGGTCTAGATGAGGGTAAAGTTTCATTCTCTGAGCTTGTGGGTTGGTTTCTGAATGTTTTGTTACCAGGCAAGGTTACATCTTCAATGGAGTTTAGGGATATCAGTGTCAGTGCTCTTCTGTTTATAAGGGCTTCATCACAAGACCCTCACTCAACACACCCACACCTGAAACCCTTATGAACAGAGGAACACTGACACTGACATCCCCTAAACTCCATTGAAGATGTTACCTAGCCTGGTAACGAAACGTTCGGAAACCAAACCACAAGCTCGGGGAGCGAACCTTCACCATCACTTGACATAAGGGGCTGTCAGAGAAGAGAAGAAGGGGAGGGTTGACCTATTCTCCAAAGCACCTGAGGGCAGGACAAGAAGTAACGGGTGGAAGATCATTGAAGAGAGACCCAACCTAGAACTAAGGAAGAATTTCCTGACAGAGAGAACAATTAATCAGTGGAATGGGTTACTTCCGGACGTTGTGGGTGCTCCATCACTGGAGCACTGGAGTTTCCAAGGAAAGACTAGATGGAATGGTATGGGGGTCTCCTGCTTGAGCAGGGGTAAAACTAGAAGACCTCCCAAGATCCCTTCCAATTCTATTATTCTATGTTGCAACACACAGTATTTTGTAAAAGGGATTGCATGACTGTAGCGACTGCCACAAGGTGGCACTGTCATGTTAGCCTTTACTTGAAGAGAATTGCAAGAAGTATGGTGTCAGTCTTGGAAGATGCAATAAATCACAGCAGCCCCATTCCCATTTAGGGCACAGCTGGGAAGAAGCTGCCTGCTTGTGGGTTTCCCTACTGTGAAGATTATTTGAACAGGCCTATTCACTAGATGTTAATTATTGGCTTTGCTGGATGGAAGAAACAAGTTTGTTCACCTCTAAGTGAGAACTGAAAAAGCTGAGCAGGTATAGAAACTGGGTGGTTTAAAACTGAAGCAGACACCAGGACAGTGTTTCTGAAGCATGGCAGCTTTAAGATGAGTGGACTTCAACTCTCAGAATTCCCAAACTAAAACTCACAGTCTCCTGGTGATTGGTCCAAAGTCACCCAGCTAACTTTTTTGCCTAAGGCAGGACTAGAATTCTCAGTCTCCTAGTTTCTGGTCGGCACCTTAACCACTAGACCAAACTATTATCATATTTGGGGGACAGCCTGAATATTATCCAGTACATTATCCAGCCTACTTCAGTAGGTTCCTATCTTCTCTGTGGACTTTTCATGACGTCTAAGGATTGCAAGATTAACTTCAATCTTCCTATCCAATATAATTAACTCCACTATCCTACTCTATTTTTAGCCCGGCCTGACCTAGCTTATTATTGGACACTCCATTGATAAAAGTAACTTAATCAGATGTGGAACTGTACAATGGAATCACTATGTAGTAATATCATAGCCAGTCTCCCCAGTCCTCAGCGAGAAAGACTGAAACTATACTGCTTCATCTGTGAATCCAATGAAGGACATTGAGACTTTCTTCTGTCTAGAATAGAATAGAATAGAATAGAATAGAATAGAATAGAATAGAATAGAATAGAATAGAATAGAATAGAATAGAATAGAATAGAATAGAATAGAATAGGAATAGGAATAGGAATAGGAATAGGAATAGGAATAGGAATAGGAATAGGAATAGAATAGAATAGAATAGAATAGAATAGAATAGAATAGAATAGAATAGAATAGAATAGAATGTTGGAAGGGACCTTGCAGGTAACTATACCATTTCAGACAAATGGCTGTCCAATCTCTTCTTAAAAATCTCCAGTGTTGGAGCATTCACAACTTCTGGAGGCAGGTTGTTCCACTGGTTAATTGTTCTAACTGTCAGGAAGTTTCTCCTTAGTTCTAGGTTGCTTCTCTCCTTGTATATTTTCCATCGATTGCTTCTTCTCCTGCCTTCAGGTGCTTTGGAGAATAGCTTGACTGCCTCTTCTTTGTGGCAGCCCCTGAGATATTGGAACACTGCTATCATGTCCCCCCTCGTCCTTCTCTTCATTAGACTAGACATACCCAATTCCAGCAACCATTCCTTATATGTTTTAGCCTCCAGTCCTCTGATCATCTTTGTTGCTCTTCTCTGCACTCTTTCTAGAGTCTCAACATCTTTTTTACATTGGATGCAATATTCCAAGTGTGGCCTTACCAAGGCATTATAAAGTGGTATTAATTCACTTCTCTTGTCACTGTGGGCTGTTTTCTGCATTCTGGTATTGCAGTCTAGAGCAGGCTGGAGATGGTAGGATAGTATTTCTCAACTCTGGCTGCTTGATGATGTGTGGACTTCAACTCCCAGAATCCCCCAACCAGCCAGTAGTAAATATAGATGTCAGACGAGGAAGTTGGCTATAGTACAGGTAATCCTCGACTTACAACCGTTCATTTCAGGAACGTTTGCTGGAATTGGGTATGTCTAGTTTAATGAAAAGAAGGACTAGGGGTGACATGATAGTAGTATTCCAATATCTCAGGGGTTGCCACAAAGAAGAGGGAGTCAAGCTATTCTCCAAGGCGCCTGAGGGCAGGACAAGAAGCAATGGATGGAAACTAATCAAGGAGAGAAGCAACCTGGAACTGAGGAGAAACTTCCTGACAGTTAGAACAATTAACCAGTGGAACAACCTGCCTCCAGAAGCGGTGAATGCTCCAACACTGGAAGTTTTTAAGAAGAGACTGGACAGCCATTTGTCCGAAATGGTGTAGGGTTTCCTGCTTGAGCAGGGGGTTGGACTAGATGACCTCCAAGGTCCCTTCCAATTCTATTATTATTATTATTATTATTATTATTATTATTATTATTATTATTATTATTATTATTATTATTTACTGACCATTCAAAGTTACAATGGCGCTGAAAAAAATTGACTTATGATAGTTTTTCACAGTTATGACTGTTGCAGCATCCCCACGGTCACACGATCAAAATTCAAACACACATATTTATGACGGTCGCAGTGTCCCGGGGTCACGTGATCACTTTTTGAGACCTGCTGACAAGCAAAGTCACTTTCACTTAACAACCGTGTTGCTAACTTAACAACTGCAGTGATTCACTTAATAACTGTGGCAGGAAAGGTCACTTAACAACACCTCACTTAGCAACAGAAAGTTTGGGTTCAATTGTGGTTGTAAGTCAAGGACTACCTGCATTCACAGTTTCTCCTTCCCCAGTGGATCTGATCCTCAGATGCCGTATCTTTTTTTTAATATCTTCATTGTTCTTCAAATTCCATGTCTTGATCTGCAAAAACAATGTTTTTTTTTTATCCAGTTTAAATCTTTCAGACAATTGCATATAGGTAAACCAGTGGCAAATATAACCTTCCTTTTCCAGTTTTTTTTCTCGTTTTGGGTCTAAATTTCACATCATCACAAACCACCCAATCAGCATATATCATCCCTGGTTGTTTGGCAATCCTTTCCCTCCTAAAAACAGCTTTTGATGTGACACCCATAAAAGCGATTTAGGAAATGCTCTTGTTTTATATCTATTCCAGATTCTCAGTATGGCCCATTTGCAAAATGATTCCCAAATGCTACATTAACTTTTGACTTCTCATACCATAAGTAATCGTACCACCCAAATCTCAATTCACGACCTTCTAACTCCAATAGCCTTTTAGTTGCTTTTTTAAAAAGTGATCTATTCTTTTATCCAACTCAAACAACATTACCTCAAAGTATCATTTTAGGTTGGGCAGGGCTAACCCCACTCTTTTCATAGCATCTTGAAGCAATTTATATTTAATTCTAGGGTTTTTTTCCCCTTATTACACAAATTTAGAAATATCCATTTGCCATTGTTTTAAAGGTAAATCAGTTGTCATATTTGGTTCAGTGTAAAATAAAAACAACATCTATGATAAATTTATTTATTTATGTGTAAAATTTATTAGCCGCTCATTAACAGAGGGATAGAATCAAGATCACGTGAAGCGTCAATACCACTTTACAATGCCTTGGTAAGGCCACACTTGGAATACTGCATCCAGTTTTGGTCACCACGATGTAAAGAAGATGTTGAGACTCTAGAAAGAGTACAGAGAAGAGCAAC
This sequence comes from Azemiops feae, assembly GCA_023970755.1. Taxonomy (NCBI): domain Eukaryota; kingdom Metazoa; phylum Chordata; class Lepidosauria; order Squamata; family Viperidae; genus Azemiops; species Azemiops feae. The sequence continues at coordinate 1,254,081 of JALGBA010000241.1, forward strand.
AAAGATGATCAGGGGACTGGAAGCTAAAACATACAAGGAACGGTTGCTGGAATTGGGAATGTCTAGTTTAATGAAGAGAAGGACGAGGGGTGACATGATAGCAGCATTCCAATATCTCAGGGGCTGCCACAAAGAAGAGGGAGTCAAGCTATTCTCCAAGGCGCCTGAAGGCAGGACAAGAAGCAACAGATAGAAACTAACCAAAGAGAGAAGCAACCTAGAACTAAGGAGAAATTTCCTGACAGTTAGAACAATTAATCAGCGGAACAACCTTCCTCCAGAAGCTGTGAATGCTCCAACACTGGAGGCTTTTAAGAAAAGACTGAACAACCATTTGTCAGAAGGTCACAAAAAGTGATCACATGACCCCAGGACATGGCAACCTTCATAAATATAAACCAGTTGCCAAGCATCTGAATTTTGATCATATGATCACGGGGATGCTGCAACGGTCATCAGTGTGAAAAACGTTCGTAAGTCACTTTTTTCATTGCCGTTGTAACTTCGAATAGTCAGTAAATGAATGGTTGTAAATCAAGGACTACCTGTATTTCAAAGCGGGAGCCTACTGCAGAGGGAAGCTACATGAATTTTCTTTTTTTTCCGCCTTTATTGTCTGTAAATAAGGAGAGAGGGTGTTTCCTGCATTTGCTGGGATCTGAAGAAGCTGCTCAAACAACATCATCCGCAAAAAACACAACATTATCATTTTCCATTAATGCCAGTGGCCCATAAAATATGGAGATAACTCTTGGGAGTCATATGTTAACAATAGCAATCAGAGTTAGGAGAGCAGAGAAGGAAAAAGTTTGGACCTCAAGGGCAAAGTTCCCTTCAATTTTATTTTTTAAAAAATCCAATGTATGTCTGCCTTGTTCTTGTGTTTGTGTGTGTGTGTGTGTGTGTGTGTGTTCCTCCCACCATCCCCATCTCTTCTCCCTCACTCAATTATGGATAAAGGTCTCAAAAGCTGCAAATGGTTTGGGCCTCTGAAAGGGATTTGATTTTAACTTATTAGTTTTCCTGCGTGAGATGAAAAGGCAATAAGTTTTATGCTATCCATAGAATGATCCAGGTCTGGGCAGTTGTACATCATCATCCCCAGTGGATGCAGGAGCAAAGAGAACCACAAAATTTCTCGAGCTAAACTCAAAACAGTCTGGACTCTCCTTCTGAGTGTAACCTCTTTTCTTTGGCGTGATAAGAGAGAAGGCCCAGGCAAAAATGTGTGTAATGGTGTGTGACACAAGCTTCACCCTTGCATTTGTCATCCTGACACACGTTTCATCCCTTGCCCTCAGATCCCTGCTGATGCACATTATAACTGCACATTAAATCATCAAAGCCACAGAAAATTAAGGAATGTGCTTCAGAATTTTAGTATAAAATTGGATAAATTTCCAGGTGGGGGAGAGAGAGAAAGAGAAAGGAGGGGAGGGGGGGAGGGAGGGAGGGGGGAGGGAAGGAAGGAAGGAAGGAAGGGAGGGAGGAAGGAAGGAAGGAAGGAAGGAAGGAAGGAAGGAAGGAAGGAAGGAAGGAAGTTATAAAACTCTCCTAAGAAAAGACTGTATAAGAAAAAAAAGTGACAAGAAATAAACTTGAGTCTAAACAAGCATATATATATGTGTGTGTGTGTGTATGTGTGTATGTGTGTGTGTATGTGTATACACACACACACACACATACATACACACACACACAGAGAGGTAGTGGTATCTATTAGCAACTGGCATCTTTTGATTTTTCCCTGCCAGCATCAAAGCAATCAAGGTGGACAGGAAATTCTGAAATTTTGAAAATCTAGGCAAAATGTTAAGTTTGCAAGCTGAATTTCACTTTGCTGACGGTTTACCATTGGATGAATGCTGAATTTTATTGGAGATATTTTTTACCTCAAAACCAAATATCAATTAATGTAACGAGGTAGGGACACCCAGCTTGGAACCACAATGTCTGAAGAAATCCCCATTCCTGCAAATTTCTACTTGAACCCTAAGATTTTCTGCCGCAGTTGAGGTCCGGTGAGTAGCCAGAAATGGCTTTTCTCTGTGGTGTCCATCCAGTTCTGAGATGCCTCGCTCTGAATTCCTATTTAGCTTTTTGACATCAATCCAAACAGGGTTGTTATTTGAGGGAAGAACCACAAGGAAATTTCAGTGCTAAGGGCTACATTGGAAAAAAAGAAAAAAACAACCGCATGAAATGGGTTTCCTTAGAAAACTATGTGGACTAGAACGTTGACGTGAAGGGGACTTGAAGGAGCGTGGCTTGATGTCGCCCTAATTGAGGCAGTTTCGGGGAACATATGAGGAAGCCAGCTCCTCGGAGACTGAGCAAGCAAACAAACAAGAGAGGGCAGCTAAGGAAAGAGAAGAGGAACAAGTGAGAGGGGAAGAAAGAGAATGGAAGAGCTAAGAAAGTTGAGACTATGGACTATGGATTGCTGTTGCTGCCTCCTGACTGCTCTGAGATGCTTGCTGAGTGCGTGTAAGTTTGTCCATTGTGTAAGATTGGAGCATTGTTTGCTGTTGCGTTAGGTGAGGCTGCTTCAGAAGATATATAAGGACACACGTTCCCCAGAAAATGAATTTATTGAGCCAGCAAAGAGGAAAGCAGATGGAAACAAACAGTCAGAGGAATACAGGTAGCCCAAAGTTTCTGTTTGTTAAGCGAGACAGTTAAGTATTTTTTTTTCTGCTTTTATGACCTTTCTGGCCACAGGTGTTAAGTAAATCACTGCGGTTATTAAGGTAAATCTGGCTTCCCCTTTGACTTTGCTTGCCAGAAAGTCAGCAAAGGGGATCAGGTGACCCCAGGACACTACAACTGTCATGAATATGAGTCAGTTGCTAAGTGTCTGAATTTTGAATACATGACCACGGGGATGCTGCAACGGTTGTTAAGTGTGAAAATGGTCATAAGTCACTTTTTCTGGTGCCGTTGTATAACTTCAAACGATCACTAAATGAACTGTTGTAAGTCGAGAGCTACTTGTATGCGGGGGGGGAACCAATCACGTTCATGCAGCATGGAGAGCAAAGGAAGCTTTATGACGATCTGTAAGGTATAGGGCAGTGATGGTGAACCTTTTAGAGACTGAGTGCCCAAACTGCAACCCAAAACCCACTTATGCATCGTCGAGTGCTGGGTGGGTGTGGCCTATTGGCTGGGTGTGGCCCATTGGGTGGGCGTGGCCCATTGGGTGGGCGTGGCTGCGGTGGTAACGGCAGACTGGGTGGGACTAAAAAGTTCAATCAATCAATTCCAACTTTGCAAGATCTTTTTTTTTCCCGCGAGAAGTTGAAATTGACTGATTGAAACTTTTTTTTTTTTTGCACATGGCGGCGGAGGCCTAAAGCGAAAAGGTTTTATAAAACCCAGCTGAAGGCCTAGGACTGGGGCAACGGCACGCGTGCCCACAGAAAGGGCTCAGAGTGCCACCTCTGGCACCCGTGCTATAGGTTCGCCACCACTGGTATATGCAATGTTTGTTCTCTCGCCTGAAGTGAACCCAACTACCGTAGTCCTTGACTTATGACCACAACCGAATCCAAATTTTCTGTTGCTAAGCAAGACAGTGGTTAAGTGAGTTTTGCCCCATTTTACGACCTTTCTTGCCACAGTTGTTCAGTGAATCACTGCAGTTGTTAAGTTAGTAACACAGAAAGGGAGAAATGGAAGAAGAACTTAGATATCCTCAGAATCAGTGGTGGGATTCAGCCGGTTCGCACCACTTTGGCAGAACCGGTAGCTAATTTTTTGTTGCCCAGGCCCAGAACGGACTTCCAGAAGCAGCATCCACACAGAGAACCGATTGTTCACCTATTTGAATCCCACCACTGCTCAGATTACTACAGTAGAAGAACAAAGGCAGGGTATCAATCGGAATATCAAACATACCTGCATCAGCGCACAGAATCTGAGAACCAAACAAGAAGAATTTGAAATCCTAACAAATATGATGACCATGACATCACTTAAACTTGGTGGGAGGACATACATTAGCCCGGAAGGCTACAACGTACTCAAAAGGATCATGCAAAAAAGGAAAGGGTGTCATTCCGCATAGCCATTCCCATAAATTCATGACACAAAGCACGGAAATCCTGGTAAAGACTTTGAGTGAGAATTAAAAAGACAGAGGGAAAAAAAAGTGACATCACGATGAGAGGTTGTACAGATTGCCTGGAGAGGAGATGGATGAAGTCTTTTTGTGCCAGATGATCAGACTTTTGAAGGGCACAGGTTGGGGACACTGGATGTTAGCTACCTGACATCTGCAGGAAATCTACATCTGCCAAAAGTCAGAGGCCCAACACATTCTTCATTGTCAGAAGAGGTTTGTTGTCTTCAACCTAATCTTATCAACAGCTGGCCACATGGGTGAAAGTGACTGAGTTATCCTTGAGTGTCTCTGATATCAAAGGGAGAAGAAATAGAGATGTTCAGATATATACACCACACTAGATTTTATAAGAATTCCAGGCCAGTATGATCCAAAGTCAGAATAAGCTCTTAAAAGGGATTAGGAATAAGTAGGAATTAGTCCCAAAGGTGCTTTTTCAAAAGGCAACTGGATTTTGTTTTTTTGTTTTTTGTTGATTTTGTTTTTCCCTTGAAGACGTTTCGCTTCACTTCCAAGAAGTGGAGGAGAAGCAAAACTTCTACAAGAAAAAACAAAGTCCAGTTGCCTTTTGAGAAAAAGCACCTTTGGGACAGCCATGACTTGGATGACTGAGAATCTCCGTAGACGAGTAGGAATTAGGAATAAGTAGCTCTCAAGTATCTGATTTCCCCTTGTCACCTCCTGAATCCATCACTTGTTATAGAAAGATTCTTAGAAATAAAGATCTAGAAGCTAACGTTTTGCTTTCCCTTGTCAGTTGTTCTTTTTTAATCATTTTTTCCAAAAAGTTAGAGGGGAACCCCAACAGAGGGGGCGTCCATGCACCCATTGTCTCTTATGGTACCAGTTGCTTACACTCAGCTAGCCAGCCGCAACTATAGCAAGGCAACATGATATCAAAATGATGTATGAATGTTATCACATAGATCAGGGGTCCCCAACCTTGGCCACTTTATGACTTGTGGACTTCAACTCCCAGAATTCCTCAGCCAGTACGTAGATGACCTCGTGGCTTTTGATGCAGGCACACAAATCTTACCATTAGCAAACTGTCATGATTTGATGTATTTGCTCCCTACTTATGCTCTCCTGCGAACAATCCTGGGCCCAATCCACCCCGCTGATTTATTCTTCATAAGTACTGCAATTCAAAATGAAAAAGGTCTTCTGCAGTCACGACATAAGCCTAAGGCTGAAAATCAGGCTTGTCAGATGCTATGTTTTTTCTATCCTGCTCTATGGAGTAGAGAGTTGGTCTCTGACGGAAGGCCACCTGAAGAGACTAGAAGCATTTGAAATGTGGATTTACAGGCGGCTGTTACGTATAAGCTGGGTGGACAAGATCAGAAATGAGGAGGTGATAAGCCACCTGGGAAAGCCAAGGGAAATCATCAAAACAATTAAAAAACGAAAATTAGAATATTTCGGACATGTGATGCGACAACCAGAAAAATATGGCATACTCCATTTAATCCTCCAGGGAAAGATTGAAGGCAAACGAGGTCCAGGCAAAAGAAGAACATCATGGCTTCAAAATCTAAGGGACTGGTTTGAACAAAACTCAGCAGCACTTTTTCGTGCGGCTGCTGATAAAAACAGGATCGCCAACTTGATCGCCGACGTCCGATAACGGATATGGCAGAAGAAGAAGAAGTACTGCAACTACAGATAGTCCTCAACCTGCCACCACAATTGAGCCCAAAATTTCTGTTGCTAAGTGGGACATTTGTGTTAAGTGACGTTCGCCCCATTTTATTACTTTTCCCGCCACGTTTGTTAAATGAATCACTGCAGTTGTTAACTTAGTAACAGGGTTGTTAAGTGAATCTGGCTTCCCCATTGACTTTGCTTGTCAGAAGGTCGCCAAAGGGGATCACATGACCCCGGGACACTGCAACCGTCATAAATATGAGTCAGTTGCCAGGCATCTGAATTTTGATCACGTGACCACAGGGATGCTGCAATGGTCATAAGTGTGAAAATGGTCATAAGTCACTTTTTCCAGTGCCATTGTTGTAAGTCGAGGACTACCTGTATATCTAGGTCACCCCTTGCAACAGGGGTTTTTAATCGACTAATGTAGAACCATCGATGATATTTCTACACTGATTGCATACGATCATCATCCAATTTTTCTTTAATTCCACCCTATGCCTGCCTTCCTCAACTTGATATCCTCCAGATGTGAGGAAATTATAAATTCCAGAATTTCCAACCAATGTGGCCTTTTCTCCCAAAACATTAGATTTCGAATGCTGACCTGTGCCTACACTTTATCTTGAGAAAGAAGGGGGGGAAAGGATGACAATACAATCTCCTTGGAGATGAAGGGATTCAGACAAAGACAAGCACTGGGACCTCTTATTCTTCTACATGACATTGTCACAAAAGGGCACTCATAATTCAAACAATTCTGACAACTTCACAGTTTGTCTGGATGCGAAGCTGGGGATTAATCTCACTTGGCAATAGAGCTGCCGATGAATATTTAAGTAGGTTGGTCGTCAACACGGGAACTCTGAAATATATTTTGGCAGTAAGGGAGACGGAGTAAACCTAAGAACCAAACTAAAATATCAGCTGCAGTACTTTCTCAATCTCGGTACCAATTTGAGAGGAGAAACATTCCTTTTTATGTATAAAATGCACACATACATACATACAGTACATACATACAAACATACATATGCCTGCTAATACAGGTAGTTTTCAGGTTATGACCACAATTGAGCCCAAAATTTATGTTGCTAAGTCAAACATTTGTTAAAGTGAGTTTTGCCCCATTTTACAACTTTTCTTGCCACCGTTATTGAGGGAATCCTTGCACTTGTTAAGTTAGTAATATGGGTGATAAGTGAATCCGGCTTCCCCATGGACTTCGCTGGGCAGAAGGTCGCCAAAAGGGATCACATGACCCCGGGACTCTGCAACGGTCATAAATATGAATCAGTTGCCACGTGTCCGAATTTGGTTCACGTGCCCATGGGGATGCTGCAATGGTCATAAGCGTAGAAAATGGCCATGTCACTTTTTTCAGTGCCGCTGTAACTTCGAACAGTCACTAAATGAGCTGTTGTAAGTCGATGACTATCTGTACTGGGGTTTTTTTTTGTTTTTTTTTTGTTTTAGAGGAATACTGTGCCAAATTCTGTCCTTCAGTTTCCTAGAATTTGGCTTCACTTGCTGTGAAGCAACCTAGAGGTGACCTTGAGAACAGGGAAGGCAGGAAGGAATGAGCTGATAAAGGGACATTTTGAGAGAGAAAAATTACCCTTGTTCTGAAAACAAGAGAAGAGTGAGAGAGAAAATCAAAATAACCCCACCTTGAATTTTTGGAGCAGAAAGAAACTTGGACAAGCTTTTAAGTTTCTGTTATTCTACTCTGCTCCGGTAAAGAGCATTCCTGGGAACTGTCATGTCTGTTTCTTGACCTGATCTTCCTTGAAGGGCTGACACCTGCCAAAGGCTTTTCTGTTTTTCTACTTAATTCTCCAAGTACGTAACGTTTCTTCAGATCATTATAGCAATAGAAAAGCAGTGAGGATTCTTTTGTAGGATCCAATCTGGATTGATCACCAGGACCAGAATTTTTGTCCTCCGAGCTTTCGGAGTTGTGCTGGAGCCCATCTTCCGGGAACTTCTCTCTAGCAGAGTGTGTGCTGTTCTGTGTGTGGTATTTATACGGTGCCTGTTGTATGTGGCTTTTTAGATGTTATTTGGGGTGTGTTGATGGCTGGCTTTTAAGTCATTAGCTGCCATTTGCTTATGCTGCCCAGCCCTCGCCTTCTAAGTGCTTGACAGGCTGGTGGTAAATCAGCACTCCTGTTCACTGACAAGGGGCCTGTTTCCCAGGCTTCAATTACTTCCCTGGCTGTTTTTGTACCTGCTCGTCCAACAATCTTAGTAGCTGCAAAATTAAAAGTGTGTCCTTGTTCATTGCAGTGTGAGGCTACCAATGAGTTTGGGTTTCCTCATCTGACCACTCGCTTCTGTTCTTGCAGTCTGGTGGTTAGCTTCCTCCCCATTTGTCCTACATAGTCATAGGGACAGTCCATGCAGCAATACAACAAACAACAGCTAACAACTTAAAAGCCAGCCATCAACACACCCCAATCAACATCTAAAAAGCCACATACAACAGGCACTATAAATAGCACACACAGAACAGCACACACTCTGCTAGAGAGAAGTTCCCAGAAGATGGGCTCCAGAATGAGTCCGAAAGCTCAGAAGACAAAAACCTCTGGTCCCGGCGACCGATCCAGATTGGATACTGAAGCATTATCTTAGGACACATATAATTTGCCTTCATTCGTAAGATGATTTGCCTTCATTCGTCAGATCCCATGAGTTTTTTTTCTCTGCCCCCTTCTTCATAGATGATGCCCCCTCTTCCTGAGGGACCATAGCCCGACAGGAGAAGCACTTTCATAATGTCTTTGCTTCAGACTTCACTGATGTTGGAAACTCCTGAGTATACAGTTGAAAGGACGCACCATTTAGCATAAAGATTCTGTGCCACATTCTCTGAAAACCTTAGCAAAATGTTATTCAGAAGCCTGTTCATTTACCTTAAATTGAATGGTGAAAGACTACAGAATGTTTGCAAAGCACCAACAGAAAATGATCTGCAGGATAGAACTACGTTTAGATTTTGGATACCCAAAGGATAATCTATATAAGATAATTTTATGAGTCTATCTTCCATTTCCAAAAACTTCTAAGATCCTCTTGGTTAGGACAAGTAGAAGCCAAGAAATGTAACAGAATAAGAGGGTAACATAGTTGGAAGGGACCTTGGAGGTCTTCTAGTCTAACCCTCTGCTCAAGCGGGAAATCCTTTACCATTTCAGACAAATGGCTGTCCAATCTTTTCTTAAAAAACTTCCAGTGTTGGAGCACCCACAATTTCTGGAAGCAAGTCATTCCACTGATTAATTGTTCTGTCAGGAAATTTCTCCTTATTTCTAGGTTGGTTCCCTCGATTAGTTTCCGTCCATTGCTTCTTGTCCTGTCCTCAGATGCTTTGGAGAATAGTTGACACTATCCCCTTCTTTGTGGCAACCCCTGAGATATTGGAACACTGCTATCATGTCACCCCTAGTCCTTCTTTTCATTAAACTAGACATACCCAATTCCTGCAACCGTTCTTCATATGTTTTAGCCTCCAGTCTCCTAATCATCTTTGTTGCTTTTCTCAGCACTCTTTCTAGAGTCTCAGCATCTTTTATATATTGTGGCATCCAAAATATGTTGCAGGCTAACATTTGGTAGAATCAGTGAAAAAAATATTTAGCTGCTGTGACATATCTCGGCGTACGTAAATAAGAACCATATTTGCCATGTTTTTCCCTGTGATGCTCTATGAAAGCTGAAGTTGGACTTTGAAAAGGCTGGATAGAAAGAATATTGATGTTTAGAGCTTTGCTGTTGGAAAACACAAGGCATACAGGCTGTAAAATTTCTCACTGTAAAATTCTCACTGTAAAATTTATAGCAATTGGAGCATTTGAGGTCAGACAACTCATTAAATGTAACTATGCATTTTGGCAGATCTCACGTTACACCCAAAATCAAAGGAGGAGGAATTACACTGAAATAGGAAACATCTGTGCAGTATCTTCAAAGATTTGTAGTTGAAAAACCAACCATTGGTGACATTTTAGTTTTCACAAGCAAGCGTCCCACTTCTCAAGTCCCAAATATCTGAAAAACTCTTATCTTATTTCCTCCATATTTTCCCATTGTTCTTCTTCTACTGATTTGCAATTCAGAAAGGTGGTCCTTCTTTGAGTTAAAACATTTACTTATTCAGAAATTTAGAAATTTATTTGCTGCCCATCTTGTATCTAATGACTCTGTATTTTAAAAAAAAGCATTGTCCTATTATGATCAATGTTTTGAAACAGGTTTTAATTTTTATTTTTTTCAAGCTACTCGTCCTTTTGGACGAAAAGGATGAGTCTGAAATTCAGCGTTCTTTTCTCTTTTGATTCTGTAAACACAGCCTAATGTGAGTTTGGAAAGAATTCAACTCCTTTTCCAACTGGCAGCTGTAGTTTTCCCATTTGCACAAACGTTGCATTATAGCTGGAGAAAATGGCATTTAATCTTTAAATTCCCCTTAGTGCTCCATCCACAACCATAAATCAATATTTTGGAGGAGAATTTATTCAATGTAATGTGATCCTTTATTGCAAGAGCAATTGTCATTGTGCCATCCTGATGAAGTCTGCATCACAACTTTTTTCTTTTGTCTTTTTCCAGGACCAGCTCCAGATACACGAAGAGCCCAGAGTGGAATATCCAAGGTCTAATCCCCATTCGCCATGATATTAGGTCCAGCGCACAATTAGCTCTGCAAATAAGGCGATTTATTTTTTTTCCTGCAACAGTCTGCAATAAATACTCTTGGTTTATAATACTTCCCTTTTCTGCTTCCTTAACTTCTCTCCCCCTTCTCTGTCACATACAAAGACCATTTTACAAATTAAAGCCATAACATTTGACCAATAAACACTCCATTATTATCTAGCTACCTAGCTATTTTGCCCTATTGTATGTCCAGTTGCTATTTCTTTATTTCGCAAATTCATACTTCCCCTTTCTGCTTATATTAGCACTCAAGCCTATTGACTGCAACTAAAAAAAACCCCAAAGTAGAAAATGTGACACTCAAAACAATCTATTTAAAATCTGTTCAAAATTAAAAGCTTGGGGGGAAAGGCATATTGTTACCATTTCCTTAAATTTTGGAAAAGAGAGGGCTGAAATTTCTAAGGATGAAATAATAATAATAATAATAATAATAATAATAATAATAATAATAATAATAATAATAATAATAATAATAATAATAATAATAATAATAATAATAATAATAATAATAATAATAATAATAATATAAATAATAATTTGGAAGGGACCTTGGAGGTCATCAAGTCCAACCCCCTGCTCAGGCAGGTAACCCTATACCATTTCGGACAAATGGCTGTCCAGTTTTCTAAAACTTCCAGTTGGAGCATTCACCGCTTCTGGAGGCAGGTTGTTCCACTGGTTAATTGTTCTAACTGTCAGGAAGTTTCTCCTTAGTTCTAGGTTGCTCCTCTCCTTGATTAGTTTCCATCCGTTGCTTCTTGTCCTGCCTTCAGGCACTTTGGAGAATAGCTTGACTCTCTCTTCTTGTGGCAGCCCCTGAGATATTGGAACACTGCTATCATGTCCCCCCTCGTCCTCTCTTCATTATTAAACTAGACATACCCAATTCCAGCAACCGTTCCTTATATGTTTTAACCTCCAGTCCCCTAATCAACTTTGTTGCTCTTCTCTGTACTCTTTCCAGAGTCTCAACATCTTTTTTACATCGTGGTGACCAAAACTGGATGCAATATTCCAAGTGTGGCCTTACCAAGGCATTGTAAAGTGGTATTAATACTTCACGTGATCTTGATTCTATCCCTCTGTTAATGCAGCCTAGCACTGTGTTGGCTTTTTTGGCAGCTGCAGCACACTGCTGGCTCATATTTAAGTGATTGTCCACTAGGACTCCGAGATCCCTCTCACAGTGACTACTGTTGAGCAAGGTACCCCCTATACTATACCTGTACATTTGGTTTTTCTTGCCTAAATGTAGAACCTTACTTTTTTCACCATTGAATTTCATTTTGTTGGATAGCGCCCAGTGTTCAAGTCTGTCCAAATCCTCCTGTATCTTAAGCCTGTCTTCTGGAGTGTTGGCTATTCCTGCCAGCTTGGTGTCGTCTGCAAATTTGATGAGTTCCCCATCTATCCCCTCGTCCAAATCATTGATGAAGATGTTGAAGAGCACTGGGCCCAGAACAGAGCCCTGGGGCACCCCACTACACACTTCCCTCCATGTAGATGCGGTTCCATTGAGGACCACACGCTGAGTACGGCCGGTCAGCCAGCTACGGATCCATCTGGTGGTGATGCTGTCTAACCCACAGTTCCCTAAACTGGGATACAGGAGAAGGCTTTATCTTGTCCAGAAGACAGCTGAGCTTGTGTCAATGGGGAGATCTTAAAGGGAAGTTTTTGATCTAAATAACTGGGTTGTTCAGAGCAGGTGAGACAATCCCTCAGATTGTTATGTTCTAAGTTGTTGAAGGCTTCAGCAGTCAACACCAACATCTAAATTGTGCCTAGTAGATAAAAGGCAACCACTGCGGATGTTCCAGGAAAAGAATTGTGGGGCCCATGAATCTTGTCCTGATTAACAGCTTAGCCTCAATTTTATGCAACAATGGTATCTTGCATCTTTGAACTTTAATGGCCAACTGTTCTCCAGTAAGCCCATAGAAGGTCAGTTTTTCTTTTCCATGACAAATTCTGATGCTCTTGTCCACTGGCGTCCGATGAAGACACTTTCTAAGCACTGCAGTTGTCACCTTCAGTTAAAACTCTGCAAAGATTTCAGAGCCGTTACTGTTTTCCCTGTGGGAAAATTAAGGTTATTCAGCAGTCCTGGCAAGATGTAGTTTTACATCTCCTTGGACAAGTTCCAAAATAGGAATAGTTTCTGTTAAGCAAGAGGATCTGTTGCTTGAGAGACAAAAATCACAAGATAAGAGGAGAGTGAATAGAAAAGTGGGGTGGGCGACCCACAGTCTGAATGTCCCCTTAGTCTTGCTTTGGGATTCAGTATTCCCCATCACAAAAAGGAAGTTGAAAAATACATCCCAATCCTATTGGAGACAATACCGTTCAATGGCCAAAGCTGATCTCATAGAAAATAGAATAATAGAGTTGGAAGGGACCTCAAATATTTTCTAAGCCCTTGAGCAGGAGACCCCATACTATTTCATACAAATGGTTGTCCAGTCTCTTTTTGAAAGCCTTCGGTGATGGAGTACCCATAACTTCTGAAGGCAAGCTGTTCCATTGGTTGATTGCTATCACTGTTAGGAAATTTCTGCTTAGTTCTTGGTTGCTTCTCTCTTGGGCTAGTTTCCAACCATTGTTTCTTGTCTTGCCTTTTGGTGCTTTGGAAAATAGTTTGACCTCCTCATCTTTGTAAGACGTACGAAGTTCTTCATACCTCAAAGAACTACCTACCTATGCAGAAGAGGCGTCGCTGGGCCAGCCCATGTTGCATTTCCCCCTTGGGGAAAAGCTAAATTAGCTTCTGCTAATTGGTTCTTGAGAATCTGGGGCCCTAGGGAAGCCACTGGAAAGAGGCAGACCCAAAGGCACGCTAGTGGACAGTTTTGGAAATATGGCTATTTTCCCGAAGACAGGGAAATGCTTAGCTCTTTACAGAACGGATTCTTCTTCAGAACAAAATAGCCAAAGCCAGGAAGCTTGGAGAGTTATTTAGGAAAGGCTAGGACATAAAATAAGATGTTCTACTGGGTAAAGGAATCACAGGGTAATCTCCAGTTGACTATAGGGTGAAGGATCTTGCCTAAAATGGGGGAAATCCTTCACAAGACCCAGCAGCCTTTCTAAACAGAATAACAGAGTTGGAAGGGACCTTGGAGGTCTTCTAATCCAGCTTCAGCAAGAGACCCTATACCATTCCAGACAAAACACTGGCCAATCTCTTCTTAAAAACCTCCAGTTTTGGAGCAACCACAACTTCTGGAGGAAAGTCATTCCACTGATTAATTGTTCTCACTGTCAGGAAATTTCTCCTTAGTTCTAGGTTGCTTCTCCCCTTGACTAGTTTCCATCCATTACTTCTTGTCCTGCCCTCAGGCGCCTTGGAGAATAGCTTGACTCCCTCTTCTTTGTGGCAACCCCTGAGATATTGGAAGACTGCTATCATGTCACCCCTAATGCTTCTTTTCATTAGACCAGACATACCAATTCCTGCAATGGCTGTTCAACTGTTTCTTTCGAAAGTCTTTGTAACCTAAAGAAGTGTGCCAGCAGAGACCCCAACATGTGAAAAGTGTGGTTGTAGTTCCCAGACCCCAAAGAAATTGTTAACAAATTCTAATTTGCTCATGAGACACAATGGAACAATATTAGTTCTGTGAGATAGGGCTGCACAGTGCTTTAGATCCAGTTACGAGAAAGTGATTCAGAGTACATTGGAGCACAAACATAGCTGCCCTCTTCAACTTTTTAAAATAGCTGCATCTATTCTCAGGATGATGTGACAGCAGAACAGGCAACACCATAATCCCAGAAAAAGACACTGGTGCTTTAAAGATTCAGAGGTATATTTCCTGCTACCACCCTCTCCAAAGCACCTTTTGAAAATACTTCCAAAATGTTATACACATTAACTGAATTAGTTTTTCATTCAATATAAATGAAATTTATATTGCATATATTGCAATATAAATATATTATATTGCATATTGAACCACGCACCTCGGTTCTAATTTACATGAAAGCTGGGACATGACCGCTGAAGTAAAGACAAGGATAGAGAAAGCTCGAACAGCATTCTTCAAAATGAAAAAGGTCTTCTGCAGTCATGACATAAGCCTAAGACTGAAAATCAGGCTTGTCAGGTGTTATATTTTTTCTATCCTGCTCTATGGAGTAGAGAGTTGGTCTCTGACAGAAGGCCACCTGAAGAGACTAGAAGCATTTGAAATGTGGATTTACAGGCAGCTGTTACGTATAAGCTGGGTTGACAAGATCAGAAATGAGGAGGTGATAAGCCGCCTGGGAAAGCCAAGGGAAATCATCAAACAATTAAAAAACGAAAGTTAGAATATTTCGGACATGTGATGCGACACCCAGAAAAATACGGCATACTCCATTTAATCCTCCAGGGAAAGATTGAAGGCAAACGAGGTCCAGGCAGAAGAAGAACATCATGGCTTCAAAATCTAAGGGACTGGTTTGGACAAAACTCAGCAGCACTTTTTCATGCGGCTGCTGATAAAAACAGGATCGGCAACATGATTGCCAACGTCCGATAACGGATATGGCACAAGAAGAAGAAGAAGATAAATGAAATAAAACAAAACTTGAGTTTTGGTCCCAGCCCTCCAACTCCTTTTGGGAATATAGACCAGAGCTGAAAACCAAGGGTGACTCCTCAGCTAGAAAAAAAATTGGATATCCATGATAAAGGTTGCCTTTTAGCCTACAAATTACAGTGTACTTTGCAAAACGACAGGCCATAGGTATTGGCATTCAGTATAATTTATGTGTATACTATGTGCGTGCGCACGTGCACAAACAAGTGTCTTGGCATTTATTAATGCAGAATGGGCTGTGTCTTTCTGTTTCCACAATCTATCATCCTTGCCCCAGGAAACAAATCAAACTGAAAAATGCAAATGCCCCAAACCACTGAGAAATGCAAGGCAGCTTTTTAGTTTCAGAACTGGCAGCAGGACGAGAGGGAGAAAGGGAAATATCCGGAGAAAGATAAGGTTAGCATCGCTTGGGCAATTAAATAACATTTGACTGCAATTTGATTTCAGAAAAAAGCCAATTCGATTTTCATGAGACGTGGTCACTTCAGTAGTGGTGAGCACAGGTAGCTCTCAACTTACAACCACAATTTATGTTGCTAAGCGAGACAGTTGTTGAGTGAGTTTTGCCCCATTTTACGACAGCTGTTAAGTGGCTCCCTGCAGTTCTTAAGTTAGTAACACGGTTGTTCAATGAATCTGGCTTTCCCGTTGACTTTGCTTGTCACGTGACCCCGGGACACTGCAACCGTCATAAATGTGAGTCGGTGGCCAAGTGTCTGAATCTTGATCATGTGACCGTGGGGATGTTGCATCGGTCGAAAGTGTGAAAAACAGTGAAGTCGCTTTTTTCAGTGCCGTTGTAACTTTGAGCGGTCACTCTACTGACTGTTGTAAGTCGAGGACTACCTGAACTGTATCTCCAGACCAGGATAATATTTGCGAATATTGTAAAACTTCATTCTCATTCATCGCCCCTCCAGAGGTTCATTTGTGAGATACAATAGAATACAATAATTATTTTGATTCTAGCAAGGAACCAGCTTGGTACAGAGGTTAAGGCATCGGGCTAGGAAGCAGAAGACCAAGAGTTCTGCAAAGCACCAGAAGGCAGGACAAGAAGCAATGGATGGAAACTAATCAAGGAGAGAAGCAACCTAGAACTAAGGAGAAATTTCCTGATACTGAGAACAATTAATCAGTGGAACAACCTGCCTCCAGAAGTTGTGAATGCTCCAACAATGGAAGTTTTTAAGAAGAGACTGGACAACCATTTGTCTGAAATGGTATAGAGTTTCCTGCCTGAGCAGGGGGTTGGACTAGAAGACCTCCAAGGTCTCTTCCCGCTCTGTTATTCTATTCTATTCTACTCCATCCTTAGGCATGATGCCAGCTGGTCACCTGTCCTCTCTCTCAGCTCTACAAAGCAGAAGGCAAGGGCAAGCAATTTACAACTTTTCTTGCCGCATTTGTTAAGTGCATCACTGCAGTTGTTAAGTTAGTTCTTAAGTGAATCTGACTTCCCCATTGACTTTGCTTGTCAACAGGTTGCAAAAGGGGATCACTTTTTTCAAGGCCGTTGTAACTTCGGCCACTAAACGAACTGTTGCAAGGCGAGGACTACCTGTATTTCTTGGTGCAAGTTATTATAATCAACATGGTACTCTTCCTCTTAATTAGGAAAAGTCTCCTAAACTGGATGATCTGCCAGCGATTAGCTACTCTAACAGAAAGCTTTGCAATTTCATCCATTCAAGAAATATTAACCGGTTAGTGAAACTTTACTGTCACACACCAAAACTTTCTTTAGTGTTTTTCAACCTTGCTCCACGAAGTAGACTTTCGGGTCCAAGGGGTCTGCAAAAGAAAGGTCACTGTTTGTTCACATTGTTGGTTAAAGTGAGCCAGTCCCTCTTTCTCAGCCCTGGGAAGAAGGCAATGGCAAACCACTTCTGAAAACCTTGCCAAAAAAGCTACAGGGACTAGCCCAAGGAACTGGGAGGAGTTAATACTGAATCTGAAGCACTGGAAAACAAACAACAAAAAAAGGAACCAGGCATTCACTTTTATAATAACTAATAACTAAGTTTCTCTTTCCTTTTTTAAAAGTGTGCACAAATATTATAAGGGTGAGCTCAAGGATGGTCTGCCAATTCATTAACAAAGGGATCTCCAGGCATAGACAGGAGGGGTTTGTGAGAAAAATGGAGATACAGATAGTTCTTGATTTACAACCATTTATTTAGTGATCATTCAAAATTACAATGGCACTTGAAAAAAAGTGATTTATGACCGTTTTTCGCACTTACGACCCTCGCAGCATCCCACGTGGGGGTTGCGTGGTCAAAATTCAAACGCTTGGCAACTGACCCATATTTATGACGATTGCAGTGTCCCAAGATTACATCATCAGCATTTGCAACCTTCTGACAAGCAAAGTCAATGGGGAAGCCAGATTCACTTAACAACCAGGTTACTAATTTAACAACTGCAGTGATTCACTTAACTACTGGGGTAAGAAAAGTCGTAAAGTGGGGCAAAACTCACTTAACAATTGCCTTGTTTAGCATCAGAAATTTTGGACTCAATTGTGATTGTAAGTCGAGAACTTCCTGTATATGGAAATATGCAGATCTGGAAAAAGAAAGAAATCCTATTTTGTTTTCTCTCTTCATTCAGAACTAAGTTAGTCAGGAGAGCAACTAATAAAACTGGGTAACAATGCATCAGCTCACCCTTTCTTGGGTCTTCCTTCCTCCAATGCTTGACATGGGATCAAGCTGTGATGCCTGTCTTAGTTCCTTCACAGCTTCAGATACAACCAAGTGCATCTGAATATTACATTTATTCCAACCATTTTATATTGAAACACAAAGGGTCTTAACAAGCCTGGCTACATTCCCACCACACATTTAACCAGATCCGGGATGGAAAGAAGTGCTTCCATTTCATAATACATATGCTTGGTTGCTGGTAATCTAGGTTAGATTACTTATGGTTTGGAGCAGGGTTATCTCAAGCCTGACACCATCAAGATGTGTGGACTTCAATTCCCAGCATGCTGACTGGGGATTTCTGAGTACTGAAACTGCACATCTCAAGATTGAGAAACCCTGGTTTAGAGAACAATGGAAACCCAGCCCATTTGACTCATTGATGCTTCAGAATGGGGGTTTATTACCAAATGTGTTGTGTGATCAAAGCCTGCAAGAAACCAGAACAACTCACAAACACTGGATCAGATTGCGTAATAGCCTGATTTCATAAAGAATAGCTTTTTCATACTCCTGTAGATGACAGCTGTGAGTCTTAAGATTGTCACAAGCCATTTTATTTTGCTATGGTACTATCCGACAGAGAAGAAAACAGTTTAGTCGGGGACAGAATTGCAACCAAGATTAATAAATCATCACAACTCTTGGTGAGGCTGCAATGAAGGATGTACCCATTACGACTGTGGCCATTAATTTAGAACAGCCAGAGACATTTGGTTATTTGCTTAATGCACAACGTTCTTGATATATATATATTTTTTAAAAAAAGAAATGGCTTATTGAATAAGATTCCGTTATTAGGACACCAGCTGCTTGGATTCATTCCATGAATAAGATGGAATAAGGCAATCAGAGAAAAGCAATTGGAAGAAGACAGACACAACTGCATTTGATCATAGCAGGTAAGTAGCATTAGCAGCTGTGGCTGGCAGTTGGCAAATGAAACAGTTAGATCTAGTTAATACCTGAGGCTATGCCAGCACTATAAGCTCCCTACAAAGGAAGATATTGACAAACACTTCCATTTTGTTGCCAAAAAAACACATAAAAGCTGAGCTTGACTAAAGTAAACTCATTTTTGGGAAGACTCAATATGGGCATTAATAGAAGATCGTTGAAGCAATTACTGTACTCAGAATATTCAGAATGTATATGTTATTTGCCGTTATCTGTGCTGATTCTCTTCAGGAAAGTGCTAGTTTCTGGGGTAGACTTCAATGTGAATCTAAGTGTAGGAGAAGGTCAGGATGAGCCCGAGGGAGGAGTCAAACTCGTCATCAGCCATGCGTCCCTGTGCGCCCACAAGAGATCTAAGTCCAGCCCACTTTGAATTCCTCTGACTCTTATCTACCACTAATTTGCTTGGACCGTTAGTAGTTCAGATTCTTGTAGAGAGCTTACGTTTGCAATAAATCTTTATACCCTTTTGAACTGCCTGGATCTTCTGATTTCCCTGGCGCTTGACACCCAGTGTGTAAACATGTTTAATATTTCTAATAACTGCCTTAGGAATTTCATTTCAGATGGGACTATAATTTATCCTTCCTCCCGTGATCCAGGTTGTTGGTGCAATACAACAAATTACACAAAATAGACCTGATAACCTAGAATATTATGCAAATCCAAAATTGCATAATATTGCACAGTCCTGGGTAGGGCAATAGTATTAAAAGATTCGAGATAACTTTAGCCAGCTCACTGGGGCCTAAGAGGGAAAAAGAAGTACAATATGATTTTACACAATGTGTAAAATTTGTTATGGCCTATCTGAATAAAGTATAGTTTAGGTCTTCTGTAGTGTGTTGATCTGGTCTACTTCAAAGGGCTGACAATGGCTCTGTGCAATAGATGAACTTAGACATAGGCTATTTGCATTAAATACCCACCACATGAGACTCTAATCTTTCATCATTTGCACTGGTACTGATGCTGGGAAGGAAAAAATATATTGATCCCCTAGCAAGGAAGGAAAGGAAGTCCAATCACATAGAAACTTCAGTCCCTTTTGCAAGATCATTCTTTAAAATCACCCTCATCTGTCATTTTTAATACACATGAGATTGAGATGTGATCAGAGCGTAAGGTCCCAGTTCCTTACGTGAACTTGAGATATCATATCAATCTAATCAGATAACCCCAAGCGGAGACTTCTTGATCAAGCAGCACTTTATTTGATCAAATTAAGCAGCTGGGTGGCCAACAATCTGGAACGCTGGCAGAGTTACGTCCAGAAATGCCACTTTTTTCAATGGTGAAAAAAGCAAGGTTCTACATTTAGGCAAGAAAAACCAAATGTACAGGTATAGTATAGGGGGTACCTTGCTCAATAGCAGTAACTGTGAGAGGGACCTCGGAGTCCTAGTGGACAATCACTTAAATATGAGCCAGCAGTGTGCTGCAGCTGCCAAAAAGGCCAACACAGTGCTAGGCTGCATTAACAGAGGGATAGAATCAAGATCACGTGAAGTATTAAATACCACTTTACAATGCCTTGGTAAGGCCACACTTGGAATACTGCATCCAGTTTTGGTCACACGATGTAAAAAAGATGTTGAGACTCTAGAAAGAGTACAGAGAAGAGCAACAAAGATGATCAGGGGACTGGAGGCTAAAACATACAAGGAATGGCTGCTGGAATTGGGTATGTCTAGTTTAATGAAGAGAAGGACGAGGGGGGACATGATAGCAGTGTTCCAGTATCTCAGAGGCTGCCACAAAGAAGAGGGAGTCAAGCTATTCTCCAAGGCGCCTGAAGGCAGGACAAGAAGCAACGGATGGAAACTCATCAAGGAGAGAAGCAACCTAGAACTAAGGAGAAACTTCCTGATAGAACAATTAACCAGTGGAACAACCTGCCTCCAGAAGCAATGAATGCTCCAACACTGGAAGTTTTTAAGAAGAGACTGGACAGCCATTTGTCTGAAATGGTATAGGGTTTCCTGCCTGAGCAGGGGGTTGGACTAGATGACCTCCAAGGTCCCTTCCAACTTTATTATTATTATTATTACCTTAGAAAGTTGGTAGCATTGCTTTATAATAAATCAGACAACAGAGCCATTACATCATAAGAAAGACATCAATCATTCCTGTACACTCCCTTATTCTCTCCTTCAGTATATCGCATCCATGTACATGTTTCCCACGCTTGCATGAAATTTCTCTGGTGCAAAAGCTGACTACAAAAAGCAAGAAAGCAACAGTTAGACTAAACAATTTCCCTTTGTTCCAGAACCCTTCAAGAGTCTTGTCTCAAAGGACAGGCAAAATATTCTATCATTGAACGTCTACAAGCAAAGCATTAAGAAGATCTATGGACATAGTGGAAATGTGGACTTTTTAAGGCTAAGCGGACACAAAGACCTGGAGAAGTATACTGCTGGTAAAGGCAAAATTTAGCTACACTTCCTTTTATTATCTCATGCCTTTAATTGCTTTGGCTTGCATTTTTTTTTAACTCCCTTGGGGCACTTAAATAGCAATAGCACTTAGACTTATGTACCACTTCATAATGCTTTACAGGCCTAAGTGGTTTATAGCAAGGGTCCTCAACCTTGGCAACTTTAAGACTTGTGGACTTCAACAAGCTGGCTGAGGAATTCTGGGAGTTGAAGTCCACAAGTCTTACAGTTGCCAAGGTTGAGGACCCCTGGTTTACAGAGTCAGCATATTGCCCCTAACAATCTGGGTCCTCATTTTACCTTCCATCAGAAGGATGGAAGGCTGAGTCAACCTTGAGGCAGTCAGGATCGAACTCGTGGCAGTAGGCAGAGTTTGCCTGCAATGCTGCATTCTAACCACCGCGCCACCAAGTTCCTTTCCTGTAAGTGAACAGGATGATGGGCAGAGATGAATGGAATGTTCCAAACCTGAAAAGGACCTATCCCAACCTTGGAAAAATATTCTTCTGACCTTGGGTTCCAGGAGTGGTCAGACTTGAAAATGGGGAAACAATTTCTGGAACGCTTAGAATGACTTATTTTCCAAAGTCTGGCCATTTCCATCACACTGGAAATGGCTTTTTCCGAAGTTCAAATATTTTGCACATTTGTTCTTCTTCCGTCTAGTTTGACTGCCAGAAATGCAATTTGTGACTTTTGACAGTGCAAAAAAACTTAATTCTTGTCTGCCTTGTAGCTTTCTTATGGAGAACAGCACAGAGCAGAAGATGCCAGAAAATTTTTAATGTAGCCTTTGGTGAAATCTGTCAAACTCTGTGATTTTCTACACAAAGAAGGGTATTTTTTTTGCTGAAAATTTGACCCTCAATGCAGAAAGACAGCTGAGCAATGAATCCCAGATGTTGGAGATGAAAAGGTCATCATTTTCCCAAATTCCTTGAAGTATCTGACAGGTTGCTGTGAGGGCCTTGATAGCAAGAGGTGTTTTTTTTATTTATTTAACAACACTACACAGTTACAGACTCTGTCAACATTGGGGTGTCATTAACCTGAGATATTCTCCTTTGAGAGAGCCTATGAAGACCTATATAAGACTGATATTGGTTGAAATTAAAAGCGAGTTCGCAGCAACCTGATGGCACTCCAACAAATTAATAAGAGGTTAATAGCACAAGATGGTGAGATTCTCAGCAGATAGGAATCAATCATCATACCATAATTACAAACCTCCACTTTTTAATTAAGTGATGCACTAAGCTATCACCAGATCATAAAGTAACTATTGTTTTTTCCAGGAGTGGTTTGCCCTTCTATTAGCAGCGTATTTTGTACTCAATTGGAAAGGAAAACTATTTCTCTTATACACGTAGCCCTCGACTTACAATCATTCATTTAGTGACCATTTGAAGTTACAATGGCACTGGGGAAAAAAGCGACTTATCGCTGTTTTTCATACTTAACAATTGTTGCAGCATCCTCATGGTCACGTGTTCAAAATTTGGATGTTTGGCAACTGTTCGTATTCATGACGGTTGCAGTGTCCCAGGGTCACGTGATCACCTTTTGCAACCTTTTGACAAGCAAAGTCAGTGGAGAAGCCAGATTCACTTAACAACCGTGTTACTTAAAAGCAAAGTCCAGTTGCTTTTCAAAAGGCAACTGGACTTTGTTTTTCCTTGAAGATGTATTGCTTCTCATCCAAGAAGTTTCTTCCGTTCTGACTGAAGAACGGAAGAAGCTTCTTTAGAGGAGAAGTGAAACGTCCTCAAGGAAAAAACGAAGTCCAGTTGCCTTTTGAAAAAGCACTTTTGGGACAACCATGACCTGGGTGACTGAGAATCTCCCTAAACAACCACGTTACTAACTTAACAACTGCAGTGATTCATTTAACGACCGTGGCGAGAAAGGTTATAAAATTCACTTAACAACTGTCTCGCTTAACAACAGAAATTTTGGGCTCAACTGTGGTCGTAAATCAAGCTATATTACAGAGAAGGGTCTGTCTGCAGAAAGTCCAGTGAAAGCTTTGTCCCGTTAAGTAATCAAATATAAGACGTTGCTATTACTGTATGTTTGGCAAAGCTAGGCAGGTTACTGCCCGCATAGGAAACTGACTTTGATTTTCCTGATTTCCTTCATGGGCAATTACTGTCATACTTTGAATTATGATTGATTTTATATTATGTTTAAGAGATATAATTGCTACCTAGAGAAATATCTTGAAAATAAAAGCAGTTTGAGACCAATACCAATTGTCTGGAGCAATGTTTATCAACCTTAGCAACTTTAAGACTTTTGGACTTCAACTCCCTGCATTGAAGGCTGGGCAATTCTGGGAGTTGAAGTCCACATATCTTAAACACTGGTCTGGAAAGTTGGCTGGTGGGTCTTTCCACACTGAAGATCTTCAAGGGGCAGCTGGACAGCCTTCCCTTGAAAATGCTTTAGTTCTGGAGTTCCTGCAACAAACTGTACATTGGACTAATCACCAGGAGGAGCTTCTAATTCTATGATTCTGATTCTATGATTCTGATTCTATGATTCCAAGAACTGCAGATAAACCACTACTATATGATCACTGATGTCCATGATCTTTTACCAACAGTCACGTAAGCCGAATATCCTTCACATGAATTAAAATACAAGCCATGGGGCATGGGGGGGGGGGGGGGGCCATCAAAAGTCAGGATAAGTCGGGAGGTAAAGAGAGAAATATTTAAAATGCAAGCCTTTGAAGATGACCTTGTCTTTATAATTGAAGAGCTCCTACAATCAGGGACAAGGCTAATGGAAGTAGTGGGTGAATATGGTGAAATAGCAGGCCTAAAGATAAACAAAGAAAAAACTAAAATGCTTGTTAAGAATATGACCAGAGCACAGAAAAATGAATTAGTTGATCGATTAGGCATCCAGACTACAAAGAAAATAAGATATTTAGGGATACAATTAACAGCTAGATGTGCCACACTTAAAGGAGACAATTACGACAAAGTAATGGAGCAGATTAAAATTGACCTGGACAGGTGGACAAACTTACAGCTTTCTTTTATGGGAAGAATTGCTGTAATTAAAATGAACATGCTACCCAAAATACTATTTCTGTTTCAATGCATACCGATCAAATTAGATAAGGAATTTTTTCGAAATTTTAACCAAACCATACTCAAATTTATTTGGCAAGGGAAAAAAGCAAGGATCAAGCTAAAATTTTTGCAAGATTCTAAGGAGAGGGGCGGATTCGGTCTCCCGGATTTGGAAAAATATTATCAAGCTACAATATTAATATGGGTGTGGACTGGATACAATTAAAAAATGGGAGATTATTAAGACTGGAAGGCCATGATATGCAGATTGTGTGGCACGCTATATTATGGGATGAGAAATACAAGGTTCACCAGTACTTCCGGAGGCATTATATCAGACGAGCGTTAATAGACGTGTGGGTTAAAATTAAGCAACAAAATTATATGCAAATTCCAAATTGGATTTCAACATTGGAAATGCACATACATCCAATGTTCCTACAACTAGGGAATGTAATAACATATAAAAACATATTAGATGAGAGAGGTGAATTGAAATCAAGGAAAAATCTTCAGGAAGAAGGGATAGAACTGGAATGGTGGGCATCTCTCCAATTGCAATCACGATATAGGAAAGATTAAAAAAGATTGGGGTATAAAAACAGAGTTGACAGAGTTAGATAAAATATTATTAGGAACCGAAGATAAAATGATTAAAAGAATATATCACTACCTTCTAGATCAGGCAATGTTTGAAGAGCAGGTCAAGGAAACTATGTTAATGTGGAGTAGGGATTTCGGCTTTAATATTGATTTACATATTTGGCAAGAATTGTGGGAAAGAAACAGGAAACTCACTTTAGCCACTTCTTATAAGGAAAATCTTTATAAGATGTTTTACAGATGGCATTTTCCACCTATGAGGTTAGCCAAAATGGGCCCAAATCTTTCACGGATATGTTGGACATGTAAAATAGCAACAGGGACCTATTATCACATGTGGTGGGAATGTCCTAAAGCCCGTGATTATTGGAATAGGATAAGAAAATGGTTGAAAGAAATATTGATGTTGGAGATAGAGCTAAAACCTGAACTTTTTTTATTGGGTATAATCATAGATAAATACGACAAGGGAATAGTCTATTTGATGTTGCACATCTTGACTGCTGCTAGACTGGCTTTTGCACAAAAATGGAAGAACAAAGAAATTCCCACAGATGAAGAGATACTGCATAAAATACTATCTTTGTGCTGAAATGGACAGGCTTACGATGGAATTGAAAGATAAAAGCGGATCAGAATATTTTGAAATCTGGGGTAAATTGTACCATTGGTAGGAATCGAGGAGGACTGTTGGGGTTATAGATTAGTGATAAGATGGAAATATATATATTCTTAGGTTAGCAAATAGAGAAAATGTATTTAGTATTGTATAAAAAGCTTGTATATATTTATAGAGATAAAGAATTGAATTTAAGAGGAGAAATAATTTGATAGAAATGTTCAAACTGGAATGTTACGTCATGTCCAATTTTTTTTTTTATTGTATTATAAATAAATAACTTTTTTAAAAAAAGTCAGGATCAGTCATCATCACTCACACGGGTAAGAAGAAGTTGTTCCTCTTATTTTCTTTCTTGATGATGTGTTTTAACATTCTGCTTTCTCCATAATATACCTGTTCCACACTGCCAAGACTCTATTCAAACTCCTATAAAGCAATTTACGGTCAACATGGACATGTTCTCATCATAATCACTGATCACCCTAGAAAGCTAAAATCCACAATGCTCCTTCCAGCCATTCAATTCCAAAATCCAGATAACTATAAGGGTATTAAATCTTGAAGGAGAGGAGAAAAATATCCCAACCCCCAACTTCCATCAAGTTAGGTTGAGACTTGCCTCTTTACAATTTTTGCGGTACCAAATGTAAGCAGTGAGTAAATCAGTACACTGGAATCACAGAGGGACACTCTTAGCTTCAAAGTACTTGAGCATCATGTGAAAGTGATTATTCCCACATATCAAGTTGCCCACTGGGTCAAGGAATAGATTATTTGTGCATTGTAACTGCTTTTCATTCATAGACCTGGTTTATATAAAACATAAACACATTGTTGTTTTAGTTTTGCCTTAGCAGTTGGGTATGCTCAGATACTGTTGCTTGTAAACCATGGCTTATTGTTTAATATGTAGTACACGATGGTGATGGTGATGATGATGATGATATCTATTCAGTTGTGTCTGATTCTTGGCGATTCAATGGGCCAGGTCTTGTCACATCTTCCAATCTTGCACTACATTTTTGAGTTGTTCTATGCTCTGGCTGGTGTCAGCTTTGATGGTGTCTGGCCACCGTGTTCCTTGATGGCCTGGTTTCCTTTTACCGCTATTTTTTTCCAAACACAATAGTTTTCTCCAGTGAATTCTCTTGTATGATATGACCAAAATAAGCAAGACACAGTTTCGTGATTTTTTTTCCCTTCGAGTGACATATCTGGTGTTATGTGCTCCAATAATTGTTTGTTGGTGTCCAAAGAATACGCAGGAGCCTTCTCCAGCATCATAGTTCAAATGAGTTGATTTTCTTCCTGCCTTGCTTTTTTAAGGTCCAGGCTGATGTCCTTGCTTTTCCATGGCTCATGTTCATCATTGCTGTGTGACCCTGTGCAATCCAAAATATGTATCCAACTGCAGTGTACTCATGTTAAGGAAAGCATGGTTGGGTGTAATATTTGAACCTAGCTAGAAGAAAACAGTAATTGGATCTCTCAATCCAAAGAAAAATGTTTTAAGATATAATTATTTTAAGGCTTGCTAATTCCCAAAACACTGAATTATTCAGCAGAAGGACCAGTGAACGAGAAATCAATAGCTAATTTCCCATCACAAGCCTTATTATCATTAGATTGTGGCCCAGAGCTCTCGCTCTTATTGGAAACAAAGCAATGAATAGAAAGTGAAGTGTTTAAAAAGAAAACAGTCCCTCTAAACAAATGCTTCTTGCAGAACAATTTAAAACATTAGGATTCAGTTTGAAAATAGGACAATATCAGTTGCTGTATGCAACAGGAATCAACTGAGAGTGGCTCAGATAAAATATTTTCTATGATAAATATTTTCTCTGATTTAATCCAACATGGTAAACCTTAACCTTGTTGACAAAGTGCAATTTCTTTACTCATTGGACATGCTAAAGTCAGATTAACTGTATTAAAATTGTGACGTTTTGGATGATGCAACATGCTAAGATATTTAAAAGAAAAATTCATTTTCTATATGAATTGATATAGATGCAATATTGCCTAGAGGGGAAAACTTGTTACCTCCCACTCGGAAGGTTGAGAGTTCAATCCTAGGCAGCTGCAGATGTTTCTCTATCAGGGTGTAAAGAGGAAATATCTGCTGTGAACTCCGTGTAGGCGTCAGGAAGGGCATCTGGCCAGTAAACACTCAGCTCCATTCAATTGCCCCGACTCCACCCTGAATAAAAGGGATTAAAGGGTTGTAAAAATTAAAAAAAACAATAAATATATTGATGCAATTCCTTGCAGAACCAGACACGACGTAGTGTGTAACTCAGTGTTTTTCAGACTTAAGGTGTGTGGACTTCAACTCCCAGAATTCTCTAGCCAACTTTGAAAAACATTGTTGTACATTTTGAAAGTATGGTATTCTACCAGAATTTGGCATATCCAATTAATCTTTATTGCCAAGAGTCAACTTTTAGCAACTAGATTTCTCCATGACAATCTGTCCCCAGTTTGTCCTTCAGGTCTTCTAGCACTGCACACATCACCACTGTAACTGAGTCTATCTACTTTATACATATTTGACTACAGGTATATATATCTATTTCCCTATCTGACATATTCACCTTTATAAAACTCATAGTTCGTGAAATTTGGAAATCCGCCTGGAAATGGAAATGCTTTACTATGATCCGTATCTTACTTGCACAGCTTTGATCCTTTGATATGAAGTTTTTGATAGAGAGGAAAAACAGGAGACCAGAAAGCATGGCGAGAGAGTTGTGTTTTCTTTGGCAGTTTGGTTGCTGCAGTGTAAATGCTAAGCCTTGTGACAGGAAATCAGATGGTTATTTTTCTCCGTACTGTAAATGATGCTATTGCCCAGTAATTAGACATCTGGGAACACGGATGCCATAATATCAATTGATATCCCTTGAGTAAATGTTTTTCACTCGCGACTGATCATGCAATCACAGGTTTTCTGTGGCGTGTGTTTAGATATAAGGGAGCCAGTATTATGTCAGGCTTATGCAGTACTTACAGCACAAAGAGTTTCCTTGCTGAATTAGAAAACTATTCTGGGGGATTTCCAATTTAGGGTATGTGGAGCACACTCTGAGTCAATCTATATTTCCAAATTAGACCATGTACCCACACTACTCAGTTCAACTAGCAAAAATATACCTTGATGTTTATTTGTTAAACTTCAGCAAAGATCAGAAACAGTTACTGTAATTGGCAAACAGAATAAAAGGCAAGGAAAAAAAAAACCCCTCACAGGAAACAGTTTATATCAGAGTTTGCAATCTTGGCAACTTTAAGACTTGTGGACTGGCATTAAGACATGCTAGCTGGGGAATTATGGGAATTAAAGTCCACATGATTTATCCATGTATTTATATCAAAAGGCACAGAACTATCAGAGCTACTGGATACAACACTTCAGTTAATTATTTAGTATGGTGGGCTCTGAAGAAGCAGGATAGAAGGAGTAGTGATGCTTTTCAACTTTGGTATTGGAGAAGATTCCTGAGAATACCTAGATACTTCAAAAATTGGATCACATTGGATGATCCATATTAGATGATTGAATGTTTGATCATATTGAACAAATTGGATTAAATCATCCAAAGTTCTTGCTTGCAGCACATTATTTTGGACACATTATGGATTGAGAAATCCATAATACAGCAAATATGGAAAGAAAGACAAAAAAAGGACCACTGGCAACAAGGTGGATGGATTCAACTACATCAATGATAGAGGCACCTTTGGAAAATCTGAAGGGTCAGGCTGGAGACAGATCTTCCTGGAGAAAAATTTATTTATCTAGTCACTAAGAGTTGATACTGACTTGATAGCACATAATCAATAAATCAAGTAGTATGGACAGTCCTAAAATGAATGACCTTTGGTTATTCCAGCCTTTTAACGAACATAATGGCAGTTGAATATAGAAAGTAGGACACCAGGTCAACCCTATTCTGCACCAGGAAGGAAACAATTCAGTGGATTAAATGGACATGATGTATCCACCAACATGGACCTGGCTAACCTACTTCACAGGGCTGCTTTTGCCAAGATAAAATAAAGGAAGACCCTCCCCCCCCTGTGTACACCACCACTTTGAAGCTCTTTGTAATATCGCCTAGCCATTGTTCGAGTATAAAAAGGCTCTCATTCTTATTGTTCTTTTGGCTCCAAAATGGCTGGACGACTCTAGATCAGTGGCTCCCAACCTTTTGGGCACTAAGGACCAGTTCTGTGGAGAAAGGTGTACCGGGGGTGTATGTGGTTTTGCATGCTGCCTGCATCCCGTGGATGGGGCTTCAATTGTTTGTATAGACCGGTTGCTGGCATGGCACGGACCGGTCCCGGTCCACAGGTTGGGGACCCCTGCTCTAGAACAGGGCTCTTCAAACATGGCCCTTTTATGACTTGTGGACTTCAACTCCCAGAATTCCTCAGCCAGCGTGCCTGGCTGAGGAATTCTGGGAGTTGAAGTCCACAAGTCATAAAAGGGCCAAGTTTGAAGAGCCCTGCTCTAGAAGATTCTATTAAGTCTGTTTCAGGAAAATGACCATCAAGGGAAAATGGGATAGAAATATAATAAAAATATAGACATCTTGGATGTAGGGCTAACAACTAGGCTAAAGGCTAAGCCATAGAGAGTGTCACTACCATCTATTTTGTTTGCTAATGTGCTCCTTAAAGCCTAAAATGGATTACACAAAGCTAGAGGTAATAACAAACTGGGGGTGAGAAACTGCTGTGCCATCATTGCAACAGAAACTTGGTTAAAGCATTCCGCCCCGGATAGTGCTGTTATCTTGGGTGGACTTTCAACATTTTAGCTCATTTTCATTTGGGAGCGGGCATCAGAATTTCATTTTTTTAATGCGTGCCAGTGTGTTCACAGAAAAAAAATGACAATAAAGGTTATCTTATCCTTGTCATCTTTCTATTAGTTGTGAACTTCTATTAATCTTGAACATTTTATTATTAATTAGTTTGTTTATTATGTCAGTCATCTCACTGATGCAGTGACTCTGGGCAGCTTGCACTATGATAAAAAGTAAAAAAGTCACACAAGACAATTGAAATTAGAGAAATTAAATAGAAAAGCTAAAAACCAAGACAATGGGAGGTCTGGGGGTGGAATGCTTCTCTACCCAGTCAACCACCCACAACATAGAAGGCCTCTGGCTGGGCTCCAGGCCAAGCGGCAAAATTTTCAGGTTCTTTCAGAAGGCCAGGCAACAGATGGGGACAGATCTCAAGGGAGAATAGACCAGAATAGTGATTCCAATATTCAGTATAACAATTGAAAATATTATAGAACAAGTCCATAGATTTAATATACCAAAAATTAAGAGGCAAAAAAAAAACCTTAATATAGCCAAAACTTGGCTGGCAAAAAAATGTAGGTAGTCCTCGACTTATGACCACAATTGAGCCCAACATTTCTGTGGCTAAGTGAGACAATTGTTAAGTGAGTTTTGCTCCATTTTACGACCTTTTTTGCCACAGTTGTTAAGTGAATCACTGCACTTGTTCAGTTAGTAATACTGAACAACTTTTTCAGTTTTATAGTCAATCTAGCTTCCCCATTGACTTTGCTTGTTAGAAAGTTGCATGATCCTGGGACACTGCAACCCTCATAAATAACATGCCAGTTACCAAGTGTCCAAAATTTGATCATGTGACCATGGGGATGCCGCAACAATCGTGTGAAAAACGGTCATAAGTCACGTTTTTCAGTGCCATTGTAATTTCAGTCACTAAATGAATGGTTTTAAGTAGAGGACTACCTGTATATATTTACAGAATGCCATAGACAATGGTTGATATTGACTTTCTCCCCCTTAGGCCTCTTTCTTTATAGCTAAGAATAAAACTGCTAGTTATGTCATTATCTGTTTCTTACATACATTTGGACACAGATGGCAATTACTTGGGCTACAGTACAGCTTATGTTATGTCTGGGAAGGGCTTTAACTGCAAATTAAGCCACCAAAACCATTTTCATTGGAAAAATACAGGTAATATTGCTGGCTGATAAAAGGAAAGTTGGTCAGCCAGTCTGTTCAACTATGTAATCTATCTCAAAGTTTGTAAACTGTAAAAGTAAATCTATAGCTAATTTAACAAATATTTGCACTTTGCTTCAGAAGGCAGCTAGTTTAACTATTTGAAATATGCAGACATACATCTCTGGTGTCAGGGATCTAATACTAATAATAAAGTTGGAAGGGACCTTGGAGGTCATCTAGTCCAACCCCCTGCTCAGGCAGGAATCCCGATACCATTTCAGACAAATGGCTGTCCAGTCTCTTCTTAAAAACTTCCAGTGTTGGAGCATTTGCAACTTCTGGAGGCAAGTCGTCCCACTGATTAATTGTTCTGTCAGGAAATTTCTCCTTAGTTCATGACAGTCAGAACAATTAATCAGTGGAACAACCTGCCTCCAGATTGTTGTTAAGATAAATAGAGTTGTCTTAATGATGTAACCGCGTTTTTCAAATTTGACAAATTTTAAGAAGTGTGATAACTTCCACTCCCAGAATTCCCCAGGCAGCGCAAAAATCTGGAATATTAAGTTTCTGACCCCCACCCCCCCGAAAGAAAACGATCTCCCCTGGAAAACAGCCAAGGGCTTCTCATTCATTCCGCAAATGCAGGAAACTTGAGTTCAGAGCGCGAGCCAAGCAAGTTGCACGAACGCAGCCAGTGAGACTTCCAACTCCTCAGATTTCTTCACCCGTCCACCCACCACTGCGAGCGCTGCAGCTCTCTGCACTCCTGGGGGGCGCCAGGTTGGGGAAGGAGGAGGTGGCATTTCATTAGCAGACCCCCGCCCTCCGATCACTTTCAACCAGCAGGAAAGGGAAGCGCGGAAACCCGAGCCGCTTATAAAGGCAGCCTAAAGTGGTACGTTCCACCCCTCCTTAAAAGATTCTCCCGCTTCCGCTCTCCCCCCCCCCTCCCCGCCGCTTCTCGAAAGAGACAGACCCGAAGTGGTACAGCCCGCTCCGCTCCTCCAAAGACTCCCCCACCCTCCCGCTCTGCCACGTGCCGCTCTCCTTCTCCCCCCTCTCTCGTTTCTCACATCTGGCCCCACCCCTGGCGCGCGCCTCGCCCGGCTCCTCCCATCCAATTTCCCGCGACGCTTCCCATTGGCGGTTTGGTTAATCTTTGTTAATCTTTTCCCCGCCCTTCCGTCACTTCCTGGGCTCGCAGGCTCGCTCGCGCGCGCGCGCGCACCTACAAAGGGGGGAGGGGCGGGGGGGGAGTAAGGGGGCCGGCCCTCGGTGACAGGCCGCGGTCGGTCGGTCGGTCGGGCTGGTTGCGTGATGGCGGGCGGCTGGCGGCAGCGGCCGCTCCGTGGTTTCGTGTGGCGGCGGCGGCGGCCGCTGCGGGTGCCACGGTCGCTGCTAGCGGACGGACTTCCGCGTCGCGGCTAAAAGGGAAGCGCTCGGCCTCTGCGCGGATGGGGAGCGGCGGTTGCGAAAGAGGGCGGCGGCCTCCTCCTCCTCCTCCTCCTCAGCACCGCCGGTCTTTCTGACGGAGCGTGTTTCTTCTCGGGTCGGGAGGGAAAGGAAGCTCGCCCGCCGCCGCCGGCTGGGAGCCACCGAGCCGCCCGCCGGACGAGGGGATGTTGCGCTGGATCCGGCAGCAGCTGGTAGGTGGAGCGGGGCGCGGGGCGGCCTTCCAGGAGCGGCGGGAAAGTCCCGTCCCCTCTTCTTCAACTTTCTCCCCCCATCCTCTGAGGAGGCCCCGGCCCTGAGAGGGGGCCCCACGAGGGTTTCCGACGGGGCGGCTTTGGACTCCCGCGCTTTCCTCCTCCCAGCAGCTGCTCGGCCCCGCAAGTGTCCGGCACACGCCCCGAAGGCCAGTTTTGAGAGGCCCGTAGCAGACTTTTTCTCTTTTTTCTAATTTTTATTTTAAATTATCATTTCGTCCCAACCCACATGGCCCGGCGCCGCAAGAAGAGCTGCCTTTGCTTTGCAAAAGTCCCTCGTCGCGGGAGGTGCCCGTCAAGGAAGTGCTGGCTGACCCAACCTGGGTTCTGGATTCGGGGCTCTTGGCTGGGATATTAATAATTTTTAATCGCCTCTTTCTGTAGCTCCCTGTACAAGTAGTCCTCGACTTACAACAGTTCGTTTAGTGCCCATTCGAAGTTGCCACAGCACTGAAAAAAGTGGCTTCTGACCATTTTTCACACTGATGACCAGGGCAACGTTGCCGGGAGTCACATGATCAAAATCCCCATGCTTGGCAACTGACTCATATTTATGACAGTTGCAGCGTCCCGGAGTGTTGTATGATTGATCCCCTTTTGCGACCACCTGACAAGCAAAGTCAATGGGGAAATCCAGAGTCACTTAACGACCGTTTTACTAATTAACAACTGCAGCGATTCACTTAACTGGGGCAAGAAAGGTGGTAAAATGAGGCAAAACTCCCTTAACTGTCTCGGCAATAGAAATGTTGGGCTCAATTGTGGTCGTAAACCGAGGACTACCTGTAAACCCTTAGCTTCAATCCAAACTTTTTTTTCTTTCTTTCTGGTACTGTTTAGAGGAGGCAGGTGAGTGAAAAAGGTTATGCTGATAATTGCCAGAAAGTTCATTTGGGAGCAGCTGGGTTTCTGGGAGGAGAAGGAAGTTGCCAAGCTGTGTGGCCAGCTGAGACCTTTGCTTGTTCAAGGTGTTTTTCCAAAGTGCAGTGGATTTGCAGTGCTGTAATCTCAGAATGGGTGCTCTTCATTTTCCCACTTCTTTCATAGAGGTTAGCACTACATCTATGATTTCTGGGCTTTGTTGTGGTTTTTTTCCCTTCCACAAAAATGTTAGAATTACAATTAAGATTTGTTCTAGCCCCGTTCCTGTGATAATTAATCATGGTGATTTACTTTAAAATCCTGAATTGTGTCTTTTCAAGGCATAACAGAGCTGTGGTTTGTTAGGAAGCAGCACATTTTTGGGGAATAAAAGTGGGCGGATCAGCTGGGAAAAATATACTCATTTCCTCTTGGCTGCCTCTTTCTAAAGAGACAGAATGTTGTTTTATCTTTGGCTTTAACTCCCAGCTCCATCTCGCTTCCTAATGCCTAGAAAACATTTAGACAGATAAGGTGTGATTCAAAATTCCTGCTTTTTAGAACAAATGTTAATAAAACAATTTGGGGCATGTTTTTTTCAGAGATTTGCACATCCGGGTAACACAAAATACAGTAAATGAGAGCGTATATCTGGACCTCACAGTAAAAGTAAATATTCACTGATGTTAATTGCCTTCTCCCATCCCCAAGACCATCTTATGTTTGTGTAATCAAGATTATTTGCCAGCTAATGGGGAAAAATAATATTAAAATCCCCTGAATGATTCATGAGGAGCGGCAGTGATAGCCAATACATCGATTTTAATTGTTAATATAGTAAATATCAAATATAACTAATATAAACAAAATCTGGGCGGGAGGGTGACTTCTGTTTTTTTAAAAGTGGGAAGAGGTTCTGAGAGAAAAAAAGTTTAAGAAACACTCTTTTAGATCATCCATAAAATGAGCAATATAATTTAATAATGCATCAGAAAGGTGTAAACTACTACAACTAAATGAAGAAAAATGCTTCAAATAACTCAAGATCCATCTAATCAGTTTTAATAGCTTGTTTATTTTCAGCTGGTTACATTTACAACACTGGTTTGGTTTTCATAGCAGGATTAAACATGCTCAGAGAAGGTTCATTATAAATAAATAAAAATATAATACACTTCTAAACAGCATTTAGTGATTTAATATCTCCTGGAATTTTATTAGCAGTAATTCAAGAGTCCTTTTCACAAATTGGCTCTCGAGTATTTCATTTGAAATGCAGTTAGCATTAATTTTTCTTGACAGCATAGATTGCTTTGGTGTTGAAGCAAAACTAGTTTAATAATATGGTTTTTCATACCTAGGGGCAAGAGCTTGCTTTCCCCATGGGGCTTGGTAATTCACTTCATACATTGTAGGAGACTGTCTTAAATTAAACTGTTTTCACTGTTTGATTAGAGCTGAGAAATGGTTGTGATTATTTGTATTTCGTCTTCCATGTATGCTAATTACATTTGCTGATAAGATTTAACACTTGATATAGCTCTCTAATACGATAATCCGAAAGTTTCCCAGAAGGGTCAGACAAAAATGACAAAATAGTAAATGTGCTGGGTGTACATTTACCTCAGTCTGATGCTCTCCAGATTACTACAGATCCTGAATTTGCAGTTAGCTGAGTGGTCTGATCATTTGTAGTTCCACCATTTTAAAGAGGACCTGGCTGAGGAAGGCTGTTTAGTGTAATCTTAGGTATTTGCTATATCTCTGCATTATTCACTGGGTTTTGGTTTTACTTTTCTCATTGGTTGTGTTCAGAACAATAATTCATGAAATCGTGTAAGTTTTATAAAATGTACTTTTTACTCTTTATAATGTATTCTAGAAAAGAAAATACCCTATTTTGATTACCAAAAAACAGACATCTACGTTCTTCCTGCATTTGTATGCTGTTAGATATATTTAGCACTCTTTGTAGAAAGACTGTTTATGTCTCATTAATGAGAAACTTCATTCTAGAAGGGACTATTAACCTAGATATTTAACTATTTTTTTTAAAAAAATGTTATATTAGCCTAAGTATTAATTGTATATGCTCATTTATTAGTCATCTATACAAAATTTACAGTGTTTCACAGAAGTAGGAAGGTAATGGACTTATGATGAGGATTCATTGTGAACTAGACATCTCTGAGGAAGTGGAGATGGCATTGCAATGAGTTCAGCTAGACCAGGGGTCCCCAACCCCCGGTGGACCGGCACCGGACCGCAGCATACCAGCAACAGGGCCGCACAAACAAGTGAAGCCCCATCCGCTGGATGCAGGCAGCACACAAAACCATGCCCCCTCTGGTCCGTGGAAATATCTCCACAGAACCGGTCCCTGGTGCCCAAAAGGTTGGGGGCCTCTGAGCTAGACAGCATTTTCTGGACAGCAAAACCTCTCCAGATAAAAGAGAGATCATGAGATCATCCAGTTGTATTCCGGATAGCTGTTCCTTGTGAGTCAACTGTAGGAACTGAGTTGGCTCATGAATGGAATGGCTGAGAGTCTAGGGACTCCATCAAACTCACAACCACAATGTAGCCTTATGGACATAAACCTCTGCCAAACCTTATTTTTAAATCACTTTTGGGAACTGCTTTTTAGCTGCTTTTCAACTATTAATTTTCCAATCGACCTGTCTGATAACATGCATTGGGTGAATTCACTTTAATCTTTAACAAAAAATATTATAAAAAGTATAATGACATTGTAAAATGTTTCTGGAATAAGCTGCAAAAGGAACATTGATTTTTGAAAGTTTTAAATAGACTAGGGTCCAGATATATTTGAAATAAAGATTTTGAAATTGTTTGTGGGAATCCTTTCCTGTAGGAAAATGCTGCTTTGCATTCTTTAAAGAAAACATGATAGAATGAGAATTTTGACATAGGACATTAGAGGGAGCCAGAGGCAACTAAAGATTATAATTAAAGGAGGAGAACGCTTAAATTTGACTTATTTACACAGAATGGAGCAAAATAACATGAACATATTTGAGATTATTTGTGAGCAGTGGTTCCAGAAGTTAATCTTCAAAGTATCTGCCATTATACATAGACAGCTTTTAAGAGATGTTGTGGAAGAGGAACAAGTTTTGCCGGACAGGGCTGGGGCTGATCTGAAAAAAACATGCCAGGCTGCAAGACTGACATGGAAAAAAATGTTACCCTGGATGTACAAATGAAACCAGCTGATGTCTTAATAACTGAAAGGAATGTACAAATTGCAAACCAAAAGACTTTTTTATATTGGATTTACAAAAGAGATCTGTTAAAGTTCTGAAGGATTTAGTGGGAAGGGACAGAGAAAAAAATGAAAAGAAAACAAGCTCCAGGATATTATTTGAAGGGATTAAATCGTATAAATTAAAAGGAAGGAATATAAAGTGGGTTTATTTGATCAAGATTAAAATAGTTTTATTGTTATTTCTGGCATCTCTTAATGGACTTTTTGCTGATTAGGACTGAATGATGAGTTTCTAAGGATCAGTTTATAGATGAGATATGGGATGAAGAGATTTTTTGTTGTATTCTAAGATAAGTTGATAAGTTGTTAAAAAAATTTATAGTTGTGACAAAAGGAGTTATTTATATATTTTCTTTTCCTTTGGTGCATTTTACCATTTTTTTATTTTTTGCACTATTTTTCTTTTTTATTTCCTTTTTGTAGTTTCTACTAGTTTTTATATGCCTATAAACGTTAATAAAAATTATTATTTGCAATAGTGGTGAATATCTGTAGCTCGGGTGTAGGATGAGGGTGAAGGTTCGTTCTCTGAGCTTGTGGGTTGGTTTCCGAACGTTTCGTTGCCAGGCTAGGTAACATCTATAGCGGAAGTAACATCTATAGCAGAGTTGAAGATGTTACCTAGCCTGTTCACACAAGCTCGGAGAACGAACCTTCATCCTCAAAAATATTATTTTAAAAAAAGGAAATATATTGTTAAAATAGGTGTATTTAGAATGGTAAGTGCTCTCCAGGCTGCTCTTCCTTTATAGCAATGTCACCGTTGTATTGTAAAAAATTTTCAAGGGCTGATTCATCTTTGATCTCTTCGTTTTGTAATAGTAGGCAAGGCAGGCTATCACGCTGTACTAGTATAATCTCAATGAACTGAGATTAAATTTACAAAAATCAGTGTAAGGTGGTTGAGTTGATAGCCAATGGGACTTTACTCCCATCTAAGTATTAACCGAGAGCAATCCTGCTTAAGGTTTTTTTTTGTTTTTTGTTTTCAAGATTAGCTAAGGTCAGCTAGGTGCCAGCTGATACTTAAGCAAGTAAATCTTTTAGTTCTAGCAAATCCTAGCCATGTTTGGAGATCAAACACTAAACGCCAAATAGTTTGTTACAACTGAGTGGAAAGATTGCAAGTATTCTAGAAGTATCAGGCAATGCTACCCACTGCAGCCAAGATCTGTTCCATTGCACACACCCCACCCACAACCTACAGTGCTGGCACTAGTACAGTTTCAATGATTTGTGTTTGATCTCGGGCCTTGTGAGTCTGCCAGAGAGAGGCTGTCTCAAAGAAAAGTATCAGCACTGTAGCATCCTCAAGCTGTGCCTTCTTTATATTATGCTCCTGGGTCTCTATTGTATTTTATATTTATATATTGTATGTTTATTGTTATATAGTTGGGGGAGGTTATTTTGGTTTTTCATGCTGTACACCCACTCTTGCTAATAAATCCTTTGACATTTTTTGTCAGCACAATATAGCTCTATCTGGATTTTGCACACAGTGGGTTAAACCCAAGATTTAACAAATAACACAGTTGCCAAGAATATGGACATTTTGTATTTTCTATAATGAGAAGTTGAATGAATAGCAAATGGAACAGGAAGGAACTAATGGTTTTATTAAATTTTATGCTGCCCATTTCACTGCCAAGTGACTTTATTCTCTAAATTAATTTTGTTTCCTCCAAATTATGTTATCCACTACTTTTTTTCAGTAGCATATTCAGGTGGACCAAACAAACTCGAAAGTTGTTTATTCCTTTTCACCTATGCCCAGATCTGTTTTTATTTTCTTTAAAATTGTTCCTTGACCTTATTGCCAATATCATTTTCTCTGTATACAAATCATTTTTCTGTCATCCCTATTTTTGCAGCAGTCAGTCTTACATATATTTACAGACATTTTTTTTCCATTTTGTCACTCTATTAAGTATCCTTTTTCATATTTCTCATTAGAGTAACTGAACACTTGTGTGGTAACATAATTCTTTTCACTTTCTTCTAAATAACTTACTTCCTCTTTCCATATGTCTACTTAACATTCATTCTGTTGTTATATTAATCTATTATTACTTCCTCAAATGGGAATAGTATTTATTTTTCATCCAGCCTTTCTGCTTTTACTCTCATTTATTTAATATTTTTCTCCCATATTCACATTCACTGAAGAGTCATTCCTGACTATACTAAATAATGGTTTGTCAGGACTCTTCATCTTTTTTGCATCCTCTAATTCAGGGGTCTCCAACCCCCGGTCCATGGACCGGTACTGGGCCGCAGCATGCCTGCAATTGGTCCGCACAAGCAAGCGAAGCCGTGGGGTGCAGGCAGCCACACACTCTCTGGTCCACGGAAAAACGTTTCTCCACGGAACCAGTCCCTGGTGCCCAAAAGGTTGGGGACCTCTACTCTAATTCTAACAATCTGTCCTTACAAATAGTGAAAAATTCATGCTTTCCTTGTTTAAATATGAATAAACCATATTTGAAACAGATTTCTCTTTAAACAGATAGTCACCACTTTCATTCATGCTTGTTCCTGTAAACGGCGAAATAACTTTCTATTGTGTTTTCACTAATTCAAACATGTTACCTAATTTTTCCACAAATCTATCTGTAGTTCTTCCATTTTCACCATTCACTGGACTGTAACATGGAGATAACAGCAACTTGCAAATGCCTAATTTTATATATAACTGCAAAAATCTAAGTGCTACCAAATCATATTTTTGTGACAAATCTTTTCATATTAACTATTCACTTCGAGCCCAACTCACCTCACAGGGTTATTGTGGTGGGAAAAATAGGGGAGGAATTTGATCAATGCACGTTTTCATATACTCGTTATGAAGATTGAGATGATGTAAGTCACAGTCATGCCACATTCAGCCTTCCCTGCTATCAATGGAACAAAGATAACCTTTGATTTAATCTTTCAGAGCACAATGCAACTCAGTTTCTTTTCAAATAAGAATATTCTATCAATATCCAAATATAATAACAAAGGCACTAGACTGAGATTGCCATACACCAAGATCTGCTAGCTATAATTCAAGTAATTCAAGGCAGCATTTTTTGTTCCGTAGGATTATAAGATGAAATGTAGAGCTATATTTAATTAGTGTAAATTAATTAGTGTAAATAAATGTTTATTATGAATTAGATTGAGCTGTTCTTTCTCCTTGCTACTGTTTAGTATATGCTTATGTTTGTGTACATGTGTATGTCATACATATACTTGGCGCTGGCAAAATTCCTTATTGTGTTTTCAATGCTAAACTGGTTCTTTAATTGTTAATATGTACAATAAATAACTTTTATCATTGCTCTAGAATATTTTAGGACAGAAAAGTAGTCTAATGTGGCTTACACTTGCAATGTTAGAGAAAAGAACAGTGTAGTAGTAACAGGAGATTCTTCCCATTTTTTTCTCTGGAGTAAAGGACCACCCAGAGTGGCAAGGAAGATGGAATTTATTTCTGAATGACAATTCATTTGGTCTAGTGGTTAAGGCACCAGGCTAGAAACTGGGAGACTGTGAGTTCTAGTCCTGCCTTAGACATGAAAACTGGGTGACTTTGTGCCATTCACACACACACACACACACACACACTCAGCCCAACCCATCTTACAGAATTGTTGATTGTGGGGAAAACAGGAGGAAAGAGTATTAGATATGTTCACCATCTTGAGTTACTTGTAAAGCAGTATAAAAATCTAAATAAATAAATGAAAAGTATGATGACAACCTTAAAACTGATTCACCTATTCCCCGGTGTGGGAAGTTGCAATAATAGGATTATGGGGGAGAATTTAATGACCCCTTCTTGAGAATGCTCAAAAGCCAACCAGTGACATCCCTGTGTGTATATGTGCAGGCCTTTGCTTTATTACAGTATAATATCACTGCAACGTGATCATACAAGTCTGGCAGAACACCCTCCCCCCCCAAAAAAAAAAATTGATTAAAGCATTGTTCCTATCTGTATTGGGCCAAAATTGCAATCTGTGTAGTAATCTGAAGTAAAATAAGGGAAAGCAAACGCATCCCCCAATCTATTCTTCCCTTCTCAATTTGAAATGCCAACTGTAACCTTAAATAATCCTAATATTCCCCAGAGCAGAATATGTATATATGCCTTTATTGAAATTAAAAGCTATTCTTTTTAATGCAATGCATAAGACCAGTCTAAGGGGATTTACGAGTTAATATTGTAATGGAGTCATAAAATAAACATGAAGGATAATTGGAGAAGAGACCCAATATGATTTTGAGCACTTCTGCTCCTAAATCATTAATAGGCTGGGAAGGAGGAAGTTAGATTGTTTCAAAATCCAGTGGTAAAGAGTTTGCCTTTCTTCATGTTTTGTTCTTAGTAGATTGAGTCAGGATGGTCACCTAATATCTGGATGAGCACAGGTTTTATATAAAACATGTTATAATCTAAATATTATATATCATCAAAAGACCGAGTCAAAATCTATATGCAAACCAGCCTCTTCATTGCCATTGAGGTCCCCTGGAAGCTGAGGTGGAATGCTAAAAGGCACAAATGTTCAGATTCTTAGTTCCAAATGCAGTCTTACCTGTAAGCATAAATAAGAAACATGAAGTCATACAGCACTTCACCTTTTCTCCCTTGGAAGGGAGAATGCTACCTGGTACCATTGAGAGGATAACAGAGATAAGGAGCACTGTTGTAATTGAAATCAAGTTTTGCTAATCAGCAGTGAAGGAGCCAGTTTATTCCACTACCTCTGATTTGAGAGTTTCATAATGTGCTAGGTGTACCCATAGGAGCAGAAAAATCCTACAGGTCATATCGATGCTGTTGGTAAGTCAACTTCCTGATATTATAATATTAAACTAGTAAAACGGGTTTGAAATGTCTATTATCTTTATCCCGCCTTCCTCTACAAAGTTCAGCTAAGAGTTTGGATTATCCTGTTTTTTTTTTCAGTACAGAAAAACAACAAGGATACAATCAGGTTATCAGCAGAGTTGAGCTCAACTGGAGGGAAACTCTTTTTAATCCCTGTGAAATAGTTTGAGAGCAACTACCCAAGGGAATTTTGTTGGCTTTATAGTCTAAGATTTAAAATACTGAATATTCAGACACTTATAGAATTGCTTGTTTGTTTGCCTTGGGGGGAAACCCCCCCCCCCACAAATTTGCTTTAGTAGCTACAGAGTACTTGAGATATACATATGTAGATACCCAGTGATTCAGATAAAAATCCACAGTAATCCAGATTCCAGGAGTTCTCAGTTTATCCTCTTTTATCAGCATGCTGCAGCTTGGCTTTTTTTATAGATGGGAATGCTATAGTGGTTTGTGACGGTATGTAAATAGGTTTTGATTTGTTGCTTTGCAAACTATCAAAGGCTGGGTTCACAGAATAATTTTAATTGTAATTACCTTGTTTAGTGATAAACTGATTTCAATTTTATTGTAGTCTAGCATAAACCCATCTATTTGTGATTTCACAGTTTATGGTTCAAACCACAGGAACTCACCCACTTTTTAAACCAGTAAGAAAATATAGCTAATGATTCTGGCCAGTTTGAACTGTAACACTCAAACAGAGCTTGTTTTCCCTCCGGCCTGTTTTACCTTCACCAAAAGACCAGAGGGGCTTCTGGAGGCAAGACCATTCTCTTACCAGAATCTAGAATCAATTTCCACACCCATTAGCAGTTGAAGAGCAGATATACTAAAATATATATATCAGATTGAGTCAGAAGCAAATTACATATTACCTGTATTCCTATTTTCAGTAGTTACTCCTTATATGTTTGCTTCTGAAAGAATTACAAATGGGAAGGCTCTCACAATTCCATCTTTTGCACAGACTGGAGACTATTTTTTTTCTTGAAGCTGAACAGTAAAGTGAAACCTGTCACAAAAGTAATAAATTTCTTTGTCATACAGAGTAGATTAGTGGTGATGGGGGGAGTGTACCAAGCAAGATAAGACATATATTCAAGCCACCTGATAACTCTAAAAGTGAGAGCAAAGAAGCAAAACTGGCTTCCTGTCTTGCTGCATTTGCTGCATTCCTTTAATAGGTTAATAGACAAGTGCATGTTTAGTAAACAAAGGGGTAATTTGGACTCTTAGTCAAAGTCACTGATGGATAATAAAGTGAAACTACGCACATCCATATTTATTGCCAAATGTCATACACCAGCTTTCATTTCTTAACACAAAGTGTTCATTGAGCAGTAGTGCATTGTTGTTGTTAGTTGCGAAGTCGTGTCCGACCCATCGCGACCCCATGGACAACGTTCCTCCAGGCCTTCCTGTCCTCTACCATCTTCTGGAGTCCATTTGAGCTCACGCCTACTGCTTCAGTGACTCCATCCAGCCACCTCATTCTCCGTCGTCCCCTTCTTCTATTGCCCTCAATCTTTCCCAGCATGAGGCTCTTCTCCAGTGAGTCCTTCCTTCTCATTAGGTGGCCAAAGTACTTGAGTTTCAACTTCAGGATCTGGCCTTCTAAGGAGCAGTCGGGGTTGATCGCCTCTAGGACTGACCGGTTTGATCGCCTTGCAGTCCAGGGGACTCGCAGGAGTCTTCTCCAGCACCATAGTTCAAAGGCCTCAATTCTTTTGCGCTCAGCCTTTCTTATGGTCCAACTTTCACAGCTTGAGAAGCAATTTGTGTAATCTAGGAACATAATTCAAATATTTGTTTTAAAGCCTGTAAAACTATATTTCTTGGATAACAAAAGACAGATTCACTGACTTGTTTGCACCTCACAGCAAGCCAACATACAATTTTTTGAGGCAAAAATGTGAATGGCTCAGGCCACGCCCACTAGGTTTCTCATATGTCTGGGTGTGGATAACAGGTTTTGGACTGCTTGGTCCATAGTGTGCACAAGTTTTCATCTGAGGACCACGATTTGGTATTCAGTGGCACCATTTAGTACAATTAATTTAGTACACAGAACCGGGTCTCGGGGGCAAGGA
This sequence comes from Azemiops feae, assembly GCA_023970755.1. NCBI lineage: Eukaryota > Metazoa > Chordata > Lepidosauria > Squamata > Viperidae > Azemiops > Azemiops feae. The sequence goes on from JALGBA010000241.1 coordinate 1,298,421, forward strand.
AATTTTTTAAAAAATAAAATAAAATTAATGAATTAAATACGTAGATGCCTAATATATTTGAGGATTTCAAATTCATGGGGGATACATACTCATAATTTCGGGGGCAGTAAAACTTGGGCATCTTCTGTAAAGCAGCTTCCCTGAGAGGAATAAACCCATGTCTCTTGTCAGCTAAAGAAATTTAGAGAACAATATCAACAGTTAGCTATTCCTCTCTTTGTGAAAACTGACCCAGTTAGTCGGGAGTATTTATATAATTGGAAGCTAAGTCCTATATGTGAGTCATTTGGAAGGGAGTCATACCAAACAAGATAAGACATATATTCAAGCATCTAAAAACTTACAGAATTTAGATGTGGTTATTACTGGATTTTCTAGATAATCCTAAAATATGTAGGATGGTGTTATCTTGGTTTCTGCAGCTATTATTTGGTGATTCCTCAATCTGTTGGGAAGAGCAGTGTAATAACACACAGCCTATTGTGCTGTTTAAAGAATGTTTGTTTTAAATTATAAGGTGTGATCATTGGCATAGAAAAGTAGCTGCTCTTTCTGTGAGGACAACATACTGATGATTCAGTTTTAGTCATTACAGTTTACCGAAATTTCAGAGGTTGTGTATGTGTGCTTTTAAATGTGACTTGCCCACTCTGAACAGGCATGCTGATCTCAACATTGATAAGTGCCTGTTTGAGCAGATTTTTTCCCCTCCATTTTTCAAACTGGAGGCAGAACTAGAAGAGGACAACTTCCGTGTTACCTGAAGAAAGAGAAAGATTGAGAGAAAACTGAGATTGTTGGATCAGAAGCATTCTCATTTGACCATTGTTTGTAAAGAGATATATCACATATATTCAATTGTCTTGCTTGGTAGAACTCTCCATGTTCCATAAGGGAGTAATTAGGAACTTTGTTGGATAGCTGGAAAGATCAAAGATCTTGCATCACCTCCATCTTTTGGGAACAGTTTCTGCCCTATCTTTACTTTAAAATTCACATATGATATTGGCTGCATTTCTGACTTACCTTCTAGAAGTGTGACAAACTATTCTGTAATGTAGCTATTGTGTTATGGTTTTCCTGTTTTCTCCTCCAGAATGTCATACGACATTCAAACTTTCATATTGTGGTTTTTCTAAAGATGTACACTCTGTGTATTGTTACATCAGTCTTAGTTTTCTTTCACAAGTATTTGAACGTAAAACTGTCCTGGAGTTTAGTTTTGAAATGTCTAGTGACTTCCTAAGATTTTCCTATTAATATCTGGCAATCTACAGATGGCAATGTTTTTCTCAGTTGGAGATTCTAGCATTGTTTCATCATTTATGTGGAACAGATGGTGAGCTTCTGAGTATGGATGATGAACAGCGAGACCTGGCTTGGCTCCATCAATCACAGTGGCCTCTGATCCCTGGAGCTTCAGAGTAACATGTAATTGGAACATTGCATCTACCAGAATCATTTGAGAATCAAGCGGTTTATATCAGCTACTTGAAACACACATTTCAAATTGTCATGTGTTTGAACAAATGTGTGATGTGGGTTTAAAGGGGAATTATTTTTGTATCTGACTAGACAATCCTGTGACCCGTTGGGACCATCTTTGAGAGAAAGAAGTAATACATTTTGATGTGACCAGAATGAACATTACCTTTTAAGCCAAACACATTCTTTTTTTTATCCTGGTGCTGAACTAAATACTTTAATACAACAGGAATAGCAACACAGGTAGTCCTCAACTTACGACCACAATTGACCCCAACATTTGTTATTAAGTGAGAAATTTGTTGAGTTTTGTTCCATTTTACGACTTTTCTTGCCACAGTTGTTAAGTGAATCTCTGCAGCTAATGTTAATAACCTGGTTGTTAAGTGAATCTGGCTTCCCATTGACTTTGCTTGTCAGAAGTTCATAAAAAGTGATCACATGACCCTAAGACATAACAACAAAGATCATAAATATGAACCAGTTGCCAAGCATCTGAATTTTGATCACATGATTATGGGGATGCTGCAAAGGTAACTATGAAAAATGGTCATAAGTCACATTTTTCCGTGCTGTTGTAACTTTGAACAGTCACTAAACAAGGTAGTCAAGGACTACCTTCATTAGATATGCTTCATGTTTTGGCTCACATAACAAGGCAAGGTATGTATTTGAAAAATGAAAATATCTGGAAAATAATGTCATAAAAGCCCAGCTACCCCGTCAGCTCTGCAGTCCCAGGATAGCTAACACTAAGTGCCAGTTCTACAATGTAAGAAAAAACATTCATATTGGACCTGTGAAACAATATCATTAGTTAGGAATTTGCACCCTAGATAAAATTAATTATTTACAAAATTTATTTGACAAGTTTCAGCATAAAAATGCACATCTAGTAATTTATCCAGAAACATTCTCAGTGGATTTGGCTCCATCTGGGCTTTGGGAATGTGCCCAGGAGGATGTCCTCTGTTATATCACTTATACTGTGTAATGTGAAGCTGAAACTAAAGCTGCTATTCCACCTGGTACTAACTTTTGGACTGTAGGTAAATTTATCGAGATTTATCAATTTTCTAAAGACATCTCAAAATTTAGCACCTAAATACTGCAACTGAAAATCTACACGTTCAGCAATAATTAATTCTAGTTTTTGGGTGACTTCCAGCTGTTGATCCTGTGCTCCTTCAAAATATCATTTTGAGCTATCCAGAAACCTGGGTGTGGTGCAATTTATTATCTTACCAAATGCATGCTTTGCATTTTATTTCAGTCAAGTTGAAAGGCAAAGTGTTTATTTAGAGCTTTGCAGAGTACAATCATCGTGTGGGTCAGAAACTTTGCATCTTAAGTGTTCTCATAGGCAAACTCTTTCCAATGTGGTCCAGCTCATTTTCAGAATAAACTCTGGAATTTCAGAAAAAAAATGATACCAGAATCAATATAACTTCTAAAAATTAAGCACTAATATACTATGTTTTCCATTGATATTCCTATCACCTCACGATGCTCTTTACAGTTTCTAACAATAACATCTCAATTGAAATAACATTAGAATTTCAAACAGTACACTAAGTTTAAACATTAAAATAATGTTTTTTAATGTTTTAATAATATTCTTAATAATGCCAACGCAGTCCTAGGCTGCATTCACAGAGAGATAGAATCAAGATGACATGAAGTGTTAATACCACTTTAAAAAAGCCTTGGTAAGACCATGCTTGTAATATTGCATCCAGAATTTTGATCTCCAGAATATTAAAAAGATGTTGAGACTCTAGTTTAATGAAAAGAAGGACAAAGGGTGACATGATAGCAGTCTTCCAATATCTAAGGGGCTACCACAAAGAAGAGAAAGTCAACCTGGCCCACAGGTTGGGGACCCCTGCTTTAAAGAATTCTAAAAATCTTTAAAGTAAAATTTAATAAGGCCATTCAGGTTTCGGGAAATGCCACAGTAAATAAGCATGTCTTTATCTTGGGGCCCAACTGAACTGTCACATCTACACTAGCTTAGATTCTTAAGTACTCAAAAGAGCTCTGCTACTGGTTCATTGAGGACCTCCTGGCACCCAACATTTCATTTTCTTGTGCTGCGTGGTAAATCAATGCAAACGGAGAGAACTCTCAGGTGCAAACCTGGCCATCTCACTATTCCATGGCAAGGCTAGCGTTTCAGTAGGAGCAACAGTTATATCCATCCGAAAATCCTCAAAGCATTCAGTGACTGGTCTACTTCCATAAATTTCAGGAGACAACCTTTCTTTAGTCTCCTACTCCTCTCAAGGAGAGGGGCAGTCGAGCCAAAATGTTCAAGGACAGGATTCAGCCATTACTGCCCTACTTCAGTCATCAGTTCATTGTCCTGCCATTTAGGAAAAACAACCCCTAGATCAGGGGTCTTCAAACTTGGCCCTTTTATGACTTGTGGACTTCAACTCCCAGAATTCCTCAGCCAGGCACTGCCTGGCTGAGGAATTCTGGGAGTTGAAGTCCACAAGTCATAAAAGGGCCAGGTTTGAAGACCCCTGCCCTAGATCTTTATCTGGCCTGAGCTTTGAGGTTCTTAGGAACTGTTAACAGTCCCATGGTTAACATAATCATGAAATCTTGAGATAGTCTGTTTCCAAGGTCTCCCAGAAACACTCCAAAGAGTCTTAATACTGAGGGATCTTTGGTGCTCTCTGAGCTTGGCTTTCTTACAGACATTTCATTACCCAAAGTAGGTAAGATCATCAGTGTGCTGGTATACCTGGTTTGGGTAATGAAACATCTGCAAAGAAAAGACCAAGTTCAGAGACCACCAAGCACCCCTCATTTCAACCCTGTGCTACAAATATTCTCCTTTATTCCTAATACTGCCAAGAAGCTTGCTGGACAGTAAAACTGATGGTACACCAACAATCCTATCTGTTCTTCTAACCCAGCATAAAGAAGAGGTTCACACGTGGTGTAAATTTAAAAAAGAAAATAATTTCTTACCAGTTTCCTGCCAAGAAAAATATAATTCATGTAGACGACTACATTCCCCATCCCAGTTTCAGCAGGGCTCGGTGATCTACCTTAATGCTATAAAGCACGGGTGTCAAACTCGCCACGTCACGTGACGCGACATATCGCAACTCTTTTTACACCGCCGGCAATGGGGTGGGCACTGGGCTTCAGTATGATGAAGCTGGCCCGCGGGCCGGCAGTTTGACACCCCTGCTATAAAGCAAGGCTCTCCAAATTTGGCAACTTTTAAGACTTGTGGACTTCAACTCCCAGAATTCCTCAGCCAGCTATACTGGCTGGGGAATTCTGGGAGTTGAAGTCCACAAGTCTTAAAGTTGCCACGCTTGGAGACTCCAGCTATAAAGCATACCTAATGGGATCCATTTCTTCTGCCCACGATTCAGTGTTATAAGCCAACCCATGTTCTTAATGAGATCATTGATGTAAGGCATTCAGCAACAGCCTCAAGTAGTGAGTGGACAAACTGGTAAAACTACCTGGGTCTGTGCCAGAATAATGAGGTAACCCAGTTCTTAAGAGCTGCCCCAGATTCTGTATCTTCTGTTTCTGGAACATGTATACAAACCTCCCATTTATCCTGACACATTTTAATCCTTTCTTAAGAATCTTGAATCCTTTTTTTCAGGGTCAAGAGAGATGGCCCTGCCCTCCCATTAGGGCACCCCTTCATAGGCTGCCCCATTGCCACCCCATCTATCTTTGCAGGCCAGATAGAATCAAGAAGGGCTGCTTGGTTGATGAACCTCTGCTGTGCTTCATGTTTTCTCCAAAGCAGGTGAAAGGCCGTTTTGGCTGGTTTGTTAGGGCTGCAATCTGATGAGTCCAGAGAAAAACACAAATGAGATTATGTGTAAAGCATGTCACAACATTTCAGTTGCTGTAACAAAGCAACATTTCACCTTTTTTTTTTTTCCCCAAATGCACACATATGAGAAAGGTGGATTAGTTTTTTTCTGTAACACGAAGAAGTGAGCTTTTATTTTCAATAGTTTCTTTTTACAGTCTTCATTATATTTACAAATACATTTCTTTATGAACGTTAAGAGCCTCTCTAAAACAAAATTGGGAATTAGTGAGTTCAAAAGTGCTGAGGAGATTTTCTCATTTAACATTATCCTTTTCATTAGCTGTACCTACAGGTAGAAATCAGTTTTGTTAAATATCTTGCTGCTTGATTTTTATGGCAGGATGGTAATAGTGAGACTGCAAGTCTGAGTAATACTTAGTGAGACTGACAGGTTAGTACAGTTAACAAGTCTGGAGTTCTAGTAAAAAGGACTTTTTGAACATTTGAAAAGGACCGAGCATCTCGTCCATATCTTTGTCTAATAATCTGTTAAGTACTTTTGGCCCTTATATGTGATTTTGAATTTATACCTCTGATTAACTTTCTTTCTGTAGCTGTGCCTTTTAAATTGCTTGTATGAGTCCTTTGAGGGCCAGCAAATATCAGTGACTCGAATTGATTTGACAAAGCATTTGGGGAAATATAAGATCAATTTTGTCTTTTTTCCACTGAAATTGTTTTTGAGAGCTGCCATTTAAAAAATAAAGAGCATTTATGATTGAAAGGGGGATGGGTTGACATATGAACGTAGCCTAGCTGTAATTAAATTTTCTTCTCCCCATCCAGTGCTTTCTTTCACTTTGCTTAATTCCTGGTTCATTTGACAGAAAGATCTCCTTGAGTAAAAACAAAAGAATGAGATCATGTTTTTGTGCTGAAAGTGAGGGAGACAAATAAAGATCCCTTTCCTTATGTCCTTGAAGCTGAAATATGAAGCCCAGCAGATTTTAGGCAGAACTGTACTTGTAGAGTAAGCATCTTTCTGCAGTCTGTTGTCTCTCTCTTACTTAGAAGCTTTAAAAACTTTTTAAAAGAAAGCTGTCTCTCAGATAAGAAACAAAATTTCTGTTTTAATGACTAGATTATATGAAATCTAATTGTGGCATCTGATTATAGCAGTCATTTTTTTGCTACCAGCACATTTTCCAAACATCCCTGTAATGTTATGAACTAGTTACAAAGATCAGAAGGGAAAAAGATGTTAATTATACTCTACTTTTCTATGGCCAGATG